>OY282403.1:4671692-5894192 GCA_958295455.1 Coleophora deauratella | reverse complement strand
AACTGATACTGTTTGTAACATTTCAATATGTAGCACACAACCTTGGGCCCATTTCTTCACAACTACATAATATTAGGCAGGCACCTGACATAGATATATTTTCTCCCAAACCGAGCTCACCTTACACTGGTAATCCCGTAACTTGGCAGGACAGAATACGTTATGACGTCATATCTTGGTTCTATGGCGCAATCATTTCGATTTCTACTTTGTGAAGAGGAAAAAGAGAGTTTAAGTGTATAGATATAAAGTAGAAAGTAGGTAAATATAGGCCGTAATGTTGTTGGTAGGAAAGTTAGCAGACTCTGAGGCGTCTCTAGTCTTGGCGCCGGGAGGTCGAGATGATGTCATTACGTCTTGGCTGGAGTATATCAGACAATAATTTTATTCAGTTTCCTCAGGAATTTTTATTTGCTCTGTCTGCACCTAACGGGAATACACAAAACTATTATTAATTTAGAATACTGTGCGGAGATAACTCAAAAGATTATGCAGATTATGCTGTTAATATAAAAAATATGGACACTGGCTAGACTTATTAATTATTGATCCGATATATCTTAATAATTTAAAACTTACATTTACTTGTAACAACCAGTAATTTGGACGCAGCGTGGTGATCGAATCTTTTGGCCTCCAATACTAGAAACTGCCATACTTCACTAACGAGGTCTGTCTGATATCGCTCAAACTATTAAGTAGAACGGAAATGAAACACACACAGAACACCATATTACATACTTACACTCGAAAAACATTACCCTCCGCTTACGTAGTCAGTTCAAATTATAACTAGGTGTACAAAAACATTATTGTAGCAATTTCATGAAGCAAACATGTATTTAATATCAGCAGCTTCATGAAGTAACCTGGGGTTTACTGTACCGAATAGGCAGCCTTATAATCCCTTAGTATCTCACACGCGAAACGGTGTGAATAGATAAGAAGAAGATATTAATTCCCATGAAGTGAGTGTACACAAGGATATCCTTCACACATCTGCATCTAATCTACACAACAACACTGAGTTGGTCCATAGACATTCATCTCTAGACCTGTCCATCCGAACATTTCACTTTAAAAAGTTTACACAACTGTGACTTTAGAAGGCATGGCATGCATGCTATGCTATTATAAAACACCAACACAGATATAGGCATATCAGCTATTATCTGGTCTCTCCTATTACTAAATATAATAAATGTTGGCTTCGACCCCACGCACGCCTTCTAAAGGTCCGAGATGTATCTAATTGCCCTAGATGAAGAATTATTGACAATATAATAGGGCAAGTACACCAATGAATGAACGGTTAAGGAACGTTGAAAAGTTTGAAAATTATTTAAGACTCTAAATCACTTCCTGAGCGGGACCAAATGAGTTCAGATATCTGCGGAATTTATTTAAGTTTATAATTTGAACTAATTTTGTTAAGATAATGTTGTAGATATACGCAAATAAAGGTTAGAAAGCGGCATTTCCCCTTGGAATGAACGGCAATTTCTAGTGAATGCACAGACAGAACCCAGTAAATGAACAACTGAAAATAATTGAAGAAAAACAATGTGTTTTATATGCTTTTTATTGTAATATTGTTGTCTGCGACATTCTGGTATTTTTTAGACTTATTTCTTTTAAAATTTACTCTAAGAAATGTTTGTGCAGCTCAAATAACTTTATTTTCGATTTCTTGATTTTGATAATTTAAGGTTAATTGTCTAATGATAACGTTCGTGTTTTACATTTTTAAGACAAATCTGTAGTTTTTATGACAGAGTACCTACTTCAAGAAGAAGTTAACCAATCCAAATCATTTTTGCTACATATTTAGAGAAGTGGACCAGCAAGGTTCCTTACACGCAATTTACACAAAAGAGGAGAGCTCTATAACAAAGTTTTTTAGAACTACATACATAAATGTTTAATTAATTTTTTTAATTAATTTTTCTTAGTAAATGCATGATTGTTTCTATTTTGAACATAGGTACTAGGTTGATAATAGGTAGGTAGGTTTCTAAAACCCATAAACTAGAGCTGATTAAAAAATTCTAATCATACATTTGAACTTCGCATACCATACGTAGTCAGCAACAGCAAAAAAAATCCGGGCAACAGATTCACTGTAAACTAGTGTAATAGATTGGCAATACTGCCAACTGAAAACAATTTCCCAAATGTCGCCATACGGTTTGTCTTTATGATGTAACATACAGGTCTTTGAAGCGAACACTACAAAGCGGTCTGGTTGAAGCTAGCGCGATGTAATATTCACAGGGTGCGGTGTTTGCACGCTTTGATGTCGTCTAACAAGATGCATTATACATTAACTCCCTGTATAATTTTCGTACAGTACATCTCTAAAGGTATATGTATAGAATAGAGGTAGATTATTTAAAGTGGCGAATATTTTATATTTATATTTTCATTATGATATATACTCATATTCATGCCCCTTTATTTGGGCAAACTTTTTAAACAGTTTTCCTAAAATTATTATATTTGAACAATCCTAAAATTAAAGTAGCACATTCAGAACTGAGGGCACGAACGTTTTAATGGCGGTAAATTCAGTAATGGCGGTAATTCCAGTACAATTGTTTAATGAAATTAAATCATATTGTTTTGTACTAGTCGTTGTAGTGTCTATTGTTTTGTACAACATTTTCTGTCCATTATGGTTTACACTTTAGGATCATAACATTTTTTAAGGTTTCGTAGCCAAATGGCAAAAAACGGAACCCTTATGGATTCGTCATGTCTGTCTGTCTGTCCGTCCGTATGTCACAGCCACTTTTTTCCGAAACTATAAGAACTATACTGTTGAAACTTGGTAAGTAGATGTATTCTGTGAACAGCATTAAAATTTTCACACAAAAATAGAAAAAAACGATGAATTTTGGGGGTTCCCCATACTTAGAACTGAAACTCAAAAACATTTTTTTCATCAAACCCATACGTGTGCGGTATCTATGGATAGATCTTCAAAAACGATATTGAGGTTTCTAATATCATTTTTTTGTAAACTGAATAGTTTGCGCGAGAGACACTTTCAAAGTTGTAAAATGTAAATAAAATAAGAGAACGATAAAACCGAAAAAAATATATGATGTAAATTACCATGCAAAGTTCCACCGAAAATTGGTTTGAATGAGATCTAGTAAGTAGTTTTTTTTTAATTCGTCATAAATCGTAAACCGCAATTTACCTACAACGAACTACAAGAACTTTTATATTATGTTACTTGCTGCTACGGAACCCTTAATGGGCGAGTCCGACTCGCACTTGGCCGCTTTTTTACTTATGGACGCTACTGAAAATGCAGTACTCGTAGCTAAATTCTGGGCCAGCACGATTTAGATTAGACTAAAATAATTGTTGTCGACTCGATAAGAAGAAGAAGACCTTTGATAAAATAATACATAGATATTATACAAGGAGCACAGCGCTTACCTCCATCTTAACAACAAACCGTTGTAAAACAAAACAAACTGAAATTAATTTTGCGTTCAAATTGTCTTCGCTTCTTTGAGCGCCGTGAGACCGCGGAGTTTCCAATCAAAGTTTGTTAACTCTTTGTTTACATATTTATAAAACAAGGAAATTGGGGGAAAATCAATGAAGTAATAAATAGATACTAGGTACCTGTATAAAGGTCCTTGAGAAATATACTTTTAGAATTAGTAAAAACATTATATAAATGTTGATCATTAATCATTTTGTCACTTATCAAAAAGCTCTCCACGTAGTGCCTATGACACTTGCGACACTTTTGATATTTACTTGTGATATTTTAATTAGGTGCGCAATTTACCTGCATCAAAATTCTTCATTAAGAAGATGAAAGTTTTGCCGTGGTTTTGCCAAATAATTTACAAAAGATCATAGCGCTAACTTCACATTGTCTGTCCGGCCTGATATCATTGTCAACGCTGACAGCCGATAAATAAGTGATAAAAATGTGACGTTTTGATACTTCCGATCACATTATATTTTTTATTGAGTGAGGTGCTTTTTATTCTCATATTTTTTGTATTGACAGCTGGCCTGATGTAAAGTGGTTACCGCCGCTTCTGTTTTATATGTACGCTTATAGACGAGTTATCAGTGCATTGACGATCCTTGAAAGCTAAGATGGCTTGGCATGTCTATTAAAATGTCCATGTTGGCACCGGTACCTATTAGTATTTCATACATTTTACTCATAATCTATCTTGCCCCGATTTCGCTTATATTATATATTGTTGCTGGTACCGATAGCAGCTCGAAAAGTGAGACGTAAAAAGCCATGAAACAAGACAAGACCAATACTTTTTATTACACACAAGATAAAGCACTTTATCTGAATAATAATGAGCTCAAATTATATTTATCTAATAATAATAATATCCGAGACACATAACACACGGTCATCTGGCCCCAAACTAGGATTCCCTGTATCTTGGGAACCAGAGACTGATATGCATACTCATATACATTTAAATACATACATATATAGATATTATCAGATATTATACACCCAGACTCAGAACAAATTATTCTGCTCATCACAGAAAAGATTGCCCTGTGTGGGGATCGAACCCACGACTCTCGGATCAGAGGTTAGGATCGCTAACCACTTAGCCACCGAGTCAGTCATCTATACATACATATACAGGGTGTCGCAAAACTAATGCGACAAATTTTCAAACAAAAGCTTAAAAGACCACCGTAAGGTAGTGAATAGCATTTTTTTAAACCTGGTATAACCCGAAAACCATAAACTTTTGCTGAACGTATGTTTCGTTATTTTGATAGGTCTTGATCAAAGCTATCACCAGCCAGTACTTGTCGCATTAGTTTTGGGACACCTATATATGTCTATGCTCTATTTTAATGTTTTAAATCGATCTCATATTTTATTTTCTAAATCCGAGGTGGTTTCAATTCCAATTATGTAAATTGCTATAAATTGCTGAACTACAACATAATACATTTCAAAACCTAAAACTAAGCGCTACAGTAATCTCAGCTGGGACATTGCTTTCATGAAATTCATTGCGAAATGAACGCTTTAAGATAGTTTTAGCATAACTATCTTTCTGCCCCTGGCTTTGCTCACCATAAAAGTTATTATCGTTGTTGTTTAGCGCGGATCCACTCGAGGCATTCGGATAAATACGATAATAGCCATCAAGATGCCAAAGGCTTACTAATTGTCAATATAAAGAATGATTGGTGGTGGTGTCGAACAAACAAAAACATATTTTAACATTTGTTATATTAGTTAGGATTTTCACTGTGCGGAGCTTTGACTCAGTAGCAAACAGAACTTTCGGAGCTTCTCAGACAGATTATCTTGCATTTCAGAGTAGTAGAAGGCTAGAGAGACAGAATAGTGTTTTAGGTCCCATTTTCAGTAGCAGATTTTAATGCTATAAGCTATTAATTAAGCTTAGCATAAAGTAAACCAATGGTAGTGGACAGCAGATTTAGTCGCCTTTAACACTTGCTTATTAAAACATTAAAAAACTATAGCAATACAATTTATTTAATGTGGTAGATTCGATTTTATAGAATTTATTAAATAAGTAAGGTCATAGTTATCGTTACTTATACAGAATATTAGGTAAAACAGAGCATACCTATGTATATTTGATCTATTCGTGAAGGTAAACTTTTGTTTAAGTCGCAAAAGTGTGGATTTCTCATGTAATCGTATAAATATTTATATTTGACTAGCTTCCGCCCGCGACTTCGTCTACGTGGACTTCAGAATTGAGTCCAGAGGGAAAGAAAATGTTAATACTTAATAATGACCTCCATCCGACTGTGATTCTGCTGGAGTAGCTCCTGCCACTTCTCCTAGCGCGAAGTGGTCAGAGTAGCCTAAAATGTTTGAAAATAATAATATTATCTGGGACAAATCACACACTGGTGATTAATGTGGAGCCATCTGGCGACGAAGTGGAAGTTTTGACTTTTCAAGCATTCCTTCGGGAACCCTTAAGTTTTCCGGGATAAAAAGTATCCTATGTGTTAGCCGAGTACTTTATCTATCTACCTACCAAATTTCAACAAAATCCGTTCTGTAGTTTCGGCGTGAAAGTGGAACAAACAAACAAAGAAACATCCATACTTTCGCATTTATAAAATTCGTGAGATGAGATGAGATGAGATTCATACAGTGTCAGTCTTAAGCATTAGGCAGTTACCTAAAGGTGCACAAACATACAACTTATATTCACTATTATTATTCTATGAGCAGACATAAAAGGACCGTTTCAAAGATAAACAGATTGGTATAAGTAAATCAAATCAATGGAACTCGTTATCAAGTTTCTTATTGTGTATTTATTAAGGTTCGGGGCCTTGAATATTTGATCTGTCTTTATAATTTTATTCGGGACCTTCAATTTCAGCTCCTTTTGATATTTCTCGTTTATCCTCCGAGGATTTCAAATGCAAATCGTCCAATTCGCTGAAAGTCAGAAAATATTCTGACTTTCAGCGAATAAATATAGTAATGAAGGCCGCAAAGTATCGTACCTATATGGAGTTACCTTATACTTTGCGGTCTGCTTTCATATCAGGGCAGTATAACAGTCGTTAGTAACCAACTCAATTATATTACACCATGTATATGTCGCGTAGGTTTTTGATAAAATCAATCGGAACGAATAAAGTTTTAAGATGAGAAAATGTATTTTGTTTAGATATTTCCACAAGCATTTTATGTAGGTCTCACAATATTATTGGTGGTTATATTATACTATTTAGAAACAATAACTTTAACAAACTTGAACGATTTTACGCTACACAAGTATATGTAGGTAAAGACGGAAGAATCTTGCAAAATTATCATTTTTCATTTAAAAAAATACATGTATGCATGGCAATCCGCAAATCAGACAATATGCACCTAATATCATTCGAGAAAATTTGATTCCGTATTCGCAAACATGATTTCCTGCCGCTGGACCATACTAACGTAGAGTTATTTACAGTGTTAAGGAGTGCAAAGCACGATATGTTATATTTTTTCTAGATGACCATTCTGATTGATTGATTGATTGATATACTCTTTATTGTACACACACAAAAATAACAATATATAAAACAACAAAAGACACAATATTAAAATAACAGTGGTACAATTTGGGCGGTCTTATCGCTAAAAGCGATTTCTTCCAGACAACCCGGTGTCCGGTGGTTTATTATTTATAGAGGGTGTTAAGAGTTGATATATCCGGGATAAATCACACACGGTCATATAGCAAAGGTATTAGGTTAGGAACAGATTTATCTTTTTGTCAATATAATTAATTGTCAATAATTTTTTTATCCAATTAAAAATGAAATCGAAAAAAACATTTTTGGATTACTTTGTTGATGTCTTTATGTGGGAAGTAGTGAGAAGTCCAAAATTATTTTATTATTCCAGCAAAACTTTATAAAAGCAGTTTCATGATTGTCTATTAACAGAAACAATTAACCGATTCCCCGAACCACCCGCACCTCGAAAACTACAGAACAAGGTAAAAATTAAATTAAATTACATTTTCTTTCAATGCTAGCAGTTTCAACTCACACTCAAAATTATTTTTATTTATTCAAGGAAACGCCTTACTGATAATTTGATTCGCATTTTTCCTACCACACGGATATTGTAAACTCAATTTATTTTCAATAAATAGTAATACTCAATAAATAATAATACTTTAGCAGGTGACTACTACGCTTGCGTATGTCGAAAGTATAGTGCGTAGCCTTGGCGTAGTCAAAAAGAAGACAGTTTTCTGTGCTCAATGTAAAAGAGATGTAGAGAGAAAGAAATAATTGCGTATCTTTAAATATAGTTTTTTTTTATGTGATAGGTGGCAAACGATCAGACGGATCACCTGATGGTAAGCGATTACCGCCGCCCATAGACATCCGCAACACCAGAGGAGTCACAAGAAGAAATAAAGAAGGTTGGTAAGAAATAATTAAGATTATGCAACTGAATAGATACCACATCTAGCTTTACAGTGAATTCCAGCCTCCAAGCAGAGCCTGCAGAATGAGCTAGATGATTGCATCTACATTAAATTGTAAGCTATTGTTCACTAAATTGCTCTTCACTGAAATTTCGAAAAACCATATTTCTTTTGTTTTTGTATTCCATTTTCAATTTTTTATTAGTAAAAATCACAAAATGAGTCAATTAATGAGACTATGACGTCCCGTCTTACACCTGTTTCGTTACACCTTATACAGTCTGTTAAAAAAGTGCGTTTGAAATTTTAAAGGGTCACTCAAAATCAAGTTTAGAATACAAGAAAAATATTGAAGAAATCCGATCTACTTCTTTTTCTGTTTCCCATACAGATTCTTGATTTTGATTTGAAATTTAGTATGGAAAAAATTTTAGATCAGATTTTTTCAAAATTTTTCCTCTGTTCTATGCTTGATTCTGAGTAACCCCTTCAAATTCCAAACGCACTTTTTTAAAAACCTTTTTAGGTTCCGTAGCCAAATGGCAAAAAACGGAACCCTTATGGATTCGTCATGTCTGTCTGTCTGTCTGTCTGTCTGTCTGTCCGTATGTCACAGCCACTTTTTTCCGAAACTATAAGAACTATACTGTTGAAACTTGGTAAGTAGATGTATTTTGTGAACCGCATTAACAATCACACAAAAATAGAAAAAAAAACAATAAATTTTGGGGGCTCCCCATACTTAGAACTGAAACTCAAAAACATTTTTTTCATCAAACCCATACGTGTGGGGTATCTATGGATAGGTCTTCAAAAATGATATTGAGGTTTCTAATATCATTTTCTTCTAAACTGAATAGTTTGCGCGAGAGACACTTCCAAAGTTGTAAAATGTGTGTAACCCCCGTAACTTCGAAAATAAGAGAATGATAAAACTAAAAAAAATATATGATGTACATTACCATGCAAACTTCCACCGAAAATTGGTTTGAACGATATCTAGTAAGTAGTTTTTTTTAATACGTCATAAATCGTAAACCGCAATTTACCTTTCATTCAAGTTACAACGAACTACAAAAACTTTTATATTATGTTACTTGCTGCTACGGAACCCTTCATGGGCGAGTCCGACTCGCACTTGGCCGCTTTTTCTAGGTGAGGAAGCAAAAATACAACTCAGAATAGGCGGTTATCGCTCATGAAGGCAGAAGTATGTACGACCAAATTACAATCGTATACTTCTTCTTATACGCAGAGCTTTAGTCAACGTCAGGTAAGTAAGTAAATAAGCTTTATTGAACACCATATCAAAATAAATTTTAAACTTATAGATTAGTTCATACAAAATACGTGGAAAGGCGGCCTTATCGCTATAGGTGTAGTTATGCCGTGTTCTCAAATATTTAATACGCCGCTTCTGCCAATAAAGACATGTATATGCTACCCTTATAAGAAAGAAACCGCAAAGTATACGGAAACTTCATATACATTGCGGCTTTCTTTCTTATGAGGGAGTATGTACGGAATACGTCGTCCCATGGATCAAATCGCAATTTGTATGCTGTTTGTGTGAGAGAGGTAAATTGATACTGTGCTATCGGCGGGCGCTTTGTACCTCCACGATCTCTCCATATACCACAGAACAGACTACTGAGTAAACTGCACACTACTGTACATTCACTTATACGTACATGGTGATGTTGACTTGTTTTTCGTACATAGTAGGATGTTCAGCTGCCTATTTTTTGTTACAAGGTATTTTGCTTGTAAACACTTCATTATGTGGGAATAATACTTAAAAAGGTCATTTTAGGGTTCCATATGTAAAATTTTGACAAAAATACAGAACAAAAACTCTTTACTTATAGATAGATTACAGGAAGATCTATAAGAAGTATATAGTCTTAAAATACGATAGTAAAATTCTCAATATTGCTTGTTTGTACGGAATGCTCGGCGCGCGAATCCGACTCGCGCTTGTCGGTTTTTTCAGAAAAGTTCAGTTCAGTTTCATGTGCAAAAGTTTCAGATTAATTTAAGCGTTGCCAAAATGTTCCTGTTTAATTCTTAGATTCCCGACGCCATTTTGTATAGTTTGCATAAATTGTAGTAGTACCTATTATTATGCAAGGTCCATGTTACTGGTCGCTCTCTCTGCCGCCAAGCGGGAGAGCTTGCTGCGTTTCGATGTCTGTTCCCTCCGAGGGACCACATCGGAAAAAGCAGGTTCCGTTTATACTTATACTATCCCACTACTAAATCTTCACTTATACGGAACCTGCTTTTTCCAATGTGGTCCCTCGGAGGAACGCACATGCGATTCGTGGGATCCAGTTTTATTTATTACCGTTATACGAGGCATTTGCGAGGCATTCTGTTTTTACGGGTACCATACATCAAACATTGCGGACCCACCGTACCCCTGAAAAATATTTGTTGGCTAATTTGAAGGTCCAGTCAGAGACTCACAACGAAGACGTTTTTGTGTCTTCTGCTAATTTTGTTACGCCTTGTATCTACTGCACCACAAAGATGGAGCTCTTTGCCTTGTGTTCCAAAACTGGGGTTGATTCAATTTGCCTCCCGTGATACGTAGATTTAGAACTTTAAGAACTTTTATTGTAGTACAATGATTATTGTTATAGGTACATTGCTGCTGTATTTATAAATAAATATTGTTTCTCTGTAGTATTTATTTACTTTTTTAAAAAGTATATCATTTTGCGTCTCAAAAGCGAAAACGTTAACAAAATTACCACGGACGTGTGAAACGCGACCTTCTAAATATCTAGTAATCAGATATGTAGGTTTCCTCACAGTTTTTCGATAGTTCCGAAGAACTAATTTGCACATTGGCGAAGGTTTGAATGGTTCCGAGTTACTGGCGTGGACCCAACGATTTTTTTTTAAATAACTCTAAGGTTATGGGAGACTGAGATTTAAATTTTAAATAGGAAATTAATTTTATATATTGGCAAAAGTCGTATATAAATTTGCATCATCATTTACGATAACATTGAAAAATATACAAACAAAACTTGAGCCAAAAAGAGTTATTTATAACTGTTCGTGTCGTAGACCTAAATAAAGTAAATCAGTTTGTGGATGATAAGAGTTCTCAGTTAACGGCTCCTATACCTGTTTTGTAACGAAGCTAGTTTATTCCACTGACTTTATTGTCACTCGTTCCTCTGTGTTACGGCGCCTCGTATACGCAAACTCCGACTGTTAGCATTTAATTAAACTTGATGACCTTCTGCACTACAGTTTAGTAGTGAGTAACTCCCTACCAACTGTTTGATCAACTTACTCTCTTCACTCCGATATAAGGACAAGAATCCACGTAACAGAGGGGAAAATGAAAGTAATTCCTTCAGCTTTGAAATAACTGAAAATCCTCACTGAAATGAGAATGACATTCAGGTCTGACAATCCTACTCATAAAATTCCCAAAGGATTCGTGTGGAAGACATCGCAAGGAAATCTATGCATGTGTAGTTTTTTTTATTTTTTGTTTATGGCATAGGTGGCAAACGAGCAGACGGATCACCTGATGGTAAGCGATTACCACCGCCCATAGACACCCGCAACACCAGAGTCACAAGTGGGTTGCCGGCCTTTGATATCGGAGTACGCTATTTTCTTGAAGGTTTGAATGTTTCCGGCAATTCATTCCACAGTTTGGTTGTGCGAGGCAGAAAGTTTCTAGTGAAACGCACAGTTGTGGACTGCCAACCATCTAAGTGATGGGGATGAAACTGTTGTCGCGTAGAACGATAGCGGACGAGAACGAAGTATGAAAGTATGAAAATGGTTTGGCAACTTCATATTTTTTATCCATAATTAGAAAGCCCTTGACATAATTTCGATAATATAAAGGCAAGAATCTACGGTGCTAGCGGATTGTGGTAATTAAAAGGGGAAAAACCGTTGCTGTATAATAGTAGACTTTTTGACAGAAAAAAATGATTTATTTTTATTTATTTATTTATAGAAAAAACCAACAGCTTATTAAATAATACAAAGTTGAGCTTATTTTATAAAATATTGTACAATAAAGAAAGCCAATTATAGGTTTTTCAAATGTTAAAAATTAGTAAGGGACACAGCAAGATTAGCAACTTATTAGCTATAAAAATGGTGTGTAGATTTGTACGTATGTGTGTGATAGTGTGCATGTTTGTGTGTGTATGTGTAAAAGAGAGTGTGTTAGAGTGAAAGCGTGTGAATTTGCACGTCTCATGTAAATAATGTGAATGAGAGCGTATATGTTTATCTTAATTACTGCACTGTATTACAATCAAATTTTTGAATAAGTTTTTTAATGAATGTATTCCTTTTATCAAGGAAAAGGTCAAGATCGGAGAATAGTTTATTATAGATGTTACACAATCTATTAAAAGGTGAAATGATAACAATCGTCTTAATTTTTCTTGAATTCTAGGTTCCCGATTCCTTTTAAAACAACAAACTTTTTGCCTGAAATGAATAGATTATATGATGGAACAGTGACAATTGAATCTTTAAAAGTAACGATGTAACTTGTGACGAAACTAAGATCCTGAAGCGACCAATAGGGACCAATAGGCAAAACGCAGCTTGAATGTATGTCAGCCATGGATTCTCATCCTATGAACGAGTAAAGCTGCTTTTCCACCGGCGAGGCGAGGCAAGGTGTGGAGTGAAGAGAATTGAAATCACGTCGATCTATTTCACCGAAGATGGACGAGAAGAGAATTTATTTTTTCCCATACAATTTTAAAATTCTCTTCCCTCCTCGCCTCGCCGGTGGAAATAAGAAACAATTAAAATTCTCGTCCCTCCCATCCTCGCCCATCCAGACTATTTCTACCGAAGATGTGCGAGAAGAGATTTTTTTCCCATACAATTTCAAATTCTCTTCCCTCCTCGCCTCGCCGGTGGAAATGCAGCTTAAGTTATGCTTTAATAAACTTGTAACAAATAACGTACAACTTATGCTCGCATGCAATGCGCACACGGCGCTTACTTCTTGGGACTTCTTGGAACTTGTTCTTTGGCTTTGCATAGACTTGGTTCTTTATTTCGTTTATTAGAGCTGTTGCTTTACTTTTAGTACGTCATGCCAGAGTATTTCATTGGAGTATTGCGAGCTTAGGAGTTCATAATTTATAAGAGAATGGACGTGAACTTTAATCACCATAAAATTTGTGCCAGAAACTCGGCTATGCAGGTTAACAAAATGAAAAATGAAAATGAAAATGAAAATGAAAATATTTTATTCGAAGTAGGTAGCAGTGTACACTTTTCGAACGTCATTCTTTTATCTACCTAATACGAGGTTCCTACCACTCGGAACTCGTATACCCACCGTTTCGGGAAGTGTTTGCGGAGTGAGAAGAAACGGCGGGCCCTAAAGAAACTCCCTCCAACACATTTTTTTTTAAGTCTTATATTCTATTACATCTTAATGCTAGATCAATAAATGAATTATACAATGTCATGTCTGTAAATAAAATATACAAAAATAAGAATAAAGAAAGGATTCAAAAGAGATAAAAGTAAAAATTGTTTGTAGCTAATGACTAACAAATTCCAAAAAACCAATGACAAGAGCAGGCCAGTTCACACGGACAGCACCCGATCACGAGTATAACGCGAGAGTCAGCCATCGCTCCCCTCAACCATATTTGAGGGAAGGGAACGACCCGGCTCCCGATACGCCACCATCCGCACGAACATTTAAGCGAGCATGCACCACTCCGATCAATGGACAAAGAAAAAGGAGAAGAAAATGTCAAAACAGGTGTAGACACTTCTACTCACAATATTGAACAACTTCTCTTTTACCACTTTGATAAAATCTCATAAGTTATGGGTCTTCCATACAAATTTATCATCTGTTTGGCCAAATTTGTAGGGAGAGTCAAAAAAGATTTTTTTGGGATTTCAGCAAATTCATATACATAGGACAAAAGTTATTTAGTATGATGAGTAAGAACTCCCAGTTACTGGATACTACAACTATTTTGTTACACCTTGTTTAAGTATCGAAGTCCAACATTCTCAAACGGAAAACGATAGCTTTTAAAGTAAGTAAAATTAAGTTGTTTCGCCCAAATTAATTTATTTTCATTAGGTAGATCATTTTACTATAAAATAAATAAAAGATGTTTGAAGCAACCTTTTGCTTAAAATTTTAGCTTTTTTTTAAACTTAAAATTATAAATAATAAATAATTCTTAGTGCCTTTTCACACGTCCCAGTTACCGGGTAGCCGGTGCTGTGTACCCGGTGGCGAAGTGTATAGCCATGTACGTTAGCTTTCACACGTACCGGCGAACATCGCTATACACTTCGACACCGGGTACACGGCACCGGCTACCCGGTAACCGGGACGTGTGAAAAGGCACTTAATATTATACCTTTTGTTGTTATTTTTTTGTGTCTGTACAATAAAGAGTAGATCTATCTATCTATCTTAAAGGTATCCATAAAATTACGTATAATTAAAATCACTTTATTATCAGCTCTTACAACTGAACAAACCAAAATTTATGCCATGTCACGAAACCGTCAAATTAGGCTTGCTTGAACCAGGTTCAACAGTATAAAGCTCACGAATTTGGAACAAATTCACATCCTGGGGCTTAAAATATTCATTGCGTTCGCTTCAGTCTATCCGGTGCAAACACGCCTAAATACGGACCCACGGGAATCGAGAAGCTCGTTAAAATGAATTTTGAATTGCTTTAGGCAATTGTTAAATTTTGACATGAAAATTTGGTGGTTGTTTAGCGTTAGGTTTTATTAATACGTGTATTAATACAATTTTGAATAACTGACCAAAAACACGGCCATAATATCATGTCACTGATGGCGAAAATCTTTCTAATACATGAAAAGTAAAACCATACCTAACTATTTTTATTGCAGGTCAAAAAACTTACCCCGGGTACAATACAGGTTGTAACAAAATAGTTACAGGTCCCGTTTACTGGAACTTCCACTCAGCATACTGAAAAGTTTTTGTTCTATGACTTTGTTGAAAGTTTTTGTGATAACAAAAAAAAACAATCTGGGGATTTTATTGGGGCGAAAAGGAATGAAATAATAAAAATAAATAAATTGTTCGATCTTTAGAGTAAAACAAACAAATTTGTCAATTAAATATAATCCTGTCCTTGTTCACTCAGGTTTATTTTCGGAAGTATTTTAGCAAAACAAGACTTCAGAAGAAGTAATTTCTGTGAAAGCATCGTTTAACTATTCACTGGACTGTTTTTACCACTTCACTTGATTCCATTTTGCATAAAACTACTAAGTAACAAGAGCTTAAAGTGCACTTTTAAAACACAGCACTATGAAATGTTAACGGGATACGATTAAGAGCATCAACATATACCTACCTAGTAAGCGGTAGGCGGTAGGCTTATGAATATTTTAGTTAAAAAGTTATCGCTTTAAAACTGTCCATCTAAGCCGATGTTACACGGTTCAATTTCCGTTCAATATTGCTTTCAATTTAATTGCTTCAATGGCATTGAAACGTCTAAACATAGTTCAATGCGATTACGCCATGTCATTGAAAGCTTAAAATTTTCGCTAGCTTTCAATGTTATTGATTCAATATTGATCATCGGTCTTATCAGTCAAATGTAAACACGTAAATTGAACGATGAATGAATTGAAGGACTCTTCTGTGCGTGGAAGCCTACCTACACCTACGTTGTACCTTCGACGTTCTAGCTGAAATGAGCATTGAAAGTCATTTTATTAATTTACCGTGTATCAAGATAAAGACGTCCAATTTTCAATGTGCAATGCCTTTCAATGAAATTGCTTCAAATTAATTGACTCGTATAACGTCGCCTTAACGTTCAGTGCTTTGACTGAGAAGTTTTCACTTAGGTTATACAAAAATTGCCTCATTTTCAATACTGATAGGTCGGTCTTTACGAAGTATCTAATACCACCTAATACCCAGGTCTTTGGTTTAAAAGTTTTCCGTGACAGCTCGACTGGATCCAAATTTAAACGTTAAAACTTCGCTAAAAGTTTCTAAATTACTGTAAGTGACTGAGTTTTGTGAATACAGGTTAATTTCAAATCAATAAAAAATGTCTAATCGTAAATGATACGAAACTGAAAACCTTTCGCTCTCACTAATTGGTAATAGTTAAAAAGTCGATTTACTTACTTACTTCGCTGACTCGGCGACTCAAAAAGAATCTTGGCCTTTGACACTTATCGCTGACGGCATTGTTGTGGGTTTTCTTTCCATATCAGAAAGAGTCGATTTACAAACCCTAATAAAAATGCAAGAGAAGAAGAAGGCCAAAAATCTTTCTTCGTGAAAGCACTGCTTAAGTACTTACTATACTACCTCTTGCAAATCGTTCCACATACTCACAGTAATGAATGGTACAACTGGACCCAAATATAATTGGGTACAGGGCGCAGACACGTAATTCATGACGTGGCCAAGGACCAAGATGTGTAGGCTAGGTATGCATGCATGATCCGTTTCCAATTCATTCCCTTTTCGGATCAGTTAGGGTCAGCAGTAGTAATTAATTTTCTTTAGTAAGTGTGCTTTCTGCCCTCTATCCCACTATATTTACCGCCCAAATTGTACCATTCGCTTTTGATTTTGTCTTTGATTTAAATCAATATTAGAAAACCTTACGTCGGTCTAATAATAATAACTCTTTATTTTAGATATCACAATTCGTATTTGTTATATCTAAGTGTAATCCATATAGTGAAGGTTTTGATGACACAAAAATACAAAGACATCCCTTAAAATAGTTTAAATTTGTTTAAGCAATTAATTGATTTAAACACTTCTTTCGGCACACTTGTTGAACAGAGTAACTGAACTGTCACATTCAAGTAAATTGAACCCTCACGGTCGGGGCGGGTTTCGCTGAACCGGGTATAATCAGCTCTAGTAGGTTGGTGACGCTGAATCGCGAGTGTAATTTAAAAACTGGTGTGCTTATGACTACATGAATCTGTATTAAACGCGATTCAGCGTCACCAACCTACTAGAGCTGATTATACCCGGTTCAGCGTAACCCGCCCCGACCGTGAGGGTTCAATTTACTTGAATGTGACAGTTCAGTTACTCTGCTCAACAAAGTGTGCCGAAAGAAGTGTGTAAATCAATTAATTGCTTAAACAAATTTACAGCGTTGAGTGTAATAACAAATCTACTATGACAAGGAAATGCCAATGCCCACGTACACTTACCAGTCACGAGTACCTTTGCATTTATGCAGGAGTAAGCCATATAGCTTCTCCTCTCTCATGTTCAACCGCCGTCTATCACTTGTGGCATGGTTCAAATAAGAGAAGAAGTAAAGTAATGACGTGGCTTCCAATACGCCACTGTTCGCACGAATGCACCACTCCAGTCAAATGAAAGACTGGAAAAAAGAAATTTTCAGCTTCCTAACAGTGCTATGCCTCTCCCTCGGATCGCAACGGCGTGTAGACGTGCCCACGGTTGTTACTGCGTGCAAAATATTATTTAAATAATCACGATACATAACGAGTTAACCTGACTGCATTGCATAGCGGTATTGCTTACCTCCGCTTATGCCAGTGTATAACAAGTGCGAGCGAGATAAATATCTTTGTGTGCTAAGTGCGTTTTGTGCAACGGCCTGTCAGTTCATACCTGTATGATTGGATCTGTTTACCTACCTACGACGAGTGAATAAAAATATATTCAAGATGTCTCTGCAGCCTATCCAAAATAAATCGCAGTCTGCGTCCGAATCAGATTTAACTAATCCCAAAAAGGACCAGGAATTAATTAGTTCAGGTTCTCAAAGAGACCTAAAACGGCGCCGCGATGACTCCGATTATGATCGCTTTGACGCGCGTTTTGACAGCTTTCGGGATGAGTTTAAAGACATGATAAATACGCTCTTGTCAGCCCAAAGCTCTCGTATCAATGAATTAGAAAGTCATATCTTGGAAATCAAGGGTAGAGCATGTGAAATCTCGACATCTAACATCGAAATAGAAAAATCACTAAACTATTTTACCGAAAAAATGGAATCCCTCCAGTCCACAATTAATCATCTACAGGAAGATCGTAAGGTTCTGTCAACACAAATCTCAAAAATTGATGAAAAATGTGACTACCTTGAACGTTGTATGAAGAAAACCTGCGTGGAAATAAGGAATGTTCCAAAAAAGAAGGGCGAAAAGAAGGACGATCTTTGTGAACTCGTTTTTAATCTAACAAATAGAATGAAACTGCAGTTTGACAACTCACAGTTACGGGACATCTATCGTCTCCCTGCTAAACCTGACAAAAAAGTGTCTACTATTATTTTGGAATTTAACAGTACTGTTAACAAATTCAACTTTTTGGAAGCAGCCAAAAACTATAAGAAGAGCTACTCTGACCAGCTTTCAACAAAACACCTCGGAATTAATGAGGAGCCCCACGGCCCGATCTACATTTCGGAGCAACTCACCTACAAGTCTAAGAGGCTATATTATCTAGCAAGAGACCTAGCAAAAACATATGACTATCTTTACTGCTGGACGGCTGGCGGATCAGTTTTTCTCCGAAAAAAACAGGGCGACCTGGCTATTCTTATTCGTTCTGAAGCAGACCTGAACACCCTTAAAAATAAATGACTAGTTAATTGCCCTATTGTGTTAAATCTCCTTCTTTTTAGCCTATTGGGGTTGTTAATTAATTACATAACCCACGCAAACACATATGTCACACTATTTTCTACCTACACTCACACTTACCACAACAACCAACACCCAGTAACAAATAACACTAACCGGCTCGCCGTCCTCAGGTACTTAATGACTTATCCGATAGTGCATATGAATACAGATCGTAAAATGAAGTATATAAATACTAAACTCCAGTACGCTAAACCGGCCGCTACAGGTACATATTCGCAACTATTTATGCGACTGTTAGGGAAATATCTGCTCTTCGGTCCCATTGTTTATGTTCCTTTTATAACTTTTTTAAGTAATAATGGATAATGATCTCAATCTACTAATTAAATCTTTGGATGAAAACTCAGCTCCTAAAACTTTTTACTGTAAACCCGATCAATGTAGTTCTCTGCCTGGCTTACATAAAAGTAGTTTAAAGATTATGACTCAAAATATAAGGAGCATAAATTGTAATTTCCCGGATTTCTGTGTTCTTTTAGCTACGATAAAAATAAATCCTGATATAATAGTGCTGACAGAGTGCTGGCTATCGGTCAATGACACTCCGCCCTATTTGGATAATTACTCAACCTCCACTACCAAAAAATTATGTAAACAAAATGATGGGGTGGTAATTTATATCCATAATAACATATCGGCAAACACGTACGAGCCAGAATCTCTTGATGGTAACTGCCTCGTCACAATAATAAATAATAATACAGCACTCATATCTATTTACCGCTCCCCTTCATATAAAAACCTAAATAACCATGAAAATTTTCGAAAATCTTTGGATAAAGTCCTGCAATCACTAACTAAAACTCACAATATTATCCTAACTGGGGATATCAACCTCGATATAGCTGATCCAGATAAACTTGATGGGCACTCACATGAGTATTTAAATTTAGCTGCCTCTCACGGACTTCTACCGACCTCTCATGTCCCTTCTAGAGGTAGTTCGTGTCTGGATCACTTTCTTCTCAGATCTAAGTACCCATGTGTTACTATTACTATAGAGACCTCCGTCACGGACCATTACACGATCCTGCTTTCCCTTGAAAATAAATCATCCCATAATACTATGGCCAAAACATTTAATAAAATTGATTACATAAATGTTTCCAAAGATCTTCAACTAGCAGATTTTTCCCCTTTATATCTCTTCTCTGACTGTAATATTGCGACCCAATTTCTAATAAATCTAATTACGAACATTATTTCTTCAAACAGTAAAAGAGTGACTTGTTCTCGACGTAAAATTATAATAAAGCCCTGGATAACGCCTGGTATGCTGAAGTGTATCCGAAATCGTGATGCTCTCCATCGTAAATTAAAAATGGACCAAGATAATCCCATACTTAAAACTACATACAATAGATATCGCAATTACTGTACTTCTTTGATTAATAAAGCGAAGAGAGCTTATGAAAAAGCTGAGTTAGCGAAAGCTACGTCCATTTCCGTAAAAAAAACATGGGAGACTTTAAACTCTATTCTAAATCGAAAAACAAATCAAGATATTTCTTTAGACTTAGTTAATTTAGAATCGTCCCCTTTGAAATCCGCAAATATGGTAAACTGCTACTTTGCTACTATTGGAAAAAAACTCGCTGAAAAACTCACATCTGAAAGTAATTTTACTACTACTGGAAACGGTTGTAATACTTCCACTTCTCATTCTCCTGTTAGTTATAACAAAATAAACTCGTTTACCCTCTTTCCTACTTGTGAAGAAGAAGTTAATGCGCTTATCCTCCAACTGAAGTTAAATAGTGCTGTAGGATGGGATAATATATCTTCTAAAATTCTTAAACAAAATGCTCATATATTAGTTAAACCTCTTACTTTCTTATTCAACCTCTGCTTCAATACTGGAATATTTCCTACAGCATTCAAAAAATCAATTATCATCCCTATTTTTAAAAATGGCTCAAAAACTGAAGTTAATAACTATCGCCCAATCTCTGTCCTCCCAGCTCTTTCTAAAATACTAGAACGTCTACTAAATAAAAGACTCGTTAGTTTTCTTGAGAAATACAAAATCCTTTCAGATAATCAATACGGTTTCCGTAAAGGAGTATCTACCTCCGCTGCAGTGATGAATCTAACCAACTTTGTGGTCGGGGCCCTGGATGATAAAGAAAAATGCTTAGGCATCTTTCTAGACCTATCCAAGGCCTTCGACACGGTCTCCATTCCTAGACTCATCGACGAACTAGAATCTATTGGGATCCGTAACCAGCAGTTACACATTTTCAAGGATTATCTAACAAACCGAACACAGGTTGTTAGGATTGGAGATACTCTTAGTAGTGAATATCCCGTTAGTTTCGGTGTCCCTCAAGGAAGTATCCTTGGACCAACTCTTTTCTTGATTTACATTAACCGACTTTGCGAAACGCCACTAACAAATGGGATCATATTCACGTATGCGGATGATACTGCCCTTATTTTTCGTGAAAAGAGTTGGAACAAGGTATTCCAGACTGCTCAAGAAGGTTTCGATAAAGTATCTGATTGGCTGTCAAAAAATTTACTAACTCTCAATTGTGATAAAACTAAATATATGACGTTTTCAATTACAGATAGAACACAACCTAGTCATTCACATATAATAAATGCCCATGCATTGGATTGTCTCCCGTCCCATAGACTTGATAACTCATGTAAATGCAATAAACTAGAGAGAGTTGGGAACTTCAAATACCTGGGAGTAGTTTTTGATAACAATTTGAGCTTTAAGACACACATTAATAAAGTAACTCAAAGAATAAGAAAACTTATGCCTATTTTTCGTAAAATAAGGCATATAGCGGACACTGCAACAATAAAAATGTTGTATAATACACTTTGCCGTTCGCTTCTCAGTTACTGTATAACTTCTTGGGGTGGGACCTATAAATCTAACATCTTACCACTAGAAAGAGCTCAAAGAGCTATCCTTAAAGTAGCAAACTTTAAGAGCTATCAATTCCCCACTGATCTACTCTATATTGAATGCAAAGTACTTACGGTCCGGCAATTATTCATTCTCGATCTAATCATGGTGAAGCACAAAACTATTGACTATTCTAATATTAACACATTGTCTCATAGTCTCATAGACGAAATGACAAATACTGTACCACTTCGGCATTTAAAACCACTTTGGCACAGCACCACTTTTGCTTCCTGGGTAGTTACATATATAACAAAATATGTAGAAAGTTAGATATCGTTCATCTAAATATCTTCAACTGCAATAAAACTGTTAACGACTGGTTACTTCCTCTTAACTATAAAGAAACGGAACTTTTATTAGAAATAATATCGTAATAAAAACATACAAATTCACACACAAAAACACACGTTCATACACACTCACTCACACTCACATACACACACAAACACACACACACACACACACACACACACACACACACAAACACACACACACACACACACACACATTTACACATACATCAAGATACGCTCCCACGTACATACTTAGGTATGATCTAATAGATGTATAATAATTTGTTCTCACTTGTTCTAAAGTTTTGTTTGTTCAATGTTCATCTCTATGTTTTTTTTATTGCTACACCTGTTACTCCGAGTGAGGGCCTGGTGACCTATAACACAAGATATTTATATCTTAGCTTAGGCACCGGTCTCCCACAAACATAGTTTTGAAATGTTTCCATTATTTTTGTGAATTTCTTTGTTAAATTCTATTTGTGGTGAGAAAATAAATGAATATTATTATTATTATTATTCAGTTATAGTAAAAAGTATGTTGATTGGAGAAAATTTTTATTCCTATCCACGGACTTCTATCATCTATGTATTCAGAAGAACTGGATTTGTAACTAAACACTTAATTCCCTAATCCCTATTCATAATTCATTAATTAGTCTGTAATCTCGCCAAATATAATAAAATAAATAAATATGCATGAACCCTTAGCTTCATGTCATCTGAACATAAGTGATCATGAAGCCGTAGACGATGGATGAAAAGAGAAAAGGTACAAAATAAATAAAAATTTCTTATTTACATCAATAGATGCTTTACACATCCTTTAAAACTTTTTTTCTACCTATTACAAAGTTCCTACCAACGCGGAACTTGTACACAACTTAAGAACTTTGGTAACTTACAATGGGCTAACGAAAGTGGATAAAGAAAACAAAGAGTGAATTAAATAAACAGAAAAACTTTTAATAGAAGATTCTGTTTTTTATTTAAAAAATGATTTAATAAAATCAGTTACGTACAAGTCTTAATGATTCAATTGCAACGGAAGCTCAAGGTACCATTTTCGAACTAACGATGCAATGCAAAGAGAGCCTTTGAGTGCTCGCTGGTGCTTAATTGAAGGCTGTTTAATCGGTTTGATTGTCTGTGGAAGTATCAGGAGTCAAGGGGCACTTGATGCCAATGTTGCAGCTGATTATAGTCGAGTGTGAGCAAATAAAGCTAATGAATGACATAAAAACTCGTTAATAGTCGATAGCAGCCCCTCTGAAGAGGCGCGAGATTTTCCCACACCTCGGGAATGCTAGGCCATACTCTACAAATAAATAATAAAAAAAAGTCGGTTTTACAAAGTAATTTACAATCACGCATTATATTAACATAATCTAAATATATAGGGTGTTAAAAAAGTGCGTTTGATATTTTAAGGGTTTACTCAGAATCAAGAACAGGATACAGGAAAAATATTAAAAAAATTCGATCTACAATTCTTCTTTCCAGTTACCCATACAAATTCTTGATTCACTATTCAGATTTAGTATAGGAAACTGAAAAAAATATTTAAGACCGGATTTCATCAATATTTTTTCTGTATTCTATACTTGTTTCTGAGTAACCCGTAACACCCTGTATAAATAAGAATCACACGATTTTATAAAATCAGGCTATTAATATATCAGTGTTTGTAAGTCGCATTGTGAGTAATCTCAGAGTAATTCTAAATGCTCTCAGATTGGTATATGGACATGAATGGATAGCTGAACTAAGGGAGTATAGCAAAACACAATAGTTGATAAGAAGGTTTTAAATCAGTTATCACCTCCACTTGTAGAGCCTCAAGCGATAAGCGTGAGTGCGCTGCTGACATCACACCTCACGGAAGGCAACGTCGCCAACTGTATCGTTGCTCCACATTAAAAGGAGAAAGGTGAGTGCGCTAGTCTCTTTCTCTTCTCCTGAATATCCAAATAAAAAATACAGTCCACTTTTCTGGCACTATACCGCAGTCATTACGACAGGATGTCCTAAGACCGCTTTTCTATTATTTTTAGATCAAAAGAAAATCTGATGGCATTCCTACTAGTGAGGCACGGGCTTCTTGTCGTACTTTGAGAAATTCAAGTCTTACCACACATACACAAAGAAAAGCCAAGTCCGAATTGCTACAGGTTATGGGGTTAATTGGTTAACCCCTAAACTAATCTCAATCCACCTAAAGGCCTCTGAAATAGCAAAACGACTGCTTATTGCCATCTAAAAATTAGTAATAGCAGCCGGCACCAATGAGTCAACGTGCATTGCAAAGCACAAAAACGAGATAAATACCACCAAACTAGTCCAATTTACCACGCAAGCCGAATTGATCCATGATCGATTCTTACCTAACACAGTTCGGAATTCACTTTACCGTATTACCATATAGCACTGCCATAACATATTAAACCATCAAGAAAGCGCCTCCAATTTCATGCTGATGCTATGTATGCGTCAATATTTAGAACAATCATAGCAATTTCAGTGATATCTTTCAGTACTAGAATTATCTACAGCCCGATGCGACACTACGGCGCCGCCGCCGCCCTATACAGATCCAGACAAAGTCTTGTGACGTCATGAAGCATTAACGAAGCACAAAGTAAACAAAGAAAACCATTATTTTTTTAAATGCCATTTTTTTTACCAAATTATCTTTACTAATATTTACCTTACATCGTTTTTAATTTCAGCGTTAAGATTCGCCAAAGAGAGAGACTCGGAAAAAGTCATGGTTAGATTGTATCATTATTAGATTAGCACATAATTATCAAACACGCGCCAGTGACGCAAATAAGTATCTGTTCTGTTTACCTTTTTATACACAATACTAAACCTTAAAGACCTTCTGCTAGGTCCATCTTCTTCGTATCGCGTGGCTACACGGCGGTTTGCCTGGTATCAAAGTACTGCTCGGTATCCCAATCGATCTGGCAGCCTGCGCCCACCAGCTCCGCCGCGGCGCGACGTGGCGGCGCCAAGCCCACCCAGACAAAAAGTCTCGTTAGTATCTGCCTATCTGCCATTATTCAAGATCACGTTCAAGCCTTATAAGCACCAACGTAACTTACTACACATAGAGTGACATTTTATTCGTTTCGTTCCCGTAAACTATGGTTTCTACTCAGAAAACAGAACAAATTTCCCAAAGAAACAGATAGTCAATTAGAAAAACAAATTCTTGGCCTTTCATTCACGGAGAAAGTTGTTCAGTTTATGAGTAGACACCACGATTAACTGGAACGAAACGAAGAGTTACAAAAGAGAGCGAAACGGAAATCAAGATTTACTTACATGCATCAGCTGGTTTGAAATGACCTTATTCCCTTTTAAATATCAAGATGTCTTTGAAAGTGCAACACAATGGACAATGCACCTGTCGCCAGTCTATTTCCGGCTAATACCAAGGTATAAGGTAATATATTCTAGTGAGGGCATCACTTTGCACTAAACAATCCAAGTTACCTACTATCAACGCAACTGAAAATAGTAGCCAACAATGTCGGTTATTTCGGCATATTTTTTCTTCTTTAATTTACCATTTCCAATTTGCATTCGAAAAGTACCTATAGCCGTACTGCTGTTTTGATCGTGACGTCATAAGGATGGTAAACAAAACAATTTCCAATATTAAGGTTAGAGACCCAAATAAAGCCTATGCCCCAATAAGGCCTAGGTTTCATATTTCCCGCTTAGACATTTCAAATAACCGCGAAAGTTTACAGTGGTATGCTTAAGG
Organism: Coleophora deauratella; assembly: GCA_958295455.1. Taxonomy (NCBI): domain Eukaryota; kingdom Metazoa; phylum Arthropoda; class Insecta; order Lepidoptera; family Coleophoridae; genus Coleophora; species Coleophora deauratella. The sequence goes on along the minus strand of OY282403.1, from coordinate 5,868,539 downwards.
ATGTACCTGACACATACAAGAATAGCGAGTGCCGCTTACAACGAGTATGTCGGAACATGTATTCGAAAACAGTCGGGACGCGGAGAGTACGCCTGTTTTATAAAATTTCTACAGGTAATGATGTAAGTATTTTGATATTTTTGCACGCATGCCGTGATTTTTTTGTGTGTTATTTAGTTTAAAAGTTTAGTAACCCCTACATAAGCATTTAAACGCCGTTTTTTCAACGTAATTTCTGTAATTTCTTTTTCTTACACATACGATAGGTCCAAGTAAGGCCTATCAAAATCATATAAGTGCAAATAATATCGAATGGATGACATGTGGCAATGCCTTGCTTGTAATATCAGGTAGGTATCATAAGCTGTGTGTTGGCTTAACCCCTGCTGATAAAAAAAAAATACTGTTCAGGAGATTGCTTGAAGAAAATGAAGAAAGGAAGGATAATATGTTGAGAGGATTATAAAAACTGATTATAACGCCCAAATATGATTACTAAAGGATCGTACTAAATTTAAATAATACGTTGATATGTTTTAGTAACTGAAGTTTAATAATTGTTTTTTCTTTCTTTTATTATGAAAGGTCTTATTGCGGCATGGGTCTCCCAATAAGGCCTTAAGGACTTTTTTAATATTTTGATTCACAGAAGTTTGATTTTTGTTTTTTTAACATTACAACTATATTTATTATATTTTAAAGTTTAATCAATAAAGATTAATATTTCGAAAGATGAGTGAGTTTTTCTTAAAAACCTACTAATTACGTCAGGATAAAAATAAGGTAGACCTTATTTGGGTCACTTACCTTACGTCAAAACACGTATAAGCCATTTTTTGCACGCGTCATCGTTGCACTTTGTACCCGTAGTCCTCAAATGTGAATACCATCAAACCTGAATTTAAAATGTATCTTTTATGTCGTACCTGGAATACAAACTTTGAAATACCGTTTCAACTACTTGGGGATTATTATTTTAAAAATAATAATGCTCCACAGCCTCTCACGAACGTTTTAAAGTTTTTATTTTCTAAGGTATAAGGGATGTCGTTGTATGCCAGTTTTTATTTTATCGAGAAGTTGTAAGTGTTAAGTGCTTCGCGTCAAAACAGTTTGTCCTTGAATGGGTGAAGTGTGAACAAACACTCAGCAAACCCTCGGCCGCCGAATTGAATCACAAATAGCCTAATGAATGCGAAGGTTGTGACAAGTGGCGGTAATACGGGGATGTCGTTTGGTTTGCAAAGGAAATGTTGGATTTGTCACTGAAAACAACTGGCGACGAAATCTTTTTCTTCTCAAGTCGATAGCAAATCAAACGGACTCCTCCCAGAATTCTGCCACGCGGATTGAGTTCTCGGTGGCCAACATCAAGTCCTCCCGTGAAGAGGTGGCAAGGCAGGAAGGACAAGATGTCAGATGGTCCATAGTTTGGGGGACTGTACTGCATATACAGCCCAAGCCAGCACTCCCTAAGAACCCCCACCTGAACAGTCTATTTAGGGATCTCCAGGTGGGCCATGATAACTTATGGCGTCGAAATTACTTGAATGTTCATGAATTGTTTTTATTTCATTGAGAAATGTATAGTGTAAGCTACGATGACATAAAAATAGGTATATAAATTAATATTTTATGTCACAAAATTTTAAGTGAGCGTTAAGGCACCCCTGAAAGAAATGTTTTCACAGTCACGTACGTTTTCACCTTTATGTCTTTCACAAAAACTTACTTCGCAGTAACCTAAGCAATAAAGGATGGTAGAAGTAATTCGATTTTGGAGTTTGATGTTTTGAAGATGGATCTAAAAAATAGTTTCTAAATCTAAATAAGTAATAGTTTTCACAACAAGAATTTGCTTACAAAGAAATCTTAAGGAAGGGGGATGTGTTCAACAGTTAACATCTTCCAAGTAATTTTTGACGAAGCTTGCGGCTGATCCTTTTTTGTATTCATATATTTTTGTATGTTTTTTGTCGTAAATAAAATTATTAGAGTCATAACTAGGCATCACATTACTACTAGAAAAAAAATTGACAGTTTTAGCGATTTTTATGATGTTCCCCCAAGACGTATCCGTAAACAGCGACACCCTGTCACTTTGGACATCTATTCATAACATTAAAAAGTACAAGCATTAAAGACTGATATATCTTTAAGTTCGACAATCCAAAATGTTCATATCATATTTATTGATCACTTATTTCTTTTCACTAAATTAAAGGTATGTACATTAGGGGCCATCCATAAATTATGTCACACGCTAAGGGGGAGGGAGGGGGTCAAAGAAGTGTGACATTATGTGACAAGGGATAGGGGGGGGGGGGTCATAAACGTTGTGATGTCACACAGTAAATAATAAAAATATATAATTTTGTTTTAATTTATTCTATTCTGAGCGAAAAATTGCAAAATATGTGACGTCTCACCAGGAAGGGGGTGGGCCCACAAATGCGACCATCTGTGACAAGGACGGGGGAGGGGGTCAAAAATCATGAAATTCGTGTGACGTAACTTATTGATGGTCCCTTACTCGTATAAAGATCTGTTAAACAAAAGATACCAAACATCAAATAGGTTTATAACAGACTGTACCTACGTATGACTAAATCAACAAAAGCTTTTAATTAAACTACACAACCAATTCAATTAAAACTATAATTATTATACCCGTGTAGGTACGTACTATGTATAAATGGTTCCCCAGGGAGCACAGTGTGGGGCGTAGCGCTTGGTGGCCTGGCCTGGCGTAGCGACGTTGGCACAAAAACCCGAACGCTATTATACGACACATATTGGTTTTCTTTTGTGCTTTGTTTTTCATTAAAGAACGATGTCATATTGCCTTTTATCTGGATTTTAGTTTTAAAATTTTGTAGCAGAGGCATGCAAGCATGTGTTTTTAGTTTCATAATTACTAAGAATAAAATATCTCAATATAGCGAGCTTTTTCTCGATTTGTGTAGTGTGACAGCTTGCGTGCCCATTGAACACATGGATAAGAAGTTTGGTAGTCAGAAGTAAGATTATTCGTTGTGTAGACATCATTATTTTTAGAAAAATTTTGTCGACTTTACCAATGATCCACTGAATCCTAAATTTAGCAAATGAAATACCACCCACGCGATCTAAGATTGCAAAGATTAAAAATATTATTTGAAATATAAAACATAATAAACTAACAATAAGAAACAAACGCGTACCATAAAACCTTACAACTTAAACCACTTTTTTTGTATTCTTTCAGATTTTGCAAAAACTATGATTCATATTAAACAGCTAATTTAATTTTCGTTTGTGGCAGAGTTGAACGGTTAAAACTATCATTGGCGGGTTTAAAAATCTGAAGCAGGAACCGAAAAAATGACAATTAAAGAGGTGGCTTATGTTAACCGACCATTCTCACAACTTGAGCCAATGCTAATTTCTTTGGAAATGTAGGTTCTACAGCTATAGTAATAAGATATACTATTGGAAATGGTGTAAAGTTGCAGATCTCAAGACACCATGTTTAAAAGATCTTTAATTAATGAAAAAAATGGGTGGCTAATGTTGTCCTGCCAAAAGCTCAAGTTTTCATACAAAAGATTTTTTGAGCTAGGGCTGAACAAATTAAATAAAGGGTAAAAATAAAAACTTACAAAAGTGATAGAAAGGTTTAATCGTGACCACGCAGTGCTCCTATTGTTAATATTTTCTTACTGTTAATGTACCTACAGCACAAATTAACACAAGATTAACTTAACTAAACTGTCTTAACTTCTAAAATTGACAACCCTAACACCCATTCCGCACTGGTCAAAGTTGTCGACCTGAGTGTGAAAAAATTCTCATAACATTATCCATCCAAATTCTTCAAAACTTAGCAGAAGGTATAAATCACAACCACGCTATTACGATTCTCTGTTTAGTTTTGTACAAGTAGATAGTAAAATATTTTATCTGAGAGATATTTAGCGCCGACCGTAACGAGAAAATCACGATGCTGTTTTTAACCGCCTGAGTCAGGAGTAACTTTGAGCACTGTTGCTAGCTGACTGAACGAACATGGCAAAGCAACTACTAGTCAGTGTTGCCACATACATGTTCTAGATTACCCTTCAAACCACAAAGTTTTGCTATTTTTCATAACATGGGAACCAGGCGCAGTTTTATTTAATTTTTGCATTTGTCTTAAGTTGTAAGCCATGGCTTAAGTTGTAAGGTTTTACGGTATATATTTGCATGTACCTGAAAGCTATGTCTGCTTTTTATAAAAAAAAAATTGTAAATTATCTTTTCTATTTATATTTTCTTTTAGATAATAAGACTTTTTTTATAGTCTGAGTAAATTTGTTTTATACTTCTGTCTGTTCTGACATTCTGTTTATAGATGTGGTAGATATTATGTTACGTGATGAAATATTTTTTTAGTCTAAGGTTAAGTGCGTTCTAAAAGTAAAGAGATTTTTAGTCTGAGGAAGCAACTTAAAAGTGATGGAGTTGTCATGTTTCTTCTCAGTAGCTATCGGTGCAATAGAGATATCCTTTATATCATGGAAACTTCGCGGTAAATGAAAACTATATTATTACCTGTGCTAAAATATACAATTGCGATTTTAGCACGAAATTATTAGTGGTTTCCTGTTTCCTATCCCTCAAACCTAAAAAATGAAGACTCACTAACATGAAAAACCAACTTATTATATCTATGTAATATACCACCTACATGTATTACTTACCATTATTACCTGCAAGTCAGCTAGATTACGGCTCCGTAATCCCTTCATTGTATCAAAAATGTCTAATTGTTTCTCAGAATCCAATACCCACAGTATCCGGCCAAGCCAGAATTGCCACGTGATCAGCCACTGGGTTGCACGGTAGCACATCAAAGGGACCGCCCCTGTTTGATCTCCATCACTCGCCACCGCCCGACGACTAGCGCTTATTCCCATTTGTTTATAATTTATTTATATTGTGGGAAAACTACAGAGTGATGTAATGAATTAATTAACCATATTGTAAAGGTTCATCATCATTATCTCAGTAACAGGACGTCCTCTGTTTAAAAACCCTACCTACCTACCTATTGTTATTTTTTTTAAGTTTGTAATTTGGGAGTGTTTGACTCCAATCTTACTTGTTGGTGTGTGACGATGGAGTCGATCATGGAACATACAATCCCAATTTACGGATACACTGACTGACATTAAATAAGCACAATCCAACATGCATCCAGTACTCGTCGACCCACCAGTGGGATATTGCGAAGGAACCACGAGTCTGGTGGGGGTGGGGTAGGTAGCGCAGTTAACCGGAATATTTTCAGTAGTTTCCATGGTGCTAACTATAGATGCCGCTATATTTGATCCTTTTAATAGGTATCACACTCTAAACTGTTCCTAAATAGGCAAAAACGAATAAAACAAAAGCCCAGAATATTACGAGCAACTACCCGCCTCGTTGAGGGAGTTATCGGACGAAAAAGCATTTAAACGCCGGTTGAAAACCTTCTTGTTGAATAAATAATTCTATTCAACTGACGAATTTTTAAATTCTGAATTTAAATGACGATAATTTACATTAATGTATTAATTTCTTTATTATTTTATAGACTTTTTGAATTTTACTATTTTTGTTTATTTTTATTTGATGATATATTAATGTAGTTAGTTTGACATTTTGTTTGAATTCGCTGATTTTATTTTATTAATAATGTATTTTGACGATCACCTCACTATTGATATAGCTTATAATTTGTATTATATTTTATGAATTTGTTTTGTGAAATAAATAAATCTAAATCAATTTCCTAACCGAAATACGTATATTTGTACACAAATGAAATTGCTACTTGATATATAATAATAAGATATGATCTTCTCCGCCCTGCTCAGCCCAGCTCCGCATCAGTGGAAATGCACCCTAAGGCCTTTAGTCTTATTAATCGATGAGAATCTGTAAATTAAAGAATCGATTAACAAGAATTAAGGCCTTAAACAAAGTTTTGAGAAGAAAACTGGTCTTCGTTTGGAGCTGAAAAGGACTAAAGAGTTGTCAAAAAATGTACCCTCCGCTAACTTAACTGTTATTTGGTCAATATTTTGCCTATTTAATAGTAAGTGTTATACTTTTTTGAATAGCTAAAGAGACGTAGAAGTTTTTAAAACTATTTGCAGAATAAGTTCCATACATATTTTTTTTAAACAGAGAGCTTCAAATTTAAAAGCTCTTATTGAAAATTATTTAATTCTAACCGTTGTCAAGCAGTATTTTAAAGCTGTTAGTAGTAGGTTCAGTTTTGGTTAATCATTTTTATTAATTGGCATGCTTTCTAACTAGTTACATCAAAAAAAGGTACCCCAGAAGCACTAATTCCAAAAAAATCGACAAAACAGCCAAAAAATTGAGGATTTTTAAAAAATCTTTAAAGTTCAATATCTCCATAACGGTTAAGTTTTGGACACCATATTATAGGATCAAATCCATCAGAAATGACCTGAATAATAACGTCCTTTAATATTCAGTACGACTTTTCCTGTAACCCTGTATATAGAGAAAGAGGGTGAGAGAGAAAGCAGGCTATCCATTATTATGCATAGTCCAGTGAAAGTTCATTTGATGGGAGGCCTCCCAACTACCATTTCTCTTCCAACCTGCGTTCGCCACTCGACAATCTTATATTTGGTTACAATAGTTTGAAAATAGTAGATATTTATTACCTGTTTTCCCAACGAATGCAATCTAAACTTGCTAATTTTATAAGCCATACTCATCATAATATGTACTATCACTGCAGTGACAACTAAGCATATAGTTCCTATTTGACCATACTATAGAGAATTTGAAATGGACAACTGGGAATAAACGAGTCACTGGTAGCTTTCGATATCGATGTGTTTGAGTAATCGATTCTTTACGACTTGGTGATATATTTTAGTGCTTTTGAGCATTAAATTTTTACGTTATACGAGGCGAAAATTGCAATTTTTCGTTTATTGATCACTTAGAAAGATATTTTTACCGAGGAGCGAGTGGTAGCGAGCGACGGACGGAGGAGTAAGGAAGTATTGTCCAGGCCAAAAAAATTACTTGAGTTTTGATGGGGATCGATTGTCTTACACTAATATGGCACAAAAACTAGATCATAAAAGTGATTGCGTGTTCTATGCGTGTATCCGTGTGGTGGTCTAGAGCCAAGACCGGTGACGGATTTGTATGAAAGGACTAGGGAAATATTTTTTAAATACCTTTAGCCGTAAGAAATAAATTTTTTTGTGTGTGCTTGTACTGCTTGTTATGTATGATTAGACTAAATAAATAAAATTAAAATATTTGTCTGAAATAACTGACAAATTGCCAGTCGTGGATCTGCCACTAACTTTGGTAATTATTGTGTTGCTTTGGTTATTATGAAAGTTAAATTGGCAGGTTATTAGTTTAAGCGTTATTTACGTGTATTTCAGAATTGTAACTCGTTAAATTACTTACAGTTGACATTTGAGTGCATCAAAAACTAATTATAACATATTTCTCACATACAGGCATCAATATCAAATATCAGAAATACTTGTTTAATTTAATTATATTTTTTATTAATCAAATGTTTTTTTCAAAAAGTGTTAAGGTCGGCAACGCCCTTGTGACTCCTCTGGTGTTGCGGGTGTCTATGGACGGCGGTAAGCGCTTACCATCAGGTGATCCGTCTGCTCGTTTGCCACCTATCACAAAAAAAAGGTTTCCACTTCGATAAAAAATTATGACGTCACGATTTGATGTAACTGTTTGTTGTAAGCTTGCTGTTTTTTGAAGGTTATTATTACCTAACTGTTCAAGCGAAGGTTCATGTTTTTCGGATGCGTGTATGTAAGTAATGTATGTAATATGCAGGGTGTTAAAAAAGTGCGTTACAGGAAAAAAATGAAAAAGTATTCACTTATTCAGATTTAGTATGGGAATCTGAAAAAAAAATTAAAAAGATCGTATTTTTTAAATATGTATTTTCCCTGTATTCTATACTTGATTCTGAGTAAACCCTTAAAATCTCAAACGCACTTTTTTAACATCCTGTATATATACGTTTCATTGTAATCACCTGTAGCCTGAACGGTTTGATGCACTTTGGAATGCGAGGGGTCATTAGGATTAGGACACATTTAATGCATTCTGGTGGTTATTTTTTGTTAAATTACTTACAGTTAATTATAACACCGTATTGTGATTATAACTCTTAAAGGTACCTTAAGTCTTAAAGGTGCCTACATTGTCACATACTACTCTCTTATTGTAAAACATGTTTATGCTCTTTTAAATCAGGAAATGAACTCTCTATTCTATTTTTCTTTTTCTATTTGGCATTCCACATCTCATTAAAGGAGTGATTTTGCCAATGTCTAGTGAAAAATGGCAGAATCTTCAATAAAAATAAAAATGGAGGAAACGCCAATGTCAAGTGAAAGGCACGGCTCTAAGGGTGATGGGTACTTAAAGACGCTCCACGTTGTGGTTTGTTATTGGAACTCGAAAAACGGAGCTGTCTCCCGAGTTAATCCTCTTCTTATGACCGCTTATCTCTGAATCGGAATCACAGCTATTTCCCCATCACAAAAATAACGTTGAAACAATTCTAAAACGGAAATACCTAATTGAAAAATTAACTTAGCAGACGTGTGCTCGGTACAAGTCCCGGCAACCAACCTTAATAAACTCTCTAAATTTACACAATTTTACGTCAAAAAGCGTTTCCATCCACTGACAGACTGAGTGAGTTTTTTTTTTTGAGTGCCAAACAAACTGGGTGCGGGGAACTATGTGTAATCAATTGAACATGTTTTCGGAAGCAAACGTACATATATGCATATGTGTAATATGGATGCGTTGTTTTCATGTCGTAATTTGCTAGCCTGGTAGCAGGTAATAGTATATTTCATTACTAGTACGGAATGACTGTCATTGCAAAGAGTTCCGACAAATGTCTACCCGAGCCGAAGGCGAGGGTTGACAGTCGGAACGAGTTGCAATGACGGTTCCGTACGTGTACTGAACGACTATTTTTAATACAGTTGCGAAAAAATGAAGCAATTTAATCAAATTATAAAAACACAATAAACTCAATTAACTAATCATTTATTTCTTATAAAAGTTATAATTCACATATACATTGAAATTGGTACAGTTTTTTATACTAACTGGGGAAGTTTTAGGTTGCATATTTACTGTTTGAGACAAACTATTATTAATTTCGTATGATTGTTCATGTATATTTGTCATACAATGGCGTTTGCTAGTTGATGGAAGTGGAAGATCTGATGAATTATCATTATCAACGAAGGTACTCGTAGATGGACGAACGTTCTCTTCAGCATGTGAAGGAGACGGACTGGACCTTAAATTAATGGATTGTGTGATCTTTTTCCCAGTTTCTTGTTTGTTGTTTAATGAATCACCAATATAGCTTTCTGCAACTTTGTCCGATTTCCAACCACCTAGTCGCTTTAAGGACGTTATATTGGCTCCAGAATCTGCCAATAATGTAGCAGAGGTCCTTCTGAAGCTGTGCCCAGTATAACACTCAGCATCCGACAGACCAAGAAACGTAGCTATTTCTTTTGGCATATTACCGAATTTGTTTATGCCGATTACTTGAGCTGTACACTTCCCTTTTTGGAAATTTTGAAAAAAACGGTCGGATTTTCCTTTTTGGGACCGCTGGTTCATATATTTTTTCACTATTGTGAGAAAATCTCCTTCAACAACAAAGCTTCGCGGTATCTTATTTTTTGTGTTTGGAATCTTAATAAGTAGCATTTGTCCATGGGCTTCAATATCTTTTAAAGTAATATTGGCTAACTCCTCTCTGCGGCAAGCTCCAACAACGCCAAAAATCAGAGCAACCTAAAAAAACGATTTGATTCATAAATAATGTATTGACTGTATTTTGCGATTTTGTAAACTGAACACTAAAGAAAAATGTAGATAATTATACTTATTAATAAATTACCTTTGTGGCTAAATAACAATCATCGGGAGCTTCTTTCAAAAACCTTTCCACGTCATTCGATGTTAATATTTTCGACTTTTTACTGGTAAAACCGTCTGATTGTCGTTTTAAGAAAGCATTTAATTTTGGATATTGACTTATATCCACGTTGTTCCTTATTTTCAGCATACTTTTTATCATCGAAAACCTTGACCATAACGTAGAAGGTTTTAATTTTGCTGAGAGTTCGGAAAAGTATGCCAACATAACATTTTCTGAAAAACTATTTGCTTTTTTCTCTTCTCTCCACGCAATAAATTCGTCGTATGTAGATATGTAGCGACTTTTTGACTTTTCCGGTAAAATGTTCTCCGAAGCATTTTGTGCAATTATACTGAGTTCCGGTGGTGTTAATTCAAAAAAATTTAGGTCGAATTACTCATTTTGTGTAAAAAAACAACTAAACTCGCGAAGAAAATTTCGGAAAATGGCGCCAACCGTAGAATGTAAGCAGTTTTTTTTCACCCATTCTGGTAGGCAAAGGGAACTGCCTATACAGCCAAGTCTTTAGTACTTAGTATTTTTTTATTATAAGAAATGAAATTGAAATTTAATGATATGAAATGAACTGAAACCTTACCTAACTCATTCAATCAAATAATTAATTCTGATATTGGACAAATTAGTATAGGTAGCTTCTTTTTAGAAACAAATAAACCTATTTGCATGAATCGCAAAAACTTCTATGATTTTTTTTAGTTAAAACTTCATGGTTGTTTTTTTTAATAGAAATTATTTTGACAGTTGGGAAAGAAAACGCACGAGTTCGGGAAAGGCAAAAAAAAAGCACGAGTGTGAAATAGCCCAGATCCCGAACGCTACACGTCCCTGCAATACGCCACTTTTTGAGCAACTGTATTAAAAATATTTATTTCGGAATGTACCTATTATTCTGCTGTTAGGACAGCATGTTGCTGATGATTATTATGAAGTATCTTTTCCAAGACACCAATTCTGTCTGTGAAATAAATATAAAAATTTACATATGATTCCAATTCATGAAACTAGACAACTTTTCCATGAAAACCAATACACAGTTCACGTCCTCTAAAACTGATACGCTGGTTTGCCAATTTGGGAGGATGTTATGAGGAAAGTTGTTAATTTTCAATATTAAGTTTTTAAACAAATTACAAAAAACACAAAGAACATACAAGTAACCAGCAATACTTTTTTGTACTGACTATAAATATATTACCAATCGTTACCATTACAGTTATGAATTAATATAACCATAAACTGAGCATTTCTTCTTCAGTATGTTTTTTTTAAAGTACATTCCATATGAGCTGAATAAACTAGACTTCACACAAACCTCATCAACTATACCCTAAACTTTTCGCTAAGGTGTGATTTTTCTAAATCAAATCACAATATTGTGTTTGTTCGATCGTGATTTCGCCTTTCCCGACAGATGATCCGATTTCTATGTTTTCTTATTCTTTAGTTTTTCGTCTCAACTCAGCTAGATTACGTCACGTATTATACACCCCACACAGCATGTAACAAAATAGGAGTAAGACCGATTTTATCTGGTGCTTGTAATTACTATTTGGACTCTTTATACAATTAATCAAACGTTTGGCTGATTTTATAAAGTGACGTCGAATTTGCGATTTCATTAACTAAAGACATAAAACCTCTACCAATCCGGACTTGGCCTCCAGTGTGAGGAGCCTAACCTCACATTCCCGAGCTATGACGAGAGACCCGCGTCCCAACAGTGGTGAAGATATGGGTTGTTAACACATAGAACGAAGGTTGTTCATAGTTTTATGAGTAGAAGCCAGAAAAGCCTATTTTAAAGCACTGCTACATTTTTGTGGAACTATTATATCTATACCGGTTGTTAAAAAAAGTGCTTTTTAAATTTTAAGAAGTTACTCAGAATCAAATACCTACAGAATACAGGAAAAATATTGAGAAAATCCGAACTAAATTTTTTTCAGTTTCCCATACTAAATCTGAATAGTGAATCAAGAATTTGTATGGGAAACTGAAGAAAAAAATTCAAGAAAATATTTTTTTCTGGATTCTATACTTGATTCTGAGTAACCACTTAAAATTTCAAACACACTTTTTAACACCCTGTACATTAATTTAGCTTAAAGGTCACCTCAACATTAATTTGATAGATTACAGGCGACGCTGCGTCAGGGCGGGTGGGCCAGGCAGGGAGATTATCGAGGAACGTCGCCCTAACTATTATGAATAGGTAAAGACACGTGTATTATTATAGTATACATGAGTATCTGCTTATATGTTGAGGGCATATGTTAACAAAATGTTGAGGGAATATTCTATTCTACGCAATATTGAGGTAAGTATTATATATTATTTGTGGAAAGTTTAAGCCGTAAATAGACCTTTGATGTTTCATAAGACCTTTCAACAGGTAGGCACGACGGGGTAACCGTTTAATAATATACGTTTAAATAAAATAAAACAAAATATTCATTTCATTTATTTAAGTCAAAATAAGAGGGTACCATCCAAGGGCGCCGACTCTATAAAAATATTGGGGGAGCTAGGGCAGAAAAAACATTATTTTCCTAATATTTTCTTACTAGCTTTCGCCCATGGCTTCGTCCGCGTGGATATCTTTTTTGTGATCACCGTTGAGGGACCGCAGTTCGCGAGCCGCAAGCCAGTCACAACAGTATTTTCATAGAAAATATTCGGGCGGCTCAGCCCCGTTTGTAATGTCATTGGGGGGGTACGGGCACCCCTAGGCCCTATGGAGTCGGCGCCAGTGGTACCAACCAAAACTTGCAAATAAGGATTAATTAACTAGTATAACATCCAATTACAGATTTACACAACAAATGGACATCTTAATCTGGCTTGCTATGAATGGATAGAGGAATTCACGAAATATTCTCTTTTTTCCGTGAGTTTTCCTGATCACGGCACCTTGTACAGTAGATAGATCGTTTCTTTAATAATTCACAACAAAGAATCAACCTCACATGTTACAAGAAGGACCGCTTCAACCTCCGTCATATCCCCATCATATGACGTCACAACAACAGCCTTTTCTGGAACAACTAAATTTCGACATAAGCTGTTTCATACGCGACCAAACTGGTATCGTGTTTACCTGGCTATAAATACGACTTAATTTAAAGTAGAAAGACGTGTAATTTTGGAGACCGATCCCTGTAGAAGAGGGAATTGTAGGGATTGGATTTACAATCGTTTAGCAGGGGTTTGGGATTAAAAGGGATTGTAATTGGTAGAGGCGTATATTATTAGGTGTTTACATGAAAGGCTTATTCATGCTGCTTAATAAAGATGCAATTATGTGAGGTTTATGTTTATATTATTGTATATGTGTAATATCTAGGGTGACTTTAAATTAGTTCTTGATACGAAAGGCTACGCATGTGCTCATGATAACAATAAATGGTTTCTCCATACAAATCATTCAACTGACCGGTCAATTTAGTATGAAGAGTCCAAAATTTTTTTGCGATTTGAATATGTGTTCCTTAGGGAAAGTTGGTTGTTATCATGAGAACATGCACACCCTTTGGTATAAAGAACTAATTTAGAGTCATATTATATACAGTCTCCTTATAATATAGGGCCTTCTGAAACACCTGAAAAACATGTAACCACGTTGGTTCTACTCATAAAACTAAGGAACAGCAGATTCGCCAATTTGGTATTGGGAGTCCAAATTTACTGCCAAAACTCATACCGGGTGCCAGATGTCGTGCAGGGTGCCGTTTGTGATTTTTGAGGATATTTATACATAGATTTTCTGTTCCTTAACCCTAGCAACTAGCCGAAAAATACGTGTCTATATACAGTAGGTCACGATCACCGTAAAACAAAGGACTTATTAACTTGAAACAATTCGCAACATACGGTTAACTCAGATCAATGTACAGTACAACATACGGTTAACTCAGATCAATGTACAGTACTCAAGTTCTGTCATATTCTCGACACAAACCATCACAATACCGACCTGCGTCGCGAACAACTAAATTTGAGCGTAAGCCGCTCACAGAGCGCTCTGACATCGCCGTTTGTCAGGATTATGGTTTGTGTACTAAAGGTTCTATTCACTAGTGATTTCCTCGGTTTACATTTGAGTGATAGCAAATAATATGGAATGAAGAAACTATTTAAATTCAAAATCATTTATTTCTTTACGTAGGTACATTAAGCACTCTTATAAACGTCATATCATTTTGCTGGAGGAATATTCCAAATGTATAATTTTCCGTGAAAAATATTGCTAAAATAATTAATACCATGCAAAAAGGGAAATCACCGGGTCACGACGGTCTCAGCATCGAGCATCTCAAGTATGCTGGAGTACACCTGCCTCGGGTGATTGCGATGTTCTATTCGCTTTGTGTGAGTCACTCGTACCTACCTGAAGCTATAATGCGCACAGTAGTAGTTCCTATTGTTAAAAATAAAACGGGTGACATAGCTGACAAAGCCAACTACAGACCTATCTCACTCGCCACAATTCTTGCCAAAGTGCTTGACAACCTACTGAATAAAGAGCTATCGCGAAGTTTAACTTTACATGACGCGCAGTTTGGTTTCCGGCCAGGGTTGTCCACTGAAAGTGCCATCCTAGGCCTGAAACATACTGTCAAATACTACACGGCCAGGAGAACACCTGTCTATGCCTGTTTTCTAGACCTTTCCAAGGCCTTCGACCTAGTCGTCTACGATCTTCTGTGGGCTAAACTCAGCAAGGCAGGTGTTTCCGAAGAATGTGTCTCCCTCTTTAGGTTTTGGTACAAAACCAAACTAACCGGGTGAGATGGGCTGGAGCACTTTCTGAGACCTATAAGTTGGAATGTGGTGTAAGAAGGGGTGGTTTGACTTCACCTATTTTGTTTAATTTGTACGTGAATGACCTGATCGGGGAGCTCAGCAGTATGCATGTTGGGTGTTACATTGACGGTACCTGTGTCAACAATATAAGTTATGCAGATGACATGGTACTGCTGAGCCCGTCGATCAGTGCACTCAGAAAGTTGCTGGTTACTTGTGAGCGGTACGCGGTGGAACATGGTCTTAAGTACAACTGTACAAAGAGTGAGGTTTTAGTCTTCAAAGCCGGCAAATATCGCCCTAGTAATATACCTCCTGTTGTGATTAACGGCTCGTCCCTTCCCGTGGTGGACCGCTTCAAGTATCTTGGTCATATCGTGACGGAGGACCTCGGAGATGACTCCGATATTGAAAGGGAGCGCAGGGCGTTGGCGGTGCGGAGTAACATGCTGGCTCGCAGGTTTGCTCGATGCACAAAAGATGTTAAAATAACACTATTCAAAGCATACTGCCAATCTTTTTACTCGAGCGGCCTGTGGGTCAAGTATACGCAACGGGCCTACAACGTCCTGCGTGTACAATATAACAATGCCTTCAGGATGTTGTTGAGGCTGCCACGGTTCTGTAGCGTATCGGGGATGTTTGCAGAGGCGCGCACTGCGGATTTCTATGCAGTCATGCGCAAAAAAGCCTCCTCGTTGCTGTTCAGACTTCGGGGCAGCAGCAACAGCATCCTGATGATGATAGCTTGCCGGGTGGACTGTCCCATCCAGAATCACTGGATGGAGCGATCCATTGGGCTAACTAAATAATTGTCAGCCTGTATGTTTATGTTTATATTTGTTTTTGTATACTAACATAGCTTTAAGAATTTTGTTTCTACTAACAATTTTATGGGTCACTGACCTGAAATAAATGGTTATTTATTTATTATTATTAAAATAATCTAGTCTTATAGTATCCTTTTGAACAAATACAGCGTTTTATATGTTTCTTAAATTTACATTCTGGTAGTTCACACACGTCATTCGGAATTTTGTTATAAAAGCGTACACACTGCCCCAAAAATATTTTTTCACCTTACTATTATACCTATATTACGTAGAGTAACGTACCTGATTGATATAGGCAATTCGCAATGGTTATATTTTATTATTTATTTAAGGAATAAATTACTTGCTTCTCTCAGTTCTGTAAGTTAGTCATAGCAACAAAACCTATACATAAATATAATATAGAGATATGTATAGATTACATGAGTACTTTGACTGATAAATATCCACATATTGTTATAAAATATCCTTAAAGTTCAAAGGTGAAACTGTCAGAAATATAATATTGTATTATGAACGGAAGAGAACTGTAGAAATGGAGGATCTGGGATTTGAACATATATCTCAGAGACGTTTAACGTGAGTAAAATAGAGGTAGTTTCATATTCCCGACCCGACTCTATGACTGAAAGAATGGTATTGTATTTCGAGTCTATATCCTTACCATTATTTTATGTTTTAGCTCAATGCAGATGTGAGTTTGTTTGCAAATTTAATTGTTGTTTAGAGCCTTGTTTTAAAACGATATGTCAACAAGTTCAATGTTTCCCGGCATAGGTAGTTCCCGAAAGCCAATTTGAAATACGAATTGGTTCAGAGCAATATATGGGTACGCGCAGTACAATCTGCCGCAATCCAATAAAGGACTTCCTCGTCACGTGCGGCGGCGAATCCTACAGGGTGCCTATCATATAACGCAAAAACGAAAGGGAGACAGAATCGAGGTAAATTCAGATTTATCGTAAAAAAATATTTAATATCTCTCTTTCTTCTCTTATCGTGTGACACAATTTAACCTTTAATTGGCAAGACATATTATATATTCAGAAAAATTCAGAGAAATTTCATTTTATAATAATAATAAAAAATACTACAGAAAAATTGTTTATTTTCTTCTTTCGGTGAAATGCTCCTATTTTTTTATTTCAGTTAAAACTTTTTTTTTGTTAATTAACAGTCATTTATTTTGTTATCATTGCATTGTTGTTATTATTTAAACTAAATAGTCATGATATTTCAAAAGTTTCACTCTCTTCCGTTTTTTCAATTATGATGGAACATCCTGTATAAGTGCATGTATATTTTCATGTCACGCAGTTTATCGGAAAAATAATTGAAAATTGTATATTAAAATCCGAGATTATTGGAAAACTAAATATATTTATTAGAGTGTAAATAAATTAATTTGGATTTTGTGGAGATACAAGATATTTAGTAATGATTTATTGATTTGATTGAAAACCGAAATTTTTCTTAAGATTCAAAAAAAAACTGTACCTACAACCATAGATATAAGAATTAGGAGAGTTACAACAAATAAAACTAGAACAAACAAATGCAAGGAATATAGTAGTGAACAAATGTCCAAGTCTGGTTTTACAAGTCGTTCCAGAACTAAGGTAAGATTTAACTGACTGAGTCTGTATCTTTTGCATTTGAAAGATTTACAATATGCCGCCTTCCTGTTATCAGGGTTATAATTACTCGCCCGAAAATTTTCTGGAAAATATATTTATTTAATTTATAACGTACTAGTATATTTAAATTCATGCATCCTGATACCAATTAGGCCGCAGAGTAGATGATCAATTTAATTAAAATTTGTATCGCCCATTCAGTGCAGTGGATCAAAAATAAGCTAGCCATGCCTATTACTTAAAAAACAAAAACAGGATTTCTTTTTGTGTAAAATCTGACGTACATACATCGAAAATCCATCATTACTTTTCTGCGCCGTACGAAAAAGGTCCTTAAAATCCGAAATAAGATGTCTACTTTGATACTTCTTTAGAGTATGTAAAATATTAAAATGTTAATGACACCATTTAAGCTGTCTTCTAAGCGAAGTGCAGGAAACTTTTGAGCTTCTTTGAGTTTCCTCTATCTTATAATTATAAACTTCAGAAATAAGAGAATAAATTAGTGTTTTTCAGATATCTCTAAATTCAGATAGGCACTTTACTGCTTTATTTGGGAACCCGGAAACAATCTCGTCTCTACCACGGAGCAAAGAATGTCTCTGATCGAAAAGCTTAAACAAAAAAATACGAAAATCTTTATAAAAGCGATTTGGGAAAAAAAGGTAATTTGCGGTACGAGATGAGTCCTAGTCTATTTAAAAAAGTATAACAGATTATTTGTTAAAAAATATATAAAAAAATTACTTTATTTAAGATCCATAAAGATCCATAATATAAACATTGACGACGAAAGATGACGAGCAATTCGATCACCAAGCAATGATTGAATGCGAAAATACCGATTGCCTCAAATGAAATTGGTCTTCGAGGTAGAACGTCGTCGGCTGCTACTTATTTATTTGGAATGTTTGCCGTGTGCTGATCAAGTAAACATTACAAAATAATATAATTTTGTGCGCTCGAGTTGTTTGTTTTGATTGTTTACTCATAATAAATGTATACAGGTTGATACAAAATAAGTGTAGAACCTCCTAAATTGGTATGATTTACTCTTTCGAAATTGCTTGAGAGGTAAAAATATTGGACTATCCACGGTCCATTGACCAAAAAGCCGCTCAATATGTCCAAAATTTCTTTTTAATCACCAAATCAATAAAACAGTAATAAGCATAAGCCCCTGTTATCAAATCTTACAAACTATGTTGTCATGTCACAGTTTCTGTATCATAATTTTCTTTTGCTGCTTTAACCTACTATTTCTTCTACATTCGAAGTATCCTCAGACACTGCATTACCTGGAATAAAATTAAGGAAATGCAGGGCGTGAGCATATCCAGTTAGAAACATTTATTTCCTAAATAAACGTTGGCAAAATTGAAAGCAGAAAGTGGATTCAAAAGCCTATTGACAAGCGATTTAGTAGACAAAGGGACAAATAACTTTGTGAAATTGTGTTCATTTTGTAAACATTTCCCCATTAATGAGCCTTGCCTAAAATAAGTTGGTTGTTATCAGATTTTTGTTTTTCGATTTTTTTCATGTTCTTTTGGGAATATTATTTTAATTATAACTTTGCTAAAGTTTAATGGTATCAGTGTGAATAATCAAGATAACGGGTCTATCACAAAATTCTTAATAAAAAGAGTTCTGTGGGATAAACTAAATGGTGTTGAATATTTTCATTTTTAAGATTCCATTTCCACTGGCTGAATTTTTTTCTCACACGTCTAAAAAATACTTACATGCTTTTGGACGAATTGAAATGATTTTTTTGTGTTTAGTGAGGAATTTTGAGATTTCTTTTTCATTTTCATGAGGCGTTCGGCCTAAAACCATTCAACCGTGAAGGTGGAATGTTCAATATTCCGACAGAGTTACACGTTCTGATTTAAGAGGCCTTACAGAAATATCCTGTACCACGTTTATTGTATTTGTTGTATTTATACAAGACATGAAATAGTGAATTAATTGTATACTTAGTAAGTGTTGTTAAAAGTAATTTAGAGCTTTAGTATTTATTTATGTTATTAAAATATTCTTATTTATTATGTATTTTGAATAAAAAAGTAAAATTCCATAAAATTATGTATTTTTTCGACTTTTTTTGGTGACTGGTGGTTGATGGTGACGATGATGACGAACTATTTTGTGTACGTGAACAAACTTTCAGTACATTTGGCCTATTCTTTTAGAGGGATTAGATTTATCAGTTTGTATGGGCGACGATGTGTTTATATAAGACCTTTCTCTTACCTGTCGCAAAAAACTATTTTATTTTCATCCGGGATACGCCGATAACGTGGCAAGGCGTCGTAAAGGAGGTAGTCCTACTTTATTACCTCACATGGGCCCCGATCGCGCTAATTTTAAACGGAAAATTTTAAACGGAAATACCAAAACAAAACCTGGACCATAAACGTTACGTTACGCACTTTTTGTATCGCGCTAACAAATTTAACGGTAACGAATTAGCTTTTTATCGGAAAATGTGTTGGTGCAGCGATCGATCGAACTGTATGTATTCTATGGTATCGCGCTATTCTTTGACAACGTTTAAAAACAAAAACGTTTCGTTGGGATCGTGTTTTCCGCTATCAAACGAACGTTTCTGAAAAAGTTAGTGCCAAGGAACTTTTACGTATAGAAGCTGAGCTAACGCATTGAAAAATCTTTTGTTTTTTCGTATTTTTATTCACACTTCACACACTTCTACACTTGGTTAGCACTTGGCATCATCTCAACTGATGATAAGTGATGATGATGCCAAGGATGGATGGAAGCGAGCTTATAAAAAAGCACCAACGCAATGCGATTGGGGTGTACCCTTAGGGGCTCTATAGGCCAGGGACTTAGAAAAATTTCGGCGAGATTTTTTTTTGGTTCGCAACTCCCCCCTTTTTATTGTTTTATCGAGTAGGGGTCACTAAGGGGAACATTTTTGGTCATGTGAAGTTTCTTCGTAAGGTGCAGGTTTTCGAGAAAAACGGCAACCAAAATTCAAAACTCCACTAGGCTTAGGGGCACTAAGGGCCAGAGACTTAGAAAATTTTCGATGAAGAATTTTTTTGTTTGCGTCCTCCCCTTTTTATTTTCTTATCGAGTAGGGGTCACTTACGGGAACTCTTTTGGTCATGTGAAGTTTTTTCGTAGAATCAACCGTTTACGAAAAAACAGGTCCAAAGGTGCACGTTTATAAAGGAGCCAGGGAAAATTTCTACAAACAGTATTAATGTATGAAGGGGGTGTTAAGGGGGCGCCCCGGGAGCGCCAAGGAGCGCCAAGGGGGCGCCCCGGGGGCGCAAAGGGGATGTTAAGGGGGCGCCCTAGGCGCACTAAGGGGGAGTTAAGGGGGTGCCAAGAGGATGTTAAGGGGGCGCCCTAGGAGAGCCAAGGGGCACCCCGGGGCCCAAAGGGTATGTTAAGGGGGCGCACTAGGACAGCCAAGATGATGTTAAGGGGCCGCCCTAGAACGCCAAGGGGACGTTAAGGGGGAGTTAATGAGACGCCCCAGGGGCGCCAAGGGGATGTTAAGGGGGCACCCTAGGAGAGCCAAGGGGGCGCAAAGGCTATGTTAATGGGCGCACTAGGAGAGCCAAGGGGGCGCCCCGGGGGCGCAAAAGGGATGTTAAGGGGGCGCTCTAGGAGCGCCACGGGGGCGCTAAAGGGATGTTAAGGGGGCACCCTAGGAGCGCCGGGATATTGAGATAATTTACGCTGCACACTCCGGGGCCCCTGTATCGGCTGCGGTGTCAGGATAACCCCCTGCTCTGATGGTGGGATGCGATGAAGGGGAGCTTGGGCAGTAATGTTTTTATAGGACAGTTTTCGCTGCACCCACTTCTGCGCCCCCGGGGCGCCTCCTTGACTCTCCTAGTGCGCCCCTTTAACATACCCTTTGCGCCCCGGGGCACCCCCTTGGCTCTCCTAGGGCGCCCCCTTAACATCCCCTTGGCGCACCTAAGGCCCCCCCTTAACATCCCCTTGGTGACCCTTTAACTCCCCCTTAACGCTCCTAGGGCGCCTTCTTAACATCCACTTGGCACCCGCGGGGCGCCCCCTCGGCGCTCCTAGGGCACCCCCTTTACATCCCCATGGCGCCCCCTTGGGACTTCTAGGGCATTCCCTTAACCTTCCCTTTGTGCCGCCGCCGGGGCGCCCCTTTATCCCCTTAATACCGTTTGTCGAAAATTTCCTGGCCCCTTTATAAACGCACAACTTCGGCCCCGTTTTTCTCGAAAACGGTTGATCCTACGAAAAAACTTCACATGACCGAAAATGGTCCCCTAAGTGACCCCTATTAGATAAAAAAAAAGGAGGGGGGGGTTGCGAACAAAATAAAATGTCGCCGTTTTGTCCCGAGCCTAAAAAAAATTTAAAAAATTCTTTGTTTTCTATGCGTTTCAAGGCGTATTATAGCGCCCCTAAGGGTATACCCAACAGCCTCTAAGGATACAATAAGCATAAACTTTCAACCAATAAAAAATCGAATAGGCTGGGACTCGAACCCCTGACCTCTTGAAGAGGAGCAAGTGGCTTAGAGACTATGCCATGGAAGTGATTAATAATCATAAAGCTCAATTTTTATCTCATATTTGAAAAGATGCCACAAGGTAGATGGGACAAAGCAGGGCAACAACCGGCAAAATAAATGCTCATTTTAGAAGGTCACTTCATAATCATCACTGCCAAAGTACGTCCATAAGTACGTCCACTGCTAAACAAAGGCCTACCTGTACTTTGTTGTTTTGTCTCAGTGTCCTCGAGTTGTCTGGAAAAAATCGCTCTCAGCGATAAGCCCACCCAGGTGGCACCACCACATATCTTTTTTATTTATTTTTATTAATAAAATTGTATTTTGTGTGCAATAAATAAAGAGTATATATCTAAAAGGCTTCCCCTAAGGATTTCCACTCTGACTGGTCCTGCGCTGCCCTCACCTTTCATCAGGTCATCGGTTCACCACCGAGTGGTTGTTCTGAAAGCTGTGTGCTCCGCCTACTGCTGCTTCAGTTTAGCAGTTCTATGAGCTTCGGCAGTTACTAGTAGTTCTCCTGTGTATGACTTCATTTAAGTGACTCGATGGCTCAGTGGTTAGCTCACTTGACTACTGATCCGAGACTCGTGGGTTTGATCCCCATCTAGGGCTAACATTTCTTCGATAAGCAGGGCCCCGGAATGTATTTAAATCTAAATGTGTATGTATATCAATCTAGTCTCTGGTTTCCATTAGTTTGGGGCCAGACGATTGTGCATGATTTATCCGAGATATTATTATTACCTACCTATATTATTTCTAATTTGATCACATAGGAAACTCCAAACACGGCATACTCCAACACCCTTTGGTTGTCCTTGAATCTGTTTATGAGACCCATTGTAAGTGGCCATGCCTCAGTTTCACACTAGTCAAAGACATTGGTCTTGAGAGACTGTATGGTTAAAAAACTATATGGTCTGCAGGCCAAGCCTTTTGTGGGTTAGGAGTTGAAACCCCACATACCGTCTGGATGTGAAAAGTGAAAAAGACTGTAAGCAGTGGTGGTAAAATAAAAAATACCTAGTTCCTTACACAATATTATTATTTATTATTGTATTGGTACTGTTTGTTTACATGTTTCGAATTTTGATGGTCTTGTCCTTCTATGCAAACTGAACATACTGTCTGCCAGTTGGAGACAGCTGTTTATCATGTGATGTGCACATCCAGCCTCAGCATGATTACCAAAGACACTACAGCGGCGCTTACTTATTTAATGACCTTTTTATTGGCCTTGCAAAACTCGACCAACAGCTGCAGCTGTTCTAGGGTGCAAGTAGCCGTGTCGGGCCTCCATCCACCTTAAAAGCATAGAAAATAACACATATACTGCACTAATAATAGCTGCACTGTCCACATTTATAAATTATTTCAGAAAATTACTACTTACTTGCAGTTTATATATGCATTTTTTCACATTATTTTGCGTTTTTCCTTTAATAACAATGAGCAGACACTACATTTTGACAACAATTTGACATATGAATAGTGCTGCGCGCTTCGCGAAGTGCATAATCGATCATCGATTGGGAAAATAACACCTAATATTTTTGTATACTAGTGGTAAGCTCTAAACGTTCTGAGTTCGGTACAAGTTTTGATTTGGTTTGGTAACGTCAACGATTAAATCGTTGAGAAAAAATACCGCGATACCATTTTTTACATCAGCTGAACAAAATCTAATCCAAAACCAAAAACGCTTCGTTGGTAAGGTAAAACCTATTGAAATTAGCGCGATCGGGGCCCAGGGATACAATGACGAAAGGAATCTATAAAGACACATATACATAGTAGTTTTGTGTTGTATAAGGCCTCTGTCGATTTTCAGTAGGCAAATACGTAAGTAATTATACTTGGCATATGGTTTGGATTTTTTGCATACGAGAAAATATTATATATACATGGACATATTCGCCGACTCAGTTGGAACTTTTTTGGCCAAAGTTTTTATGTTTTTAAATTGTAATGTTAATTATATAATATAATCTATAGTTATAAGTATGTGTAATAGTTAGTTTTAATATGACTTGCTGACCTTTGGACAACAGTCTGTTAACAGCATGTGTTTTTTGTAATAAATAAAAATATATATATACTGTTGTTCATAAAATATTATTTGTTTTCCAGCATAGGCTTATTATAACTAGGCTCCATACTATTTTGAAATGTCTACTTTATTACTATAGACTATAGGATTAGGCATAAAATAATATTTTTATATAAATAAAAATAATGTATTTGGTAATAAACTTGACAGTAATCTAACACAACTGTGTTCGAAATTCAACTGTATAAATTTGCGAGCACAAAGTTCCAAACATAAATAAGCCGAACAAAAGAAGATTGATTACACTGATATACATTTTACCGCCATTTTTGCCCTTATCCCGAAGATAAAATATCCGAATCTACTGCTGACAAATGGGCCCATTATACCCTCTGTGGTAAACATGCCTACTTCGGGTTCAAAAAGCGAAACACTGTTTCCTGTCTGTTCGTACCAGTACTTATACAGAGTGTTAAAAAAGTGCGTTTGAAATTTTAAGGGGTAACTCAGAATGAAGTAAAGAATACAGGAACAATATTGAAAAAATCCGATCTACAACCTTTTTTTCTCTTTTTAACTGACTTCAAAAAAAAAGGAGGAGGTTCTCAATTCGTCGGTATCTTTTTCTTTTTTTATGTATGTTCACCGATTACTCGAAGACGCCTGAACCGATTTGGAAAATTCTTTTTTTGTTTAAAAGGGTATACTTCACAGGTGGTCCCATATAAATTTTATCGAAATCGATTGAGCGGTTTTTGAGAAAATCAACAAAAACATATCAAAATTGGAGTTGTTGCGATTGAATTCGGTTGTTTTTAACGTATTCAGCGTGGTCAATTATTTACATACTAATTATTGATTCACTATTCAGATTTAGTATGGGAAACTGAAAAAAGTTGTAGTTCATTTTATTTTTATTTTTCCTGTATTCTATACTTGATTCTGAGTAAACCCTTAAAATTTCAAACGCACTTTTTTAATACCCCGTATGGCGTAGAGACGTCTGGTTTCTGCTTCTACCGATTAATGGCACCGAGTCCTGTCCTTGATACGAATAGTTAGAGGGTTTATTTATAGAACTATTCTAGTGTGGAATACTTTCACCTAGAGCTATCCTATGTCCGCAAAGACAGAAGGTTTGCTTCACAAAGGACTTAGCTAGGTCGCTACGTTGTACTTACCTGAGCTGAATCCTTTAAACCAGTGTTTTCAACACTTTTTCATTACCTGACCCCCTTACAAGTTAAAAAATTCTTGCGACCCCCTAGGCCCATAAACATACAAAATGTCAGTGATTTGAAAGACTACGTTTATAATTTTCTTCAAGTAGAAAAATTTAAGTTATCGTCTCCAAAATAGAACCGCGTTTTGACAAATTGTTCAAAAATAAACAGGCTCAGCCTTTTCACTAAAATCGTATATTTTCATTGCAGTGTAAGACCTACAAACACTACTTTTTTCTTTTACCCGCGACCCCTTGAGAAAGGCTTCGCAACCCCCTTGGGGGTCGCGACCCACGGGTTGAAAAACACTGCTTTAAACCAAAGGTAATATAATAATTAAGTTTTGGTTAAACTCAACTTTTGATGGTTACTTACCTTATATGGATGTAATTGGTAGGTAACATGTTAAAGAAATCAGTGATATTGTATTGTAGTAGTAGATGGTAGTAGAACTTTCTACTTTCTACTGAATGACTTTTAACAACAGATCTATACAGGCTATAACAACAAGGTTTCCATGATTTCGTCAATACTAAAATTATTAAAGAGAAAAAGTTTAACAAAAAAGCATGAAGTTATACTTAGCAAAAATTTGTATTAAAAAGAGATAAATAAAAAATTAGGAATTGTTTAAAAATAATTACATCAATTCGAGATTATTGTCAATGCCAATCACATATCTACTGCATAACAACTTTCAGAACTTTCAAACGAACGCACACAAAAAGCAAAGCCCCTATTGTTCCACATATGGAATATGAAATGATATTCTCATAGGGTTGTGTCGTTTCATACAATATTCAACGTTGTTTCCATATCTGGGTGCGGTTATTTCGATTCTGCTGTAGACTTAGTAAACAAAAGTCGTTATGACTGCCAGATTTAAAGGCCCAGGTACAACCGAGGCCTCTTTCTTTATCAAAATAAATAAAACTTTTTATTTTATTTTTTATATTATACTTCAACTGTTGAACTATTTATTGCAAAAGTACGATAGTCAAATTCTTTTAACACATGCATATGTTGGTATAATAACATACAAGAAATGAAACTTGCGGGCTTTTTTGGGCGACAAAAATCTTGAAAATAATGTTAAAATTCAATTGTTTCTTATATAGGTACTGTTATTGTTGTATTATGTAAATGCAGGAAACAAAAAAGTACAGAGTAAAGCATACTCAATATACAATAAAAATAATATCTTTATTGTATTTTGAGTATAAATTAAAACAATTATAAGGGATTATAAAGTAAAACAATAAAGATATTATCTTTATCCATTGTATATTGAGTGTGCTTTACTTTGTACTTTTTTGTTTCCCGCATTTACACAATACAACAATAACAGTACCTTGTTGTCAATTATTGGCCCCTAAAAGCAATTTCTTTATGTTACAAGACGAAAAACTGTATCCAATAAAAACAACACAATTCTGTTTTTTCCTTATTATTCGTTTATTGAAAATAATAAACTTTTTGCTCCATCGACATGTCACAGTCAAAAATATTAATATTTAGCATAACTATGAGTACACCTATTATATTATAATAACTGACATCGTCAAAATGTTGCCGGTGCCCAGAGCCTGACGCAGCACTGAAAGCGTTACCTTACATAGCTAGGTAATAGTTATCTTTAGGTTTATCATATGACTTTATTTCACTGTGCTTTAGATACTAGTACAAATTGTGAGCTGATTCGTAAGAAAACATAGGGAAATATGTATGCTTAACCTAATTATGTATCTGTATATTATTATTTAAAACCAAACAAATCAGCTTCAGTTATTTCAGTGCATACAGATATTTTTATAATAATGTAAATAAGCTTTCTATTAAAATATACATGAAGCCATCTAATAATTTTATTTTTTAGGTTCATGCAGCCAAAAAGTTTCGCCTTGAAACTCATCAATTATATTAACATCAATTTATATCTTAAAATAATTATAAATATTATATTTATTGGCACTTTAAAATGTAGGTAGCAATTAGTAGTTTTATATTTACAAGCATATTATTATTTTGTCACTCTTTTATGGAATGTTATTTATTTTAAACCTATAATATTTATTTTGCTTCTAAATTAGTTATTATTAATTTTTTTAAATAATATAAAATATAGATATTATATAAAATTTTATTGGTTCCTTTCATGTCCAAATAATTGAACGTCGCAGTTTCAATATTCTAAGTTACAATAATATCACTTTTGTAACGTGTATCGTATATGTATTACCTCTTCCCAATATTTTGGAATCTCAGGCAGAAAGCATCTTAATTGTTACTTTTTCAAGCACTCTAATATTAAACGATTAGGCGACAACAATAAAACCGGAGTAAAACTTGACGTTTAACCTTTTACAATTATAATCAGCCCCATACAATAGCATTTGATTTTTTGTGCACCATTTTGTTAAGTGTATTGTTGACTGACATTGCGCCCTGAGTGTCTATGAAATAGTGATGTGGTCACTAGGAGTTTATGTGTCTAGTCAACAATCAACAATAGGGTATTTTACTCTATACAAGAAAAAATCTAAAATTGCTTATTTACTGTGGTATTTGTAATAAGTAATCGATTTAATATGATTTCTATACAATAAAATGAGAAAAAACATTTTATTTTTGATTTACAAAAATCAAGTTTTTTAATCTGTTATTCAAATGTCTGAAACGGCAAGCGCCATGCTGGTTGTCAGGTGACGTCACAATAGTGGTAAACAATGACATTTTGTTCGCGATATGTGTCAAAATTTTAGTACAGAGCTGTTTTGTATACTCCTGAAATGACGTCACGACCTAAGCATCATGGCGGCTATCGTTTTCGCGCGCTAATTGGCAATGGTAATTTAAAATGTATTTTTGGGGTACTTATAGGTTTCAAAAAAATTTTAAAAAAATATTTTTTACTTTTTCTCACCTAATGATCAATTTGAGATACTTTTAAAAAAATTGTGAAAAACCCTATTGTTGTTCTCGTATTGTTGTCATCTTATGGTACCATGGTACACCAGTCAGTAGTACAAAGTTAGTGATTATGGAATAAAAACGATAAAGTGTTTTGGCTATTTCCAAATAAACACACATTAAGTATCGTTCTGATATTGTCTAGACACAAATTTTAATTGCAAATGTGAACAATTATGAAATTATTTATTATTCCGTAAAGCCAGCGACTGTTTCCATATAGACTCCAAAAGTTATAAGCCCGCCGCACCCGGTAAATTGAATTTTCGACATAAACTTTCACCAACGTAGGGGTCGGTATTCTCATATATTAGGTACATCCTTTCATATTCTGTTGAACAGCGTACATGCATACGTTTAAATAATAAGACTTTAATTAATTGTCTCTGACGTATATTATATGAGCATACTTAGCCCATAAAGTTCCGCAAGGTACTGTCCATCAGTTGGGCCATCAGGCTTTTCCCACTTTTACATAACATAAGAACCCCACCAGGTAAGTGGGACAGAACTATACTTAATTAAATTATTATTAAATTTTTATTCAGCTTTGTCCTTTTTAAACACTTCTTTTTATCGACGTATCAAGTACCCAATTAAATCCACAAGATTTGTCATTATTTAAAAGTTTTAAAATAAAGTCGTAGGTACACTACGATTCTATAAGGATACCACGTGGAGCAAGCTCCGATCCGAGATTTTTCATCATTGCTGGCTTAGACAATATCGTTACGACACAGTCTAATGCTAACAACGATACAAGGCACTGCCTTATACCACTTACATATATCCGTAATTAAGTACTATGTACATAACAACAAGCGGTATTTTTATACACCTACGTGTCATGAATATAATAAATTCTATAGTAAAATAAATAATGTTACATGTTGTATCAGCAAAATCCAGCCATGCCAGACCGAAACAGTCTTCGGAAATTAAAAACACGCAAAAAAATGCATAACTATCTAGTGAACTTCAAGAATTAAAGTCGAAATTAAACAAGCTCGATATTTCACTTAGTTAATGTATACAGGGAGAGTTAAGTTTTACGAGACGGATTAGTTAATTTAATGAACAAGAAAACAATTCAATTCAATTCCTGAGGAGCACATCAGTACGTACCATTTACGTTCCAAATATCGACGTGAAGTCGAGGTTTACTTATAATTACTCAAACTCATCATCCAACGTTTCCGATGCTGCTTAACCATATTAACTTTACTTAGACTATCTCACTTTATAAATAACACGCCCACCTCAATAACCTACAACCCGACGTATTAACATCTTATTACACCATAAAAAGTCACTTATCGCTGCGCAGTAATAGCGCTATAGCGGAGTTTCTTCACCGGACTCACTGCAGGGTAACCTAACGACTTTCGCTCCCGACAGTACTCCGACACCTTCTAAACAGGATCGTCTATTGGCAAGAACGTCTCTTAAGAATGCCCGCCGAGGTCCCGCTAAGTCGGTGCCAGTTATCGACCTCGTGAGTTTTCTTAGTGCCGGAAGTTTTAATGCTTCCTCGTAAGTCGGGGGCTCGTCAGTGGGCGTGGTTTGTGCTCGACCACCGAACGGATCTCTCGAACACGTCGGTGACAATTCTGTGGAGTAGTATAAATTGCTCTCGTTATTTCTTCTTGCTTCAGGTTCTGGCATTGGTTGGTAGTTCATAGGACTGGTGGACGATCTGAAGTCTTCTAAAATTTGTCTAGCACTTCTAGTGGTGGTTAGCACACCTGCCCAAGATCTTCTGTTTTGCTGCTTCGCTTCGTTAAGTATAGCGCTGCCTACAATGTTATTACTGGAATGCGTCCCAGATATGGTAACGCGTGGTCTTCTTGGAGGTTCGTCAAACGAGGCAGCTTTGAAGTTCGCTCTCGGTCGGTTAGGTTGTTCTGTTTCGATGTCGATTAAGAGATCGTTATTAGATGCGTTCTCGGATTCTTCTGTGACGGCTGCGTCTATGCGCATCGCCTCAGAGTAAGAAGGGACTAAGGCACAATTGCCGCGGATGGCGGCGAAGAGCTCTAGACTGTCTACGGTGGAGGCATGGGAGAGGGGCAGGGTGCGCGGGGGGCGCGGGACGGAGCACAACACGGCACTCTGTTCGTCTGCCAGCGCCCACGCATAGTTATTCGCAGGTACTGGCGGTAAAGTATCTGATAAGTGGGTGTCTAAATCCAGCTGTCTGCTCGGATCCAGCTCGTAATTTGTACCGAATATCTTTGTTATCTGCAACAAACCGAACAATTAACTACCAAATGTCGTTTCCCCGAAGCTGAATAGCAGGTGAGAGTAGTAAAACTTTACTGACCGTATAATGCACGTACGCGGTGTTACACTCTATAACGATGCGCAAAGGCCATGACAGCAGTAAACAAGACAAAGTCCAAAACAGTAATTGAGATGAATACCATGCGCACCGGTCCGTGTCCCTGCAACAAATTACAGAACAACTACAAATAAACATCCACAAAAGTAAAATAATATGAAAAAATCCATTTAAAAACAGTGGGCGTACCTGTATGCTACCATGTATTCTTTGAAAGAACTAACGCCTATAAGATCTAATCCTTCTCGCATTTCCATGAAGTCATCAAACCTTTCGTGCTCCGCAAAGAATCTTGACCTTTGATCCTCGAATTCTGAAAGTAATAACACAAATTAATAAAATCGTAAAATGAAACAGCCTATTACGAATAGTTCACTTTGAACGTAAGAGCTACTATATAGATAAACCTACGAGTACACGTTGTTACAGAGTGAAGGAAAATAATCAAGGACATTTTATTGGTTCAGCATATTATATGAAACATAAAAAAGTCCAAGGATGCGATCTCTTTAATATCTAAGAGATAATATTTTCTGAGATCGTGGAAAGAAACACTGGTGAATATAAAGATATTTTTGTAGTTTTATTTATGTATAGGTTATGGATACTTATTCCTAGTATAAGTATCCGTAACTATAACTTAATCTGTGGCTTTTGAAGTATTTCCCGGGCAGTCAGCAGCACAAGCTAGTATTATATTTTAATTTAGGCCTTATTTCCCTAATAGCGAAAATCATTTATTAGCTGAAATAAAGCTGGAAAGCTTTTTTGAGACACTCGCCTCGATGTTGGCGATACTGATTTTACCTAATGTAAAAGTGGCTTGCAAAAACAGTGTAAATATAAAATATTTTGCTGTTGACGTGAGAAGGCTTTTTATTTGGTTCTACAAGGTAACTTCAACACAGACATTTTAAAAGTTTTGTAAAACATCTTATTAAATAGTTACAAAAAAGACAAAGACGGAATTTAGAAAAGGGTTCAAAGGAATAGTATGAAAAATATTTACAAGATGAAAGAATGAATACTGTAAAATATAAGTAGGCATTTTTTTGTTGAATTATTTGATAAAATAAATGATAATAAATATAAAAGGATAGGATAATAAACATAAATATTTGTTTCAAGACAAGAAAGATGGCTGATGAAAAAAGCCTTTATTTTGGCTGAGCATAAATCGCTAGTCAACTGAGTACTTTTTATCAAATGTCAAAAACAACATTTTGATCTAAACATGGTTGAAATTGTGAACGATAACGTCATTGCTCAATTTAGCGAGCAATATTTCTTAATTTCTTAATGAATATAATAAATATAAATAAAATATTGTCTATTTTCATAAAAGAAAGACTGGCTGCTAGAAAATTTGTTCTACAGCTCCGAAGAGTTTTTCAAAATGACTTTAAAGTCAGTTTTTTTTAAAATAAATAATATTATAAACTATTTGTGTGCTCTGGTACCTTTTATTGTATTGACCTGTAACTATTGTTACTAAATTAAAATTTCATTTCATTTCTTAAATTATTTTTAACGTAGCTTAACTCGATGTAGTCTTAAGTAACGTAACGTCTTAAAGTAATTGTATGGATCTTGTAGTCTGAGTAAATATAATAATTTCAATAAAAAAATAATTCCAGCCAGTACCAACCATCAAAGACGACTAATGCAAACTCTTTTCTTACCACTAGCCGCTTCGATGTTGGCGAACGCGAACCCCTTGCTGAAGCGAACCTTCGTGATGGGGGTCTTCGCGTCGAGCACGAGGTTGCGCGAGGCGTCGCGCTGCCCGCAGCACGCGTGCGCGAACGACGTGCTCGCGCTGTGCGTGTTCACGCGCTCGTAGTACACCTGCAGGAGTAACTGGAGGGTTAACGCGTGCACACCAAGCCAAGAAAGATTTAGAAATGTTGTCTGCGAAACAAGTTGACACAAAAAAAAAACTTGGTGTGTTTAATGACCAAACGACAGAAGTGAAAGTTATATTATGGATAAATATATTCAAACTGCAATTCAGCGTCACCGACCGACTGGAGCCGAGTACACCCGAATACACGACCGTGACGGTTCAGTTTCGTTTACTGCTCAGCAAAGTGCACCTAAAGAAGTTTTCACTTCTAAATATATATATATATATATTTTTTTTTATGTGATTAGGAAGGCATACAAGCAAGTGGGTCACCTGATGGTAAGGGATCACCACTGCCCATGACACCTGCAACCCCGGAGGGGATTGCAGATGCGTTGCCAACCTAGAGGGCTAAGATGAAATGCCTCTTGTGCCTGTAATTTCCTCGGCTGTCTTACTCTCCACACCGGAACACAACAGTGCAAGCACTGCTGCATTTACCTTATTTGTGTCGCCGTGACAATGAAGTAAACGTAACACTTTACGCTGGTGTTCGGTATTATGTCAGTACGATAAAAGTGAAGGTATCGAATCGAATACATTATATTTATAAGATCAAAATTTAGTAATGGTTATCATAGATTAAGATAGTCCTGAAACTGATCTCTTAATAAAATATTTTCTCAGATCATTATGCTACGTTACCAGGGTTGCCAGAAGTCCGGTTTTCGACCGGACAGTCCGGTTTTCCTGTCAAGAAAACCTTAGTAAACCGGACAAAAGATTTTAAGTTTTATTGTAATTTGGTAATTTTGTTAAATTAATAAAAATAAAAAAACTTGTCCGGTTTTTTTTGCACCACATCTGGCAACCCTATACGTTACTACGGTGGGCGTAGAACGTGATGCACTGCTACCTACGCGTGGCGTAGCAAAACGAAATGAGATATCATGTTCGTATAATTAGCCGACTTTGATACAAAAAAGCGACAATGAGCTAGCCATAACAAAAGCAAATAACTAAAACAAGTGGTTTTTCACTTTTTATTAGGAATATCCTCAATAAATAATACCTTTCCGAGTAGAAAGGAAAAAATTACGAACCCTCGGGAAACAAGAACTAATTCAATTGTAATTCAATTGATCAAATAAACACAAAGCTACGCTTTCGCTCTGCCCAAAAAATATAAACGTTTATTTTGAAACAGAAACAAAAAATATACAGTTGTAACAAAATTGGTGTAGGACCCGTTAACTGGGAATGCTACTCATCGTACTGAACAACATTTGTTCTACGACTTTTCTCAAATCACAAAAAAACTTGGACATTTCATACAAATAAATCATCTGTTTGCCATTTTTGTACGGAGATTCCAAAATTTTTTTGCGATTTGAGCAAAGTCGTAGAACAAAAGTTGTTCAGTACGATGAGTAGCATTCCCAGTTAACGGGTCCTACACCAATTTTGTTACAACTGTATATTTTTTGTTTCTGTTTCAAAATAAACGTTTATATTTTTTGGGCAGAGCCCAGTGCCCAGTTAACGGGTCCTATACACCAATTTTGTTACACCCTGTTTATTTATAAACGTACGTTACATGCTGATTTTTGTGGCTTTTATCAACAACGAAGCAACTATGCTCAGTGCGTTATTTTTTAACTCTTTTTATAAGCAAAACAAAAAATCTAAACCAAAAAAGCAAAAGAAAAGCGAGAAAAAGTCGAAACTTTTTTGTTCTACAGATGCGTTCTGCATTCACCTGAAAAAGATTCTACTGATCAACATCGTAGTTTAACCTATACTTATATTATAAACTGTAGTTAACTATTTCTTTTTTTTAACTTATCATGCCGCCGAAAAGTTAAAATGAAAACATTAATTTACCTACCTTAGAATCTAACAGTGCTCCTCCAGGTCTTGTCTAACATGCAACAAAAGTTTTAAAGCATGCAGGTAAAAAAGGTACTTTATCAGATAAAACATGCAGAAAAGCAGTAGATTATATACCTGTATGTGTCACTAAGATCAAGTTATGCTTTATTCTATGAAAAAACACATAATATTTGCGAAATCAGTCTAAACATGATTTCAATAACAAAGTTCAATTTACGAAACATGAAATGTACAAGTACCGAGTGGACTTTGTACTGGGTAGAAAAAAAACGGTTTAAAAGAATGTGTACAGCATTTACTTAAACATTTTGATACTGTGACAGATATACAATCTTCTTGCAGAAGAAATCTATAAAATCCGTTGCAGTTTTTTTTTTTCATAAAATACGAATAACGAGACTTCTTTGATAGTGCTATTGTGAAACATGTCACAGTGAAGTGAAAAAGCTTTTACCGAGGCTTTTACTATCCACATGTGCATAAAATCTTATTGTCTTAAAAAGAAAAATATGTGCATAGAATCTCTTTGCTAATTTTAAGTACAACATGAAAAGGCTTTTACTATCCATATGTGCATAAAATCTTATTGACTTAAAAAAATATACGCATAGAATCTCTTTGGTAATGATTAATCATCGGAACGGATACAATTTTCAACCACATTGTTCAAAGAAACATGTATTCGCAATCGCAAACCTGTGTGGTGGTGTAGGCGTCTCCGTTTCTGTAGCGTGTGACTTGCCGCTTGCGTCGCACGTAGTGGTAGCAGATGGCCTTCCACCTGTGCAAACAAATCGTATCACTTCTGTTAGTACATTGTTTTTTAACTTTGTTGCGAAATGTAAGTACTCTAAATGTTACTGGTAGAAAAAGTCGTGATGATGAATCAACATCTCAAAAAGGCAAATAGGTATAATATACAGGGTGTTGTTTTAGTCGACAACGAGCTTTTCAGGGGTGATAGTATACATGATACTGATGCCAAAAAAATATAGAAATGGCACCTTTTTCATGAGAAAATCTTAGAAAACAATTAATTATGGTATCCTTGTTTCCGTGCGTAATATATGAATGGTTGCGTAGCAACGAGGCGAGGTGTGCGGGGGTGCGCGAGGGGCCCCGACTGCGGCAGCGCTGCGGGCGCGGGCAGTCTGCTGTATGACTCCGCGCCGAACCTGCGTTCCTTTTTCTCAGCGAGAGCAAGCGCCTCTGCACGTGAACTTACCCTATGGCTGTAGTTGTTACTACATCGCTCAGTTCACTACTATTTAAATGTTTTTCGTGTGGTGTAAATCAAGTCAAGTGTGTGAGATTTGGAGTTATTTGAAGTGACGTCGCGCCGCCGCCGTAACGTGTTACGCAATAAAAACATTTTATTTACAAACTCCGCAAATCGTGTTCTTCCAAAAAACATCCCACGCTGAAGGTAGAACCTAAAGTAGACAAGAGTTCAAGGAAGAAGCTATCTTGGAATACTTCTTCCGACAGCCATGTTCATGTAAGTGTCATTGACCTTTTTGTAGGAAAATTCGTGAATGAGTTGGCCATCATTGACTGACTGCGCGAACATGCGTTTTGATAATTTTAGGAAAATTTGTAGGTAATTTTTTCAGTAGAATCAATTTATAAAAAAAAATATTATAGGTTTTTTCAGAACCAGTATTTTTTAAACTTTCATCCCTTAAAAGGCCGTTGTCGACCAAAACAACACCCTGTATATAGTGGCCATATCTTCAAAGCTTGTGTCGAAGATAGAACATTAAAGTTTTTTTTTATTTGATAGGAAATTAGATGAGGATTAATAAAACGAAATAAAAAAGGTACGGTTATGGGATTTTTTCCCGGCAAAATACAAAATTAATTAATTTGGCAGACTTTCCTTATTTGCCAAGCAACATGTATTATTCGCCTTTATTATCGTTTTTATTTGAAAAAGTTATGGATTTTTTATTAAAAAGGGTATTTGGTAGTTAAAAAAAATTAAAACATCAGTATTATGCAAACGAATTGTTAAAAAAAAATGTTTTTGTCGATAAATTGTGGTCTAGATTCACCCATTTTCGTTTGTGCAGTTTATCCTGGGACACCCTGTATATTTTTATAAATAAATAAATAATGAATACAATAAATAAACATACGTACAAGTGCAATGGTGTGAAAATTTTAATTATGTAAGTGATACAGCTTCGTCTTTTTCATTTAAATAATTTCATATAAAACTATGACAAACTAAATTAATCTAATACCTCAGTATAGCCATGTACAAATTCGTTAAAATAAATTCAATGTCTTTTTGTATTTTTCACGGATAGACAAAAAAAAAGTACCTATGTAAGAACAAAAATACAGTTTAATAAATCATAGTTAACGTCAACTATCAGCGGACTCATTCATTAATAGGAAATAAACTATCGTAAATCAAATCTACTGGCTCCATTAATTCCTATTTCTAATTAACTCCCGATCAGAAAAGTGGGGTATCATCAGTTTTGTATTCTCATACAGGTATCTATGTAGTCTTCGCGTCTAATCGTAGCTCACTTGGAATCTTTGTATGTATGTCAGGTTTATTGTGTTCTTAGAAAGTTATTTGACTTTTTTATAATTTCGTTACTTATGCAGTGTGACTTCCTGAAAATGGAAAACTATTTCCATGAATACAATAGGGTAGGTGACTATTAGTCATTTGAATGATAAATCTGTCAAATTGATATTTTGTTTAAAAATAACAAGATGTGACGTCATAGTATTTCAGCATTATAAGGCGACTTATTTTGTATTTTTTAATAATTAAAAGTAGATTCCTTATAGAAACTTGTTCAGGTTAATGGATCTAACACTTCCCTTGAATCTAATAAATATTATAATTAAATTGGAATACCTTTCAACTTATACAAACATACAGGCTGGAATGTTGGAAGGCCACCTGGAGGGAAAATACTCCAAATATTGGAGATAGCAAATTTAACTCAAAGGAAACATTCCTTTATTTAAAAAAAGGAGCAAAACCACATTCAAAGATTTTTGAAAATACTCTTGTCACACTCAGAAATCGAACCGGCTAAAATCCGACAAAATAACACCTGTACTTTTATGGCATTAATCGATAGGGTCAATCATAAGGATCAAATCTATCTAACAAACATGGTAAGTTAAATGAAAGCAAAACCATGTAATCTTGCGAATTTTTAATTTAACATAAGTAATTCGATGAATAAAAAGTAAATATTGTGAATAAAAAGTGAATTTATAAGTTAAGTTTTCATGGTTTTGCTTTCATTTAACTTACCATATTTGTTAGAGAGATTTGATCCTTATGATTGACTCTATCGATTAATGCCATAAAAGTACAGGATGTTATTTTTCGAATTTTAGCCGGTTCGATTCCTGGGTGTGACAAGGGTATTTTCAAAAATTTTTAAATATACTTTTGCTTCTTTTTAAAAATTAATGTTTCCTTTGAGTAAAATTTGCTATTTCCAGTATTTGGAGTACTTTCCCTCCAGGTGGCGTTTCAACATTCCAACCTGTATACAAATTATTTACCATAAGCTTTACGTACAAGAAGTTTATGATATCGTATGTGTATGTATGTGTATGTATGAAGTTGCTTATTGCTCGTTAACTAATACAGTTCTTAAGAGTCAATAAAGGTGAATTTCAAACTAATAAACTGCAACTACGAAAACAATAATAGATCATGTGAGTTCAAACCTGAGAGAAAATGACTTCCATCTAGCAACCATTGAATCATCGATGTCAGATCACAAACAAATGTTCCTTGAACTAAAAAGATTTAAACCAAAGCCCTTAAAACGGAGAAGCTATGAAGCAATTGACTATGAGAAACTTTATGAAGAAATGGAAAACCGAGATAGCAATTCAGGACATGACTATTCTAAGCTAGAGGAAAGATTGCTCAAAGCTGTAAAAAAAAGCAAAGTAAATAAAACTAAATTACAAAACCCTCCAAGACAGGACTGGATAACAAAGACAATTATAGATGAAATAAATACAAGAAATCTACTCCGGACTGAGCGCAAAAATAACCCCAGTGAAAAAACTATCGAAGAAAAATTTAAGAAGAAAAGAAGCGAAGTCTCTGAAGTCATACAAAAAACAAAATTCAGTATTATATACATGTATTCGGTGAATGCAGGAAAAACTCGAATAAAAAGTGGAATCTAATAAATACCCTCTCCAATAATAAAATTAAAGAAGTAACAGGCCCTACAAAGCTAGTTATTGAAGATAGAACTATCATTGAAGACATTGAGATCTGCGAGTGCTTCAATAACTTTTTCTCAACTATTGGTTCAGCATTGGCTAAAGATATTCCAAAACATTATCATGGTAACTTAACCTATTCCACAGTAACACGTGAAACTGGAACGGAAGCTAAAACACTTAACACACTAACTCCAACAACTGTTGACGAAATATCAAAAATAATAGATGGTTTAGATTGCAATACCAGCTCTGGTCTAGACGGTATAAATAGTAAATCTATAAACTGTGTGAAAAATTTAATCGTAGGGGAACTTACAAACTGAATAAACATGTGTCTAGATCAAGGGATATTTCCAGACAGTCTTAAAGTCGCCAAAGTGATACCAATCTATAAATCTGGTAGTAAATCTGATCCAGGCAATTATCGTCCAATCTCAGTTCATCCAGTCATTTCAAAGATCTTTGAAAGGGTACTCCACGTGCGTCTCAAAGACTATCTGGATTCACAAAATTTTCTTTATGAAAAGCAATACGGGTTTAGGCCAAAATCAAATACACTCTCAGCAACCTTGTAACAAAAATAAAACTAGGCATTGATCAGAAACAAATAGCGCTAGGTAAGTCATACAAAAAACAAAATTCAGTATTATATACATGTATTCGGTGATTCGGTATATATAAAGATACCTATATCTTTATTGATTTAAAAAAAGTCTTTGACACCGTGAGTCACGAACTATTACTTAACAAACTGAGTGACATCGGTATCACTGGAACTGCATACGAGATCTTTAAATCCCATCTTGCGAATCGTCACCAAGTAGTCAAGATTGGTCTTAATCAAAGTAGTCCCCAACTCATAACATGCAGTATTCCCCAAGGATCAATTTTAGGCCCCCTTTTGTTCCTTGTTTATATCAACAACATAAAAGATATAGGACTTAAAGGCGATATCACATTGTACGCTGATGACACTAGTCTATTTTACTTTGGTAACTCCATTGACTCGGTATTAGATGATGCGCAGGATGATTTGAATTTGTTAAATATGTAGTTTCAATATAATCTTCATACAATCAACACATCAAAAACAAATTATATAATTTTTGCAGCAAAAAACAAAAATATTAAAAATCAAAAACAACTTAAAATTAACAACCAAACGATTAGCAGAGTAAATCAGGAAAAAATATCTTGGACTAATTCTTGACAGTTCTATGACATGGAAACCACATATCCAAAAAAATTAAAACAAACTGACATGTCTTACAGGAGCGTTGCGTGGCACTGTTCGGTGCTTCCCTAAAGAAGTACGATATACAATCTATAACTCTATGATTAAACCCCACATTGATTACCTAACTGAAATATGGGGAACTGCTGCCAAAACTAATTTGCAATGCCTACAAATTCGTCAGAATAAATTAATCAAAGTATTGTTTCATTATGATTACCTCTCACCCACTAAAATAATATATAAAGAAACAAACCTTATGAACATTACACAAACATATATTTATAACACATGTATACTGGTAAGAAAAATACTTAATGAAAACATTCACTCAGAAATAACTTTTATTAAAAAACAGCAAACACAGAAAATTTAACTAAGAAATGCAAATGTTATAAAATTACGTGCGCCTCGGACAAATTTTGGGAAAAGTGTATTATGTATGAAGGTGCTCAATTATATAATAAATTACCTAAAAATATAAAAGAAGAAAAATCCTTCAATATTTTTAAAAAACTACTTAAAAACCACACTATAAACACAAATATACAACTAAACTCTTCAATAAAAACTTTTAGTACTGCAAGGCTCCTCCAGTTTCACTTGTTCTGCGTAGAACGCTGTCTAGCGACACAAGTTCCCCCGTCAACTTAGCTAATGTTGTCTACCCTCAACTTTTATGGCATTTGTTTTTAATTTTATATCTTATGTTTCGTAATGTAAAACTATGTTTAACTTGTTCAATAAGCCCATGTCACTTGTTATCTTATACAGGGTGTTGTTTTGGTCGACAACGGCCTTCTAAGGGATGAAAGTATAAAAAATACTTGTTCTGAAAATACCTATAAATTTTTTTTTTATAAATTGATTCTACTGCAAAAATGACCTACAAATTTTCCTAAATTATCAAAACGCATGTTCGCGCAGTCAGTCAATGACGGCCGGCTCATTCACGAATTTTCCTACAAAAAGGTCAATGACACTTACATGAACCTGTCGGGAGAAGTATTCCAAGATAGCTTCTTCCTTGAACTCTTGTCTACTTTGGGCTCTATCTCGAGCATGGGATGTTTTTTCGGTAGAACACGATTTGCAGAGTTTGTAAATAATGTTTTTATTGCGTAACACATTACGACGGCGCGACGTCACTCCAAATAACTCCAAATCTCACACACTTGATTTACACCACACGAAAAACATTTCGATAGTCGTGAACTGAGTGATATATTAACAACTACATCGCTCAGTTCACGACTATTGAATAAAGACTTGTTCCTGATCATAGCCGTAGCGTAAGTTCACGCGCAGAGGCGCTTGCTCTCGCTGAGAAAAAGGAACGCGGGTTCGGCGCGGAGGCATGCAGCACACTGCCCGGGCCCCGCGCTGCCCGCGGCGCTGCCGCAGTCGGGACCCCTCGCGCACCCCCGCACACCTCGCCTCGTTGCTAGGCAACCATTCATTGTTAAAATACGTTACGCACGAAAACAAGGATACCATAATTAATTATTTTCTAAGATTTACTTATGAAAATTGAAGGTGCCATTTTTATATTTTTTTTGGCATCAGTATCATGTATACTATCACACCTGAAAAGCTCGTTGTCGACCAAAACAACATTCTGTATTTATTTCAGTTTCTCATGTAAGTGAAGTGATTCTTATGAGAAATAAAGATGTCTCAAACCGTAATAAACAATTTGTACCCAGCAATACATTGCTGATGATGCTCACACTAGGCCGAGCCTGTGTCGTGAGTATAGTTTTAAATCAGCGGTTGTTATCGGGTAGTTATCCAAAGCAGCCGATGATAACGTATAAACAGCCGCTGACAACCGGCTATCAACCGGCTGCTTATCCGACTCAATACCAAAAGGTCTTAACGAAAAAATTCGATTTGCAACCCCCTCTTTTTATTATTGTATCAAGTAGGGGTCACTTAGAGAAACACTTTTGGTCATGTGAAGTTGTTTCGTAGGATCAACCGTTTCCGGAAAAAACGGGTCCGAATTTGTGCGTTTATAAAGAGGCCAGGGATTTTTTTTGTTCGCAACCTCCCTTTTTATTGTCCGATCGAGTAGGGGTA
Source organism: Coleophora deauratella (assembly GCA_958295455.1). Lineage (NCBI taxonomy): Eukaryota > Metazoa > Arthropoda > Insecta > Lepidoptera > Coleophoridae > Coleophora > Coleophora deauratella. The sequence continues at coordinate 5,826,836 of OY282403.1, read as the reverse complement.
CCTACTACTAGTACTACACTACCACCACCACCACCACCACTGCCACCACCATACCACCACCACCACCACCACTACCACCACCACCGCCACCACCGCTACCACTACCACTACCACTACCACTACAACCACAACTACCACCACCACTACCATCACCACCACCACTACCGACTACTTTTACTCCTAAACTACTGCCACAACCTAGGGTTTCGGTCCCGGGATCGCGGGAACGGGAATTTCCGGGAATTTGGCCGTTCCCGATCCCGGGAATGGGAGGCCGGGATCCAGGGAATTATTTTATACAAAAAATAACACAAAGAGGCTCGATTGACGCTCTACCACACAAAAACTGTATGTGTAAATATACATTGATGCTTAGTTTGATATTCAGACCACAGATTACCAATTACTACGTTCATTTCATACAGCCGGGTAATGGCCTTTATATCAGGAAAATCCTATTTTACACCTGACGCCTAGACATTGTCTTACGGAGTTATATAATTGTTAGCACAAAATGGAAAATAAAATACCATATTTATATTAATAAACGCAATCATATTTTATTATGCGAGATGTAAAAAAGTGAGTTTAAAATTTAAAGTGGTTACTCATAATAGTCAGAATAAAGTATATAGGGTCCTTATATAGCAGCTTCGACTCATGAAACTGAACAACTTTCCCCAAGGGACTTGTAATGAATTCGCAAAAAATTTTTTGGAGTCCTCATGCTAATTAATCAACTTAATCGCTAATTTTGTATAGGAAGACGAAAAAATTTTGTTTGCGGCTTGAGTGTAGGTTCTTTGGGGAAAATTGTTCAGTTTAAAGGCAGAAGCCACTGTTTTTTTTCAGGTATTTTAGAGGGATCCTGTAGAATAGAGGAAAAATATTTAAAAAAATCCGATCTACAATTTTTTTAAATTTCCAATAAAACTTTTGATTCACTATTCGATTTAGTATGGGAAACTTAAAACAATTTTGTCCTATATTTTATTGTAATAATTAAAATTAGAAAAATAAATAATTAATTTTCGTATATACTTGATTTTGAGTCTGAGTAACCGTTACATTTCTTTTTTATACGATTCGATTTAAAGAAATCGGCTCTTCGCTACATAAACCTACAATTTGATATTTATACAGAGTGTTAAAAAAGTGAAATTTTAAGGAGTTACTCAGAATAAAGTATAGAATCCAGGAAAAATATTGAAAAAATTCGCTCTTCAATTTTTTTTGCAGTTTTTCATACAAATTCTCGATTCACTATTTAGATTTAGTATGAGAATCTGAAAAAAATAATTGAAGAGCGGATTTTTTCAATATTTTTCCTGGGTTCTGTACTTGATTCTGAGTAACCCCTTAAAATTTCAAACGCACTTTTTTTAACACCCTGTATTATTAAAATTCTGCATTCCCGAATTCACAGGAATTCCCGGGAACGCCAAAAAATCATTTCCGATTCCCGGGAATGAAAATAACCCGGGAATCCCGAAACCTTACCACCACCACTGCCACAACCACCACCACAACCACTACCACTAACACCACCACCACCACCACTACCACCACACTCACCACCACCACCACCAATACCAATACCACTACCACCACCACCACCACCACTACTAGAGATGCGCCGAATGTTTGGCCGAATATTTGTATTCGGCATATTCGGCGACTTTTTTAACTTTCGTATTCGGCCGAATATTCGGTTAATTTGCCGAATAATTCGGTACGTCAAGAAAGTATGTAGATAAACAAAAATAATCACTTAGGACATAAAACGGATTCAAAAAAACATAATGACATGTTTTCAACCGTAGACAGCCGCTGTTTATGGGTGATGACCATAGTCAGCGAAAACAGCGGCTGGTTACCGGCTGGCTGACTACGATAACAACCGGCTTCAAATCTACAGGGTGTAACAGAAGTGTGTGACAATACTTCAAGGTTGGCTTTTACCCATCGAACTGAACAACTTTTGTTCTACAACTTTGTTGAAATCACAAAAAATTTTTGGAATCTCCATACAAAAATGGCAAACAGATGATTTTTGATGAATTTTGAAAAATTTTTTGGACTTTTCATACAAACTCGGTTCGCCAGCTGATCGATTTGTATGAAAAGTCCAAAAAAAAATTTGCGATTTGAACAAAGTTGTAGAACAAAAGTTGTTCAGTTTGATGGGTAAAAGACAACCTTGAAGTATTGTCACACACTTCTGTTACACCCTGAATAGTCGTAAGGGCCATACTCAATAGTTATTTACTAGTCTCAGAATTTATTATGTATTTAAGGGGTTAACTTACATATTTATTAGAAATCCAAGTTTGTCGCACAGGTTGCAGTGTGTGTGTGTGTGTGTGTGTGTGTGTGTGTGTGTGTGTGTGTGTGTGTGTGTGTGTGTATGCGTGTATGCGTATGCCTAATACAATATTGGTTATTTCTAAAATACTTGAAATTTATAGTGACTTCTAAGCATGAACCTTGCCCCAATAAACCTATTCAATATAAAAAAAAAGTAAAAAGTAAAAAGTTTGCAAACCGGCATTTGCAAATTACAAAAAATGTTATATTTGACCATAACATACTTAACTGAAGAGAAACTAAATCATATCTCGGATGTCAAAAGTTTTATCTGTGTCTGTTGGACGTCATGAGAGTTGGGTACAAGTGAAACTCACCTGGCGGCAGTAGAGAATTTAATATCTATGGTAAGACTTTCTTAGCACATTTCCTATTGTAAATTTTCACTATACAGTTGGAGGAAAACGTTGGTAGCTACGTGTGCAGTATGTGTAATAATAATAATATCCGGGACAAATCACACACGGTCATCTGGCCCCAAACTAGGATTCCCTGCGCTATGGGAACCAGAAACTGATATACATACACATATACATCGAACCCACGACTCTCGAATCAGTGGTCAGGATCGCTAACCACTTAGCCACCGAGTCAGTCAAATATGCGGTAATATGCTTCAAACTATCTCACAAGTTGTTTAAAAAAAAATCTGCAAACACTACTCATGAAATAACGATTTATATGAGTATAGAAAAAGCAATACAACGGTATGAGATGCCCAAAAAAGCCTGTTTATCGTAACATGCTTTATAAAAAAAAGGATTAAGCTTAAGAAGTGACATTTCCCAGTTGGTCGGGGCCGGCGGTTTATTGGACTTTTCTCAAAGCCCGTAAACCTCACTGAAGCCGACCCCTTCCGTTTTCAGTTCGCCGCGACTCACGTTTTTGTATTAATGGCTTTAACACGAAAGAAAAGAAAGCGAATATGTATCAGCACGTAACATTCAATACCGAACTTACTTGGTATTATTCTTAAGCTGACCTTTCTATCAAACCACGGGAAATCTAGTTTATTTTATAGTCATTAATATCATAGTCGTCAAATTAATAGAAGAAGTTTCACATTAGCTACATTGTATTTCAACTTACTAATTTATTAGCTTCCGATGAAAAGTTATCCCTTTTAAAATTATTTTGGCGACTATTATTTCAAGACAACTGACAGCACAATGCGGACTTTTAAGTGTTTTTACGATTTGAAAAGAAAAAAAATAACCCTATATTTGTGTTCTTTTTTCTTTTCGGCATAACACTGGTCACTACTAACTTACTAGACTAGCTTAGCGTAGCAGAGGTGCGGCAGCTACTATGGGCTCTCTTACCATAATATGATCAGCAGAAAGTTGCGCCCTTGTGGAATGGGTGTTCCGTGTGATACGATCATCCGGTCCAAAAATATACCAGGTATTTTTAATGGCAGATATGAGCATTGAACATATCCTGGGTATTGTCAAAGGCCATAACTTTAGTTCTACCATTTTAAAAAATACGCTCTCTAATATATATATATGTATAAAAATGGTCAATCCTACGTACAATGGCCTAAATATGTTCTATCCGTCATTTAAAAAATCAACTTGTATATTAGAACAGTGTCCATTATAGATTTTAAATTCGAGTTATTTCTGCACGTCTTAAAAAAAAAGCTACCTATTCAAAGTCACCTAAAATCTTACAATTCCTAATATTACCTTCTACTCAAACAAGAAACAAGATTGTGACTCCGTCCTTTCCAACAGAACAACTTTGAGAGGCGGCGACAACCCGTGACGGTAGATTTGTTTCGGTAAGGCAAAACTTCGGCGAAACAAAGTTAGGTGTAATTTTGATTCGGACAACCGTATAATGGATTCCCATTGGTCGTTCCAATGGTTTTTTGGTCAGGATTCGAAAAAAACGCGCCAAGATTGGGAAAGTACCTACTTAGATAATGTCCACAGTGCGTAGGGAACAGAAGCTCAGAATTACGCTCATTAGATCAAATCTCTACGGAACACTGGTTACAATTATCAAAATTATGATTACCTATGATAATCAGAAAAGTGAAAGTTGACAGTAAATTACATGAAGATTGATTATGATGTAATAAATGAGAATTATTATTATATACTGCCGCAGTATTAGTAGGTGTATTTATGCTATGCTAAAAAAGAACTGACGCAGGCGCTAGTGAAGGTAATAGTCTTCAGTAAAAGCTTTGAAAATATATATTTTTTATCAGTTAATATTAAAGAAAATCACATTATATATTTACCATATAGCATGTCAAATTACAAAAACGTGACAGCTGTCACTTTTTATTCATCTAATAGGTCAACATTTGCTTTAGATAAATGATTTACTGTTTATATACGTGTAATCTATCTTTTAAGAAACTGGAAAAAAGGATCGCATATGTTGTTAAATCTATTTCACTACGACTACATTTAACTAGAAAAACGGCTTTATCAAAATAACAGGGTTTTCTCTACATTATACTGAACAGCTTTTTGTTAGGAACCCATGGTAAATATTTTACTAAGAAAAACGTTTATTTTCTGGTCAATTTGTTTAAACAGCCCAAAACAATATTTGCAAAATCACTATGGGTCTTTCGCAGAAAGTTATTTAGAGTTATAATAATAACTGGTTCATTAAACAAAAAATAAGTCTTGCAGATAATCTCATCATAGGCTTCTTAAAGGTTTGTAGACCCTAGTCCCTGCAGAGTCCACCAAGGTATTTAGTATGATTTAAAGTCCCAGTTAACAGGTCCCATACCATTTTGTTTTTTTTCATGCTGTTTATCTACTAAACTTTGTATTTTCCTGGTTCTATGCCACAATAGCGAGACAAACAATACGTAGTCACTCTCTCAGAAGTTCACATTATCCTATCTTATGTTCATGAACATGAAACCCTAACCCTGAAGGTAAATAAACTCAGGCAATGTTGCATTACTGCTGCTTTTTCCATTGCCCATTTTTAACCGACTTCAAAAAAAAGGAGGAGGTTCTCAATTCGTCGGAATCTTTTTTTTAATTTTTTTTATGTATGTTCACCGATTACTCGAATACGCCTGAACCGATTTGGAAAATTATTTTTTTGTTTAAAAGGGTATCCTTCACAGGTGATCCCATACAAAAAATTTATCGAAATCGATTCAGCGGTTTTTGAGAAAATCATCAAAAACAACAAAATTGGAGTCAGTTGTTTTTAACGTATTCAGCGTGGTCAATTATAGCTGAAAAACAGCAATTAAATAGGTCATGTTTACGTGACTTGCGCAAGAATGAGTTCGTTGAAAGATCCCATCGAAAACAAAGACGTTTTATAAGTATAAAAAGCAAAGATTGAATAAATGAACGTAAACACTTTAACAACATAAAATGAGAAAAATATAAAACAGTATGCATAGAAAATAAAGTTATACAGGTAGGCGGTCCTATCAATAAAAGCGATCTCTTCTAAGTGTCATGACAGAGAGAAAATAAGTCTTAAGTTTGAGTGACAGCTTGTTGTTTAAGCTTAGTAGAAATATCCAACAATAATATTGTATATATTTTTTAAATCGTGGAAGAAAAGACTGAAGTTGAGTGAGTGTGGAAGGTGAAACCGAGGGTAAGTTATATGATTAGTTCTGAATACTCCGATTCGAGCTCGCTTTACTCGCTCCCGCCTAATTGTAATTCCTGCATTGGAAGTAAATGACGCAATTTCCTTCTAAAAAAAGTTTAAATTAAATAAAATTATAGTGCAAACTCCCAGTGGCTTTCCGCAACCTTCACCAGGTCATCGATCTACCGTAATACACAACTACCACAAGTAAACCTAGTTTATTTAGGATATTTTCAAAGGCACTGTTTGTAGTAATGGCAAAAAATACCTACTGTTAATTACCAATCAAAATTACTAATATTATCTTTTATATAAAATTTATCTATGCTATGTCTATATGGGGTCAAGACAAACTTCGTAGTCTGAAATACATCACCCGTTTTGGCTACAAATGGTAACAATGAAATAGACAATCAAATACTTTAATACGATACATCCTCAAATACCAACATACTTCACAAAAACACTATCCGCTTAGGTAATCGGATAAAACTATATAAGCATAGATTTGTTTTCAAAAGCGCAATACGCAAATGTGCATTATTTGCAGAGTAAGTACAAACAATTTGATTGAAACTGTTAAATACGAGTTCGCTCAGCGCTCAACCATTTCGCTGTCGGATGAGATTGCTGTCAAATACACATGCATAAACGTACATACACACGTACCCATATTTATTTCCAATTTCAAATTTGTTTTGAAATCTGGGTACGCAACTATCTCTTACTCGAGCCATCTGTTCCAAACTTATCCCGCGTTTTCCCCTTCTTCTACACCCCCCAGTCTATAGTGGACTTTAGTAGTGGATGAGAGGCCCACAGACGTGGATTTCTTAGGACATCAAATACTCTTAATCCGGCACTGCATGATCCACTATCAAAATCTTAAATTCCATTTTTTGCCATGACAACACTTAATTAGTTTCTTGGAGGAAAAAAATACCTATGCTCGGTTTTGTCTAAATATAACCTTTGTATAAGAGCTCGTAATTATTACGAGCAAATATTGTAAATAAATGCATTGAAGGAACGTAACTTTTGTATAGGTATGGAGGGTTACGTCTCGCACCATCTAAAAAATTTGCTAGGGCCGCCACTGTTTGTATGAACCCTAAAACGAAACAAAACATGTTCGTATTTTTCACACAAAGAAGGCTTAAACTTTTTACTCGATTAGTATCAAACTCCAGTTTTTATTGCAATTTAATCAAATATGATTAAACAGTCCGTATACTCCCTTTATATTCCCTACCGTCCTATATATTCCCTTCTTCAGATAAGTTTCAACTTATTATCACCTAGTTCAGACATCAGGCTTCACAATACAATACACAAAATTATTTTATTATTTGTTTAAAGTTTAAAGCCTTATTTTTAACACGGTTTAAATATGTATTCCCACTTTTATTTAGGATACTATTTAACCTGTATTGTATTTTGTGGAGCAAACAATAAAAAATTGATTGATTGATTGATTGATTATAATACTAAAAGTAAATGGTTAATTGCGAAAATTCCTTGTGTACTCGTGCTTCATAAAATCGTTGAACACGTGTAGTAAAGATAAATACAAACTTACTAAGTATATGTATACATTCTGCCCAAGATTATCTTTGTTTTGCTTAATTTTCTGCCAGTTTATGAACATTTGCGATTAATTATAATGTTTAATGAGAACGCGAGACTTCTCATAATACATAATTCAGCGTGTGGATTGTTTCATTAAGACAAAGAGGAAATTCAAGCGCGTACAAAATGCTTTATGTACTGAACGTTCGCAGCTGGTTAACCGCACTCATATTCACGGAAAACGAGTAATTTGTTTGCGTTCCTATAAATATTTATTAGTTTTGTCTTGATTAATGTATTGATTTTTCACCTGACTGCCCCAGACAGAAGGAGAGTAATGTTTTTCGAGTATCTATCAGTTTCTTTAGTTCATTCAAACGAATTGATGGATTTTGGACAGCGAGGTTCGGTCATTAGATTCGTCTAGATCCCTATATTAACATTTTTCGGCGTCTCGTTTTTTCTACATTGCATTAAAACAAATCATTAGGTTACTTGTCCTAGCCATTGTGCAGTAGCAAAATTTTTAAGACTTATAAAACAAAGATCCATCAAATCCATACCGTCACACTTTGCCACAAAAAGCCTTCCAGCTCACAGCTCATCAAACGTAGGAACTACTCTTACCAAACACGAGGCGTAGCGTTCCTCATCGCATGGACTTTGGCGCTAACAGCAGCCACGTCCACCCTTCTGGCCAGCTGTATCCTGGCAGTGCTGTGGTAGCACTCCACCAGGTAGACCAAGTAGAGCAGCAGTACGAACGCAATCGGGATGTACGCGTAGCCCACGTCGCAGGGCGATTCTCGGACGGTCCGCTTGATCGGGTACCTGGGAGAGATGAAACTGCTTTACTTGTTGAAGCAAGTGAAAAAACTGTCAATAAATAAAGTACAAAACAAGGTTTAATAAAAATGTATAGCAACACTGTGGCCTTCTACTTGAAATGAAATCTAAACAACTGTTGGTCTGTTACTGCTTACAAGGAAAAATACTTTTCATACAGAATCGATCAACTAATTAGCTTACTTTGTATGGGAATTTCAAATTTTCTTGCATTTTCTGAAAATTCATAAAACCTCTAATATACACTCTGAATAATTAATTATCTATCTATACTAGATTCAGTGTACATTTTGAGGGCAAATGAAGTTGAATTTATCGAAACTGTTTTAGATGAAGGTGGAGTAGAATTTTAAGCAGCATTATCTCCGATGAAGAAGGCGAGACCGGAATACGTAACGACGACCTACGGGTAAACTTTATCCTTCTGAACAAAATTTTATAGACACGAATACTTTCACTAACCTAAAAAAATATGTTGACGACCATACAAGACCCAGATTTTGAAAAAGTTTTATAGGTCATACAATAAATTTTACGAGTATTACCGTTAATTTGTGTGTTTTTTTTAAATTATTATAAATTACTTACCAAATTCAAATACAATATATTTTTTTAATGAATAAACGAATTGAAAATTGAAGAAGCAAGTCTGTAGGTAAGCTCCGACACACTTGTCTGGCATTAAAGCCATCCCGTAAAGGTCAACCTATTTTTAAATGGAAAACAGATTATTACATGTACATACGAGTATATAAGATATAAAGACATGACAAACACAATAATGAAAATTGATATTACATGGACCTTTAGCGGGTCTCAAATTGATATTTGATGGTTGGTTGAGCTGTAATAAAGCTGTTAGGTTGTGGCCCATGGGAGGCGGCTGGCTGGCGCCAGCGCCGGTTCGCGGTGACACGAACATTAATCTCCTGTCTGGGACACGACCCGCCGCAGGTATAGGAACTCCATTGTCATGCATAATACACAGTACAAATGAGCTTTCAGGGTTTTATACATTGTTGTTGGTTTAGGTGAAAAATACGTCTACAAATGGTAAGTACTAAAAACGTTAAACGTGAGAATTTTTGGCATTCACAAGTAAGTTGTAGCTAAATTATCCTAGTGTGTAATTTTCCCGGAATATATTCTTGATAGTAACGTGTACATTTAGTATTTGTTTTTAAGTAACGTCCTTAAATGCCGCCAGATGTCGGCGGTACATCATCTACTAAAGGAAGCACTTCCATTTGGACTCTTATCAACGCAATGTTACACCAGCAGGGAATTCACCTTCGTCTTTAATCTGCTGTGTAGGACTTCGGTACTAACATGCGAGATTTTGGTCTAACATGCGACTTATTGGCACTAACATGCGAGTTTTTGGTACTAACGTGTTCAGGTCGATGAGTTCCCGGTCTATCTCAGCAGTGTTGCACCAAGCCACGGAGCCCAGGCAGCCGGCGATCATGCAGGTGAGCAGGAAGCATTTCCAGTTGCCCTCTCGCCGCAGAACGCCGCCCAGGCTCTGCTGCCGGGGTCGCTGCAACAAACGAACTATTGTTTACTAATTAATCAGAATAATAATTTCATCAGCCATTGAGCGTTTCTTCAGGAGTGAAACGTTTCAACCTTAAAAAGAATACTATGAAAACTCAGTGGACATCTGTTTTGATTTTGACAGCAACAGCTTTACATTTTGAAAACGGGTGTGTGTTACGTACTTTGTGTGTGTTTAGAAATAAACGCCTCGCTTAGCCCGAGCTGAATTGAGAATTGAGATATCAGTAAGTAATCATAATATTTTTTATTTATTATTATTTTACTTAATTCAAGAAGAATCGGTACGATATTTTGTACATAAAATAAAAATATACAAATTCATGAGGAAAATACGGTTTCGTAATAATTAAGTTATTGTTAAATCTATTATATCGTAAATGCTAATTGAATTGATTTTTTTCTCTACATTTACGTGGCTTTGTTAATAAATCAGTATATGAGTAAGCGGAAGTACAAAAACAAATTAAAAAAGGAACATTATAATAGCATAGATAACGACTCAATGCGGATGGCTGTGGCTCTCCGCCTGGGCTGCGATGTGTGCGAACCTCATATATGCATTTGCGGCACCAGTGTGGAAGCCAATGGTCATCACGCCTTGAGTCGTGTCAAATGTGCAGGAAGGTTCCCGCGACACCACGCTCTGAACGATATTATTCACCGAGCTCTGGTTTCCGCCTATATTCCTTGTCGGAGTGAACCTTCGGGCCTGAGCTGTTACTGATGGGAAAAGACCCGATGGTTTGACTTTAGTCCCCTGGCAGAGAGGTAGGTGCCTCCTATGGGATGCTACCTGTGTCAGTACTTTCACCCCAAGCCACCTAAACCTGACTATCAGGACCCCAGGCTCTGCTGCGCAGCTCGCTTCGAAACGCAAGCACAGAAGTTATGCCCCTACGAAGGAGGTATATTTCTTTATTCCATTCGCTGTGGAGACCACGGGTTGCTGCGGATCGGAGGCAAGAGATTTTGTCCGAGAAATAGGGTGTCGAATTAGGCAAAGAGGGGGTGACCTCTGCTCTGGGACCTTCCTGATGCAAAGGTTGTCCATCGCTATTCAGGGTGGAAACGCTGCAAGCGTGATGGGCACCTTTGGGTCTGGAACGTCTAAGGGTGGACTCTTTGACTAACGAAGCCTTTTGGTGGATTTTTAATCTTTTTTATATTGTATTTTAGTTTGTATATTTGTCATTAAATAATTTTATAATAGCATTCGAAGCAATTCGTAACCTCCGTTTTTTTCCATTGCATTACAAACGACCGAGTTTCCCAACCTTGAAATGAAATGAAATAAGTCCTTGACCAAGTTAAAAGCCAGTAAAGGCATTGAGCACATTTTACTGTCAGAAGCTCCATATAAATATTTTATCACATCTTCATTGACGAGGGAGGGTAAGGTAATAAAGTAAGCTTAGGATTCATGATCCACGCAAATAAGGCTCGTTTACACTGTGAGTGGAATGAAAACCCTTTTGGCCCTAAGCCGATAGAACCTGCCACGGCATTATTTATTCTAAGCTTCCAAACATGTCTGTAGGTTGACACAACTTTTATTGTGAGTAAATACACATTTAATTTTCGTTGAACAGCGAGAGGATCAAGTCGGGTTTATGAAATCCGTAAAATGATACGCAAGTATGTACTTACTACGGGAGTGCTCCTATTTTCAACTGTAAGATAGAAAATGGAGAAAAGTTCACAACCAACACGAAAATATTTAAATAAAAAATGAGATGAATTATTTATTTCATGGAAATTAATTTAGAAGAGAGTTTTGTTATTCATGGAAGGACAAGAAGGGACATAATGACTACAAAAATTTGGCAGAAAGAAAATTTAATTAATTCTTGTCGCGTTTCAAGTTATTGCTAACAGCTGATGCCTAATCAGCATAATGTTAGTTGAAGGAACGAGATTAAACTTTTAGTCTGAACAAGAATGGAACCGCTTAGGGTAAGGCCGTTTAATTCGGACAATTGGCGGCATGGCTGATCCCTGGATCGGCGGCGGCGCGGCGGTGCTTCGCCTAACCACCGATAAATATTAGAGTAGCTTGGGAATGGAAACCAGAGTCGATGAGTTACAAATCTTTAGCTAAATCGAGATAAACGCTATTCAAGAATAATCAACAACGCTGAACACGTTAAAAAACCAACTTCAATCGTAACAGCTGCAATTTTGCAATTTTTTGTTCTTGTTAAGTTTTTCAAAAACTGCTAAATCAATTCGTGCCCACTTTAGGGTAAAAAATTGATTGTGGGAAATAAAATAAAAATGTAAGAATCTAAATAATCTACTCACGCTCGGCTTAACGGGCTACGAGCGCTCTATAGCTTGCTTATGTATACTCTACCTAAGGTCTTAACTATTCCTGGGAAAATTGGACAGAGAAAATTAACTGCAAGGTGGCTTCATACCGTGTTTGCCCTTTAGATAATGGACGACTTAGGTTTTGGATATTAAGGAGAAGTAAAACCAATCTAGATAGCAAACGAAAATTGGCCCCTCTCTCTGACAATGAGTAAGGTAGGAATTAAGCTATGCCATTGGTAGTGGCGGCTGATGTATGCCAGGGCTGCCTCATAGGTACCAATCTATTTCATTCGCTTAATCGTGTTCTCAGAGATTCAGTACACCAATTTGCTTCAATAAGGTTTTTGTTAAGAACCCCTAGCTCGGATATATTAGGCCATACCTCACACACGGGGCCCAAGTCCGGATTGGAAAGAAATAGTTAAACGAAAAATTTTTTCTTGGTACAAACAACGCGTAATATATTGTTTCAGAGGGATTTCTCAAAAAAATAAGTTAGTCTGTCGCATCACCCAATTACTTTTGTTTGCACTCTACTTAATTAATTCACTTTCGCGACAAGTGTTTTAATTTTCCCATTTCGTTGTATAGAAAGGTGTGTCCAGTCCACGGTTGAATATTTAAAAATGTACAACAATAGGGAAAAAATCCATCAGACCTACAACTTAAGTGAAACTTAGAAATCGATAGAAAACTACAGGAAAAACTGAGTTTGCAATTCGTGTGGACGAAACGGTTGTGTTTGTTTGGTTTTGTTTTGAACGTGCCTTTAAATGCAGCCGAGATTTTGTATTTTCCGAGAGATATCGTAGCAGTTTGTTTTGTTGTTTGCTCCAATGAACGAGTTGAAATGATTGTTTTGTTTCACGTTACTGCATAATCCTAATGAAACGGATAAAATGTAATACATACACTTATTCTTACTAAAATATGACTTATACTGTACTTGTAAGGTAAAAATTGCACGTCGTTTCAAAAATTTTACGTCTCCTGTTAAAAAAGTTACTTAACTACAAATGACACACTTGTGAGAACAGCACTGCTATACAGTGTGTAACAAAAATAAATAGCAATATTTTCTAATGAAGCTAAATAATTTTCCTGAAATCACATAAAACGTTTTTCAAATCAATCGGTTGAACGGCCAACTTTATATGAAAAGTAAAAATATTGTTAAACCCTTTTGTTACACCCTTTACATATACATATATAAAATATAATTCTTGTACATAATTTTGAAACGGGACAACTTCTTTGTTTATAAATTCAAGGCACACACATGGACTAGGACTTCATAACGCACCATTATTAGAATATTAATGAAGATGACAGAAAACCGGCGTGAAGCAACGCTTGCGTCGTGTTTCGCCGAGTGAGTGAGGGTACCGGAAGCCCAACCCCCCCCCCATTCCCCCCACCCCCCATCCCATTTCAAAGGTCGGCAACGCACTTGTGACTCCTCTGGTGTTGCGGGTGTCTATGGGCGGCGGTAATCGCTTACCATCAGGTGATCCGTCTGCTCGTTTGCCACCTATCACATTAAAAAAAAAAAGATGAAAATTATCAAATAATAAGTGTATTGTCTACCATATTATCATCATCATCATCTCAGCGTAAGATATCTTCTATACTGCGCATCTGTCTTATGTATCTACTTCTCCACAGATTCTACTCAAGACAATTCAGCGTCTAACATAACATTTTAAGGTCGGCAACGCAGTTGTGACTCCTCTGGTGTTGCGGGTGTCTATGGGCGGCGGTAATCGCTTACCATCAGGTGATCCGTCTGCTCGTTTGCCACCTATCACATTAATAAAAAACAGTGATATGTGTTTAAATCTTAATGCCTCAGTATAGCCGTTTGTGGTATCACCAGATAGTTTCACACAATGTTAACAATGCAGAATATATTTGTCTGACAGCAGAGATACTTAGCTTATTCATGACTGCAGTGCGAATTTTACATAAGCAAGCTTTTCTTTTACGGTTCGAATTTTAATAATCGGATTCGTTCTGATTGAAAGCAAGGGCATTTTTTTATTATTATTACTATTATATAGATACGTAACAAGATAAAAAAAACCAATTTCTTACTTTTAAATAATGTCTTCGAAATTCTTATAGTTAAACCTTGACCTAAATAATTAGGGTTTTAAATGAAAAATCTAAGAAGCAGCCTATTATAACGTCGCATTTTTTAGAACTCGTGCGGTCTTCAGTCAGAGAAATCCTCCGTTTTTAATTGGGTGGCTCGGCGATTTGTAATTTCATTAGCTACGATAATTAAATGAATGGTTGAAAACACTTTATTGCCTAACATAAAACAGGACACTATAAAACAGTATAACATGTTAAAGAAAATGTTCTGTAAGTAAAAGGTACAATCATTAAAAAACAAAAAGCAAAAAGTAATCGTCAAATGCCAAAAACAGTAAAGCAAGCCTTAAATTTCTGGAACTATTTAAGCGGCTGCTGTATTCAGGTGTAAAAACTGGACTCTTCTTATCAAAATCAGCTGATTGGCCAAGCCAGGCAGCTACCTTTTATGTTAATTATTCTATATTTTTAATTGTTTCCAAATCTTCTTTGTTATTTTTTATTTCGTTATTCTTTCTATTTTGTTTTATTTGTATGGTGCTGCTTTTTTAGAGAAATAAATGAATTATCTATCTATCTATCTAATTTTGTATGGAAAGTATTTTTTTGCAATTTAATTTTTTGCAAATTTACCTATGTCATAGAACAAAATTATTGTAGTTCAGTATAATAATAGAAGTCCGTGTTAACTGGTCCCATACCTACTTATTTAAAGGTCGTTTGTATCACTGAGGTACCACAAGACAACAACAAACATACACTCTGTGTGCATCAATCCCTCGACTGTCCATATAAAGTCAAATAAATTCACAGTGCAGCATAAAAAAGAAAGCAAAATAATGATTAGCGCTGATGGGCACTCTCTCATGTAATTTCCAGACGCTCGTTTCGGTGGGCTCGTTACCGGAATTCATGGGCCAGCCTCAGTCCAGCAGCCCACTTCGGGCCTGAGCAGACGAGGGACTTTTGTTTGCAGGCTTACAGATACAGTAAATATCTTCTTCATGTCCTGTAACACCTAGATAGAGCCGAGACTACTTATTTTCATTCGGATCTGTTCCCAGCTGTAGACTTCACGTGCTCCCAAGACATGCCAGTAAATATACTCAGTCTGTAATCTAGATTCTAGACCATAAAAAAGTTCATCACCTACTGTAGTTATTGCACTGCGTTACGAGTTGCTTTCGATACAGTTTATAAGGGATCTATATTGATGGACAAATAGTAACCCACGGATAGTCCCTCGTCTACGGAGGCCCTTCATGTTCCGTAATGCCGGGGCCCACACTGACAGCCATTCCATTTCTCCTAACTTCCCGACACGGAACTGATTTGAGCATTCCGCCGCGCCGGTAGGAAAGAAGCTTTATGTAAACAAAGTAATAAGAGCAATCTGAGACGGACCGAGTCGAGACGAACGACGAAAGCGCGTATTTCTTGACGTAAAGCCTTAAAGCATTTTAATACCGACTAAATTCTGTTCCGCGAGAATTTGTGTAGCAAATGATGTGACACAAGGATAAAAAAGTAAGGCGATTTATTACTAGTAACTTAAGGCCTAAAATGATCGTAGAGCTAAATTGAAACTTTTGTTTAGTTACGGGTTTTTGACTTGTTTGTAATTTTTTAAGTGCATTTAAATAATAGTTATGAGCAAATATTTGTCATCAATTTTAGCCAGTATTTTGGTGCTTAATGTGGGATTATGGGACTAGCTTTACCTTATTGTAATGTAGATTCAGCCTCAGAAGTACCCGCGTTGAACTTTAAAAGCCAAGATACTCTTATGGATTCATTACGAGCAAATTGTTTAGTGTATGTAAATAGAAAAAAATAAAAATAATAGGCAAATATTTATTCATTGCAAAATTTTAACCAAATTTTAGTGCTTTATGTGCAGTTATGGAACTAGCTTTATCTTAGTGTAGTGTAGTGCATTAAAGTATAGTCTAGTGTATTATACAGTCAGCCTCAGAAATACCCGCATCTTTCCACAACATAACTCCGGGAAGGAACTTTGAAAGCTAAGATATTCATGACTGTTATGAATCCATTACGTGATATATTTGCATTTTCATTGGATGTTAAAGAACAGCTTAAAGTAACCAACACAGTAACTGTGGTTACGAATTTAACGGCTCCTATAAGTAAAGTGAAAAAATATTTTTAAATAAAAAAGCTAATAACTTTTTTAACGTGAATTATTAAATATATCTCAGTAAGCCTTAACAACGGCCTGAAAGATCTTGAGTGTCGCTAGGTTTGTCTCGTAATTAATGTGCTCTTTAAATATCTAGCAGGACTCAAACTGCAGTTTCTACATATGGATATAAATAACTTTTCCCAAGGAACAAATCATTAATTCGCAAAAAATTGTAGACTATTTATTCAAATGAATCAACTGATCGCCCTAATGTGTTTTAATTGAGTTGAATAGTTGCGGTTGCAAACATTTAATAAAGACCTATAAAAATAACTTAAAAACCTACGTATGTCCCTACGTCTATCAACTCTATTATTAGTATAATCTCTCTCCCGGTATCTCTACTGTATTACAGATAACAACAAATGTTATTTTTACGAGACTCCTGTAAACGAATAGAGAGGTGCCATGACTAATTATCTCTAAAATATCAACAAAAACAACACGCTCCGTCAACTGGAACAGAATCCTTAATGGAACAAAATTAACATGAAATTAGGTCTGTCTGTCTGTACACTTGAAACTCGCCTGAGACGCTATTACGTCGCGTTTGCGAAGCCTGCCCGAATGTTTGCGGAGCGGCGTTGTTTCCACGCAAATGGATAGACTGTTATGTCAGACTCGTGTAAAAAATAAATGTCCTAATTGATTGATGAAAATTTTAACGAAAAACCGATAAATATAATTATGATAAATTTTCAATTTGATATGAATCTGCTTTTATTTATTGAACGAATTAATAGACGTTGTTTTGGTTGATCAATATCAACCACACACACACGCACACGCGCGCACACACACACACACACACACACACGCACACACGCACACGCACACGCACACGCACACGCACACGCACACGCACACGCACACGCACACGCACACGCACACGCACACGCACACGCACACGCACACGCACACGCACACGCACACGCACACGAACACACGCACACGCACACGCACACGCACACGCACACGCACACGCACACGCACACACGCACACGCACACGCACACGCACACGCACACACACACACACACACACACACACACACACACACACACACACACACACACACACACACACACACACACACACACACACACACACACACACACACACACACACACACACACACACACACATACACGCTAACACATTTTATACACTCTATGATATTAATAAGTTTCGTTAATATGTTTTATTACAATTTTTTTCTGTTTTTGTATCTTTTATTGTTTAAACCTAAGATAATTTATGCTTTCCTAAATGTCAACCTGAACCTACCTCTAATCTGGAGATGGGCGTAATCAGCTGCGACACAATTTTTACTAATGTAGCTGTTTACGAACTTAAATTTTGTGTGATAATCTTTGTTGGTTCAATAAATAATCTTAATCTTAATTGTATTTTAAGCTAAGAAGCGCGATTCATACTTTAGTTTTTACTATAATAATAATAATATCCGGGACAAATCACACACGGTCATCTGGCCCCTAACTAGGATTTCCTGTATCTTGGGAACCAGAGACTGATATACATACACATATACATTTTAAATACATACATATATAGATATTATACACCCAGACTCAGAGCAAACAATTCTGCTCATCACAGAAAAGTTTGCCCTGTGTGGGGATCGAACGCACGACTCTTGGATCAGAGGTCAGGATCGCTAACCACTTAGCCACCGAGTCAGTCGGTGTAGTTACTGGTGTAGTGAATCTGTTACCTGGTCAGGACAAAATGCCTCTTCACTGCAATTTTATGTATAGAACTGGTCGTGGCGCGTCGGTCATAAATGTGTTGAAATACGAAAATACTAAGTATACCAATCAAATCCACCAGAACAATGCTAAATAGAATTGAACTGTTATAGATCATACGAATTTAGAACTAGAAGAAACTATTATTTCGTGACCTTCTTATGTTTTGTTTTTGCCGTAGACGGTATCAGAATACAAGTGTTCAGACATAATTGACCACGCTGAATACGTTAAAAACAACCGACTTCAATCGCAACAACTCCAATCTTGCTATGTTTTTGTTGATTTTCTCAAAAACCGCTGAATTGATTTCGATAAAATTTATATGGGACCACCTGTGAAGTATACCCTTTCAAACAAAAAAAGAATTTTCGAAATCGGTTTAGGCGTCTTCGAGTAATCGGTGAACATACATAAAAAAAAAAATGATTCCGACGAATTGAGAACCTCCTCCTTTTTTTGAAGTCGGTTGAAAATACACTGAACTTATAGCCCAATTGTATCGATTTTGCATTAACAATTTTGTAGTTCGGTCGTGTTTTTATTTAGTTTTCTCTTAGATTTTTTTAGTTTTAGTTTTTATGTGTTTTTTTTGTTGCTTTTTACTTTCTTTCTTTGCATTTGTCCTTGTAAGCAATACAATATTAAACTATTTGTATCTCTGCGTTGAGGTACCCTTAATATCTTAACATCATGGCATTATAAACAACAGCATGGCCCGAAATAGCCGCTGACCCAGGTAACCCAATTGCTGGCTCGTGTTTGACCCTTCGGCTGTTTTTCGAGTCACCACTACCCAACGTTACCGATCTTGTACCTAATAATAATATTACAATACATATATCAAAAAACCGTGTGTTCTGCAAAAAAAAAATGTTTGAAAACGCAAATTTAAATTGATTGAGTAAGAGTCAGGTTACACGCTCAGTCTGGCGTCAGTCTGGCGTGGCGTCAGTCTGGCGTCAGTCTGGTCTGAGACTGATAAGAGAATGATCGTGTACCCCACTGTCTGCCGTCAGTCTAGATTAACCGTGTACCGTGAAAATCATCCATCATTCTGGCGTCAGTCGAGACTGATGGACCAGACTGACGCCAGACTGAGCATGTAACCTTGCTCTAAGGCAAACTTTTTAAAATAGATAGAATATTTGCAGGCTATAATATTATAGTTTCCAACTAGATAATCATAGGAGAGTGAAGACGTAACTTATTTGACAGTTGCAAGTCAACTGCTTCTGTGGATTACTGGTAGTTGGTTATTTTTAAACATATGCTTTTTTTCAAAGCTAACATGGCTCTTTGTTATCTATTGCCGCTCAAACAACTGAATTAAGCAAAGTAAAATACCTATTCCCTCTGGCGCGGCTCCTCATCGAATTAAGAAGCAATCTCCGAGTGGCTTCTAACACTGCCATACATAAAATAGTTTGTCTTTCGCTCTAACCAAACATTACACAGTGTAAATTTGTAGAGTGGGTAATTAATTAATACAAATAGTAGTTGGTTTGTTAAGCTCATTTAGTAACGAAAATATTTATTAATTGTACATCATAATCATCGTCATCAGCCGAAAGACGTCCACTGCTGGACAAAGGTATTCCCCAAGGATTTCCACATCCACATATTACATACATTATTTGTTGTACAGTTGCGTTTAATAATAACACTTTATAATTAACATGCAGGGTATAAAAATGCCTCTCCTGGTAACTATAAAGAACAACTTTCTGTAAGAAGTAGATACTGAATTCTGTAGTAAGTTGAGGGCAAAGCAAGCGCATTTTTGAGGAAGCGAAGGAGACGAAGTGTTGTGTTTGTTATAAAGTGTAACATGTTGCCACGGTCTATTTATGTGTAGTATGACAGTGAATGTTCGGTATTTTTAGATAGATAGATAAATCATTTATTTACGTAATGCCACAACACAAATACATATCAGTAAAAAAACAGAATGCATAAAGTAATGACACATTGAACAAAGAACTAAAAACTAACATGCAAGCATAACTAAAGTTAAAAAATAACATTATAACAATAGAATCCAGCGTTGCTGTGCGTGGCATGGAAAGGCCTCCGACTCAGCATATGCTGTGGCAAACCACAGCGCTGATATTTACTTTCATCAAAATTGAAAGTAATAATTGTTGTAACAACTTTAATTCAATTCAATCTAACAACTATTATGAAACTTTACCAAAAACTAATACTTTCCTTCCCTCCAAACAATACGATAGTTTGTTAATAATTGACCACGCTGAATACGTTAAAAACAACCGACTTCAATCGCAGCAACTCAAATTTTGATATGTTTTTGTTGATTTTCTCAAAAACCGCTGAATCGATATCGATAAAATTTATATGGGACCACCTGTGAAGTATACCCTTTTAAACAAAAATAGAATTTTCCAAATCGGTTCAGGCGTCATCGAGTAATCGGTGAACATGCATTAAAAAAAAAAATTCCGACGAATTGAGAACCTCCTCCTTTTTTCTGAAGTCGGTTAAAATACTTACCTCCCACCTGATAGTAAAGTTGCTACCACCGCATATAGGTACACGCCTGTACAGATAGGTATCACGACTACACCTTTATTTACGTCAAAACAACTCATTTCATAAATAGGCAGGGTTAAAGGCAAAGTAATCAAAGCGAAGGTACCTGTCGCTCGGATGCCAAGGCCACAAAGCCAAGCGGTGTGGCGGTACAGAACCGAAGCTTGTACCATAAATTAAACTCGAATTTGCATGTTTTCCTGAAAATTATGGTATTTTATTTAACCTTTAAATTTTCAGCAATTACGAGAAGACAGAAATAATAATGAATGTAAAAGTTGTTACCTACATAAAATACAAAAAATATGTTAAAATAACATGTTTTATTAAAAACTTTTTCATAATTAATAATTATAATAAATCTCACTTTTTATCTTACGTTAAAAAAGTGCATTTGAAATTTTAAGGGGTTACTCAGAATAAAGTATAGAATCCAATAAAAATATTGAAAAAATCCGCTTTTCAAATCTTTTTTCAGATTTCATACAAATTCTTGATTCACTATTTAGATTTAGTATGAGAATCTGGGGAAAAAATTTGAAGAGCGGATTTTTTCAATATTTTTCCTGGGTTCTGTACTTGATTCTAAGTAAATGTAAACAACCCATTACGTTCCCAATGCAGGGGCACGGGTCTCTTCCCATTACTCGGGAAGGTTAGGCCATACTCCACACACGGGGGCCAAAGTCCGAATTGGTGGAGGTTGTGGGGCTAACCCCAGTGTCAGAAGTTTTCAAGCCGCCTACAAGGCCTCCGACATGGCTTAACGACTGCCATCGCTAGATTGCAGCCGGCACCAACGGCTTAACTTGATTCTGAGTAACCCCTTAAAATTTCAAATGCACTTTTTTAACAACCTGTATATTAATAAAATTGTCAAAGAGACATGCTATGATTAGAGGTATTATTTTTGTTACAATATAATATTTCACATTCTTTATCTTTTAGAATTGATAATTTGCAATGACACATAAACTAAAACTAGATAGGTTGTGACGCGCACCGCATCACACCCGGCCGGCCAGCAACGAGCTCAGCGGCAGCGCCCCGCGCCGCGCAACCCCGCGCCCCGCACCGCCACCGCCGAGACCCTGCAGCCGCCGCTCAGCAAGAGGCCAACGGACGCCAGCAACCCCGCGCGTCTCACCCCTAGGGTCCGGCTCTATATAAGCGCGCCTCGCTCTTGCTCGGCGGCACTTCTCTCGAAGCTCTCACGCTGATACTTTGGCTAAAGGAGTGGACAGACAAGTGCCGCACCCGCCGCGTTCCTCCCTCTCGTAGATTCGCTTACCGTACCGTTCCGCTATTCCGTATATCATAGTCTAGCTTTCTAGCTCTTTGGATAGATTTGGTGATCAGGATCACCAACCGGGCTGTACCTGGCAGAGAGTGGCTCGATGCGGAAGTCGAGCAACCTCTCCAGGTTTAACTTCGCTTAGAGCAATAGATCTTGGGACCGGGACTGCTCGGGGTCGCCGAGTTACACCCGCTCCTAAGCCGCGTGCCGTTCCAGGCTAGCTTCACTAGCCAGTCGCCGACTTAAGGCGGCATCCTCAGAGGATTCGGGTAGGATCCGCTCAGCTAGGGCTGTAGGGACGTCTCCTAGGTACCTGGCACCGTCAGCCAAACTCCCGGGTAGGCCGTTTAGTCTAGGGTTCTTCCCGCGCGTGGTGGCAAACCACCGAATCGTGTAGCATAGGATGAGTGACTAGTTATAAGGGTTTTGAAAGCTAAATAAAGACACTCGTGTCAGTTATAACTTTAATTAATCTTTAATTTGCTCCTCCTGGCTAGGTTCCCCGAAGGAAATAGAGTCAGTGCACAGGCACCACCCTATTCCAATGTCAACGTGGTGGTCAGGCTAGCCGGCCCGAAGAACGCCACGTTACATTTGGCGCCCAACGTTAAAACTACGGTTAAATCTACGCTTAGGTCGTATTCCGAAGCCAACGTCCACAAGTAGGTCGTATTTGCGTTCAGTTAAAGAAATAAACCGTATTCCGTCCGTCCGTCCGTTTCATGTCTACTTCGTGGATTTATAAACTCGTAAAAACCGAACTTGTAGAAGAGGCTCAAAATAGAGGCTTAGAGACAGAGGGTTTAACCGTGGAACAATTAAGAAAATTGATAGTCAGTAACATTATGCCGCCGCCGAAAGATTCTGATTTATCAGACGAAATGGACACAAGTCCAAAACTAAATACGTCATTAAAAGACGTCTCAAAAATAATCAGTCATTGGGATGTAATTTTCACCGGAAATAATAACCCAGTAGAATTTTTGGAAAGGTTAGAGGAACTCATTTATAGTAATGGGGTAGACCGCGAAACATTGTTAAAATTGTTACCTCGTTTCTTTAAATCCAGCGCTCTGCTATGGTTCAGAAACAACCACGCGACCTGGAGAACATGGGGACAGTTCATTGACGATTTCAAGTTATGCTATCTCCCATTAGACTATGAGTCAAATTTATTAGAAGAAATAATCGCCCGCAAACAAAGATACTCTGAAAGTTTTATCACGTATCTTACAAACATACAAACTTTAATTAGAAGATACGGAAACTTATCAGAAGACCGCCAGTTAGATAGAATTTACGAAAATACGCATCCAAATTATAAATTTTACATAAAACGAGCCGAATTCAAAAACATAAAAGAATTAATTCACTTAACCCGCGAATTCGAAAGAATTTCAGATCAAAAAAGTAAACAGATTAATGAATGGAAGCGAGTATCCGTACCGTTAGACGAGTCATATAATAAATCAAACACCTGTCGTAGGCAATTTGATAACAAAAGAACGATATCGCCGCCGTCTCAGCACGGGACGAGTAGCGGTAATCACCGGCATTCGCTAAACAGTAGTTACGTAAATAGGCCTAAGTTCATAGGTAATTATAATCCGGAAACTTGTTGCTGGAGTTGTGGAAAGACGGGTCACTCTTCGCGAGATTGTAACAACCAAAAGAAAATATTTTGTAGTAAATGTGGGAAATTAGGCGTAATGAGCCGCGAGTGTTGTAAAAATCAGAAAAAGAGAGAATCTCTGGGAAAGTCATGTACGACTTGTTCTATAAGTATCGATTCGCGAAAAGATAAACGCTCATTCACCGAAATCGAAATTTTTGGAAAAAAATATAAGGCCCTATTAGACACCGGTTCCACAAACTCGTATATAAACGCGGAAATATATAAAGATTGTTTAGACAAATTAATAACCAGAAAAGACTCCGAACATAAAGTCATGATGGCAGACGGTTCCATAGTCAGTGTCGAACAAAGTTTAACCTTAGACATAACTATAAACGGGAGAACGTTCAGACATCAATGTTATCTTTTGTCAAACGCCGCCTACGCAATTATCGGAGTAGATATATTGAGTAAAGCCGGAATA
This sequence comes from Coleophora deauratella, assembly GCA_958295455.1. Taxonomy (NCBI): domain Eukaryota; kingdom Metazoa; phylum Arthropoda; class Insecta; order Lepidoptera; family Coleophoridae; genus Coleophora; species Coleophora deauratella. The sequence goes on along the minus strand of OY282403.1, from coordinate 5,802,567 downwards.
AAAATCGTATTCGAACAACGAAACACCGAAAATCAAAAATCCGAAGAAAATAAGTCCGAAATAAAAGAACTTTGTAGTTCTACCGAATTAACATCAGAACAAAAAAAAGAACTCGAAAGTTTATTAGAATCCGAATTCGAAAAATGTGAAAAAAGTCCGAAAGGCAATACTTGGTTACAACATAAAATAAAATTGAAACACAATGAACCGGTCAAGCAAAAATACTACCCGCGAAATCCTAAAATGCAAGAAAAAATTAACGAACACGTCGATAAAATGTTAGAGGAGGGCGTGATCGAGAAATCGAATAGTCCGTACAGCTCGCCTATAGTACTTGCGAGAAAAGACAACGGCGAATATAGGTTTTGTATAGACTTCAGAAAAATAAACCAAATATCAGAAAAAGACGCATACCCGCTTCCGCAAATAGATGACACTCTAGACAAGTTAAATAAAGGGTGTTACTTTTCTAAATTAGATTTAAAAAACGGTTACTGGAACGTCAAACTTCACGAAGACAGTAAACCGGCCACCGCATTCACCGTCCCAGGCAGGGGACTCTTCCAGTTCACCGTAATGCCGTTCGGGTTGCATTCGAGCGGTGCGACTTTTCAGCGGTTGTTAGATATGGTAATAGGACCAGATCTCGAACCATACGCATACGCATATCTCGATGATATTATATTGTGTAGTTCAACATTTAATGAACACCTAGTTCACCTGAAAGAAATATTCCGCAGAATCCGAGAGGCAGGGCTTCGTATTAACCGAAAAAAATGCGAGTTCTGTAAACCCGAAATAGAATACCTAGGTCACGTCGTTACGAGGGACGGCATCAAAATGAACGAAGGCAAAATTAAGGCTATTAAGGAATTAAAAGCACCGTCAGACGTAAAAACCGTACGCCGTCTCATTGGCATGACCTCCTGGTATCGAAAGTTTATACCCGATTATGCTAAAATAATGTCACCCATTTCGCAGCTTTTGAAAAAAGACCAAAAATTCGTATGGGGGACCGAGCAAGAAAGGGCTTTTCAAAATATAAAGAATATTTTGATGAAAGACCTTATTTTAACCCGTCCAGACTTTTCGTTACCATTTACCCTACAAACCGACGCGAGCGACGTTGGTTTAGGCGTGGTTTTAACCCAGGAAGTCGACGGCCAACATAAGGTAGTTACGTACGCGAGTAGGAAATTAAATCCAGCAGAAACTAGATACTCAACTACGGAAAAAGAATGCCTCGCGGTAGTATGGGGCATCGAAAAAATGAAGGGATTCCTTGAAGGATACCACTTTACCGTCATAACGGACCACCAATCTTTAAAATGGCTAAACTCGTTACGCAAGCCGTCCGGCAGGCTCGCACGGTGGGCATTAGACTTACAGCAATATGATTACGACATCGTTTATCGCAGCGGTAAACAAAATCAGGTCGCCGACGAACTGTCTAGGAACCCCGTCTGCGCGATAGCCGATGTACCCGATAAACCCCGCGCAAACTGGTACGAGTCCAAGTTAAACGAAATCCGTAATAACCCAAATAAATACAAAGAGTTTTGTATACGCGACGGAAAACTTTATAAGAAAATAGAAAACAACGCGTACGGCGTGAAATTAGAATCATTCTCCGAATGGAAATTGTGCGTTCCGTCCTCAGATAGAGAGGAAATCCTAAAAGGAAATCATGATGTACCTACAGCGGGACACCTAGGTACGTCAAAAACACTGAACAGAATAGCACAGCGCTATCACTGGCCCGGCATGTATAGGGACGTCGCGAAATATGTTAAAAGTTGCATAATATGCCAAACTCATAAACCGCCGCAAGAAAAAAAATCCGGCATTATGCATATAAAAAACGCCGAAGAACCGTGGCAGATCGTATCTACCGACCTTATAGGCCCGTTACCCCGTTCATCAAAAGGCTACCAATGGATTATAGTATTCCATGATAAGTTCTCCAAGTGGACGGAAATAAAACCGCTGAGAACCGCAACTTCGAGTAGCATAATAAACGCGTTAAAAGAATGCATAGTTATGCGATACGGATCGCCGCAAATACTTTTATCAGATAACGGTCGTCAATTCATTAGCAAGCAATTTAAAGACGAGTTATTAAAATACGGAATAGAACATAGGTTAACAGCACCGTATAGCCCGCAAGCCAACCCGACCGAAAGGGTAAACCGAACTTTAGAAACTATGATTTCGTCGTATATAGATACGAACCATAAAAAATGGGACCAGTATCTATCAGAATTAAACTTCGCGATCAATACGTCCAAAAGTGATTCCACTAAATACACACCCGCCTTTATTATGTTTGGTAAAGAGTTAAGAATGCCCGGCGACAAAAACCAGTTCCATACCCCGACATTAAACGCGCGCTGTAAGTTAGATGAACTTTACACGTTAGTTAGAAGGAACCAAAACAAAGCTTCCGAAAATCAAAAACAACATTATGATAAGAACAGAAAACAGTGGAAACCCGAAATAAACGATTTAATCTTAAAGAAAAACCATTGTTTATCCGACGCAAACAAAAACTTTTGCGCTAAGTTAGCCCCGAAATATGTAGGTCCATACATAATCATCCAAGAGAAATCACCGGTAATTTTCTTGGTCAAAGACCCCGATAACCCAAAAAAGTTGTTCACCGTTCATGTTAAAGACATAAAAAAATACAATAACGCGATGTTATGAGGGAGGATACATAAGCACAAACAAAACTTAATACCTAACTTTAGTACCAATACTAGTTTGAATTCACGCGCGGGCCGTAAGATATTTTTTTTAGTTATAGCAGAAAATTTTCATAAGGTACCAAAGTTCGATTCCCGTTCGAGGTAAATAATATCTCAGAATAAGGCGCCGTATCAGAATACGGACGCGCGAAACAAGTCCACAGTACAACTCGCAATACAGCGTATTCGAATAGGACCGCCGCCGGTAAATAAAAAAATATTTTTTTGATGCACCCGCAACTAACAATTGCTCGGATACATACGGAGCTCAGTCAGTAGTACGTTAAGCATATGAACCGCAAGGTGCGTAATAAATACGTAAATTAATTAATATAAGTCCGAGGTGCGTTTAGAGTGTAGAAAGCTCAGTTTTACTTTATTACTTTTTCTTTAGTGATATTAAACAGTTACTTTATGGTAAAATAATTGTCCGAATTTAATTATGTATGCATGTACTAGCAAAATCCTGTTGTAAGTCTCGTTGATGTCTTTTGTATGAAAGAGTTTTACTTCGTAGCACGTTCGTAGTAGTATGTTATAAATAAGACATCTATAACCGTAATACTGTACTTTGCAGTGATTTTACAAGTGATAACAATACCGTCCGTGATCCGTACTATACCAAATTTTGTTCCCCATAACATTTTTTTAGAGGTTTTGGGGAAACATATTTTTTTTCCGTGTATACTTTTTGGTGATTTTTACAGGTAAAAATCTTCCGAAGAGGGAGGGGAATGTGACGCGCACCGCATCACACCCGGCCGGCCAGCAACGAGCTCAGCGGCAGCGCCCCGCGCCGCGCAACCCCGCGCCCCGCACCGCCACCGCCGAGACCCTGCAGCCGCCGCTCAGCAAGAGGCCAACGGACGCCAGCAACCCCGCGCGTCTCACCCCTAGGGTCCGGCTCTATATAAGCGCGCCTCGCTCTTGCTCGGCGGCACTTCTCTCGAAGCTCTCACGCTGATACTTTGGCTAAAGGAGTGGACAGACAAGTGCCGCACCCGCCGCGTTCCTCCCTCTCGTAGATTCGCTTACCGTACCGTTCCGCTATTCCGTATATCATAGTCTAGCTTTCTAGCTCTTTGGATAGATTTGGTGATCAGGATCACCAACCGGGCTGTACCTGGCAGAGAGTGGCTCGATGCGGAAGTCGAGCAACCTCTCCAGGTTTAACTTCGCTTAGAGCAATAGATCTTGGGACCGGGACTGCTCGGGGTCGCCGAGTTACACCCGCTCCTAAGCCGCGTGCCGTTCCAGGCTAGCTTCACTAGCCAGTCGCCGACTTAAGGCGGCATCCTCAGAGGATTCGGGTAGGATCCGCTCAGCTAGGGCTGTAGGGACGTCTCCTAGGTACCTGGCACCGTCAGCCAAACTCCCGGGTAGGCCGTTTAGTCTAGGGTTCTTCCCGCGCGTGGTGGCAAACCACCGAATCGTGTAGCATAGGATGAGTGACTAGTTATAAGGGTTTTGAAAGCTAAATAAAGACACTCGTGTCAGTTATAACTTTAATTAATCTTTAATTTGCTCCTCCTGGCTAGGTTCCCCGAAGGAAATAGAGTCAGTGCACAGGCACCACCCTATTCCAATGTCAACGTGGTGGTCAGGCTAGCCGGCCCGAAGAACGCCACGTTACAAGGTTATGTTTAGGATAGGATAAAGATTTTCATACACGTTTTTTAACACATAGCGCGAATTTCAATTATTTCGAACTTATTCGTGATTTATAATACTTAAGATCGTACGATCTTTACGTAAGATCTATTTTGCAAACATTTTTCATTACTTCTTACCTAATTTAATATAATTTATTAAATTAACTCTGTGAGTCTGTGATATTAGTTACTAATTTCGTACACTTTGTCGAAAAATTTACAAACAGCAATATTTCATAAATTTTCATCGTAACTTCAATTGACAACTTGTATTTAATTAAAAGGTACAAAATGTCGTATGATTTTCGCAAAACAGATCTTAAATAATAAATAGTGACACATGGAGCAGCAAAGCACCGAAACCCTCAGAATATTGCGTTCGTATTTTTTTACATACGTCCATTTTTTTACTAACAATTAACGATATTAAATTCTTAACAAACCTAAAATATTATTCATTCGTATCATCATCATTATAACCAGATGAGTCAGTAACTGTCCCTTAATATTACATTGTTTTTGGATACTGTACATATTGTACAACAACTCGATACGAGACCGTATTGTCCCCAAGCAGGTCAAAGTGACACTTGAGGATATTTTCACTCTGCCAGTCTTTCATTTTGTATAATTTAACCATGGAGTTTGTTAAATAACTTGTTTATGAGTCAGCGCCATCGCCACGAAGATCCTAACGGTCCTAATTTATTTGAATTTAGAATGGCTTACAAGCCTACACTGTCCTACAGGACTGTGTTTGTTTTTAACCGACTTCAAAAAAAGGAGGAGGTTCTCAATTCGTCGGAATCTTTTTTTTTTTTTTATGTATGTTCAACGATTACTCGAAGACACCTGAACCGATTTGGTTTTTTTTAAAAAGGGTATACTTCACAGGTGGTCCCATATAAATTTTATCGAAATCGATTCAGCGGTTTTTTATAAAATCAACAAAAACATATCAAAATTGGAGTTGTTGCGATTGAAGTCGGTTGTTTTTAACGTATTCAGCGTGGTCATTAAGTAATCCATTCCTCCTTCCATATTTGGTGTAGCGATGGATACTTCATGTAGACCGCTCTTTAGAAAATTTAATGTCCTACCATTACCTTGTTAACTCATTTAAAGATACGTTGCTAGACAGAAATGAAAACACTACTAGTACATACGCCTAAACTCGGGCCAAAATGGTCTCTCGGATTATTTAATTTTCTAAGTCCATGAAGTAAGGAGTTACATAACGCAATTTACAGTTCCTGACATCTCTTATCACAAAGCACGCCAGGAACTGACAAGCAGGAAACGAAAACGTGGAGATCAAAGTGCCTGCGTAACAGGAGCCGGTCCAGTTACAGAAAATGAGGAAAATATGGAATGTTCCATACAGAATTTTATTTCATTCTATGATTTTATCCTATTCTATAATTTGATATTTTATATCTACTTATCTATTTAAATAAATGCAGAAGTATAACAAAATCAGCTTAAACTATAATTAACTGGTCACACTTTTTTATTGTGTAAAATGGAAAAGGCTCAATCTATCTTTAACCATTTATGTTTACATTTATTTTTAGATACGGAAGACTTGAAAAAATCATGTGATACATAGTCAATAATATTATAATAAAAGTAATACAATACATAGAACAGAGGCTAGTCGTTTTGTCGCTTGCAAGCAAAAAATATATTCAGGCGGTATGCTGATAGCCATTGAAAATATGTAAATACCGATGGTAAATACAGTATGTAAACCTATTTTATTAAATTATTACTTAAAATAAAAATTAGAGATGCGCCGAGTACAAGTTTTACCGAGTAAACGAGTACCGAGTATTACTCGGTTTAAAGTTTGCCAAACCGATTACTCGGCGGAATTACTCGGTTCAATATTCCGTTTGACATAATTTGTTGATGTTACTGATAAAACGCTCTGCAATGAGTACTGTCGAACGAAGTTTTCTTGTTTGGAATAGCTACTACCGCATTTCGGTGGCCTATCCTAATATAATAATATGCCGTAAACAACATAATTTTATTTAACAAAAAATAGTAATGTAGGTCTCGTTCGATTTTTTCGCTGCTCATACAAAAGACTTCAACGTGTGACACACAATGGTATCGATTCGGTGTTTTCGATTAAACTTATTTGACAGGACTAAACTAAATTTAAGCTTCCTGTCCTTGTCTTTTTGATATAGAAAGAAAAAGATAAAACACTTAAATTAAGTTTAATCCTATCAAATAAGTTTAATCGTGAAAACCGAATCGACACCATTATACCTATAATATTTTTTACTAAATGCACGTGGTTGTTTTCTGAAGCCGGAAATTTCTATGAAGAAATTAAAATACGGCTATTAACAAAATATTTCCCTAACCCAAATTTCATCCAAATCCGTCTAGTGATATTGGCACTAGACCACCGAATGGACACACACCTACAGACATTTTTTATTTTCTAGTTTTTTGGGTTTTATTAGTGCAAGACAATCGATCTCCATTAAATTCTTATTTTTTTTCTGCCATGACAATATGTACTTCCTTACTCCTTCGAGGCTCACTCACGCTCGCTTCTCAGTAGCTCAAAAATAAAAAAGAACAAGACTGTTAGACAATCTTGTATTCCTGATCTTAACTTGGCTTTGCTTATTTCAAACATTAATGTCTTAATTGTCGAATCAATACATATATGTAGCCTTTATAAATATTATATCTGAAATTTCTGTACAAAGCTTCCGCAGCATACATATACGATGGTCGTATATTGTTTGTTATAGATTCTAAATAATTATAATTCAATTTAAAATACTGTTCTCTACATAAATTATAGTTAGCTTTGTTTTCTTTCATAAATGCTCATTTCTTTAATTAATAAACAGGCTGGTTTTCATTTTGTTGTTTTATCTCTTAAAGTATATATATATTTTTTTTAAGGCATAGGTGGCAAACGAGCAGACGGATCACCTGATGGTAAGCGATTACCGCCGCCCATAGACACCCGCAACACCAGAGGAGTCACAAGTGCGTTGCCGGCCTTTGATTTGGGAGTACGCTCTTTTCTTGAAGGTTTGAATGTCGTATCGGTCCGGAAATACCGCAGGCGACAATTCATTCCACAGTTTGGTTGTGCGAGGCAGAAAGTTTCTAGTAAACGCACAGTTGTGGACTGCCAACCATCTATGTGATGGGGATGAATATGTTGTCGCGTAGAACGATGGCGGAAAGAGGCGGCAGGGATCAATCCGAACAATTCCTCGGAGCACTCCCCATTGTACATGCGATAGAGAATGCAGAGCGAGGCTACATCTCTACGCAGCGCCAGGGAGTCAAGCCGATCTGAAATATCCTGGCAGTCGACGATTCGAGTTGCTCTTCGTTGAATGCGGTCCAGAGGGAGAAGCTGGTACTGGGGTGCCCCTGCCCAGAGATGAGAACAGTATTCCATATGAGGCCGAACCTGCGCCTTATAAAGTTGCAGGCGATGCGCCGCAGTGAAATACCGTCTCGATCTATTGAGCACACCAAGCTTCTTCGAGGCTAATTTAGCCTTACCCTCTAGATGGCCACGGAACTGGACTTCACTCGATATGTCGACACCAAGAATTCCGATACTAGCTGAGGCATTTAGGGGAGTGTCCTCAAAACGAGGTGATACGACAAATGGCATTTTTTTGGCAATGAACGCGCAAACTTGTGGCTTAGTGGGGTTAAATTGGACCAAATTAAGTCGACCCCATTCTGAGACTTTCTTTAAAGAGGCCTCAATTTCCGACACAAGTTTGTTTCGGCTCTTGATGACGTTTTCCCGAGAAATGTTGGCACGGCCGGTATAGAAGGCATCACCTGTGCTGTCATCCGCATAACAATGAGTGCTGCTGATTTGCAGCATATCATTGATATGCAGAAGGAACAGTGTAGGCGAAAGCACACAGCCTTTAGGGACACCAGCATTCACAGACATAGAATCTGAGCATGCACCGTCGACTACGACCTTTATGCTTCTGTCTGCAAGAAAACTAGTGACCCATTTGCATAATTCCTCGGGAAGCCCATAAGAAGGAAGCTTCGCAAGAAGTGCTTTGTGCCAGACCCGATCGAAGGCCTTCGCTATGTCCAAACTAACGGCCAAAGCTTCCCCCTTAGTCTCGATCGCCTGTGCCCAACGATGTGTCAGGTAGACAAGAAGATCACCAGCGGACCGGCCCTTACGGAAACCGTACTGTCGGTCACTAAGCAGCTGGCGGTCCTCTAGGTACCGAAGGAGCTGGCTGTTGATAATGGACTCCATTATCTTTGAGAATAAGGAGGTTATGGCTATCGGCCGGTAGTTGGACGGATTCGAGCGGTCACCTTTTTTAGGGATCGGGTGCACCAAAGCTGTCTTCCATGACTTCGGGACTACGCCAGTGGAGTATGAGAGCCGAAAAAGGCGCGTTAAAACTGGAGCCAACTCTGGAGCACACACCTTCAACACGATAGGAGGGATTCCGTCGGGCCCACTCGACTTATGAATGTCGAGGAAAAAAAGTGCTTTACGCACTGAGCGTTGGTGGAACCGGATATCCGGCATACAGCTCGTGCACCGCGGTATGGTCGGCGGCTCGTTTCCCCCGTCATCCAACGTTGAGTTGGACGCAAAGAGTTTGCCTAGAAGATCGGCTTTCTCCTTTGCGTCGTGGGCCAATGAATCATTTCCCATGTGCAGTGGTGGAAATGATGGCGTGCAGAAATTCCCCTGGACAGCTTTGGCCAGAGACCAGAACGCACGAGTTCCCGATGGAAGACGCTCTAGTCTCTCGCCAATTCTGCCTATGTGCGCTGACTTTGCCCTGGCAATGTCTCTTTTGAAGGACCTGGAGGCAAAGTTAAACTCCTTTTTTAATACGCTGGTCTTTTCATCCCGTACCTTCGCCGCATTTGCCCAGGCTTGGTAACATTCCTGCTTTCGGCGAGAAGCCTTTTTGCAGGACCGACCAAACCAAGGCTGGGATTTGCCGCCAATGGGGACCACTGAGGATGGGATAAAAAGCTCCATACCCTGCAGCACCACATCAGCGACAGAATTGGCAGCGAAGTTGGGATCATCCGGCGTAAAGCAAACCTGCCCCCAAGGGTAGGACGCAAAGAAAGACCGCATCCCATCCCAATCTGCTGACTTGTAATGCCACACACGACGGCGACAGGCGACTCGCGGTCGCGGCGGGCACGTGAGTGGCACCGTACTCCGGATAAGGCAGTGATCCGAAGAGCCGAGTGAGGCGTCAACGGATACTTGGTAGCCGTCCGGATGAGAAGTCAGCAGAAGGTCCAACAGTGAAGGTTCATGGTTCTCCACATCTGGGATTCGCGTGGGCGTAGTAACCAGTTGTGTCAAACCATATGCCAGGGCGAAGTCGTGAACAGATCTCCCCGCATGATCGGTCTTGCTAGAACCGAGCCATTCGGCGTGGTGGGCGTTAAAATCGCCGAGTACCACGATCTCAGCGGATGGGATCTGCTGCTGCACAGTATCTGCAGCCATTTGGATGTGCTCAATGAGTCGGTCAGTTTCGCCATCGCCGGTATGGGACCTCTATAGGCACGAATAGACGCGGGGATGGTCATCGCCGTCTACACGTAGCCATATGGTGGAGAGGTCCCTACCTTCAAGGTTGCTGAGACGGCGAGAACTGATAACGTCTCTAACGTACACGCACACTCCAGCCCTAGGCACGAAGGAGTGTTCCAGTCCATACCCAGGGTAGGAGAGGTATGATGTGTCTGCTGGGGACGATATCTGTGTCTCGGTCAGGAAGAGCAAGGCCGGCTTTGCTGTCTCTAGGTGGTAGTGAACAGCATTAATGTTTGAGTGTAAGCCCCTGATGTTGCAGAAGTCCACGGCCAGCGTGGCAGGGGGTGCCAAGGTGTTTTTGCCCTTCCCTTGTGCAACTGGATGATGGAGCGCTGTTATGCCCCCCCCCAGAGTACGACGAGGGGCGGCCTGGACGTCCAGGCTCAGGCACATTGTATCCTGAGCATGGACGTCCAGAGAGGGATTCTCCAGCGCTAGCGCAGCTGGTACCCTCCTGGGGTAACATATTTGGTAACTGCGCTATCATTGGGGGGGGAGGGGTTTGGGCCTCCGGTACCCTCACTCACTCGGCGAAACACAACGCAAGCGTTGCTTCACGCCGGTTTTCTGTGAGGCCGTGGTATCACTCCGGTCGAGCCGGCCCATTCGTGCCGAAGCATGGCTCTCCCACGGATAATACTATTACTAATATTACTTTATTTCAACCGAGTACTCGAAACTTGAACCGAGTTATTCGAGTACGAGTATTAATAAAAGTGCCGAATACGCCGAGTACCGAGTAGTGAACGAGTACTCGGCGCAACTCTAATGAAAATTATTATTTCTCCAACACATTTAGATTGACAAAGTAATTTAGCAGTTATTGTTAGTTTTGAACACTATCCCACCACACTACTTAATCCACAATGAGACACCAACTTGGAACTCTAAATTATTATATTTCAAAGACATTATAATCACTGTAGTTCTCAGAATCTCTTCAGCTTATCAAATTTATTAGATTACAGCTGTAATCTGTGCCACAAAGGAGTGATGACTTACCGCCCACAGTTTATGTACCCCCTAATGACTGGGGCTGTTATAGTAATAACTTAAAACAATACAATAACAAAACAATGAAATACAACGCCTGTAGGTATCCTTCCTTTTGTGGGACAGAGTTATTATAGAAAGCTTTTGTAAATTGTACTCATAAATAATGTTTTCATGTACAATAATTTTCCCCTCAACTTAGTTAATTATTTTGCAAAACTTCTAACCAAAACGACTGGATAAGTTTTGGTTACAAGCGGTGACATATACTCGTACATACACCAGCAAAAGATTAGCCGCACTATAGTATTCGAATAGAAAGATCACCCGGTACATTCTTGTTTAACGGTAGTATTCTCGTAAACCGTTTATCCGTATTCCCAAATATTTTGTTCCCAGCTGTGTGGAATAATGCGCCTAAGCTTGATAAATTATAATGTTCCTCACGTATGTTACGTGTCGTCACAAATTCAATCATGTCGTCTTTTGAATGCGGTGTAGATGCGATTATGTCAGAGGTTCACAGAGTCAGCGATTCAGTGAACGATATTTGATAACAAGGTACATGATTGCATCAAAGGACGACATGCTGTCTATCCCTTAAATTGTGCCACACGATAAAAAGAACAAGAAAACTGCATCAAAAATAAATTATAAGTAATTGTTCACCAAAGAGATAGCACTTTTTTGACCACAACTAATTACTTATGCTCGGATTTTTATTACGTATGGAATTTTTTATTGATAAAATGTAGACTATAAAGAAAATCTTTAAAATCTGCCAGATTACAGATACTATATGACCACGCTGAATACGTTAAAAACAACCGACTTCAATCGCAACAACTCCAATTTTGCTATGTTTTTGTTGATTGTTGATTTTCTCAAAAACCGCTGAATCGATTTCGATAAAATTTATATGGGACCACCTGTGAAGTATATCCTTTCAAACAAAAAAAGAATTTTCTAAATCGGTTCAGGAGTCTTCGAGTAATCGGTGAACATACATAAAAAAAAAAAGGCGAATTGAGAACTTCCTCCTTTTTTTGAAGTCGGTTGAAAAATCTCGTAAGGAGTATGGAAACGACTTCATTAAACTATTATGCCATTATTCACTATTTAAAATTCATTACATTATGTTCGTCCTAATATAATAGTTTGGTAGAAATTTACATAACAACTCACCGTAGCTATGAGAGAAATAAAACGCACTTAAATGAGAGTATACAATGAGCTCTAAAAGCGTTCCGGTTGTTAATTTCAACTTTTATTGCCATATTGAAGTAGCGCGGAAAGCTTTTAAAGAATTATCGTGGTTTGTTGTTGTACAGAGAAAACTATTTTCTGAAAAATGTGCTAACAGCTCAACGATTATATTTATTTTTGCACGTTAACATCACTGATCCGATATCTAATGTATCACGACTGCACGAAGAAAAGTCATAAGTATAAGACATTTGTTTTGTATTTTCAATTTCTATTATAATTCTTAAAAATCACAAAATTAGTCAATTAATGATCTTAAACAACTATAACATTATGCTATTGGCGTCGATTCGGTATTTACGATTAAACTTATTTGACAGGACTAAACTAAATTTAAGCGTCCTGTCCTTGTCTTTTCGATATAGAAAGAAAAAGACAGAACACTTAAATTAAGTTTAATCCTGTCAAATAAGTATGATTGTGAAAACCGAATCGACACCAATATCATTCAATCGTTTTCAAAACAAAATGTATTTTTTGACATATGCTATCATCTAAAGTAACTCAATACTAGGTATATTATGAAGATGATACCACTAATGATATTGCAACTTGGCCCTCAAGGATCAGCAAATAAGAACACGCAGAAAATGTCGCACTGCCCAGAACCTGTGCATCGCCTTCTAGACCACAAACAACAAACACCAAGAACGGAGTACCTCCTCGCGACATTCAATAGATACTTAATAAAAAGGACAATTGTAAAGTCAAATAGTGTCATCTTCCAGTAGGGAAGAACAGAAACTATTTCAAGCTTTCCACTTCCATTGGGTTTCTTGTCAACCTTCTGCCACTTTACACAAAAACTAAACGAGTAAAGGGAAGTAGATAAATACTATTTTAAGGTTAACCCACCCAAATTAAGTAGGTAAGTCACGTTCCGACGGATCGCCGAAAGGGTCGACACCGATCGGGTGACCAGGGAAATTTCTCATCACCACAACGGTATATACTACAAACTAGTCTCACAAGCTGATCGATTTGTGTAGAAGTTTTTTGTAGAACAAAAGTTGTTTAATATCATAAGTAAAATCGCCAGTTGATAAGTTTCTTCCACTAAAAACTTTCAGTAAACCTTTTTCTTATCATAGTTAGTTTCTAACTTTTTTTAATTATTAATGAAATCTTAAAAAAATTTTAGAACCACGCTCTATGTATATTCTTGCATAACCTTTTTAGTGTCTGCCATTTAAAATATTTTCATTAATTCATAATAATTCATAATTCATTTATTCATAATAATAATTACATTACACAACATTATCAACACACATCAATAATAAAAATTCCTAATCAGAAGCAACGAATAGGAGAAAAAGAATTATTAATCTGGGTATATATTGTGTTATAATCTTATTTAAGTTTTTCCCGGAATAATGAGCTATGTAATATAAAGTTATAGTATCTTACTTACTTTCATCAAATATTCAAGTAATCTATGAAAAAAATAACATAGAACCTTGATTTATATGGAAGTTACCTCAAACTGATTTGTCTCAGAAAAACAAACTACTATAGTCTGTATGTTGTGTGAAGATATGTTATTTACTTATAGTAGCACCGTAAAAATTACATTAAGTGAAAATTGAAAAAACAAGGGACCGGGGATATTTAATTTAATCATTTCTTTTACTTGGCCACTTCATTTAGCAATTTCATCTACGGTAGTTATAAGAAAAGCTTGAATTCAATTTTCTTCACGCTACTTCTCTTATCTTTTGATGCTTCAGAGTTTTTTTTTTCGTTAGAATTCTTGTTATCGCTTTGAAATACCCAACACCTTTGTTATAAAGCCATCTTGAAATCTTTGTAAAGATATTATATTTTTGAAATGTAACTCAAAGAATTTAAAATATAATGTTTCAGTTAAACTAGTAGTTTGGTTTGGTAAACAACTCATTTAGGAAACAAACCGTCGATATTTTTAAATTGTTAATCGGACTTCTTTTTCCAGAGCGAAAGCCAATTGAGTAGCTAAAGAACTCTTTTGAATGAATACAATTTAAGGGACGAATCTTTCGCAGCAAGGGAATTTCGAGTGTCCTCTTCACAGTTCCTAACAATTGCGGAATTTCCATTAACATATTCGAAATTCGAGGTAGTGAATTTATGTTGATCTAATTCCACGCAGAATATTTAAAATCGTTTTGGTTGGACTGTTGAATATGAATATTTATTATGACATGATTTTTTTTTATTCCTAGAATCAAAAATAGAATATTTTTTACATTTAAGCCAAAAGAAAAGTTATTATATGATATAATAATAATAATAATATCCGGGACAAATCACACATGGTCATCTGGCCCCAAACTAGGATTCCCTGTATCTTGGGAACCAGAGACTGATATACATACACATATACTTTTAAATACATACATTAATAGATATAATACACCCAGACTCAGAGCAAACAATTCTGCTCATCACAGAAAAGTTTGCCCTGTGTGGGGATCGAACCCACGACTCTCAGATAAGAGGTCAGGATCGCTAACCCCATAACCCCAACGTCTAAGTAATGTCTATGTAAAGTTTCTTTCTACAGATTAAACAATAATATCGGAGGACATCTCACTCAAAGCTGACGAATGAGTTGATTGACTTGTATGACTTTTTTACGTTTTAGGCAAAGTTTTAGACTTAGAACAAAAGTTGTTAAATTTTCTGTAAAAATGCTCTCTTCAGTATTGCGTTTCGTATTCGTTACATCCTGTATAAAATTTCGAACAGTTTCGATTTTATCAAAGAGTATATTGTTCCAACTTCAACTTCAATGGTATAAAAGATTTCAGTTTTTGTCGTAGGTTTCTCAGCCATTGTTAAAGCTATTTTTTTTTTATGTGATAAGGAAGGCAAACGAGCAAGTGGGTCACCTGATGGTAAGTGATCACCACTGCCCATAGACACCTGCAACCTCATTTCCGTTTTATTTTTACTTTTGCCCCAAAACCTCCTAATCAGATACGCAGAAACCCTTTGTTTCCCATTTTCATAAAATTATGCGTTTATTTATGAAATATCAAATAATGCAATCTGACTTTTACAGATATACTACTATAGGAGCTATTTTCGCGTAAATATGGTAACTTTTACAATTATTATTTTATTTTTTAGTTTTATTTTGTCAACATCTGCCTCCTATTACATTAAAATTTTACTCCGAATTTTACGAAAAGTCTTATTTACTGGAACCTAGCTTAAAGTTTTCTCTGACTTTGCGAACACTTTACCTACCCAAGCACGGTACGGCACGACTTTTACAAGTTGCTTACTTAGCAGCCCCACAACAAGACATGCTCATGTTGACCAACTTTTTCTTTTGAAAATTAACTTGAATGCGAGTCTATGGCGAGCTACGCGGCTAAAGTAGCCTTCTTCTTTAGTTAGGAAAATAAGAAAAAGAGAATAGAGAATATAATTACAACACAAGAAGACAAATACAACAACGAAATCTTTTGTGTCGTCTCTAACCCACTATACCTAATAAAAAGGTGTAAGAAAAAGTTTATACAGGGTGTAATAATAAACTTTAGGATGGGCTGGACTCGTGAAACTCTGAATATAAGAAATTCATACTAAGCAGACTATATAGAAAATAATATTTTATATTTAATACATACAGTTATCTAATCTTATGAAGTCAATTAAATATAAGTAGATTACTTATTACCTAGTCTTTAAAATCATCATTTTTTACTACCAAGTACAAAGTTCCTCCACTCGGAACTTGTACACTTCCGTTTCGGAACAGGAATTTGTTGGCAAATATATATTTTTAAAGGCAGTAATAAAAGAACGAAATAGTTACTTAAGTATACAATAAGAACCATCCCTATTCGTTCGAGAATAAAAAGGTTTTCTTCGAAATACCCATCCCAATCAGGATGAAGTAATCAATGAGCAGTCCACTCACCACAAATCTGATTAAAAGATCTGCTTGAGCGTTCAGATTGTAGTTTATGTATTTATAGCTATACAGTTATATAAAATATAAGTAAAACATTTATCCAGCCAGAACTAAGGTGAACCAATGAACTTACAATACTCGATAATTTTAATTGCATTATATTTCATGAATTACGTATGTCGTCAGTTTATGAATATAATAATAGTTCTTTGGGGTGAATTAAAACAATACATAGTCAACTCAAAAATTCAATCATATAAACTTGCTTCTTATAGAAAAAAAACAGTCAGCTGACTGATATGTATTAATAGTCCTTTTTTTAGCAAGTTGTAAAACAAACATTGCTCGTTTCATGAGTAGAACGAAGTATTGCCTAATTTTTTTGTAACATTCTGTGTATACGTCTGCATTGGATATAAACGGGGTATTATCCCACCTGAAGATAAACTTGTTATAACTGTCAGAGTACTCGAAAATGATCAGAAAGCTCGCTCCGGAGCGCGATAATACGATCGCGTGCTGCAGTTCCGGTGAACAAATAGGACGAAAACACAACAGAGCGGCGCGGCGCCGCAACGCTGAAATCGGCGGCACGCGTTGCGCCGCACCGCCGAACGCAGCGTTGCGCGGCACGCGCGCCGCACCGCTCGTATCCGCGGCGCGCACCGCTCCTAGCCGCGGCGCGCAACGCTCGTACCCGCGGCGCGCAACGCTCGTAGCCGCGGCATGCGCCGCTCATATCCGCGGCGCGCACCGCTCGTAGAATAGAATAGAACAGAACTAAACTGAACTAAACTAACTAAACGAAACGAACGAAAAAAGAACTAAACTGTTGAAACTTGGTAAGTAGATGTATTTTGTGAACCGCATTAAGATTTTTACACAAAAATAGAAAAAAAAAAACAAAAAATTTTGGGGGTTCCCCATACTTAGAACATTAAGAACTTAGGAGTCTCCCATGAAGGGTTCCGTAGCAGCAAGTAACATAATATAAAAGATCTTGTAGTTCGTTGTAGGTAAATTGCGGTTTACGATTTATGACGTATTAAAAAAAACTACTTACTAGATCTCGTTCAAACCAATTTTCGGTAGAAGTTTGCATGGTAATGTATATCATATATATATTTTTTGTTTCATCATTCTCTTATTTTAGAAGTTACAGGGGGGACACACATTTTATCACTTTGGAAGTGTCTCACGCGCAAACTATTCAGTTTAGAAAAAAATTATGTTTGAAAAAATTTTTGAGTTTCAGTTCTAAGTATGGGGAACCCCCAAAATTCATTGATTTTTTTTCTATTTTTGTGTGAAAATCTTAATGCTGTTCACAGAATACATCTACTTATCAAGTTTCAACAGTATAGTTCTTATAGTTTCGGAAAAAAGTGGCTGTGACATACGGACGGACAGACAGACAGACAGACATGACGAATCCATAAGGGTTCCGTTTTTGCCATTTGGCTACGGAACCCTAAAAACAAGCGTGCGACCTACAGAAACTGTGGACATCATATGAGCCGCCGCGCCGCAGATACGAGCGGTGCGCGCCGCGGATATGAGCGGCGCATGCCGCGGCTACGAGCGTCGCGCCGCGGAAACGAGCGGTGCGCGCCGCGGCTAGGAGCGGTATGCGCCGCAGCTACGAGCGGCGCGGCACGCGCGCCGCGCAACGCTGCATTCGGCGGTGCAGCGCAACGCGCGCCGCCGATTTCAGCGTCACGGCGCCGCGCCGCTCTGTTGTGTTTTCGCCCATAGAGTGGCGCTCAACTGAGGAACCCTTATCTGAGGAATACGAATATTATAATTACAGAGATTTACCTCTCTCTAGGAGAGCGTAATAAGGTCTTTCAAAATCGCAAACTCTCAAAAGTTGTAAGTAGGTGCTCTTACAAACTGAGAACGAAACATATATTCGTAGATGTGACCGAAATTAACGCCTAATTTCACGAAATACCGGAAAATTGCGAATTCAATTCTTTTAAAGTTGAAAAAAGTCGATAGATCGCGCTACGGCTCTCGAGAAACTTTGGCGACATTTAAGTTATCTATAATTTGAATGTGAATCAATTTCAATCTTTAATCATAAGAATCGATAATGCGAACTTTCTGTTTTATATTCTAACAGAGTCATATGATGTAATATATATTCAGCATTTGCAAATAAAAAATATAAATCCTGAATTGGAAACAAGAACACGCGAAATAATTTAGCAGCTATTGATGAACAAATATGACGTATTAAGCAAAACCTTACAATTTCGTTCTTATAAGTAGAATATGTCCTAGATTCGTTCCAAAAGCTGATAATTCTCCTAAATACTCGTATTTGGTAAATATTTTCTAATAGGTATTCTTAGACGACAAAACATAACGATAACTCTGGAGAATAGGCTATTATCAAGGAAAATGGCGAAAGAATGAAAATGAAGGTCCAAAATAATGATCACGAGACGTAATAATAAAAGGATATCCTTCGTAAATTATTTTTCTCTCGCGTTCTTGAATCGGTGATTTACAAAGTTTTGCAAATATTGTGGAGATGAAAAAATTGGACAAACAGATAATAAATAACAATCGTTTTAAAAATCTGTGTAATATTTAATACGAAAAACCAATATTCAGGTGAATTAGAAGGTGGGTAGTAAGTCCTATACAGTTTTTAACATGTCTACGTCAAAAAATGTTGAACATTTCTTATAAATCGGTCAATTCGATTTGAAGATTTTTATATGGAGAGCGCAAAACTTTTAATTTAGGCAAACATTATTATCCTTACTAATATTGTATACCTATGCAAAATTAAGTTTGCTTGATTATCCATCTTTCACACCGTAGCAACGAAGCGACGGATCGATATGATGTTTGCACAGAAATCGTTTTTATCCTTTAAAATATCGAATTCCCTCGGGAATCACATCGGGATACCAAAAATTGTACAACTCGATAAATCAACGCGATTTATTGCTATGACTATCAAGCGATTTCATTGAAATTTGGTAACGAGGTTGAATAGAAGGCGGAGAACAACATAAAAAAGATTTATCCCAAAAATCTCATATTTTTTGCTAGTATTAGCAGCTTGCGGCTTGTGCACTGCGCAGCCTTACCACCCTCAACGACAGTCATAGAAACGATATCCACGCGGGCGGATCCGCTGGCAAAAGCTAGTAGTCTTATTATTTTATACAGTGTACGAGTATCAACGTTAAACAATACACGTCAAAAAGCATCTGATATTATATATAACTGCTGTTGTTGAAGATATGAGAAACAATGAAAAAAGTATTAAAGAAATCCCGTGATTTGTAAGTGTAACATTGGTGTCGATTCGGTATTTACGATTAAACTTATTTGACAGGATTGTTTATTTACGCGTTCTGTCCTTGTCTTTTCAATACAGAAAGAAAAAGACAGAATACTTAAATTAAGTTTAGTGCTGTCAAATAAGTTAATTTGTGAAAACCGAATCGACGCCATTGCAGATCTGAATACTTCCCTTTCAGGAGCAATAAAGTATTGACCGGAGAGAGGACCGGGGTTCTTTCATTTAAATTTGTAGCTCCTATGGGACAGCTCCGAAGGCAAAAGAAAGAGCTTTCACGTACTTGATCGAGAATTGCCTCGATTAACCTCTGTGCCTTTGTCAGACAGCTATTGATTGGGTAAGACATGACAAGTCCAGGCAAAGAAAAAATGTGCTAATATTTTCATGTGGCCTTTTTCGTGTGACAACACTTAACAACTTCTAAAGAATCCACAGATTATTTACAAAACTTATTTTCATAACTTTGTTTTTAATTTGCTTTCAATCTATTTTGTTATTTAATTCGTATACTGTTTTAGCAGAATATTTGTAAGTTCAATAAACAGTAATTAGCTACTATGTTTTAATACTCATCTGCTGTTACCCAAGATACAGGCTGTGCCTAATTTGGGACCTATGTAAAACTGCTCTGTATGTTAATTACTGTATAAGATATTTATATTTGTACTTTCACCATACAACATAGTAAACAAAGGTTTAGTCGAATGAAATATTTAACAGACAGTGATCAATGAGCCAAAGAAATTGTATACAGAGCGACTAATACATACCTGCAAACCTCCTTTCTGATGAATCTACACATGAAACTGGACATTATTTCTCCTACATATTCATGAGATCGCAAAAAAAAATAGAGTTTTCACACATTTCGATCAGCTTATGAGCCAGTTTTGTTTGAAGGGCCAAAAAAGTTTTTGCAATTCCAAAGCTGTAGAACAAAAGTTGATCAATTTCATGAGAAGAATGAGCTTTTCAGTATAAGTTACCCTGTACTAGGATACTACGCTATACTTATAAGTTAATTCGTTTGAGCCAATATGTATCGTAAGTTAGTAATTGATGGTACCTAAATTAGGCCATTACTGTCTATAAGATGGCAACACAAAAAATGTATCCTCACTTTCCTGAAATATTGTTTATTTATTGAATTGAATGCTTTTTCCTACACGCACATGTTTTTTATTTTTTGTTTATAAATTGTTCATTACATACAAAATAAAATATTATAGAGAAAAAAAGCAGCTTCTTTCCTTGCGGTCTCTACTTATTCCTTACGAAATCTCCCTACTTAAGTTAACTATTTGAAATAGACGCAGAATAATAAATATAACCTTCAAAAACCTTTTCAAACAACTGCAGAGGGTTGGGTTGGCATGCCGCATTAGCAGTAAACAACGTTTAACAGTGACCTCGGGGTCCCAAGGTTCGCCCGCGTCTACTGTAGCACAACCTGTATCGTGCCATCGAAAGTGCCTTCCGATGTATTTATGGCAAAACCTCGGGACCGCAGGGTTGTGCACAGCTTGTTACGTGGTTTAATAATGTAAATAATACCACTGTAGTAAAAATATACTTAAAGGTATAGAAGTACTTTAAGTTGGATTTCAAGTGGTGAAACTGAATAATTTTCGCATACAATATTAACCGATTATCTGTTCGATTTGTAATATTCGTATGAAATATTCAAAAATATTTATTGCATTTCTAGAAACAAAAGTTGGTCAGTTTTGTAAATAGAATACACATTTTGTGTATAATCTAATACAAAAGCCGATACAGAAAGCATTTTTATTCTGCAAAAAGGGCTGTGCGAGCCATGTATAAAATGCGAGCCCAGGAGTCTTTGAGAGAACTGTTTAAGGAAATTAATATTCTTACAGTTCCTTGCCAATTTATTTACGAAAATATTATGTTTGTCGAAAAAACATACACCTGTTCCAAGTCAACAGTGATAAACACAACTGTAATTTAAGGAATAGGAATAAGCTTTCAGTTGTATTTTCTAGATTAAAAAAACTGATAAATCAATTGCAGTCTAGTCCAAGGTGTAAAGTTCTACAACAAACTACCTTCAGCAGTTCAGGATCTGACGGAAAGGCAGTTTAAGATATGCATAAAGAAAATTCTGAACAAATAAATATATTAAAGATAATGACGCTTGGAATAATTATGACTCTCTAGTGCAAAGTAAATGATTGACTATATATCGATTTAATTTTAAGTTTTTCGTATTGACATTCATATTTTTTCATGTATTTGACATTACTGTTATATTTTTTTGTTTTGTTGCTATTGATATTTAAAAAGTGTAATAATTTAAATAAATTGAATTGAATTGAATTCTGTCATGACTGAAACAACGTTTTTAATAGAAATAGGTACATCAAATGCTCAAATTAGAAGGAGTTCCCGTACCATTGGATCAGCTATTTGAGCAACTTTGTATGGAAAGTCATATTTTTTTTTATAAATAACTTATGGGTTGGGGAAAATTGTTGAGTTTCTTGATTAAAAATGATTACAATTTCAGTTGACTTTGTTAGATTTTACGAAACGTTTGATGGCGTTTCAACACTATGCTCAGAATGTATAAAGTAACCAAATAAAAATAACATCCTCACATTTGACAGCTTTATATAGAATGTTCTTTTTTGTGAAATTAACTTTGAGTTTCCTGGTGAAAGTTGTGTAGTTTCATGACAATAGGCATTACGTTAACAACCTACAGGTATTGTCCCCGCTGCTGGGGCACGAGTCTCTAATTTAAAGTTACGAGTAGGTTAGTTAATATACACTAGACTTTAACTATTGTAAATACAGGGTGACAGTTTATTGAACAAAGGCAACTAAGGAAGTGAACAAGAAGATAAAAGTAAACGATAAAACCCACTAGTGACAAGAGTATCGACTATCGACTATCAGTTTCCAAAAATAACATAGGATTTCTCGTACAAATTCCGCAGATGATTAGTTAACTTTGTGTGGGGATTTTACCCGACTGTCCAAGATAAGGATAATGTTTTTCTAGTGTATATGTTTATGTATGTTACTTATCTTTGTAAGGTTGTCTGGAAGGGATCGCTCTTTAGCGATAAGACCGCCTACCTGTATACTTTCTTTTTTATGTTTATATTTTTATTCTCCTGTTTTGTTGTGCAATAAAGTGTTTACATTCATTCATTCATTATCCATTTAATTATTGCCACCTATATCCTAAACCGCTTGGCCTCCTATTCTATAAATCGGGCTTCCTATAAATTCGTATTCAACCCTAGATTATCATAGGAAACATTCCATACAGTCGAGTTTTTTTGTTGTTTATTGGTATTTCAGATTGTCCCTAGAGAAAGTGGTTCAGTTTTGCCTTTTTACCCATCCCTTTTAAACGCACCTGTCATTTTACTTTCAGCCTGTATTACATACCTATTCTAAGATTAAATTTTAATTGGGAGTCACAGATATAAATAGTATTGTATATATAGGTATACATCTGTGTGGGGACCCGATTATACAAAAGTTTGGTAAGCTAACTTAAGTTATAACTAGTTTCGTAACGTATTTGAGGTAACCAGGCTAGTCTCCCTAATCCCTATTAAAATATTATTGATTTTAGTCAGTTTTAAAGGTGTCTATATTTCTGAGCCTCCAGATTAGCAACTTGATAAACTGAGTCACGAATATCCGTAGCCGTTTCTGTAACGATAACCAATTTATAACATCGAATTTCATTTTAGAGAAAAGTTTTGTCTGTAATAACAACCGAGATGGTGCCAAAATTTTATTTCTTTCTTTCTTTCAATATAATTTTCTAATAACAATAATCCTTTAATTTGTTATTTTAAACTGTCCAATCGATTGATATTTCTGCTTGTAACGTCATTATATGCTTTTTGTAATACTTAAACTTTAATACGCCCGCGTCCTTTCAATAAATTCGTAGCTCTACTTGCGCTATATCGTAGCGTGTCTTTTCGGTACCTATCTACAACATTGTTCACTCTGTGCAGGTGAACAAATGAATATCACAGGAGCTGCGACCGAGAACAATGCACTAGCGGGGGAAGTGGTCTCATGGCTACGTCTTTTGCTATTCGTTGTTTCAGATCATCTATCTTTCGCATCTTTTGTTTATCTAGATGCCGTAACATGTCGTTTCACGAATACACGCGTAATTTCATGAAAACTATATAATAGTAATCGCCACGTCGCAACGCTTTATTAATTAAGTGGTTTCAGTTCGTAAGATTGCTTAAATAGTATTTAGGATCTTTTTGAAATGTCTTTTAAATAAAAATACCTGTGATTTCTAGTCACATAACTGAACAGTTTTCTCTAATGAAACAATACTCAAATCACAAAAAATTTAAAGTATTTTTTTTTATTTGATTATAGATAAGATAAGATAAGATAAATACTCTTTATTGCACACAAAATACAATTTCATTATAAAAACAAATAAAAAGATATGTGGTGGTGTATAGATTTTTTTGGGAAAAGTTGTTCCCTTTTACGAGTAGGGGGTTAATTTGAAAAAAATCTCTATCAAAGTCTCACACAGTAAAATGCTGTTATGACTCATAACTTATGAGACAGATATTAAGATTCCATAAAAGTGACTAAATTTTATTATTTCTAATTATCCCATTTAAGGCCTTTGTCCAGCAGTGGACGTCTTTCGGCTGATAGATAGATAGATAGATCCCATTTAAACTTATGTACAGTTCACAACGGTTTAATACAATTGTAAATTTACGTTTGAATAATATGAAACGTTCCATTTAAATGAAGGTTGAGGGACAAAATTCCTCTAAGTACTTATGTTCTTAGAAACAATCATTTTAATTAAAGAGCTTTATCGTGAGCTTTCACTTATGCTGCTGTTGCGTTAGAAAATGTATACAAAGAAAATAAGATATGCATTTCTAATTTGAAATAATGTTATTCCCAGAAAATCTAATGTCTCCTGAAATCTAAATTGGTTTATTTTTCGATTTAAATCGTAATACTCTCGCCCCGCCCCAAGCAGATTGCAGAAGAGTTTATGTAATATCTCACTGCGCTGTTGCACTTTGGATCCGGTCCAAAAGAAACCATCAGGATCCGCAGTTACATAACCAGGTACGTATTCAGGATTGTAACTACTCGTTTTAAATTCAGCCAAAATGCTCTTCTTATATAACCACACCTGAAAATTTTGTTCCATGATACGAATGCATGAATATTAGCTGTGAATGTTACATATAGAATGGCTAAATAAACTAGGCAACTATTAATACTACATCTTTAAATAACAACTAAAGAGTTTGGAAGATATCGCTTCTTGAAATAAAACCTGCGTAACCTGTAAGTTATATAAAGTATTCATACACACATGCTTTTAAGTTTCTTATAAATATTCTTCTTATATTTCCACTTACCAAGTCCTCGTCTTCATCTGCGAATATATTGGCTCGGTCTTGCGTCATGGCTCCTTATAAACCTGAGACCCATACAGAACAACCCTCATGGCTTACACAGACACCTCACTGGACCCCACTGAAACACACTCCAACTGCATCCAAACTCGATGGAAAGTCGCGTCCTTGCGGTCCATGTTTGAAGGCACACCTGTATTTTGTAGCCTTGGCTTTATCGATTACCGATAGAGATTAACTTTGGAAAAACATATATCATCTCTTTGTAACATAGAAGAGATTTAAATTTTAAAAGTTGCCGTTTCGATTAGTGAAGGGAAAGGTTAGCACATCGATAGATTGAGTGAGAAGCGAGACACCCCTCGCGGCGTGACTCGCGGAGCTTACTGCCGTCTGCGGCGGGCCCGAGGGCGGGCGGTGGAATATGACTGCAGCGTCCAGTAACCATGGCAACGAGAACGCTTTCCAACCCTCGGACATTCCTCAGGGTTGCTCGCCTGCATGCTGTCTAAAGCATTAGAATCTCTGTACTAACAAAAACATTATTAAATGAAAACTTAAATTAGCTCTTTTTTAAGAATTTGGAATGCTACCCTCATTACAGGATTAATAGTTACATGCTCAGGTATTAAATATAATAGGTCGAAATCGATGACAACTATACCTAATCGCACTATCGCACTAATATTATAAATGCGAAACTATGGATGTTTGTTTGTTTGTTTGTCAGTTTGTTTGTTTGTTTGTTCCGCTTTCACGCCGAAACTACTGAACGGATTTGGATGAAATTTGGTAGGTAGATAGATGAAACACTCGGCTAACACATAGGATACTTTTTATCCTGGAAAACTTAAGGGTTCCGTAGGAATGCTTAAAAAATCAAAATTTCCACTTCGTCACTAGATGGCGCTATCTTAACATTTTCTTTCAATTCTGAAGTCCACGCGGACGAAGTCGCGGGCGGAAGCTAGTAGTAATATAAGTTACTTTTAATAACCTATCAAAAACGACATTTTGTTCTAAAAATGTTTTGAAATACAAAGACGTGACCTCATAGTTTTCAAGGTCATTAATGAACTCATTTTGTGATTTTTCATAATTAAAAATTCCAGATGAGATGGATAACAAAACAAATATGTTTTTTTAAGTTTCAGTAGTCGAGCAATTTAGTTTAATATAGCTTATAATTTATTTTTGATGCGC
This sequence comes from Coleophora deauratella, assembly GCA_958295455.1. Lineage (NCBI taxonomy): Eukaryota > Metazoa > Arthropoda > Insecta > Lepidoptera > Coleophoridae > Coleophora > Coleophora deauratella. The sequence continues at coordinate 5,776,449 of OY282403.1, read as the reverse complement.
GATTTGAGCCTATTTCAAAGTAATTTCTTGCGAAGCCCTAAAGAACTTTCGAAATTCGTATTCTTAATATTTTTTACATATTCAATTTCAGATATTGTAGACTGACAAGTAAATGATGCGGTGGAATACATTCAAATCGAACGTCACGCAAAATCGTGAAACCTTCAACTTTTTTCATTGACAGAATTTCACAAGAGCAGGAGTTGTGCCATTTACAAAAAAATATATTGATTGATTTGATTGAGTTGACTCTATTTTCTTTTGGGCTCTATTTTCTATAGGTACAAAAAATACGATGATTTAGAAGAATAAAGCAGGTGCTTTTAAATAGATACTTAAATATTCAAAGAATGTGTTTGAGATTTAGGTTTCAGTGGGTAACATAGTATTGGAATGAAATAAATAAACATCACATTCTCGCGGGCTTCTTTTACAGAATGGAAATATTTCTATGATTGTCGTTGAGGTGGTGCAGTGTGCGAGGCGCAAGTAGCTTGTCTTCACAGAAATGAGTTTTTTGGGATAAAACTATCCTATATTATTCCGCATCTTCTATATCAATTGAGTTATTAAAAAACAATAAATAGCGTTCCTTTATTAAGTTGCATTATTTTTGGGTTTTCTGATGTTCGCGGGGGATTCGATATTTTTGTTTTTTATAGGAAAAAACGTAACCTATTACCAGTTCTCACTCTATCAACTATCTCTGTGTAAAAAATCATGTCGATCCATTCCAAGTTAAAGAAGAACAAAAAAAACTCAATTTATAGATGACCTCTGATTATCATAATTTTATTTGCCTATTGAACATAAATTATAGAAAAATATTATTTTATCTGTCACCTCATTATTAATTATGTGTATGAAATAAACTGAAATGGACTGAACTGAAACTGTATGAACGGCTATGCAAAACTTATTCTCAACAAAAGCTTACTCCTGGAACCGCATAAGTTTATTTTTGATGGACATTTCACCATTGTGTTGGAATATCCATACCCTGGGAAGCCCTTTGGTTATAACTTTTGAAATGGGGATTATATTCCGTTAAATAAATAAAAATACAGTTTGCGAAGATAAAGCTTTTCATTGTTCTAAGATTATGTTATTAACTCACAGTATAAATATGATTATAAAAATCTCATTATCAATTAGATTTACTAAGAAGGAAGGGATTTAAACGTAATTTAAGTTGGCGACTTTAAATTGAGATGCTTACGTTATAACTTAAGTAATTTGTAGTTTGTAGCTTCAATATTTGCTGTATAATCATAGTTTAAGTTGGGGAGTGAGACGAGAATAGTGTTAAAACTCATTATTCAGGGATCATTGTGACCGGCACCAAACGCGAGATATACAATATAGAGTTCAGATAAACTCCGGACACTAACAAACTGAACGCGTTATAATCTATACAGGGAGTAAGGGACAGGTTTCCGAAAACTTTAAGGGCTTGCTCAGTATACGAAACTGAAAAACTTTCCACAAGAATTTTTTTCAGAAAACGAAAAAAAAATTGGCTTCTCCATACAAACTGTCCAATCAAGTTTATAATATTGTATGGAGAAGCAGATATTTTTCGTTTCCTGAAAAACATTCTTGTGGAAAGTTGTTCAGTTTCATCTACTGAGCAAGCCCTTAAAGTTTTCAGAAACCTGCCCCTTACACCCTGTATATATAAAAGAAGAAACTGACTGACTGACTGACTGACTGACATATCAACGCACAGCCCAAACCGCTGAGTCTAGAGATACCAAATTTGGTAAGTAGGTTCCTTATGAGGTATAGGGGTGCACTAAAAAGGATTTCAAAAAATTCACCCTCTAAGGGGTGAAACGGGAGTCCATGTAGATAGATCAATGCACAGGCCAAACCCCTGGGTCTAGAAACTTGAAATTTTGCATAGGGTTTCCTTATAAGTTGCAGGGGTGCATTAAGAAAGGATTTTTCAAAATTCACCCTCTAAGGGAGTGAAACGGTCGTCTAAAGTAGACAGATTAACGCACAGGCCAAACCCCTGGGTCTAGAGATTCCAAATTTTGAAAGTAGGTTCCTTATGAGGTCTAGAAGTGCACTAAGAAAGGATTTTTAAAAATTCACCCTCTAAGGGGGTGAAACGGGGGTCCAAAGTAGATAGGCCAACGCAGAGGCCTAATCCCTGGGTCTAGAGATTCCAAATTTGGCAATTAGGTTCCTTGTGTGGTTTAGGAGTGCACTAAGAAAGGAATTTTCAAAATTCACCCTCTAAGGGGGTGAAACGGGGGTCCAAATTAGATAGATCAACGCACAGGCCAAACCCCTGGGTCTAGAAACTTGAAATTTTGCACAGAGTTTCCTTATAGAACGGTGGCAGCCACTAAAGAAGGATTTTTTAAAATTCACCCTCTGTAGGGGTAAAAATGAGGGTGGTAGTTTATATGGGAAAGTACAGGCATCCTTTTTTTTAAGAATAGTTACCCAAAAACTTAGCATAACTATTCTTAAAAACGAATGATGAAACTTAAGTTTAATATATTTTACAGTTCGCTCCATGAGAAAGTGAAAGTGAGGGTTGAAAAGGGTAATATCAATTTGCAGGCCAAACCTATGGGTCTTGAAACTAGAAACTTGAAACAATAAATAACAAAATGACAAAACATCGAAACTTCAGTATAAGTATGTAATAATGTCGAAACGTCAAAATATTTTATATCGAAATAACAAAATATCGAGATATCCAAATTGCGAAATATCGAAAATCAAATATCGAAATATCTCAACTGTCAAAATGTCTAAAATATCGAAATATCAAAATGTCACAGGTTCACAACGTCGAAGCTTTGAGTCGTTGAAATATCACAGCGACAAAATTTCGAAATGACAAAAAATGGAAATAGGTCAATATATCAAAAAGTCAACATGTCAAATCTTCTACATAACGTCTAAAATCTCCAGAAAATATCCTTCTGTTTCTGATGCCCCCTTAATTTCTCGAGTCCCTATCCTTCGAAAAAACCTTTCTGCTCTTAAACTCTTCTTATCTCCGCTCCGCGGACAGTCCCATTCCTTCCCTTTTTGACATCTTCTCCAATTCCCTAGATGGCCCCCTTTGATGCTTACTCGCCTCTCGGCTCAGTTATTTTTGAGATTAATCCCGGATGAATAAACAGACTTTACTATTTCCATATTTTTTGAGATTATTTCAGTACAGTGTGACCGTTTTTTTAGTCTACGCGGGCGAAGCCGCGGGCACAAGCTAGTGATGCCATAATGGTGTTGTTAGATTTACCCTTCTCTAAATGTCATTATAAAGACTTCTATATGAGGTGTATTAAAAAGGGGTAGGAATTCTTCAGACGATAAACTAATTGATAAGCTAATTGATTTGAATCAAAACTGTTTTTTTTGCAATATCATCATCTTAGAAGAAGAGTTGCTCATATGAGTAAAAACCTCACTTGACGGATGCTACAATTATTTTGCTACACCCTGTTTTTTTTTTTTTTTTATGTGATAGGTGGCAAACGAGCAGACGGATCACCTGATGTTTAATTTAATTAGTTAGATCACCAGCAATAAAATTGTATAACTATCACAAAGAATGTTCAATGTCACCCTGGGCAAATCAATTCTTTTTTGGGCCAATTCCAGGAGTGGGTGCCAGTGATGTCCCCGGGGCTGGGAGCGCCGGCGCCGCTCAGTCGCGCCATCCAGGCGGCGAATCTAGCGTGGAGGAGGAGCCTAGCGATTGTGAGTCAATATGACGCAATGCTAGCCCAATAGTGGGTCCTAGGTCACCGTCGAGTGCTCTTCAGGGTTAAACTTTGTCCTTGAAACTGATAGTGAACTCTATCCGAACTGCTGGGACATGAGTCTACGGAACATGAGTCAAACTCCACACGTGAAAAGGTCCGGGTTCTTAATTTCCAACTCAATAAACTCTTCAAAAACTTACAACCTAAATTCCTATAAGACATTTACTATTTTTGTCTTGAGTACTTAACGTTTTTACTGCCATGCACCCGAAGCGTGCGCCTACAAAACTATTGACTTGAAAGGGCAATGATATTAGTATATAAGAAAATAAAATTTTAAGGAATTGAGGAAATATTTTCCTCCATAGTTTTCTATTTTTAGAAGCTTCACGAGGAGCTGGAATGGGTGTTTCAATTAAATGCATTTGATAGGCATTTTATTCGTTTGGGATTTGGTTGTTCACGATTACGTCCAGTTGTTCACTTCTCAACTCGCTTACACTTAAGTAGTAATTTTTTAACTCGTCCTATTTCAGAAGTCAAAATAAGTTATTCCTCAACTCTCCTACTCTTAATCCTATTAAAAAAAATGATGTAACTACTTTATGGTTTTCGGACCTTTTCCTTTAACTGTGCTATAAGACATTGCTGTTTGCCTTTCATGATTCTAGGTCAACGGGAAGTACTCTATAGGTTTTGATACCTATGCGAGTGTCCAAATATGCAGCATAAACGGCCGTATCTCTTAATTGCATTGGCATAGAAGTTTGATTTTTTCACAGCTTCAAGGGATTGCATGCCTGAGTATTTGATATAAATTTCAAGTTTCTACTTCCACGCGTTCCTGATAAAAAGGGGCTTGACAGACAGACAGACTGACATTGATGATCCTATAAGGGGTCCTTTTTTCCATTTGAGGTACGGAAACCTAAAAATAAACGGAAACTTTACACTACATGACAAAATAAGCTAGCGCCTAGAATAGCGAAGAGAGGTTTGTAATAACGTCTTGGGCGAATACGAGAGTGTCAGTGTCAGGTATACTTACATGTTCAAATTATGAGATAACAGATTTATTCTATAAATACTTGGGTAAATAAACAACCTAATACTTCTAGAAACGGAGCAAGTATGAACAAAGAAAATAACTAGATGAAATTACAAAACAAGAAACCCTAAATAAATCGATTCGCAAGGCTGATTATAAAAAATCTAAAAAGATTACATAGGTTTAATAGCATTCATGCCTATCTTTTCTTATACTCATACAATATGTCCCAAAACTCATGCAATGAAAGTAAAAATAAATCACCAAAGAAAAATCTGTAAAAAAATATATATGAACTTATAAACATCGGTGACATAAAAAAATATTTAATAATTTTATCTAACATCCCACAAAAACCTCGGTTAATGCTCGTTTTAGAAATGTACAACACTTAGAAAGTGTTGCAGTGGGCCTTGAAAAGAAACGCAAACAATTCCTTCAAGCTCTCTCACGAAAAATGAACTAATGTAAACACTTTATTGCACAACATAAAACAAGAAATATAAACATTATACATGAAAAAATATTGAAATAATGGGTCTTCCGATTAGTTTCGTAGCATAAATCAAAAATAAAATACACTTGTACACTGAAGGATATAAAATATATTTTAATCAAAATATTTTCCGTCGTTGTAACGAACTAGGTATGTATTAGACTACAAGCTTTAAAACGCCGCAACGAATATCCAATTATCAAATTACTTGAACAAACAAATCATGATAGCTACTTAAAGCGTCCCTCAGAACTAACCGGAAGAACTAACCTAATATACGAAATATTTGTCATTACTCATTATTCAACCAGGATTTTTTTTTAAATTCCACGTTATTTCCATAAATATCAACACAATTACATCATTCACCAAATAAAAATAAAATATCAAAGTAATCTGTAACACCCAAATGTTTAGAAATAGAATTAATCTAAGTAGTTATTTTGGGAGACCAAAATTATCGGAAATATTTGAAGAAAGGGCAAATTGGATTGGACCATTCGTCCTTCCAATGGAAGCAATAATATTGTTCTTATGTTATAATAGGATTTTGTATCTATAGAGTTTTCTAAAAAAACAATTGGTAAATATAACACCGAAATATAAATTATTGAAAATCATCCTACTTCCAATTTTATTAACTTGTCGTTTACAAATCTCAGACAGCTTGTTAAATGTATTGGAGTTTAATCTTATTTAATTTTCTTATACCTTTCACTTAATCAATTCATTAATATAATTTGTAATAATCAGCACAACTTTGTAATAATTTCACACCAAGTTATAAATTACCGTAATTTGAGCATATTCCTTTAACTGCTACTATTAAGTTCTGATTTGATTCTGGGTAATAGACATTGACCAGGTCTGGACCAAGTGCTGCCCAGAATGAACACATAGTGCATTTTGTTCCTCAGGCCAACTCTAATCTGTAAACCGAAGCGCTTCAAAATCTGTCCGAGGAGTCAAGAGAAAAAAAGTTTTTTTGTTGTGAACAATTTGTTTGCGAAAAATGAACTTAATAATTGTTTTCAGTGTAACTAGTAGTATATTATTTTATACTTATGTAATATTAATATCATTAATTATCAATCAGTAATTACATTGACGTCTGGACCAAATGTTGCCCAGAATGAACACATAATGCATTTTGTTCTTCAGGCCAACACTAATATGTAAACCGAAGCGCTTCAAAATCTGTCCGAGGAGTCAAGAGAAAAAAGTGCTTTTGTTGTGAATTATTTGTTTGCAAAAAATGAACTTAATAATTGTTTTCAGTGTATCTAGAAGTGTAATATTTCATACTTATGTAATATAATATCATTAATTATCAATCAGTAATTATATTGATGTCTGGGCCAAGTGCTGCCCAGAATGAACACATAGTGCATTTTGTTCCTCAGGCCAACTCTAATCTGTAAACCGAAGCGCTTCAAAATCTGTCCGAGGAGTCAAGAGAAAAAAGTTTTTTGTTGTGAATTATTTGTTTGCGAAAAATGAACTTAATTATTGTTTTCAGTGTAACTAGTAGTCTTAATTCTGTCAAGAAACTAAGCAGAGTGCCTATACACATTTATGGATTGAAAGAGTCGGTATAAAAATCTCTGTGAAGTTGCGTTTAAATACAAGTATCGAGTATTTGTTATATTGTTGTCGATGCAGAACTCGTCAATTGTGTTTGTTTTTATTATATAGGAAGGCAAAAGGCTGACGGCCCACCTGATGGAAAGTGGTTACCACCGCCTATGGGCATTTGCAACACCAGAGGTGGAATCAATGCTTCATAACGTTTATGTGTCATAACGTTTTTCCTTTAGTAGCTATCGCAGTTTAGCTGCTTTTATTTGGAAATCGCTGCGACGACTGTAGTCTTTTGACATAGGCCTTAGCACTCGTGTCTCGCTCATCGGCAGTATTGAAGCGGCATGATTGTTGTACTGATCACCCGGCAAGTTATCACGATTAACAGAACATACGATCGGTGACCAGTTGAATGGTATTAGGCTTGCTTTAGACACAGGCTTGCGATAATCACAATCGAGCCACAAAATATATATTCCTTGACCCAAATATAATCGATGACGATGAAGATGATTAATACATAATTAATTACAATTACATAATCATAATACCGTATAATTATTATTATTATTATATTACTGTAAAAGTCACTGTCACTATTGTTACTGACACAGGTATATCACTGAGTAATTGTACTTATCTGCGTACAATTATAATACTGGTATCACTAATAATAGAATAGAATAGAATAGAAAAACTTTATTCGTAGTAAGAGGCACATTGTAAACAACACCATTACAAAGGAAACTTGTTTGTTTGTTTGTTTGTAAACTCTTTATTGATAAAATAAAATATGTACAAAACTTTAACAGGAGTAATATACAATGGCGGACTTATCCCTTACGGGATCTCTTCCAGTCAACCTTATATGTTAACAGGAATTGTACATACATACACTAATACAACTAATTGTAATATACATACACTATTTTAATCGTTATGCTGTTAACCGGTGCTGCGTCAAGCACCTCCCACCAAGAAAGGGTCTCCAGGGTAATGTATAACTATGTAATCTTACGAAATGATAAATGATATTATTATTACATAAGTACCATTAATACACTACTAGTTAGACTGAAAATAATTATTAAGTTCATTTTTTGCAAAAAAATATTTCACAAAAAAAAACCTTTTTTCTCTTGACTCCTCGGACAGATTTTGAAGCGCTTCGGTTTACAGAATAGTGTTGACCTAAGGAACAAAATACACTATGTGTTCATTCTGGGCAGCACTTGGTCCAACTTCCATACACAGATGGTCAGTGTCCAGGGTAATGTATAACTATGTAATCTTACGAAATGATAAATGATATTATTATTACATAAGTACCATTAATACACTACTAGTTAGACTGAAAATAATTATTAAGTTCATTTTTTGCAAAAAAATATTTCACAAAAAAAAACCTTTTTTCTCTTGACTCCTCGGACAGATTTTGAAGCGCTTCGGTTTACAGAATAGTGTTGACCTAAGGAACAAAATACACTATGTGTTCATTCTGGGCAGCACTTGGTCCAACTTCCATACACAGATGGTCAGTGTCCAAACGCAGCTTTAAAAAATAGTATAGCTATTTGGACGTCTTCATAAATAAGAACGAAGAAAAGCTTCCTTGAAACTGGAAGAAAAAAATCTAAGGAATTCTACATTCTAGAAATATATGTAAGATAATTTTGATCTTAATTTTATTATTTATAGATTATTGCGCCGATGAGCACTTTTTACCTACTGCGGTAAGATAACAACATTATTATATGTACTCAAATTATAAGTACCCAAACAAAGAGCAAACAAATGCATTCTTCGGTGGTTTTTCGTCACACAGATGTTTATCCTAGTAGATGATCATCATCAACTCAGAAAGTAAGAACACTAATCACTATATCCCGTGTTACGAAAAAGCAGCGGTTTCACGAAAATATCTCCAGTTTAAATTCAATCTTCAGTGGCCACGAAACCAATGATCCCACGTTTCCTGGGACCTCACAAAAGCACCGCATTCATCTTAGCCGACAGCCGATCTCGGCAATTTGTTCCGTGCGCGACGTGATCCGGTCCAGATTAGATTGATTGCCATTCTCATATAAAAGTCGCACACGATTTGTCTTTAACCGTGTGACATAAGAAAAAAAGTAGTCGAGAGTATTAATTGCAAAATTAAGGAACTAACTTCAGAGTCATCATCATCATCATATATTATATATAAGGTGTTAAGAAATTAGTGATCATTACTTAAACTGGGGCTTCTACTAGTGAAACTGAACAGCTTTTCCCAAGGAACCCATAGTCAGTTCGCGAAAAAATTTTGTACTTTTCTAACAAGTCGGTCACCCGATCGGCCACTTAATATGGGAAGTCAAATTTTTTTTTGCGAATTCACTATGGGTTCCTTTGGGAAAGTTGTTCAGTTTCATGAGTAGAAGCCCCAGTTTAATTATGACAGCTAATTTGTTAACACCTTGTATTATATATTGTATATTTTTTGCGTTATTTTGTAGTTTTTGTTTCTTATCCATACAGCGCAGCCTAGGTTGAAGTTTCCTCTCTGTCCATACACAACTGTATGGCTTGGAATAAAATCAAAGTTATACGATTTTCATAGAAGGATAGTAATATTTTAGATGAAAAAATAGGTAACCAAAAGAGGTAACCAAAAGAGGTAAGATAAATGATAAATAATTAGCAAATATTTTGCGCATTGGCAAGCCAATGGCATGAGCATCGCCTAATGGTGCGTAAAATAAAATCATTCGCGTGGAAACACTCCGACCGCGGGAATTCAATAGCTTGTTGCTAAGTAAACATTCCATTTCCGAGTTTAGATGAGTCCATGTCATAGTAAATATGTGAAAAAAATTTTCATATCGTCTTCTTTAACATGATAATCCGATTTTGACGTTTCTATTTCACTGCTTAAGCGGAGGATAGTGTTCTTCAGGTCTATAGTACATAAATTAAACGGACATTGTTTAATTTTTGCGATATGAACCTATATATAGGTTCCTTACAGAAAGTTGTTTGGTTTGTTTTTTGAGTGGCGTTTACCATTTTCCACTTAATGGCAAAAAAGCCATATATAGCATAGGCCTATATATATTAAACACCCGGACGTAGAGAATAAATCTTATATCCTATATCATATCATCTTGTTTACCCTGTGTAGGGATAGAACCGACTACCCTTAAGTCAGCCGAACGCTGCAGCTAAACCTCCAAGTCTCTCAAAATAGTGTGTTACTAATATGACTGAAACCTTTGCTTTTGTTATTGATAGTTTATCAAAATCTTGTGTTTGGATTTATTATAATAATACTGCGCTGTGTCTCGTATTTTGCACCAAACGTTTATAGTTAAGACGTCTTCTCCAATTTCCCTGCGTTGTATTATATAATTTCCAGTAAGAGTCCTGAGTCCCGATGGAATTGATTTCGTTTTGTACGTTCGCGTCTCTTGTTTCCCCATAAATTGAGTTCAAACACCGCATAATACGTTTTAGGGAAATTTGTTTACTTTGTATTTCTTGGAACATAATTACACTTTATTTATTGCTGTAAGCATACTGAAATGAATCACCTCAATAAATCGCCAAATATATATCTTCAAACTGTAAGTAAGACAAACAAAGTTATTTTTTTTAAATATTGTTTTGCATTTATCTTATAGGGCATGCCAGTTTTTAGGGTTCCGTAGCCAAATGGCAAAAAACGGAACCCTTATGGATTCTTCATGTCTGTCTGTCTGTCTGTCTGTCTGTCTGTCCGTATGTCACAGCCACTTTTTTTCCGAAACTATAAGAACTATACTGTTGAAACTTGGTAAGTAGATGTATTTTGTGAACCGCATTAAGATTTTCACACAAAAATAGAAAAAAAACAATAAATTTTGGGGGCTCCCCATACTTAGAACTGAAACTCAAAAATTTTTTTTTTCATTAAACCCATACGTGTGGGGTATCTATGGATAGGTCTTCAAAAATGATATTGAGGTTTCTAATATCATTTTCTTCTAAACTGAATAGTTTGCGCGAGAGACACTTCCAAAGTTGTAAAATGTGTGTCCCCCCCCCCGTAACTTCTAAAATAAGAGAATGATAAAACTAAAAAAAATATATGATGTACATTACCATGCAAACTTCCACCGAAAATTGGTTTGAACGGTATCTAGTAAGTAGTTTTTTTTTAATACGTCATAAATCGTAAACCGCAATTTACCTTTCATTCAAGTTACAACGAACTACAAAAACTTTTATATTATGTTACTTGCTGCTACGGAACCCTTCATGGGCGAGTCCGACTCGCACTTGGCCGCTTTTTTAATAATAAATTACGAAGAAATGCTTTGATTAACACGATATTGCATGGATTATTAAACTTAAATGTTTTTATGAATGACCATTAAAACATAAAAACGATTTAATTGACATTATAAATGACTGACTCGGTGGCTAAGTGGTTAGCGATCCTAACCTCTGATCCGAGAGTCGTGGGATCGATCCCCACACAGGGCAAACTTTTCTGTGATGAGCAGAATTGTTTGCTCTGAGTCTGGGTGTATTATATCTATATATGTATGTATTTAAATGTATATGTGTATGTATATCAGTCTCTGGTTCCCAAGATACAGGGAATCCTAGTTTGGGGCCAGATGACCGTGTTGATTTTTCCCAGATATTATTAAATTTTGTTTTTTTTGTATGAAGTTCTACGAGAATACTGCTTTTATTTTGAAAACAAAAAGAAATTACCTATTTTACCTATATAGGGTGTAAGGGACAGGTTTCTGAAAACTTTAAGGGCTTGCTCAGTAGACAAAACTGAACAACTTTCACAAGAAATATTTTCAGGAAACGAAAAAAAAATCGGCTTCTCCATACAAAATTATAAACTTGATTAGATAGTTTGTATGGAGATGCCAATTCTTTTTCGTTTCCTGAAAAAAATTCTTGTGGAAAGTTGTTCAGTTTCGTCTACTGAGCAAGCCCTTAAAGTTTTCGGTAACCTGTCCCTTACACCCTGTATAGGCGATAAGTTTGATAATAAAAAGACAAAAGCTCTAAATCCTAAAGACTAGCGCTGTTAGCACAGTACCTTAGTTAGCAAAGAAGCTTTTGCTATGAGCTATGTTACAAACTGGTCTTACAAAGGTTTTTAAAGCAGATATAAACTTTGATCGTCATATACGACCATATTATATCAATGAAAATGTTCTAAGATAAGAATACCTAATATATAATGTGTATGTAACCTAAAATATTAGGCACATCTCCCCAATGTTATAAATACGAAGTATGGATGTTTGTTTGTTTATTTGTTTGTTCCGCTTTCACTCTGAAACTACTGAAGGGATTTGGATAAAATTTGGTAGGTAGATAGATAAAACACTCGGCGAACACATAGAATACTTTTTATCCCGGAAAAAACGAAGGTTCCCGGAGGAATGGCTACAAACTGAAATTTTTATTTCGCCACTAGATAGCGCTGCCTTAACATTTTATCTCTCTAGCTAGACACAGTTCTGAAGTTTACGCAGACGAAGTCGCAGGTGAAAGCTAGTCTTCACTAAAGTAAGAAATACCTACAGAGTAAAAAGAGCCACACCCGTAAACTTTAACTGTTAGTTCTAGTCATGAAACTAAACAACTTTTCCTCTTGAACCAATACTAAATTGAATTTTCTATGGAGGATTTTTTTGAGAATTCAGTATGAGTTCTTTAAAATAACTGTTTAATTTTATATGCGGAACCCACTTTTAGTTTCAGGGAGTTAATATTTTTTTACAACTGTTTCAAACTACGAATAAATTCAGATAACTGTTTTGAGTCCCAAACCTTAGATGAGTTGTTGCCGAAATCGACTTTAGATAAGGTCTCACCAATTACGGATACAAGACAGATTGATAGATCTTACCACTGGAAAATGTCATGATATATGCAATTAATACACTCTTTTCTCTAATGAAACAAATGAATTGTCCAACAGGTGCCCGAAATGGCTTCACAAAGGGCCACGACAAAAAGGTATGTGCGCCATTAAGTGGGGGTAAGTGGAACGTCAACACAAGTACTTTTGGACTCCTCATACAACCCTCACGAGCACTTGACGTGAACAACACTCCTCGCCAGACCTTCTTCAAACCTCTGAAATAACATGGAACGCGAATAATAAGATTAAAAATAGAGATAGCACCTCTATTTTTAATCTTAGTATCGTTGCACCTCACTGAGGAATAATGTCCCGTAATCCGTTTTTGATTTCATTATTAAAGGCCCATTATCACGAAATATCAGACTAATGCTTTATTATTATATGTTCTTACCGTATGCAAACCGTATTTTTTATCCACAATTTTTAATATATCTAATCTGTGGCTCTGGCATCATAAAAAAAACCTATTTAAAATCCATATTTGAATCTTGTTAAATATGATCGCGTAAATACGACAGTATGAACCAAATATGTCCGAATGATTCCCAGACCGTTCTACGTAATTTTAAAGATAGAAAACATGGTGTTAAAATCGACGTTCATGAATAACCTGATTGCTTTTTCTGACATAGTATTTCTTGACCTTATGTTTCAATACGTTTATTACTATGGACAAGCGCAACTCACTAATAAGGCTCAAGAAAATTAGGTGACGCGCGCCCCACAACGGAGTATAATTTATTTTACGGCCATCATTATAGCAATAAGGGTTGATGACGTCACTTAACTGTGCCCCATGGCGGCGTTTATGGGACGCCCGATGGCGCACTAAATCATAAAGATGTATTAAATGTTTTCATTTTCTACGTTTAGTAGTGACATAAAAAATATACGTATGTTAGTAAATAGGTACCTATTTTTCTTCGTTTTTCCAACAACGGAAACGGTCGCACGTCATATCTCAACCGAGTGTTTTTTTTTTAATCGTTTGTTTGGTGTTGTGCTTTATGTAAAATGCTTGTTTTACAATGTTTTCTTACCAGGTCCCCAGTCCCACAGTACATTTATTTGTTAACTAGGTTCCGCCCGCAACTTCGTCTGCGTGGACTTCAGAATTGGGTCCAAAGAGGATGAAAATGTAAGGGGGCGCCATCTAGTGACGAAGTGAAATTTTTAATTTCTAAGCATTCCTCCGGGAACCCTTAAGTTTTCTGGGATAAAAAGTATCCTATGTGTTAGCCGAATGCTTTATCTACCTACCAAATTTCATTCAAATCCGTACAGTAGTTTCGTCATGAAAGCGGAACAAACAAACAAATAAACAAACATCCATATTTTCGCATTTATAATATTATTATATTATAGTAGGATAGGATATAGGCTCTTGCACTCTATTATTTTCCTAAAAATCATAATTCATAACGCACGCTTCTGCGCAATTAAAGATAAACGTCATCGGTACTAACCACGATAGAACGAGTTAAAAACAATACCTATATACATATGTATTGCCGGAAACTATTTCTATAGCGTTATCGAATACCACACAAGTACAGCCTACGTAAAAAACATATCTCAGGTAGAAGTAACCTTGGTAGACAGTATGACCACGTATGACAGTTAATTCCTCGTCCAATCCATTACAAATCGGGCCCAAAGTCATGGCTTGAGTAGGTTGTGTCATTGTAACCTCGGTCCATGGGTGACGTAACGTAGCATCGGACATTCTCGGGCGATCTTCGCCGGTCGACCAGCGAGGCGAACGTGCGTTCGCGCAGCCGCGAATATACGTTTGGAATTTTAGACCTTAATTACAAGTTGAATTTACTTTTGAAGAAACATTCATGTTTACACAAAATAGGTAATAAATAACATTATATAGTTTAAAACCCTAGTGACAGTGCAGTGGATGTTCTAAGAGCAAAGTGTTTACAAGTGATATGATAACATTTTAAAAACAAATGGAAACGTTTTATGGAATGGAATCCCGAATTGTAAATGACCTTAAAGGATTTTTCATCTTCATAAATATTGACTAGTGCATTACGTAAGTAATAAAATAAGAGAAAAAAACGAACTTGATATTTAAGGTATGTCTGTCAGAATGCAAATTTTCTGTTTTTCCTTTTTCTATTTTGTGTCCTCTCTGAATGTGTTTGTTATTTTTAATTAGAGGTTTGGTTGGTTTGTACTCAATCTTCTTGTAGTTTAATCTAATACTTATAACATAAGCTTTATTGTATAATTGTTTGTTGTTCTAAATAAATAAAAACATACTAGGTACTAAATTAGTTCTTAGTTATATTTCTTATTTCCTATGGTTGTATGTCACAGGTAATACAGAAACGTGATCTGCTATCTTAAGGCTGTAGACAGTCTACGATCTATTTTTACTTTTAGCGGCAAAAAACTGCGCATAAAAACGTTTTATAGGTACCTACATAGCTATTAACATTTAAATTCAAACTCGTTCTAAACGTTTACTCGGTCGTGATCAGAATCCTATTCGGGGGATTAAGAGTTCAATGAAAGGGATGTACCTATAACCCACGTCTATAATCATAACATAAGCACTTACAATAAGAATAGTTTCCTTTCAGTGTGGCTTATTCTACAGGATATGTCAAAAAGGTGTGCTAACATACATGATATCTGTTTGTAAAACTGAAAAACGTTTTTTAAAGAATCTGTAGTGCCCAGTAAAGTAATAAAATTTAAATAAATATTTTATCTAAAGCTGATGTTAGTATCCTTTAAAGCCAGGTATTACTTCGCTTGATCCAATTTGAGGGGACGAAGCAGGTAAAGAAACTTTCATTAATTTAGGTAGGTATTTAGGCGATGCATTGTAGTGGACGAAGGGGCCAAACCTATTGATGGCGTAGTGGTTAGAGCTTGACGTAGTTTCAATACTTTCAACAATCAGTTCCTGTCCCGGGTCAAATATTATTGTTAGCTTTGTTTGTATACTATCTGGATCTATACTGCCTTTCATTTCATCCACTTTCTTTACTTTGCCTTTTTTCTAAACTTATTAGAAGTAATTTCAGATATAACTACAGATTCAAACGATTGAAATATCTACATAAGCCAAATACAGAAAAGTGTGTCATTTAGCACTTTAAAAACTGGTGCTAGTATCACTTGTTCGAACATAAAATAATGTGTGTATAATAATTAATGAAAACTAACCAATTAAATACTCGTATATTTATTTATTTATTAATATTCGGGAGTCTTACATCAAAATAATTTACAAGGTATAATCGAGTGAATATATGACTCTGTTAATAACAAGTAAAATCAACTGGAGTTGTTTGATCTGTTAAACGTTTCTGATATCATCTTTAGGCAAACACATCTTCAAAAAATGAAAATTAATTCATCTCCATAATTTACTTTTAATAATGATTTCTTGCTAAGAAGTTAAATAAAAAACATATATATGTAGTTAAATAAAAATCGTTTCATCGTAATTGTTTGTTAAATATTATTATTTTATTTATGTTACGCCATTCTACTCATATATGATACTAACGTCAGAATTCCCACTGAGATGGTATGCTTGGAAGGCCACAATTGGAAGCTAATGTAGTTTATACAGTTATAGTACAAGTTCATATTACGTATCTGTATATTAAGTTTGTGGAGCAAAAAACATCTACTCTTGCCCTGTAAAAGGAGAGACCGCGCTGAATGGTTTGATCTAGCTCCTCGCAGGTTTGATACCCAGAACTAAATTACACAGAAATATTTCTTCTTTTATGACAGAACTTTAAATACGTACCTATAATATATATAGAAAGTTCTATGTTGAGTACACGTATACTTGTCTTTATAAATACAATAAATCGCAATTAGTGAAACGTCACTCTCCATAAGGAATCAAAAATATAATTTTCAGAAATTGTTATACGGGAGATAAATAGTGTAGGTTAAAAAGGGTGTATTTCTTCAGATATCATCATCATAATCAACATATCAGCTGGAAGATCCCCACTATAGTTTATGGAACATAAGGCTACCTAAGGCCTCCCCTATTGGCTTCTACTTACATTCAGTAGATTCGTGGAAGAGTAGCTAGGTCATTACATCTGTGGTCACCACTTGAGAGCCATTTTTTCCCATTATTTGTCCGACTTGATCAATATAGTATCGGCAAGTACAGTAGATAAATATTAAATAACACGTATTTTATTCTTACAAGTTACAACTATGTATATGTATAGATAAACGTATTGCAAACTCTTAGAAGTATCGTATAATGCTCTATTAGCATACATAATGTAATGACAACCACGCTGCCACGCTGTGACTAAATTCGATCAATGCAAGTGTCGCGAGGTCAATGCCTTGATGAAGGTAAATCTTCATTCTTTTTTAAATTAATTGCTATATGTGTTTAGGTGGAAAATTGAGGTTTCACAATTTATTCCATCTAGTCGCTATCCACAGTGTATTATATATAATACTATTTGAGTGGAAGCTGAGATCACTGCAATTTTTATGCAGGTGATGTAACTGCCTACAAATCTTTTAAGGCAGGTATTAATTTCAATGCAAAAGTATTTTATATTGAAAAATAAGTACGTAATTTACGTTGTCTGTCTGTTTGCGTATCACACAAAAACCGCTGGGCCGATTTGGACGAAACTGTATGATTATGCCCAGAGTAACATCATGCACTCGTATTTTTATCTCGAAAAAGTCAAAGGATCCTGAAGGGACAAAAAACACAAATTCAAACCAGATACATGTTTACAAAGAACATCTACATTCATATTTACTTGTGTGTACTGTGTAATATGTACCGTGCCTTAGGCATAATAGTTTAGAGAGTTTCATGAGTTGAAGCCCCCATTTAAATAGGTACTTCCATCAATTTTTTGTATAAAAATGATTCGTAAAAT
This sequence comes from Coleophora deauratella, assembly GCA_958295455.1. Lineage (NCBI taxonomy): Eukaryota > Metazoa > Arthropoda > Insecta > Lepidoptera > Coleophoridae > Coleophora > Coleophora deauratella. Next base: position 5,758,757 of record OY282403.1, on the reverse strand, counting down.
TATGTATTACCAGAATAAGGTAATTACCTTACCTTATTCTGGTCCTGGCTAGGGACCCTCTGAAGCTACCCAGCGACCCGCGACAGTTCCTGCCAGCGTAAAGCAGAACCTTGTACAATGGACAGAAATAGATCATCAAAGGTCTGATTAGAATGGTCAAGTGACCCTCGACAAAGTAACGTACGTACAGTGTTTGAACCACATTACCTACTTGAACCCAAAGATATTTTATGCAAACTCGTCAACTCAGACTTTACATGGCATGTCAACTCAGATTCATGAAAAATAAACATACATTTTCTGCAACTCTAATGCGTATACAGGGTTAGAAAATATGAACTTCCTTTTGAAAATATTGTTTTATACATTTTTTCTTAATTTATTTATTTATTAAAGTATATGTGTATGTATATCAGTCTCTGGTTCCCAAGATACAGGGAATCCTAGTTTGGGGCCAGATGACAGTGTGTGATTTGTCCCAGTTATTATTAATATTATTATTATTATTATTTTATTGATAAAATTATTATAAAAATATTATAAAATATATTATTATAAATTTAATATTATTATTAATATTTCCCGATTCGACTAGAAGGTTCAGCTAATTCAGGACAATCTCTGTACATACGCATCTCAAAATAGCATACAGTGTAAAACGTTTGAACGTAACGGTCGTATCTTGACGAAGAAAGTGTTGGTTCATGGAATAATGGTTGATCGATGGGGCATTGAACGAAGAACAATGGTTGTTCCCATCGGTACCAAGTAACCATAGACAATGACTTCCGCAGAACTCTAGGGTAAAGTTCAATCAAACGAGACCTAGCTTATATAGGTGGGTTCAGTACTGTTTCATTTGTAGATATGTACATTGTAGTTCCACAATAGTTCTTAAAGCTCCCCATGTAACATAATCTGAAAAGATACAAATCTTAGTACCATGACAAGTACCTACAACGGTACAGAATCATCATCTCAGCCGTAAGACGTCGTCTCTTGCTCTTGAGATTCTTCCTGCAAGCTTCACCCGATCACCAGTCCATCTGGATCAAAATTTTGAAATGATGTCTTGAAATTTGAAAGCTTCTCAATTCTATTACAAAATGTACATAACAATTTATTCAACCATTAAATCTTAAATTAAACAAGTTGGCAAAATTTGCAAAAGCTCTTTTTTTGGATGGAATGACAAATATTTTCTTTTCTCTTCAGCCCTTTGGGGCTACCCTTTGTACGGAACGTAATAAGAAAGGTTTTTTCCAAATGTATTCGGGCCGATACCTTTCCGCGGGGAGACGTCTTTGTTTTAACGAGATTAGGTTAGGTAGGCATTATTTATTTCCCGTAAACGTATTCATTTCCGTACATCCCCAAACCTTTATCTACATAATTTTCCGCTTTATTTCCCAGAACGTACATAAATAAGCATCCCAGTCTAAAAAGAACATTTTCGACAGTAAGGAACAAATGAAAGTTAATCCCAAGATATTTCCTGTTTCTCTCTTGTACTCTTAAAGTCAACAATGAAACTGTCAAAAGTTTGTTGTAAAGTTTGGTTGCAAACAATCTTTTCCGCACTTATTGTTGATTTATTGTTTCAGCCGCGAATGGGGTCAAGATGACACGAAAATTTCTCTTCTGTTTTCCCCTGCGGCTGGGGAACATTGTCTTCGGATACATAGTTATTGTAAGTATTAGTCCTTCTGTAATATCTGAAAAAAAACTTACAATGCTCTCTACTAATACAACTATTTTCCTAATGAAAAAAATAATGATATAACAAAATTAATTTGTCAAATATATATTTGACAAATTAATTTTGTTATATTATTTTATATTATTTTATGTATATATTTGTTATTAAAATTAATTTGTCAAATATATATTTGATAAATTAATTTTGTTATATCATTGTTTGTTTGTTTTTATTTTGTTGTTCGATTTGAAGAGTTACTGACATATGTCAGTAACTTTTGTGTTATATTATTTATTTATATTATTATTCCATACAAACAAAGACGACCAATCAACTTATTAATTTGTATGATTAAAAAATTGGTGAGTGTTTTTTTGTGATTTCAGGAACAACGTTTTAGTTCAGTTCAAGCACGGAAGAGTGAGTTCAAGAGTCACCTTAAAATATTGATTGCTGCAACTTTATACAGTAAACTTTTTCAAAGAGTATCTAATAAGATGTTGGTCAGGACTCATTTTAAGACAACAAACTGCGCCATAAGTTTCAAATTAGTTAACTTCATAAAATGGCGCATACTCTGATTAACTTAAATCTATGAAATTTTCTATGAACGTTCCTGTAAAACTAAACTACAAAAATTAAACACATCATACTACAATACTTAAATGAACGAATACATGTACAATAATGTTGATGCCTGTATTTTATTTTTGTTCAAGGAAAATAAGAAGTAATATTGCTATTGTAGTTTTGACGGGGACTGTATGTGCATTGTGCTGCGTTAACTAGAGTAGATCGAGAGAGACTAAACGAATCGTGTTTCTGGTCCTACTACTATTATACTGTGTGCTGAATAAAAGTTTTCTATTGTACTATGGTCCCAGATTTAGTATTGAACCCTGGATAAAATCTGTTTAAATTTTAGATATTGAGCTGACTTTCGATTCCCTTTGGAGAAATGCAGCGGCATGAGGAACATGGCCGCTTGCGCGTCTTAGTTTTCTAATTTAACGGACTAAAGAGTATTTTCCGAGCTTATAATAAACATTTCCCATGACATTTTCCTCAGATCATCGGCATAGCAGTGATAGCGTTCCACCTGTACAAGTTGGGACTCCAGACCGTCTCCAAGGACACCGAGGTGGAAGAGAAGTTCCGGAACTTTGAGAACATAGACAAGATCTTCGGCCGAGAGAAGGAAGATCTCATACTACTCGTAGCAATAGTGTATTACTTATCTTACATTGTCATCGGATTCCTGTTGTTCCTGTTTGCGGCGCTGTTTACATGCGGTGCTTATAATGTGAGTATTTCTATCTTTCTAGCTACTACCTACAGTAAACAGGATTCTTTTTATATGTTTTTTTAAAAAACAGCAAATTGTAAACGCTACTTATGAAACTGATCAACTTTCCATAAAGAACCTATACAATGTCAATAATTTCACTCGTGTAAAAACCATTTTTTTTTACTCCGATTTTATGAATTTCTTTGAGAGTTTTTTAAAGTTTCATAAGTACCATTACCATTGTTGATTTTCACCAAGTACTAGCCACTATAGGGTCCTTTTTTCGTAAAGAATTGTCGATTTGTATGACGAGACTGATTTTTGCGAAAAGACCTAAGATTTTAATGGAGTTTCACAAGTAAGAGTCCACCATAAAGTATTAAAAGCATAGGGTCATATAGGTACAGTAATATACGTATACATGTACATATACGTGCTTATAAAATTTTCTCAAGGAACTTCAGTCACTTTTTTTAGTTCCCATACAGATGATGATTTAGTACTTTTTCTATTTCCTCTGGGAAATTTGTTCAATTTCATAACTAGAAGACATATTCTTTTTGTAGGCAAAATCGAATATCAAACATACAAGTACCTTTCTTTCTATCAGAAAAAAGTACCCTTTACGACTCCTAACCCTCACAAAGTTAATGTTGCATGTTATACCCCTATTCCAGGCCAATGGGTGTCTGGTGACGACATTCTTCGGATACTGCTTCATACACCTGTTCCTGACGGTAGGGCTGGTGGTGTGGGAGGCTCTTACGGCCAGCTGGGTGCAGCTGGGGCTGATACTGGCTTCAGATGGTGAGCGCACCTAATGTTCTTGAATTTTTTATTTTTTATTGTGTGAGATGGCAAAAGGCTGACCGCCCACCTGATGGAAAGCGGCATCCCCTGCTTATGAGCATCTATAAACCTCAAAAATGCTGAGCTTGCACCTTTTTGGTATTACTTTTTTATTCTGTAATTTTTGCCTTGTAATTTGTTTGTAAGTATGCCAAATAAAGATTTATTCTATTCTATTCTATTCTATTCTATTCTATTCTATTCTATTCTATTCTATTCTATTCTATTCTATTCTATTCTTTTCTATTCTATTCTATTCTATTCTATTCTATTCTATTCTATTCTATTCTATTCTATTCTATTCTATTCTATTCTATTCTATTCTATTCTATTCTATTCTATTCTATTCTATTCTATTCTATTCTATTCTATTCTATTCTATTCTATTCTATTCTATTCTATTCTATTCTATTCTATTCTATTCTATTCTATTCTATTCTATTCTATTCTATTCTATTCTATTCTATTCTATTCTATTCTATTCTATTCTATTCTATTCTATTCTATTCTATTCTATTCTATTCTATTCTATTCTATTCTATTCTATTCTATTCTATTCTATTCTATTCTATTCTATTCTATTCTATTCTATTCTATTCTATTCTATTCTATTCTATTCTATTCTATTCTATTCTATTCTATTCTATTCTATTCTATTCTATTCTATTCTATTCTATTCTATTCTATTCTATTCTATTCTATTCTATTCTATTCTATTCTATTCTATTCTATTCTATTCTATTCTATTCTATTCTATTCTATTCTATTCTATTCTATTCTATTCTATTCTATTCTATTCTATTCTATTCTATTCTATTCTATTCTATTCTATTCTATTCTATTCTATTCTATTCTATTCTATTCTATTCTATTCTATTCTATTCTATTCTATTCTATTCTATTCTATTCTATTCTATTCTATTCTATTCTATTCTATTCTATTCTATTCTATTCTATTCTATTCTATTCTATTCTATTCTATTCTATTCTATTCTATTCTATTCTATTCTATTCTATTCTATTCTATTCTATTCTATTCTATTCTATTCTATTCTATTCTATTCTATTCTATTCTATTCTATTCTATTCTATTCTATTCTATTCTATTCTATTCTATTCTATTCTATTCTATTCTATTCTATTCTATTCTATTCTATTCTATTCTATTCTATTCTATTCTATTCTATTCTATTCTATTCTATTCTATTCTATTCTATTCTATTCTATTCTATTCTATTCTATTCTATTCTATTCTATTCTATTCTATTCTATTCTATTCTATTCTATTCTATTCTATTCTATTCTATTCTATTCTATTCTATTCTATTCTATTCTATTCTATTCTATTCTATTCTATTCTATTCTATTCTATTCTATTCTATTCTATTCTATTCTATTCTATTCTATTCTATTCTATTCTATTCTATTCTATTCTATTCTATTCTATTCTATTCTATTCTATTCTATTCTATTCTATTCTATTCTATTCTATTCTATTCTATTCTATTCTATTCTATTCTATTCTATTCTATTCTATTCTATTCTATTCTATTCTATTCTATTCTATTCTATTCTATTCTATTCTATTCTATTCTATTCTATTCTATTCTATTCTATTCTATTCTATTCTATTCTATTCTATTCTATTCTATTCTATTCTATTCTATTCTATTCTATTCTATTCTATTCTATTCTATTCTATTCTATTCTATTCTATTCTATTCTATTCTATTCTATTCTATTCTATTCTATTCTATTCTATTCTATTCTATTCTATTCTATTCTATTCTATTCTATTCTATTCTATTCTATTCTATTCTATTCTATTCTATTCTATTCTATTCTATTCTATTCTATTCTATTCTATTCTATTCTATTCTATTCTATTCTATTCTATTCTATTCTATTCTATTCTATTCTATTCTATTCTATTCTATTCTATTCTATTCTATTCTATTCTATTCTATTCTATTCTATTCTATTCTATTCTATTCTATTCTATTCTATTCTATTCTATTCTATTCTATTCTATTCTATTCTATTCTATTCTATTCTATTCTATTCTATTCTATTCTATTCTATTCTATTCTATTCTATTCTATTCTATTCTATTCTATTCTATTCTATTCTATTCTATTCTATTCTATTCTATTCTATTCTATTCTATTCTATTCTATTCTATTCTATTCTATTCTATTCTATTCTATTCTATTCTATTCTATTCTATTCTATTCTATTCTATTCTATTCTATTCTATTCTATTCTATTCTATTCTATTCTATTCTATTCTATTCTATTCTATTCTATTCTATTCTATTCTATTCTATTCTATTCTATTCTATTCTATTCTATTCTATTCTATTCTATTCTATTCTATTCTATTCTATTCTATTCTATTCTATTCTATTCTATTCTATTCTATTCTATTCTATTCTATTCTATTCTATTCTATTCTATTCTATTCTATTCTATTCTATTCTATTCTATTCTATTCTATTCTATTCTATTCTATTCTATTCTATTCTATTCTATTCTATTCTATTCTATTCTATTCTATTCTATTCTATTCTATTCTATTCTATTCTATTCTATTCTATTCTATTCTATTCTATTCTATTCTATTCTATTCTATTCTATTCTATTCTATTCTATTCTATTCTATTCTATTCTATTCTATTCTATTCTATTCTATTCTATTCTATTCTATTCTATTCTATTCTATTCTATTCTATTCTATTCTATTCTATTCTATTCTATTCTATTCTATTCTATTCTATTCTATTCTATTCTATTCTATTCTATTCTATTCTATTCTATTCTATTCTATTCTATTCTATTCTATTCTATTCTATTCTATTCTATTCTATTCTATTCTATTCTATTCTATTCTATTCTATTCTATTCTATTCTATTCTATTCTATTCTATTCTATTCTATTCTATTCTATTCTAAAAAGGTTATCATTGCCTGCGATCTTGAGGGCTAAGACACCTCTTATGCCGGTAATTACTTACGCTGGGTTGCTCCACCCGTCGGAACACAGCGCGATGCGTGGCGACATTTAGAGCGAGCAGTGGTACCCACCCAGTCGGACCTTGCATAGTAATATCCTACTATGGGTAAAAGTTTTATACAGGGTGTAATAAACAGGTATAGCAATCCCTCAAAATGGGCTTCTTCTCATGAAGACGTCGTGTTAAAATTGCAATAGAAGGACTTTTAATACAAATCGATCAACTGATTGTGTAACTTTGTATGGAAAATCAAATTTTGTTGCAATTTCAGTAACGTAGAATAAAAGTTGTTCAGTTTTATGAGTAGAAATCCCCCTTAATGAAATCCTGTTGCTACGATCTTATGAGTAGAAATCCCCCTAAATCCTGTTGCTACGATCTTATGAGTAGAAATCCCCCTAAATCCTGTTGCTACGATCTTCTCTATTTTTTGCTTTATAATGAAGGTTATCGTCAGTCCAGACATTGAATAAACTAGCCTGTGTAAACATCCGCTTATTTTATTTATACCTAATTGCATTTTATTTGAGACTATCTGGTGCCCGCTATTGGTTTGCGTAACAAGAAAAATAGGATTTTTTTTTGTATCTATTACTTTCGAAATCTTTAGTTTATATTATTATATTTGTTTGGATATGTTGAATGTAGACCTTTTTTTTATAGATTTAATATTTATTTGTAAGTAATGTAAGATTTCAAGTTAAGACAAATCATTCTCTATATTTCAATTCACCTGTGTGTTTTGTTTACTTTTTGACTATGTTAACAAAATGACGTCATCTCTTGTAATCGTTGGAGATAGTTAACAACCCATTACGTCCCCACTGCAGGGTGCCCCTCCCTGTAGGGGGTCTCTTCCCATATATTGGGAAGGTTAGGCCATACTTCACACACGGGGGCCAAGTCTGGATTGATGGACTGTGGACTGGTTGTGGAGCTAGTGGCTAACCCCAGTGTCAGAAGTTTTCAAGCCGCCTATAAGGCCTCCGACAGAGCTTAACGACTACCATCTAGCGATAGCAGCCGGCACCAATGGCTTAACGTGCCGTTGGAGATAGTATTAATACGATATATGATAGCCTCATGTTTTTTCTTATCTCCTAAAAAGTAGTGAAAACGGACGTCCGGCCTCTTTGCTCTGAAGTACAGAACTAAAATTAAATTGGTTTTTTTTTTTGTTTTTTTTTTTCAGTGCTCCTGGTAGTGTGCCTGTTCAGCGTAAAAAATCTGATGGAAGCGATCCGAAGCGGCAATGTCTACAGCAGCCCGGGCGAGGTCTATTACAAGTACTGATCCATTGAGTAAAAAGTCCTGATCCGTAATTTTCGTAATGTTAACCTTAGAAGAAACACTATAGGATAAACAAGGTATTAAAAAGTTCAGTAAAGTTTAAAATAGAATTTTTGTAACAAAAAAATGTTTAAGGAATTTACAGCCTGTATATGTATACAAATATAACAAAATCAAGATTTCTATTTAAATTGTAACTGTGTAATTGAGGGGTGGGTTTTTTGAATAAGTGTAATTGCAAAAAAAAATTATTATGTTAATCTGTACAGATTTTGTCATAGTTTTAGGCAATAAATAAAATAGTTGTACATGTGATTAATACTTTATTTTTATTTCAAAAATCTAGCTATCAGCAGCACCTGTTCATAAACAGTCTACTTAATAATACTTAATTAAATAAATAAATAAAACATTCACACATACAGACAACAATTAATAAATAAAATAACACACCTTTAAAATAACAATCACAGTCTCAACAAATAATTGCTATGCTAGTCTAATATTACTTCGTACTTAATTTACTTTACAACTATTCGTATTTGTAATAAACATTTGGGCTATAATTTCTGTCTACCGGTATCGAAGCTTCACGTTTCCTCCGTCCAAGCATCATAGGAACCACCATAGCCATGGTCGCTGGCACCATGCCAGCACCAACAGCGGCCAACACCGTAGAACTGTCAGGGCCAGGCATAACGCTCGCCACAATCTTCTTCTTAACCCCCTTATTCACAACAGGACGATTTTGAGACGCCATTGCATCCAAATCATACTTTCTATCCATATCTCGTTTTGATTCTTCAACGGTTTTGAAACTCTTCTCTACTTCCAGCATACCTCCGTGTGAGGTGGTCATGTTAGTGTGGACATCGTCTACAGGTAATACAGTCAACAATACGGCTTGGTGTGATGTTATCGGAGCAAAGTCTACTAGGTCATCTGCAGGTGTGCTAAGGGATCTTTGTCGCTTCTTGTTTCGGTAGCCTTTAGTGGTAGACAGCAATACCCACTGTCCGTCTCCATGTGGTGGTCTAGAGGCCGTTGTTCGGTCACTGTCTAATTCGGGGCTGCCTGCGTATACCACTTGAGTTGGCCTCCTGATTGGTCGTTGCATAGAAGATTGATGCAAAGCTTCGTAGTCGTAAGGGAAATTCGATGGTCTGTGGTCTGTCACAACTGAATCCGATATTCCATAGTACACGCTAGCATCTTCAGAATATGCCTCTTCGTGGTCACAGTTTGGTTTTTGGGGACGCCTTCCGTCATCTGGTGACCATGATAGTGGATATGAAGTATGTTGTTGCTGAGGTTTCGTCCAAGATGGCTTTGACGGCATTTCTGCGTCATATTCAGTTGGTAGATTTTGGTATTTGTTGTTTATGTAACCGGGACGGGCAATTATAGAAGGTTTCTTGTACTGATTATTACTGTTGTAATTGTAATTATTCTCGATTTCTTGATAGGAATTATATGGGTCATCACTAGGATATCGATCACTATCGTCATTCCACTGATAAGGCTTTTGCTTCTTTACATTCGGTTTCCACTTCGATATTTTACTAGTTGACCACGCTACCGGTTCCAATGTGACCCAGCCATCTTTGTCATCGTAAGGGTGTTTATGTTGTTTCACTTTAAGCCTATTCCACGAGGTGTAAACTTTGCCATTCCCACCTTCATCATCGATTTCTTCACTGCTAATTGAAGAATATGGATCAGCTTTATATTTTTCCTTCTTTAACTTTGCTGCCAATGCACTTATAGCTTGCAGACGATCCTTAGAAACATCCGGATAATCTCTCAATTTGTCTTCTATTATGTATTCCTCAATACCTTTCTGTGGTCCCACCTCAGGATTGAAGCCTTCCTGACAGGAAGGTCCATAACAACGTGGGTTGTCTTTTGCATCGTGGTCATGAATTATGTGTGTCATGAGATTTTTAACTTCAGTATCTACTTTATCAATGTCCGGTTTGAAAGGAGCTGCATCCCACTTTCGATTTATACTTCTTATGGCAGGTCCTGTCTCAATAATAGTGATTGGTTCCTTTCCCGGCACTTCTAAACGATAAGTTTTGACCTTTTCTCCATACTTTTCGAGTTGCGTTTGATCAATAGCGTTCACTAAGGCAAGGGTACAGATCACGAGTAGAAGCACTGTCATTTTCGTTTGTACGTTTTTACTTTCTCCGGTTCGCATGACGACGGCGCGCTGCGAGCGCGCGAGAACTGAGCGGCGGCGCGAGCGCACGCAGCTGATATAGTTTTGATTGTGGATGCACTAGCCCTCCCTGCGACTGCTTCTAATGCAGCGATTCCCACTCGGTCACGAAGAATGAGCGAGATAATTTTGTGGCGATTGTCATTTACCGGATGCTATCTTAATTGGCGATCTGGCATCTCTCTCCGAGCCCCGTGACCTGTGCGCAGGTGAAACCATTTTTCATTTTGTAAAATGTTTTCTCCGTGGATAATGGGAGAAATGTTTCGCAGGCTTTTACTTCAATGCGATTGCGATTAGTATCTTTATGGCTTGTTCTAACATTTGTTTATTTTGTTTCCCTCAGTAACCTTTTCTCATTTTCTCGCTTTTATTTTCTTTCATAAACCCTTTGCAAGCCAAGTAATACCGTAATTAAATTACTAAGTTGTTATTTCTGTACATCAGTGATCTATGAATATATTTTTCCTCGGCTTTTTACTATCAGTACTAACTTAATGCCCTCTTGTATCAATCCAACACGTGAACTAACTACAACCATGGAACCACTTCACACTGCTACAGCCACACGTATACTCCAGTTTCCCATTTCCCCTTCCTGTTCTGCTCTCTCCATAATCGCCGCCTATTATCCCTATCGCTCGATCAACTCCGCTGTAATTGCACGAATGTAGTGCGCATGTTTCTGAGTCATTCTTGCAGTAGCGCCGCTTACAGATGATAATAAGATGTGGAAAATAAATATTTCAAAAGAAATTATTCTTGACATTTTCAATACCTAAATCCTATTCTCCAATCGTTCATGTAGGAACAGAAAGAACTAAAAATATGCAATGATATGGCAAAATGGCAACATGGGGGAAACTTCAAGTACCAATGGATATGTTAAAATCGAAGCATCGACTTATAGCTTTAACGTAAACTAGCCTATATCAATGGTTAGTCAAACCTTGGAGCTGAAAGTAAATGGACGATTGAGTGAACAGACTTCGTGAAGATCAATGACGCAGTGAAGAAATGGTTAAGTATCTTTAAACTCCGCGACATTCAACATTTGTTCTCGCGTCTGCTACGAGAGTATTTTTGCGCGACTGTGAAACCAGCCTATAGCACTCTGCTATCTACTTTGAAGACTATTTCAAACCTAATTCACATCTCTATAAAGTTTATTCGATCATCCTATCTCGCTAGCATTACAGAGCAAGTGTAATTTTAAGTTTGAACATAAGGAGATAAAAGTTACAAGCCAGTCTTGATCTCTTTAGCTGATTTTCTTCTTGTTTTGTTAAGGATTGTTTAACACTGTTGCGTGTATGATTTCAGATTTTCTGGAAGATATTAATTAAAGCAAGCTTTCTAACTCATATTATTGCAAGCTTTTGTAAAATAAATGTTAGTACAATTAGCTTCGATACTAAATTATTAAACAAAAGTAAAAAAGGATCTTAAAAGGTTCCAAGCTCCATGAAACGATATCTGAGTTCATATGAGGAATACGACGAGTACGTAGTCTAGTGGAGTGGTTTCCATTGTTAAATGGAAAAACTAATTACCTATTTTTGGTAATATTTACTAACGCCCTTTTATTGAGCCCGAGAGTAAAAAATATATCACCACACAGCTTTTGTTATTCTTTAATTTAATCAGTATTTATAAGTGTTTGATGACTCAAATTCCACATTTACATTAATTAACATTCCGTCACAAGGATACATAAATCCAAGCTTTGTAGGACTCGGTTTGGTTGGTGGTAGGGCATTTCGGAGCCCGTCTGACTTGCTACCACCTTCTTCGCCTCCAAACATCAATTTGCGTTCAACATAAAGATAAAGCAACCAGTTACCCATTGCGTTGGGAAATCTTACTAAACCCGCTTCCATTTTCGGCATCATTATTACTTATCACCAGGTTGTTGAAACTCCTTTAGATTTATAATAGGCCATCTGTAGAGCAATCTGTCGTTTAGCTTTTTTTATAAGAACTTAATGTCACTTCATCTTATTTTTCTCTTACGTAACACATTAAAATATACATTTCATTACTTTATTCCTTTTTATTTATTCGCGCACTCTGTGTAGTGGCTATCTAGCTACTACAGGTTATGGGCCAGCTTTATTTTAAAGAGGAATAACTGTGTTTGCGCAAAACAAGAAACAACTATGAGTCTACCACCCGCTGATGGTCAGTCTGGCGCTGACAATAATTCCAATGCGTCTACCGATGCCTACCAATGCGTCTAAAGCTGCCAAAAGAGTCCTTCGCTACCTTAAGGCAACAAAGGATTTGAAATTGGGTAGTGTACGTTCGGTACCAGGCTCTGTCGGTGACCTTATTGGTTACTCGGACGCCGACTACGGGAATAGTGCTACCGACAGGCGTTCCTATACAGGCTATGTGTTCACTGTTTTCGGTATGCCCATCTCATGGGAAGCTCGAAAACAGAAAACCGTAGCGCTGTCAACAACCGAGGCCGAATACATGGCACTTGCAGAAGCCTGCAAAGAGGCGTTCTATCTAAAATCGCTTTTGATTTCTTTCCTCGAAACCGACTGTTCTGTGACGATCTACTGTGACAATCAAAGTTCCCTATTTCTAACAAAAAATAATACGTACCATTCTCGGACAAAACATATAGACATTCGTCATCATTTCATAAGAGACGCTGTACAACAAAATAAAGTAAAATTACATTATATACCCACAAAAGATATGGTGGCAGACGTCCTAACAAAACCATTGGCTAGGATTAAACATTCTAAATGTACCATACTTTTAGGTTTAGGTTTATAGTAATTGTAATTTTATGTGTCTTTTGTTTTTATATTTAATTGATGACGTTAGATAGATAGTCTTTTGTTTTTGGTAATGTGAATTATTTTTAGTAGAATATACAATATTATTAGGGAAATTTTGGATAAGGATCATTTATTTTTTGTTAAACACTATGCAGGTGTCCTATTACGGGAGGGTGTTGAAACTCCTTTAGATTTATAATAGGCCATCTGTAGAGCAATCTGTCGTTTAACTTTTTTTTTATAAGAACTTGTCACTTCATCTTGTTTTTCTCTTACGTCACACATTAAAATATATATTCCATTACTTTATTCCTTTTTATTTATTCGCGCACTCTGTGTAGTGGCTATCTAGCTACTACACAGGTGACATAATGCCAAGGGTGTGGGTAAAAAACAAAGATCGCACTACCTAATTCCTGTGTCTGCTCTAAGTATCTTTTGGTTATTTACTAGATATATCGTCCCTCGCACGGCTAACACTCCTATCTCATTTTTCTCAAGTTTTAAAAAACAACCGTATTTCAATTAGAAAAAATCCAAACTCAAATCATCAAAAATCTGAGATAGGAGAGTTAGTCGTGCGAGGGACGATATGTATGACGGTGATAGTATCAATATGATGCCCGCACAAAACTGCAAAACAAGAACAACAAAGTTTGTTGCGCAATCCAACGAATGTGCTCTTATTTGGTTTCTGCATTGGGCGCAACAATGTTAACAATATCAATCGGTTATGCAACTACGAAGAGAGAGCAACCGGAAACAACACTTTTTGTTATTATTGTTTTTAATACTTTTCAATGTATAAGTTTTAGGCAAACTTTGTTTTATTTGTAATATGAATGCGTTTTAAGTAGGCTTAACTCAAAACTTAGTACGACATTTTTGCGCGTTTAGGCAAATTATGTTATCCCCTCTATTAACCTTCTAATATAGCCATGTTTGAATCAAATCTATATGGTTAATTAAAAAAAAAGTGGTGATAACAGATAATCTTCAAAAGAAAAACCGTTTCTTTCAATCTTAGTTTCTCTCACTATTAACCCATAGCTGATGATTGAATAGTTAACACGAATCACATACTCCAAAACCTAACATGTTATTCTGTTCTAGTTCCAGATTAGTAGTTAGTAAAGTATTAAGTATTACGTATATTAAGTAGACTCGTGATGTCTCCCATTAGAGTAAGCAGAAACCACAGAATGCCTTTTTTTACTCTTATGATACGTACGTGATAATGATACGTACGCACGTAAAGCTAATCTGTCACTGAACACTACATTTTTTTTAGTTTTCATCATCTTCCTTTCCATATTATCCGGGATCAGTTGGCTTTAAACATTATATCTGGTTTCTCCTTCAGACCTTATGTTACTCAACCCTCGCATCTCTCCATACTCCACCATATCCCACTTGACCCCATTCAACCATCGCTTCTTAACCTTCAGCCGCAAGTCTATCACCCTTCAAGTTACTTGGACTTAGCGTCGCGAAGTTTCCAAACCTACTCACGGATTTCCCAGTAATTACTTACATAAACCTCTTAATGTTTCGAGACAATACCACTCAGTTCGTGGCCTACGACCGTGACTCCGTTCTTATTTATCGCCAGGCTCTTTCTGCTTTCTACGGCTCCAAATGGATCCATGCGGATTTCTAAACATTTCTCTTGCACTCGAACTAAAAAAGTAAAAACTGTCGCTAATCGATGAGATGGAACATTTGAGGATATAATTAACGCAATTGCCGGTCGTTCAACTTCGGTATTATGCTCAATGGATGGAATCTTTAAATTTCTTCTAAGTGACCGCGTCTTGTTATTCAAGCAATGGGATGCACTCGTAGATAAAAAGTATTTTTTTATGAATAAGTTTTTATTTCAATTTTGACTTCATCATCATTTTTGATAGACCCTTGGCATTTTGGTTTAACTCTCTGCGTATTCTGTTCCAGTGTATGACAAACTAACAAAGATGAACATGTTTGTTTGCGCTCTTGATGTAATATGTTGTTTGTTAAATAAATGTTTCTCTATCTATCTATCTATCTCTTTATCTGAGTATTTTATAGTTATATGATTATTATACGTACATATATATTGTATTTAAACTTTAGTACTTTAGTAGCCCCTTGTTTATGTGTAGTATTGTAGTACAAGGAATCCTATTTTGGGTTCAGATGATCATAATGTTTGTACCTGGACTTACTTAGGTGATGCTAACAAAAACAACTATTTCAAAGTAGTATAATCACAAAGATCTACGGAGCTGGTATCCACATAATTAATCTGTAGGCGTGGAGGCGTGGCTATTGTAATTGTCAATCAATACCACGAGGGAGAAGCCGAGACAGGCGCGTGCGTCGATCAGTCAATCAAAGCAATAGGGTAGATGACTGCATCAACAATTAATTATGAAACACTTTTCACTAAATAGCTCTTTTATTCAAACAGTAGAAAAACTTACCTGCTAGCTTACATTACATGTGCATTTTTTAATATCGTAAAAACGGTTTAAGTATGGAAACGAATATACGAAAATTATTATATCTGTACTTTGCTATTTTAATAACTCACATTAATATGTATTTATTGGTTCTGTAATCCATATACAACAGAATAATTGAACTGAAATAAGGAATTGTATTTCTTGTACATATATAATAACAATTTCGTGATAGTAATAATGGTGTCTGCGTGAGTGAAATTAAAAGTAGTTTTAGTAAACGGTAAAGGATAGTTTCTCTTTTTTCTTATCATTTGATACTTACAAATAACCGTATTCTCTTGTCCCATGGAGCTCACAGCGGTTTCCTGGTATCGCATTTAACATCACATCACGTTGAGGGCTAATAATTTTAAATGTAAAATTTAAGATATTTTGTCATAAGTATAGATTTACACTTATGGAAGTGAACCCGTTAAACTTGGATCCCTTAAGATTTAAAACGCTCTTTATAACACTCTAAAAAAATTCGTGCAAAAAATTATGTGACAAAGACTTTGGGACTTTTGTATAAATATCTCTCTGGTTTAGTTTACTACCAACAATACCTTTAGTGAGGCGTTTAAAGTACACGCTACGCTAAATCACAGTTTGTTTAACAACCTATAAGATCGATCGGTTGACGCGGTAAATGTTGGAGCAAAATGCAATTCATCGTTCAGAAGCTAACCTTAGCCGTGACTCAGCTTAATATCCTGCAAGGTACAGGCAGGTTGATCGGTTCCCAAATAATTTGATACACAACATTATATGTTAACAGAATGCATATATTGAGCTAAATCATCAGGTGATCCGTCTGCTCGTTTGCCACCTATCACATTAAAAAAAAAACATTGTGTACAAAATTCACATAATAAGTTTACATATTAAACATACATATTTGGTATACTTACCTCTGAAACATCCAATGTTGAATTTTAATTCTGGACTAAATAAATCCACAAAAAATCAAACTTTTTATTCATGTAGCAATTACTATGGTCCCTAGCGGGGTCCAACTTGGTAGAACCCAGTTTGTTTGCTGGTAGGGCGAAACTTTTCGCTTGGCTAGCTACCGCCGCGCCGTCTTATCTTGCTTTGGCATCAGTATTAATATTTAAATGTTCTGGAAGATAGCCAGTTCCCCGTTACAGTGAAAGATCGTGTAAAATCCACTTCTATCTTCGGTATCATCATTACATTATATCTAGTGATAGGATTTCATGCGCTTACTGTTCGTTGATTTAAAAAAAGGTGTAACGGACCAAACTACGTTACATATTCACAAATGCAATTATTTAATAAAACTTTTACGAATTTCAACAGTTTTGGAGACTAATAGAAATAAAGCTTCACATTCAATCTTCTTGCGAGTCATTTCCAGGTATAAAATATTTTTCAATATTTTCATCTCCTTTACGCTTCATGAAATTAAAAGAAAAGGATTGACAATTATTGTTTTGGGGATACTCTAAGGTGGATCTTCGGATGGGAACCAAAAATGAAGTGGTTGAGTTTTATAAATTAGAAGTGGGGAAATTTATTTCAGTTTATTTAGATAGACAAATGGGTTGCGGGATAGATTATGAGTATTTGTATCAAAATAAATATCGTGAATCTATTAGGTTTAGCTAGGAAAGTGGCCGAATCGGTAAAGTATTCACTCTACGGCGATTCCTTAGAAGTGCCATGGATTTTATGTTTTCGTATGGTTCGAGTGATGGTTTGAAATAAAATGTGTATTATTTTCATGGGGTTCTGGGGTGTCTCCCTATTTGGACCTAGATTTATTTAATATGCGATTTGAACTTGCATGCTTTTATTTGTCTATTGTCATGTGTTTTATAATGTGACATCTTTGTTTTGCTTGGATACAAACGTTTACTACGCAGTATGCTTGACAACTATTATATTTTTCCCTGCTATTTAATTCTATGGAACTTATTCTTTATTATCGTCGAGGGCTGAAGCTATTCTGTACAATATCATAGAGAGATCAAACTACTCAGATATCTTCTGCAAACAACCTCCGGGTTCTATTTCGGTTCTTTGGTGCTACTGCCCAACCTGAAAAGTACTAAGCTTTAAAGCATTAAAGAACTGCAGTTTTACTATGTCTTTATGTTTACTCGCCGACGTCGCTAGATTCATTCCAAACCTATGCGTTTACACTTGGGTTCTTAGTGGTGTCGCGAAACCTGAAAAGTATTACGCTATGACAGCATTATTGACCTGAGTCTTGGATGAATTTAGTTAGCTACATTCTACGGTGAAATTCTACAAACTCGTCATACAGTGAACTTCAGCTTTCTGCGAGATTTGAGTAATTGACCGATCAGTTGTCCAGTGAGATGATTCCGGGCGGAACAACGCTGTTATCTATAGTAAATAATTTATTGCTCTAAAAGAGTGAAAAGCATTCTTGTTTCAAGCGCTGTTTCCAATATTTGCGAGAAAAGAGTATGGACTAAATTATGGGGACAGAGCACTATCCAACTTAGGAGGGTTGAGGTGCATGGAACGTTGCGGGAGCGCCTAAATTTAACTTATTTATTTGTACAGAGTTCAGTTCTCTGAATAAATAACCTTTGTTTGTTTTGGCTACATTTTTATATCATATATAATGTGCGACTAAATTTTAGTTACGCATTATACTAAGCTAAGGGGGCAACATTCCCTCTCCCGTTGGGAAGGGGTCCAATATAAAGAGCATTTTCCTTGTAGATTCTAGAATTTATGGTTCAGGGATTTAAGGTTCTTTTAGGGAAATCCGTACAGTTGACTTTTCATTAATCTCAATCCATTCTAAAAGAATTAGGGTTACGTAATTCTAGACGATCACAACTTGGGGTTCTCGCTACTAGCGATCACTGGCCATACATATTTTTAAGATCCGCTATTATTTTGTTAGGTAGGTTCTTGATATATTTAGTTACCTTTAGTTTAGTTTGTTAGGCTAGGCGGGTTGTTACAATTTGGTGTCCGGTGACCAGGATAAGTTTAGGTCTAAGTCTTTTAGGTTCTTACAATCTGTTACCGGTTTTCGGATTTGTTTATTCAGGTATTTCTATTTAGGTTTAGTTAGATCTTTAGGTTCTTACAAAGGTAATAAAAAAGTTTGCCCCTATGTCATTTCCAACAACAGAACCACAGAAGAAATATCTTAATACTTTTCTATCAATCAATCCAGGCCGATTTCAGCCAGCGGTCGTACCTATGTCGAATGTGACTGAGTTAGCCGGTTTTGGTGAGAAATACTTTTATTATATAATAAAAGTATTTCTCACCAAAACCGGCTAACTCAGTCATGTATATTTTTTATAGGTACAGTATGGTCTAGCACACGTTAACAGATTACATAAAAACTACATTTTCAACGGTAACACTACCAGTTTAAGCTAAACAACGCTACAAAGAAAACTACATACAAAGGGAGATCATCTTACACTAGAAGAAGGTCTTGCAACCGTTATCATGTCATCGATTATACATTTTCCTTAATGCTCTGGCACTGCGACCTGAAAAGATCCTGGCAGCCAAACACATTTTGCTGCGATTCATACAGATCCTTTTCAACTTCACGTCAGTTCCTTCTTGGCGTACATTTTATCCAACAGGCCATTTTTAAATGCTCATCCTTCAACGCTCTCTTGACGGTACAATCCTCTCCCCTCAGAGTCCTTGGCAGTTTGGCAGCCATGGTTTCGCTAACGACTTCAGGCTTGGAAACTATGTCTGACTATTCTTCAACTGTTGTTATTCCACGTCACACTCAATTACGCTAACCAAAACAACACCGCCGCTGTTGCGTCACGTAACCGCCGCGGTTAGGTTTGAAAGCGTAATTGCCGTCAAGCGTTATAAAAGAAGAAACAAAAGCACTTTCGTTGCTCTACTCCTGCTTGAACAGAGGTACCCGTTGAGACACGAGCTTTGTAAATGATACCTACGCTAAATCTGTGTTTCCGGCTCGAAGTTTTTTAGGTTGAATGGAAAAATAATAGTAAAATATTAATTGAATTTCTTAAATTTATATTGTTATCTAATGATTTCCGTTTACTAGAGTTAATGTTGTTATGTTATTTATAATTTATGAACAATATAAGGTACAAAGGTACTGGTCCAAAGTAAAAATTTAATGACTTTCTCAAAGAAGCTCATGATAAAATCATGATATAGAAATTCTACTTCCATACCGTTGCTCGGTCAGCTGATTGATTTGCTATTTGAGATGTTACTATACTTCATTGTGTAGGTACTTCAAGAAATGTAAACAATCTTTATATGTCTTTTAATTCATATGTGCATGTTTAAATTCTGATATTTCTTGCAAACGTAGGTACAAAGTTTCTTTTGCATTTCTATTAAACACGTATTACATTCTACTCGTTTGAGTTTTAACAAGCAGGTATCAATAAAAAGACATATCAAGATTGTTTACGTTTTTTTAAGTATCTAAACAAACGAAGTATAGGGTTTTCATGATCATATGCTACTTGTGTGCAAACAATAAAAAAAAAAAAAAAATATATACGAGATGCACGCACTTTTCCTAAGGAATACATGGTCAAAAAATAAATGAAATACATCAAAGAAATGGACAAGTTATTAAGTTTTGTATTTTTATTCACCTCTTTCAATGCGTTCTGTTTTTTACAGATTTCACACATGCCCTTACAAAAAGACTCTCCAGGCCGTAATCGTTTAATTTTTTCAACCGACTTCAAAAAAAGGAGGAGGTTCTCAATTCATCGGAATCTTTTTTTTTTATTACTCGAAGACGCCTGAACCGATTTCGAAAATTCTTTTTTTGTTTAAGGGTATACTTCACAGGTGGTCCCGTATAAATTTTATCGAAATCGATTCAGCGGTTTTTGAGAAAATCAACAAAAACATAGCAAAATTGGAGTTGTTGCGGTTGAAGTCGGTTGTTTTTAACGTATTCAGCGTGGTCAATTATTGTAATATTGCAATAACTTTCTACGAAATAAAAACTTTAAGCTCCTCCCTTTTCTGAATTTTTGTTCAAATTCAACAGATACAAATAAATGATGATACATTTTATTCCACTCTCGCATTCATTTTAACATCTAATAGGCACCTCCATCCACACCAATTTCCCTAATATTTCATACCACTGTCACGTACAATTTAATCAAAATAAGCTTAACCACCAATTTTAACAATCAAAACAATCTCCATTAAAGTTCAAAAAACTTTTTTGATTACAATACCGTCGCTACTCCACGGTTTCCGCGGCTGTAGCTACAGTAAGGTACCCGGTTTCACTTTCTTGCCGAATCATTTTCTCCGTGAGCTCTCACGCGGCGGTGAAATGGCCCTGGGTAGCGCGGGCGCATGGGAAAGGGCGTGTGCGCGTTGGTCTCAGTGAGACTCGGTCACATGGGAACTGATTAAATAATTCATTGAGTAAATAGCCCAATTAAGTCAACCAGCTACAGTGTTCTACTAAAATCTTTGACGTTTCGTACAAATCGGTCAGCCTGATAAGTCAAATGTATGAAAAGTATATTTTTAGCAAGAATTATTTTTTAAATATTTATTGACATTAGCATCACGTATATTATTACCTCTTAAGAAAGGATTTTCAACGAAAACAATTATTAACAACCCATTACGTCCCCACTGCAGGGGCACGGGTCTCTTCCCATAACAATACCCCGTTATTATAAGTATAAAAACGGAACATGTAGAAGAAATGTAAATGCAATGAAACTCTACCAACTTAGCAGTCAGCATCAATATGAGTCCAAAGCACACTGTGACGAAAATACACTCGCTTTAAGCGCATCGCGGCTTACGGCTGCAGTTGACCGTGACATGAACTGTTGAACTCTGACCAATCGCTGTCACTCTCACAATACAACCTGGCAATTTGTTTGGAAAGTAAATCACGCCAGAGTGAAGCCAGAATTGCTTTGTTTGCCGATGAAGGTACTTAGCTCAATTCATGTATTTCCTCTAGACCTACGTCAGTCCATCTTTTTACATATACCTATGCCAAATTGCAGTCAGTGAAATCGGTTGAGTAGTTACAGCGTCAGTAAGAGTAGGTATATTGTTTTTTTTACGGCGCCTAACTGAGTATCGTCAAAAGTAACACCAAAAACTGCTCCAAAGAGGACGTAGCCGCGGGCTAAAACTAGTTAAACCAATGAATAAAAGTACCTTTACACTATCTAATACTTTTTTGAGTTAATGATGGAAATAAATTGTAAAAATAAATAAATAAAGTTATAGAGAACATCGATCGATCGTACAAAAGACATCAACGAGACGCACAAATTTAAAAGTTTTTTTTAAAGGAAATTTTACCAGCCGTAGAAGCAGTTACTACATGTCTTTTAAAAAACATAAATATTGAAGGATGGTCATAATTTTCAATTAAATTTAAAATACCGAAAAAGTTTTAACTGCATCCTATTTTTTTATAATTACAAATATTTTCTGTAGCGCTGTTTTAATTTACGTGAAGGTCGAGCAGATGATTAGCTTTGTATTGGAGAAGTTCAAAATTATTTTGATTTCAGTTAATAGATGAATAAAAACAAATTTACCTAATATCTACCCTGTATAAAAATAAATGAAAGTTTAATTTAGGAGATTAATCGTCATATGAACACTGACCGACATAACGCTTACTTACTGTTTAGTCAAACGAAAAACTTCCTCTTGACCTTTTATAGTACGAAATACAGATTTGTATTTTTAAATAATATTAAACGTGTTCACGTTAAATAATTAAATATGAATGCATGATAGGTATATCGTAATATAATGTACTGAGGCAATATTAGTAAATATAAAATATTATTAGTCTATGGGTACATAATGAACGTTCTATGCAATAGAATATATTGCCATCTATCGAGTACTTCGTAAACTTTTACAAGCAAAATAAGTGAACAGCGTACCGTCAGCGTAGAGAACGCCATGCCCCGCTGTCGTTCAATCAACTCGGCTTGTAGAAGCAGAAAAAAGTTCACGTTCGTAATAACGGCTTCTCTCAACAGATGGCGGGCTTGTTAACTAAATGCTGAAGCATACAGTCTGACTAGGTACTGACTAGTACGACCTTTTGGCGTGTGGATGACATTGTGTGGGGGCGCTTTTGTCGCAAATCTGACTTCTTTGTATGCTTGTAATAGATTTTTTTTTCGTTTTTCAAATAAACACAGTTTGTCAACAGATCTGTAGGTGTAATTGTAATCATCATAAAATTCATGAGGTGATCAAACAGTCTGTAATAATTCCGTTTTTCCGTAATATTTCCGTAGTCAGAAGTATCACACTTTAGAACTGATCTTCTGAATGTATGAAACCAGCAACAATGAAAAGTGCCAGCCATAGAAATTGGCTTACGTTCATATATTTTCATACAACGCTATTTTTGTTCTGAGTTACGCCTGCCTGTTTATTATAGGGTCCCTCAACCAATACCAATAGGGTACATGACTGCTTTAAATTACTCTTCCATTGAAACAATAAAACATATTTGTTTTGTTTTTCATCACATTTGATAAAAAAAACAAAAAAGATGCTGAAAAATTTTGAACATCACGTCGTCATCAGAACAAAATATCGTTTTTGACAGATGATAAAAAGTAGTTCAAATGACTATCATGAAACCGTGACTAAAAAAACAAATAGATTCATCTCCGTCATATGTGGACCACGATATTACATAACATCAGAAGTGTGTTTCATGCTCTAAAAGAGTCGTCACGATAAACATCGTGATTAAAAAGCAGTGCGATGACACTTTTCCAGCTTTTATTACTACCGGTTTTTGTGCCTAGGTATACTTGTCACCACTTTATATACACAGTATACACAATCGTATATACAGGATATTAAAAAAAACCACTGCCGAATACTTAAACTATGGGTTCCACACATGAAACTGAACAACTTTTCCCATGGAAGTGAATACTTAAATTATCAAACAAAAATTTTGCTCTCGAAACAAAATTGGCTGAAATGCCGATCCATTTATATGATAAGTTTTTTTTATTCATGAATACTTTTTTAATAATTTTTAAAATAATATGTGATAAGTTGTATGTTTTTATTTCTTTTTCTTATGTTTATCAGTCTTGTGTGTGATCGCAGCAACAATAAGTGCTTTAATCTCCCTATCTAATTCAGTAAAATCGTAGAACAAATGTTGTTCAGTTTTTGTGCTCATTTAACGAGCCTTACACCTACTTGGATACACCTCTTCTTCTTATCGTGTAGTACAATTTACACTGTAGATGTAATTTTAGGTTTATAGGAAGACTTTACAAACTGCAAACCAAATAAGTTTTGCATATCTCGTTGATGTCTTTTGTATGACTGATTTTTATGATTATTATGATTATTTTATGATTATTTTACTAAAAATTGTGTGGAATTGATGTCTTTAATTACATTTAAACACAATTTCTATGAACTCTCCTTTTTTATAAAATACATGGTATTATAGAAATATCCTCTACGCATTTATCCACTGAAATAACGCATGAAAAGTGCACTTGCATTGTTAGCTGAGTTTCACTTGCATTTTCATATAAAATTGCAGTTACAAAACAAGACGTATTTTTCTAGTTGTGATCTTGAAAATTGACCGAGTGTAAGTAAATACGTAAGCCATAAGTAACTGTCTTATTTAGTATTCACATTAATATTTTCGCAAATTCACTACCTATGGGTCTCTTTTACAAAGTCGTTAGTTTTGTAATAACAGCTCTAGATTAAAAAGTGTCAGTACTGTCAGTAAGTACCTTCAAAACACCCGATATTGTACAAATTAATGTGGACGAAAGTACCAAATTGATTCCTTTTTTGACTTAGCACCCTTACGTGAGGTATGGCTTACGCTTCAAGAGATTTATAAAACAGTCATGCACAATGGAAATGGGAGAAACATATTCTGGGAATTTCAAAGCGAGCAAATTCCCTCTTGTTTATTATATGGAAGGCCTTCTCCCACATAGACAAGGTACTTTTCATGAAGCTCTATAAGACATACGTCAGGCCGTTATTGGAGTATGGATACCAAATTTGGAGCCTTTACTTCAAGAAAGACATTAACCTCATAGAAAAGGTTCAAAGAAGAGCAACAAAAATGGTTACCTGTCTTCGGAACAAAGAGTATGGACAACGGTTGAAGGAATTAAAACTTACGATACTTGAATAGCGTAGGCAACGTGGTGATCTCATCGAGACTTACAAAATACTGAATGGGCTATATAACGTCAGGAACTTGAATGAGATATACGTGAAAAGCAAAAATGTGAACCTGAGAGGACATTCGCTGAAACTATGGCGCCCGATAAGTACAAGCAACCCACACCGCCACTTCTTGCCACTCCGCATAGTAAATCAGTGGAACAAACTACCAGAGACAGTCATAAGTGCCCCATCCGTGAATAGTTTTAAAAATAAATTGGACAAACATTTGTTAAAAACTACATAAGTGCAGTGAACTACACGCATCAGCTGTTATAGCTGCTAGTGTATAAACTATAATAATAAAAAACAATAACAATAATATAAGGTATCAATTAAAAACATTAACAGTAATTAAATACGTTTCATCACCTTTAGCTACCCCAGATACCATCTGGTGATTACTAGTCTCTATGAATCATAAATATGATCATGGAATATGATACAATTGAGTCCATGGGTACTTAACTTCGTGTCACCTAGATATTATGTCATTGTAATGACTGCAAGGGTGTCCCAAAAATCTCAAACGTAACTATTACGGATCCAATATTGTTCTGTAAACAAACGTGTTCCGCTAAGTTTAGCTAGCTAGGGTTGTCACTTGTTTTGGTAAAATCTATGTATGTATTTAAATTTTTTATCAATATGACCAACGTATAAAGAGTTATCCACAGGTACAAATAGGTATAGCATCTAGGGACTTATAAGTGATATGTTAATTAAAAAAAACTAAAATTAGTATCAAATCTATCTGGGTAGTAAAATTGAATACGCAATCAATAATTAATCAATTCATCCTAGCAATAAACTAAGACAAAGCCAAATAATTTTCTCTTCGTAATATTATTATATACTTATATTAAAATTTTGAATTTTAGTTAAACACAACTCATAATAAATTAAGTTAATTATCTATTAGTTATGATTACCTCTGCTTTTAATGCCAGACAATTTATTTAGCCTCTCATTCTGGACCCATAAAATAAACTTGTAACATTACTCTCAGAAAATAAAACTATATAGGTATTTCTTGGCAATGCCCAACAATAGCGCTATTAGCAGATGTCATCGAGCATGAAACAAACAAAAGGTGAAGGAAGAGATAAAACTGCGGGCCTATTGCAACCGTCCATAATGTTATCGCGGGCCTACCTCCGAGCCGACGCTACCTGCTTCCTGGGCAGTCTTCCTCCAGCCAGCCAGCATTATGGTCGCGATATACGTCCTCCTTTGTGCTTTGATCTCCTTGGTGTCCTCTGAGCATACCGGAGCGTACTCCTCTCCGCAATACGCGAAGAAGATGTACCCAAAAGGATACGATATGAACGCGTTGCTTCCGAGAGAAAAACCGCCAATACCGTTCAAGAGACACGCGTCAATGGAACAGGAGCAGTCGATAGATCGATACGACCTGGATACAAATCGTTTTGATTCGGATGTAAACGACACAGAGCAGTATGGAAGATCCTCATTATTTGATTCGGCCAGTACCTTCCTAAATAGTGCAGGCGGTCAAATGGTTACGAGTCTCGCTAAGGATTTCATAGCCAGGTCTACGGGCAGCAGCCAGGTTGGTTTTGACTGCATAACGCAGGTTCGTATCGCACTATCTTTATAAAATTGCACGAATTCCTTTTGCATGATGAGGAGGCTTTCAAAAGGGTTGTCAAGATAATTGATAAACAAAAAGTTGCGCTCTATGGATGGTGAGTCACCTCCACCTTTCTTAGTAAGATAAGTGATTATTATCATCGCGCAAAAATGTGCATGTTGATTAGTTTTTGTATTTTGTGTCAGACTGCCCCAAAACGGTCATAATGTATGTATCTCTGTTTCTTTGGTTGAATCTGTAACATAAGGGAATGGATTTTTGGAGTGTAACGGTATATTTAGGCATCGAGCTTCGATTTATATTGTTACAGTTTAGATTGATAGGTTATTATTTAAGGCATGCACTTTACAGTTTTGTAGAATAACTTATTATAACTGCAATTTACATGTTTAGGAATCTTATAGAACTTTGAAGTGATATTGATAGATCAGTGTGAGATATTTTGGCCATGTTTCCGAATCATTATTTTATTCGTGTTAATTTCTAACAACTGACGAAAATTACAAGCGTAACATTAGTTTTTTTGTGAGTAAATGAGGAATTAGTAAAAGTGGAACTTGGACAACTAAAACACTATACAGATGATGCAATAATTTAAGATGGACTTCTGCTCATGAAACCTAGAAAGGTTAACTCTACTTTGTTAAAATATCAATTTTTTGAAGTTGTAGAACAAAAGATTTTATTTCATGAGTGGAAGTCTAAGTATTGCTACTACTTCCTTGTTATAGGTTGTTATAATACAACCGCTGCGCACTTGTTGCGAACATTACAAACAAACGCATGTTCTATTAGCGCCCGCGCAAAAAATTATACAACATGATTGTTCATTTTTACCCGACTGCTGAAATATAAAGTAATGTTTACTTAACAAAAGTTTGGAACTTTATGCTTAATCAGAAGTTCTGTGTATTTTATTTAATTACGTTGTCTTGCCACCCAACATCATAGAAGATAAGATATCCAATTCCCCAATTGCGTTGCGGAATCTTGGTAAGCCCACTTCCATCTTTGGCATTATAATCACTTACTGTTACCAGGTGAGATAATTCCAAGGGTTTACCAAATGTGGATAAAAAAATGAAATGGTGAGAAATTTTACGCTGCTTCTATAACTTTGCAGGTGCTTAGTTTGAACCTGACAAACCTGGTGATCCTGATCGTGCTAAAGGCGCTGATCCTGGCCGCCGGGTTCTTCGGCGCCGGTGCCTGGAAGGGCCACCACTACGCCAGGAGTCTGGACGGTAATCTACTTCATCATAAGTGGTACACGAGGAGAAATCTAGAAATCTTAGAGGTGAAATTAAATACCAATTGATTTTTCTTTGCGTTTTGCTCGAGCAAATCGTCACTTAGAATAATGTAATATCAAAAAGCACACTATGTCCTATTCGAAAATGTTCTAGAATTCATTATCAAACATTGCCTTCATCATAATCGAGTAATTAATATCATCATATTAAAAGACAATACCCGTGATTAACTGACAGGCACGCACAGTGTAAACTGGTGGACCTAAAGATTTTAGGAATCTTTCGTCGCTTGAGTTACCTAGACTTTCAGTACAGGGCTAAAAAGGGGAAGTAATGTTTGTATTCATAAGAAATAAAATAACAAGTCTTTCATTATATTTTAAAATTTATTTCCTAAGATGATAAAATGGTGTATTAAATTGTATATGGAATATTTTATTTCTAACGTCCGAAATGTACTCCAGAAACTAGTGTACGCATATGCAATCGAGAGCTCTCCACTGCTAGTTTCACTATACGTAAAAACTGACATATCTTGGTCAACAAATTCCACGTTTATCGATCTAGTTATTATTATATTATCCTCGTGTTTCAAGTCTCGAATAACCACATTACGTTTTCCACAATGTGGATTCCATCCTAAAAATCTTGTAATTCAGTGATACTAATCACCCATCAATATCACATTGAAAAAAATACCCTTTCACAATAAATCAACGAACTCCCACCATGTGTTTACAGAACCCATAATATACTTCCTCATTGGTAAGTTGTGACCACATTAGTGACAGTCCATGTCAAATGGACAACACGGCATCTGTGTATAAACCCTTTACTGGGATCTCTGCCACGCGCCTCTGCCCAGCGGCCGGCGACCGGCGGGATAATCCGGACGGACGCCACAATGCATTTGTCGTGTCCAGCCGATAATTCCATTGGAAAGGGATTACTGTACCTGGTGCCGGCCATCACCCAGCAGGTGGAGGCGAAATTTGTGAAATAAATAGCGAAATAGATATAAATATATTTAGAAGAACTATCGTTTAGGTAGCAGTATATCTCTATATAGTTTCAATGTTTCTATGGTTTATTTTCAGAGGTTTCGTGGGCAGAAAACTTAAACCAATTATTATTTTGGATATTTTGATTTATCTTGCTCAGCATAAGTGTCTGTTTCGTCGTTCATCATAATAAATGTGACCTCCTATAGGTGTCCTTAACTTAAACCTTTTAAAATTCAGGTCTATCAACGGTCTTAGGCTCAATTCACACTGGCAGCAATTCACCGCGAAACGCCGCGAATTTTCGTAATATTGAACTCTAACTCTAAATTAAATTCTTTTATATCGCATGACTTTGCTGCGTGAGCTTCGCGACTCTTAGATAAAATTAACCGATGTACCATAAGTTTCTAAAATTCGCGGAAATTCCCGCCAATGTGAGTTGAGCCTTGAAACTTTCCTCCGTACCACTTATAAATTTTATTTCCACAGACAACAAAAACGCGACATTCATAACTGAGGACGAGATCCTTATGTACCTAAGCTATCTCACCGGCCAGCAGACGAAGAATTACGACTGCCTGTATCGACTGGCGTGCCAGAGGTCTCACCAGGCTGGCCTCTACTCTGCCGGGGCTGAGCTATTGCTGCAAGGAACGAAACTTGTTCAAGGGTAAGAAATAATCCTAAAATAAGGAGACGATCTTTGAGGAAACTGCTGACCGATTCCGACTGGCATGCCAGAGGTCTCACCACGCTGACCTCTACTCGACCAAAGCTGAGTTGCTGCTAAAAGGGACGAGTCTTGTGCAAGGAAACTTATTGTACCAACCAACTCAGTTGTAATAAATGTAAACCCTAAAAATAACTAAAATAATTTGATTCTTTATCCAGAAAATCCACGATTGTCAAAAGTATCAACCCAACGTAGTTGACAGCAGCTTGGGTCTTTGTGCTTCTGTTGTATGAGGACAACTCGCTATAGGTATGGACACTAGTTTTAGGTTACTGATGCCACTTTAATGATTTACAGGAACAGCATAGAGTTGGAGCCGTACGAAGAGATATCGAGGGGTATCAAGGAGGCTGCCCAGTGGGGGGAGAAGGAAAGGTCTTGTGACACCAGATACAAATGCGGAGAATTAAATTAATTAGTTAATTTTAGTTTCTAGTAGTTTCAACTAGTAGTTGTTTCCAACTTATTCAGCGCAACACAGGTAGAAAAAATACAATTTTTAATAGCAAACCCGACTTTAATTTATATCTCATCTATGTTTTTTCTAGTTATATTAGCAACGAAGGCGCAAAAGCGTTTTAATTTAATATTTCATATATTTTAAGTAGTTAAGATTAAAATAAAAAGAGAAACTAAGTAATACCTAACGCATTTTTCTTTATTTTCAAAAATTTTGCAAAAAAAGGATTATTGTCACTATTACATATTAAATACAATAATACCTATAATGCATGTAAATTCAAATCAAAAGTATCATAACATATATAATTTAACACTTTTTTAACATTAGTGATTCCTGTCTTAAAAATTCGTTATTTTTTAATTTCATAACTATGAACATTTACAACGTGTGAGCTTCGCAAAGGCTTTTGACTAAAATAAAAAGAAAAAAAAGCGGCCAAGTGCGAGTCGGACTCGCTCATGAAGGGTTCCGTAGCAGCAAGTAACATAATATAAAAGTTCTTGTAGTTCGTTGTAGGTAAATTGCGGTTTACGAACTACTTACTAGATCTCGTTCAAACCAATTTTCGGTGGAAGTTTGCATGGTAATGTACATCATATATTTTTTTTAGTTTTATCATTCTCTTATTTTAGAAGTTCTAGGGGGGGGACACACATTTTACTACTTTGGAAATGTCTCTCGCGCAAACTATTCAGTTTAGAAAAAAAAATATTAGATACCTCAATATCATTTTTGAAGACCTATCCATAGATACCCCACACGTATGGGTTTGATGAAAAAAAAATTTTTGAGTTTCAGTTCTAAGTATGGGGAACCCCCAAAATTTATTGTTTTTTTTTCTATTTTTGTGTGAAAATCTTAATGCGGATCACAGAATACATCTACTTACCAAGTTTCAACAGTATAGTTCTTATAGTGTCGGAAAAAAGTGGCTGTGACATACGGACGGACAGACAGACAGACAGACATGACGAATCCATAAGGGTTCCGTTTTTTGCCATTTGGCTACGGAACCCTAATAAACCGTCTAAACAGTTCCCACCTTGTCTTTCAACTTTGAAAGTAGACCATTACATACTAACCTTCTTCCAGAAGACTATAGTCTTCTTCTATTATTATAAGTTACTGGCTGGACGCACAGGTGGTTTAAGATGCTAAAAGGAGTCTTTACACCCTAGTCCGGAGATGTTAAGCGACGACCGTGGTGTCCCGTCCCGTAGTTCCTGCAGTAGCACAAGATATATATTTTTTAATGGTAACCAGAGAAGGTGACACATCAGTTGGCTAGCACCACACTCGGCGTGCGTTCAGAGGCATTGGCGCGAGCGGCGCGGTACTCTGCGTACGATATGTATCCGTCTCCGTTCGTGTCGTCTACCTCCAGCGTTCGGTCCACTATCGCTGAAACATGAGGAAAGGCTTTTTTAAATCTTGAGACAAGTATCTATTAGCCAACTATGGAACGGAGACAAACTAAAACTAATCATCTGGTTGCATTAAAAGTTAATTATTTTTAAAGATTTCAGTAAAGTCGAAGAATAAAAGTTGTTTAGTTTGATGAGACCCTTTTGCCACAAAATACACAGATACAGAAGGACCGCTCAATACGCTCACTAAAATCCTAAGCATATACATGCTTATAGACGTATACAGTCGTTGCAGGCAAGGTCACGATACTGTTGTGGTACTTTGCCGCGTGACCTTGCCTCGAGTGACCGTATATTTCTATAAGCATGTATATGCTTACGATTTTAGTGGTTTGTATTGAGCGGACCTTCTGTGTCTATTTTGTGCTTTTGCGTTGTGCCGTCTTATGAAAAAATACTATGCTTACCTATGAAAGCGTCCAAATCGTTCGCTTCTGGTTCTATGGAAGTGTCTTCATCAGGGTCGTGCTCATGTTCCGATGTATGATACACCGCCTGAAAGCAATAGATTCATAGATAGTTTCTCCTCTCCACCTTGCAGATAAGTTTATTTATTAGCTACATCTATGTCTTATTTCTCTTCTCTTCTTATCATCCTAAATATAATTTTGTAAAAACATATTGTTCAGGGAGGTCACCACCAGATACCCTTAACACAAGTAATTTTTTTACTTAGTATGGGTTGATGGAGGTAAACATTTGATACCATATGAAAACATGTCTTTGTATATTACTGATGTGCATGTAAATTCCTTTTTATGAATAAATAAATTATTATTATTATTATTATCAGTAACATGAGACACAGGCGCAGCTAAATAGAACAAAAACCTAGACAACAGAGGAGTACGTAAAACAGAGAGAGGTATTTAGATACTTAAAACAAATTTGGAAACCAAGGGATCATGGAAATTACTTAATTTCTTAAGTAACTGAGTGTTTTTCAAAAAAAAAACTGTGTATTTTTTTAATTGCTAGCTTCATAAATCTTATAGAAAATCGCCCATACAAATTAATAATTTATTGAAGATGATTCAAATGAAAATTTATGCACATATATTATTGTATAGGTGTGTAATTTGCCCCATTTATATCTATATACATTTCATGGTTCTATATTGTCCCTACGAGTCCCTATTGTTCACACAAATATACGAGGACAATTAAGTTTACCTTGAGGAGTTCCAGCCCATCCAGCATGGAATTCTTGTCGAAGTCGTGCGCGGAGAAGTAGTGGAACTCCAGCTCTTCAGGACTCATGTTAGCCAGAGCCTCGGGTGTCAGAATATCTGAGTCTTCCTCTATGTGTCTGCAAAAGAAATATAGAGAATTACAATTAGTTTTAAGAGGGCGAAGACCATCTATTTGCGCCGCCGGCAAATTTTTATAATTTATTTGATAGGGTACTTGATCACATCAACAATAAAGAATGTTAATGGGTCCGTTAAATCACTTGAAACTTTATGACCTTGTAGCCTAAATGTCTAGAAATACACTTGTTTTTGTTTCATTTAAATCAAGCGAGTAGTTTTGAAGTTACGATAATTTTAGTTTCCGCCTTTTTCAAATACTTCGCTCGGGCGCGCCAAGCGCGCGTGACGTCATTCCGCAACTCGCCGCTCTCACCGTACTGTGTTCTTCATACATTGCTATCGGATGGTCCCTACGTTCGCCCACAATAACATTTCTAACTGTAGTTTTTTTTTATGTGAATCGGTGTTACAGTAGTGTTACAAGTATAATCGATGACAGTTTTAAAAATTGATTGAAAAATCGAATGATTCCTTAAATAGACGAGTTAAGCTACTATTTCTCAAATAACTCCGATTTCTTTACCGCGGCCGCCGAGACAATGATTAAAAATGCAAAAGTACTTACAACTTATTTTTTTTCTTTCTTATCACAAATCTGTTGATCCTTATAAGATACCTATACATATATACCTACATACCTATTTTTCATTGCTAGTATTGAAAAATTTAGGTAATAATGATATTTATGAACTTGATATTTCGGAAATAAGGAGTGAGGGGCAAGGTAAAAGTGATGGTGTCAAAATCACTTATGTCATCAACTGTAATATAATGACACAATAACGATACTGAAGCGGTCATGGCTCACGCTGCTTACGTGGTCGCGTCGATCACGCAGGTTAACTGACTACAAACACGGTCACAGCTTGGATGGACTTGACTAGCAGTCCATCCAAGCTGCCTATAACGCCTCCGACATAGCTTGGCGACTGCCATCTAGTGATAGTTACTGATATTTAAGCCCATCCAAGTTGTGACCGTGTCTGTAGTCCGTTAACTTGCGTGATCGATGCGACCACATAAGCAGCGTTGTGCCATGACCGCTTAAGTGCCGTTATTGTGTCATTATATTACAGTTGATGACATAAGTGATTTTGACACCATCACCTTTACCATGCTCCTCACTCCTTATTTCCGAAAACTGGGCATAAAAGTTACACAAATATACATATATACAGAAAATAGATCTTCGCTTATAAATTACTTGAAAATCTCTAAGAAGTTATCTATAAATCTTAAAAAATGTATTCTAAATTACAAAGATAATCAAACACAAGAAGAAAACATCATAAAATAATAATAATTAAAAACCAAATAATAAATTGAAAAAATACATAAATGTCAAAATATAAATGTCAAGTTAAGAAATATAAAGCTTTGTTATTAGTCATATTATTATGTCTCTGTGTGCTAAGTATTCTTTAATACTGTAAAAACAATTCGTCAATAGCCAGATAAATAATTTAGATTTGAATAAATTTATACATTGTGTCAGTTTGATGTCCTTTGGCAGTTTATTATATATAAGAATACTCATATTAAACACATTCTTTTTGTAAATATCTGTGTGACTAGGTGGCTGGTACAAAAGATTTACATACATAGATCTTTGTTGCCTTACTAACACATCTCTACGATTTTTATAAAAGGCTGGGTGGAGTCTAACAAAAACACAAATCTCATAAATATATAGACATGGAAACGGAAGGATATTGAGTTCAGTAAACAATGGCTTACAAGAGTCTCTATACCATGCGTGACATATGGCCCGAATACACCTTTTCTGTAATTTAACAACTTTGTCACTCTCGACCGAATTTCCCCATATTATGATGCAATATCGGAAAACAGATGAAACGTAACCGTGGTACGCTGTCAGCGCCGCTTCCTTAGATACTGTATTTCGCAACCTGGTCAATGCGAATACAAAGCGACTCAACCTACTGCATATATCGTCTACATGCTTTTTCCAGTTCAGATATTCATCAATTTTAAGACCCAAAAATTTGTAAGTTACAACTTAAAGTAGTAAAATTATACCTCTTTATAAATCAGGTTCTAAAAATGAAGCGGGAAATTACAGACCAGTCTCTGTATTACCCGTTCTTAGTCAAGTCTTTGAAAAAATTATGCTAAACCAAATGCTACAACACTTTAATTTAAACAAACTTCTGCATAACCAACAATTTGGCTTCACAAAAGGTCGATCAACTACCGATGCAGGAGTAGCACTTATACGAAACATCTATGATGCTTTTGAGGAATCACAAGATGCAGTAGGAGTATTTTGTGATTTATCTAAAGCATTTGATTGTGTTGATCATCAAACTTTGCTTCTCAAACTAAAACATTACGGTGTAGAGGATAGGGCCCTCAGTCTTCTTAATTCTTACCTAAACAATAGGTTACAGACAGTCCAAGTAAATGGCACAAACTCTCTCGGCTCTACAGTAAAAATAGGTGTTCCCCAGGGATCTATTTTAGGCCCCTTTCTCTTCCTTGTTTATATTAATGACTTACCATTTATGGTGCAACATCGTTCAAATATTGTATTGTTTGCAGATGACACATCTCTTATTTTTAAGGTAGACAGGAAATACAGCAAAATTGACGAAGTAAACAACACACTTTCAGAGATACATAAATGGTTTACTGTTAACAACTTGCTTTTAAATGCTACAAAAACGAAAGTTGTAAAATTCAGATTACCAAATGTCAAACAAACTCACGATAGTGTAATATTAGATAGTAATGTTTTAGAATTCGTAAATAGTACTGTTTTTCTTGGTATTACTTTAGATGCTTCCTTACAATGGGGACCACATATAGAAACCCTGGCAGGAAAGCTTAGTTCAGCTGCCTACGCCGTGAAGAAAATAAGGCAACTAACAAATGTAGATACTGCTAGACTAGTCTATTTTAGCTATTTTCATAGTATAATGTCTTACGGCATCTTAATTTGGGGACATGCGGCTGACATAGAAACTATTTTTATACTGCAAAAAAGAGCCATTCGCACTATCTATCAGTTGCGATCTCGAGAGTCCTTGAGGAACAAGTTTAAAGAAATAAATATCTTAACTGTTGCCAGTCAGTTCATATACGAAAACATCATGTATGTTCGTAAGAATTTAGAGTTATTTCCAAAAAACAGTGACAGGCATAATTTTAACCTGAGAAATAGAAATAATATTGAAGTTGCTTATTCGAGACTGAGTAAGGTAAATAAGTCGTTCATGGGGCAGTGTATAAAATTTTACAATAAAATACCTGCAAAAGTAACAAGTTTATCTGAAAATAAGTTTAAAACTTATGTAAAGAAATGCCTGTGTTCAAGAGGATATTATAAAACCATAGATTATGTAAATGACAAAGATGTGTGGACATGTATAGATCCTCCAGCTCATAGCTTTAGTAATAACATCAATTGTAATAGCTATTAAGTTTTTATTTCAAAAAATGTGTTGGGGCGAGTTTCTTTTGGGCTCGACGTTTCTTCTCGCTCCGCTAACACTTCCCGAAACGTTGAGTGTACAAGTTCCGAGTGGTAGGAACTTTGTACTAGGTAGAAAAATATGACGATTTAAAAGTATGTGTAAAGCATCTACTTAAATAAAAAAGATTTTTGATTTTGATTTTGACTTGTTCAATTTTAAAATTTTGATAGGTAATCATAAGAGGTATTTTTCTAGAATTGTAAGTGCGGAAATGCATTATTTTAGTTTTACTTATGTTGACTTGCAAACTATTTTCATTCATCCAATCAATTACATTCAATAACACATGATTTATTGTAGACTCCCAAGTTGATTTATCATTACATTTTACTAAAATTGTTGTGTCGTCAGCAAAGAGGACGGTATTACGAGGTGTTATTTCAGGAAGATCATTCACATAAATTAAAAATAGAAGAGGTCCAAGCACACTTCCTTGTGGCACTCCGGTATTGTTGACTTTGTATTGTGATTTATAATTTTCTCTCATAAAAGATTTGCCTACTTTTACAATTCTAGTAACCTCTGTACATTGTTTTCTGTTGTTGAGAAACGCAAACTTCATACATAGAGGTAGGGAGCGGTGCGCGCACTGAGCGACCGTTGCAGAGTGACGTCACAGCAGCGTGCGGCGACCCCGCGTCACTTGCCTACCTAAATAATTCAGTATCTCGGAAACTATCAAACGTATCAAAAAAAATTTTTCACCATATTTTTTTATTTTTAATAGAGTATATTTTAAGATAAAAAGCGGCCAAGTGCGAGTCGGACTCGCCCATGAAGGGTTCCGTAGCAGCAAGTTACATAATATAGAAGTTCTTGTAGTTCGTTGTAACTTGAATGAAAGGTAAATTGCGGTTTACGATTTATGAAATATAAAAAAAAAACTACTTACTAGATATCGTTCAAACCAATTTTCGGTGGAAGTTTGCATGGTAATGTACATCATATATTTTTTTTAGTTTTATCATTCTCTTATTTTAGAAGTTACGGGGGGGGGGACACACATTTTACCACTTTGGAAGTGTCCCTCGCGCAAACTATTCAGTTTAGAAGAAAATGATATTAGAAACCTCAATATCATTTTTGAAGACCTATCCATAGATACCCCACACGTATGGGTTTGATGAAAAATTTTTTTTTGAGTTTCAGTTCTAAGTATGGGGAGCCCCCAAAATTTATTGTTTTTTTTCTATTTTTGTGTGAAAATCTTAATGCGGTTCACAGAATACATCTACTTACCAAGTTTCAACAGTATAGTTCTTATAGTTTCGGAAAAAAAGTGGCTGTGACATACGGACAGACAGACAGACAGACAGACATGACGAATCCATAAGGGTTCCGTTTTTTGCCATTTGGCTACGGAACCCTAAAAACAAAAATTGGTGGTATTCTTCATTATGACTAGTAGTAATTCGAGATACTTTTTATCATCTATAAACGTTTGAAATACCATGACGTGGCTTCTATAACCTGAACCCCTTTTCCCGAGGAACCCATACTGAATTATTGAAAACTTAAACAAGCACATGAGACATCGGAGCTTGAAAACAATAAAAATAATCCTAAGAAACTTTGGGACTCGATAAAAACTATTTCTCACAGTAAAAAAATAAAAATAAAAGCCGTAGAACTAACCCACACTCACGATTCAGTAATAGATTCTTTAGATTTCTGTAACGATTTTTTCACAAACGTTGGTAAAAACCTTGCTAACAAAATACTATCAAGTATTAACGAAACTGAGGACTCCCTTGCAAAAAAAGTAACTGTTTCGAATTCTCCAATACAGTCCCTATTTTTATCACCAACAGACGAAGTAGAAGTCGAATCACTAATAATGGGATTGAAGTCTGATAGCGCCCCAGGAGTCGACGGTGTTACTAGTAAACTTCTTAAAATCATTAAGAATCACGTAAAGGTTCCATTGACCTTTATTTTAAATATTAGCCTTTCAGAAGGCGTATTTCCAAAAGAATGGAAAATTGCGGTCGTTACCCATTGCATAAGGCTGGAGATAAACTCAACCCAAATAACTACAGACCGATATCTCTCCTCGGATGATTTTCTAAAATTCTAGAAAAATAGTAAGCAAGAGATTGATTCGTTTTTTGGATAAACATAAAATTATATCTAATTCACAATTTGGTTTCCGTGCAAAGAGATCTACAGAATACGCGGTTGCACTCTTAACCAACCTTGTCTCAGATCACCTAGACAAAGGTCGAGGCAGTCTGGGAGTGTTTTTAGACCTGGCCAAGGCTTTCGACACGGACTCTATTCCCATACTCTTACGTAAATTGGAACTAGTAGGTGTCCGAGGCCAAAGTCTAAAATGGTTTTCTAGCTACCTAACAAACCGAACACAGTGTATCAAAATTTACCAGGATAAAAGCAATTTAAGACAAATCAATTTCGGAGTACCACAAGGTAGCATACTGGGTCCCACGCTTTTTATTTTATATATTAACGACTTGGCAGACGTAAAAATTACAAACTCCAACATAATATACTACGCTGATGATACGGCAGTAATATTTTCTGGTGACACCTGGGCCCAAGTGGCTGAGCTAGCGGAACGTGGTATGAAGGACATGACTGGTTGGTTAGGAAGCAATCGACTTTCGCTCAATGTGTCTAAAACCAAATTTGTTTGTTTTCATAAAACTAAGGCATCAGCACCATCTAACTTGTCTAGTATCACTGTTCATACCTGTCCTCCTAACAGCCAACAAGTACCAAAATGTTCTTGTGGAGAAAACATTTGTCAAACCTCGACTATTAAATATCTTGGTGTAGTTATTGATGAGAAACTAGATTTTAAACAGCATCTTATTGTCTCACCAAACAGAATCCGAAAATTAATATACATATTTAGGAATCTCCGACTGCAGCTGGAAAAGATCTGCTTAAAACTGTCTATAACTGTATTTGCCAATCAGTCTTAACATATTGTATATCAGTCTGGGGCGGAGCAGTAATAACAAATATGATGATGCTCGAAAGGGCACAACGTTCTGTTATTAAAATTATTTTGAAAAAGCCTATCAGATATCCTACTACACTTATCTATAAAGAATTTGAAGCGCTTAGTGTACGTGGTTTATTTATTATGCGCGTAATGTCAAAAATTCATTTAACAGTACTAAATTCATCTAATTATAAAGAAACTAGCTTCCGCCCGCGACTTCGTCCGCGTGGACTTCAGAATTGTGTCCAGAAAAAAATAAAACATTAAAATAGCGCCATCTAGTGACGAAGTGGATATTTTGAGTTTTTAAGCATTCCTATGGGAACCCTTAAGTTTTCCGGGATAAATAGTATCCTATGTGTTAGCCGAGTGCTTTATCTATCTACCTACCAAATTTCATCCAAATCCATTCAGTAGTTTCGGCGTGAAAGCGGAACAAACAAATAAATAAACATTTATAATATTTTTAAATAAACTTTCGCATTTATAATATTAGTGAGATGAGAAGTGAGATGTTGCAAAAAAGAGTTTTTAAGCTTCCAGTACCATCAATCAATACCTCCATTTCAAAAAAATTCAACGCTTTTCTTCATCCTTAGTGTACGTGGTTTATTTATTATGCGCGTAATGTCAAAAATTCATTTAACAGTACTAAATTCATCTAATTATAAAGAAATGTTGCAAAAAAGAGTTTTTAAGCTTCCAGTACCATCAATCAATACCTCCATTTCAAAAAAATTCAACGCTTTTCTTCATCCTTTTATCTACAATAGGGTAAACTCACTATGTTGCATTAAAGACCTTTCTCTAAAGGAAATGAAACAAAAGCTCAAAAATTGGCTTGGCACTCTGTCCTATTACGAAATTGAACAAATTTTAAGAGAGTTCACCTAGCAGCTCACACACAAACACACACATACAGATACACACACACATACACACGCTCTCACACCCACACATGCACACACACACACGCGCACTCACACACACACGCGCACACACACACACACACACACACACACACACACACACACACACACACACACACATACATAACTTCTCAAAAGTTGACATCTCGCATCGTTTTCATTAGATAAACTCGGACCTATTTGGTTACCTACAGGACAGGACTAGTGTAGGAACCAAGCTAACACATTAATGAGTTCGCTGTTTCTCTTTCACCATACACACACACACATACCAAAAAAAACACTCTGCTATTCAACTTTGCTACATTACTTTATTTTAAGCTATCTGTGTTAAACTGCAATGTTGTACATTTGTGAATGAGATGAAATAAACATTATTATTATTATTAATTATCAAAATAATGATGGACTATCCATATACAAAATTGGTTCATTGGCCGATCAATTTGAGTTGTAGGACGTTTTCTGTGTCCGTCTGGCTATAGCTACTACCATCTTATCTAAGTCTTGCCGTATTCCGGGATGAATGAAGATAGCCAATTCTCTATTACGTTGGGGAATCTTGGTGAACCCGCTTACATTTACGGCATCATCATCACTTACCACTAGGGGGGATAATGCTAAGGGCTTATCAATTGTAGATAAAAAATGTTTATGAGTAGAACAAAGACCCTGCTAAAGTCTCCGGATATTTT
This sequence comes from Coleophora deauratella, assembly GCA_958295455.1. Taxonomy (NCBI): domain Eukaryota; kingdom Metazoa; phylum Arthropoda; class Insecta; order Lepidoptera; family Coleophoridae; genus Coleophora; species Coleophora deauratella. Next base: position 5,717,984 of record OY282403.1, on the reverse strand, counting down.
CTTTTTGTACATTTTATAAGACGTACTATTTCATATAATGCAGTCTTGTAATTCTTACAAAGTCTTGGAAAGAATAATTCCTTTTAGGAAGAAAATTTTGCTTTGAAACTGACGTACATTTTAAATTGCGGAATTTTCAGACCTATTACGTATAAAAATAAATAAACACTTACTTTACATCGTGTAATAGCTCACTGTCCCCTGTAAGTGAGTCAGATCCACTTGGTTTATAGTGATGATGCTTCTGCTCCACTGGAGTGCCCCCGTGGGGGTGGTGCGGACCTCTGCGGAGGGCCAGCGAGAGGGCGTTCAGCATCAGAACTATACATGCTGTAAATACAGACAAGTTGTGACGGAAACTGCAGTTTTATGTAGCGTAAGGACTTCAAATATCTCAACTTAGCCGGTGTTTTGGGTATAGCCTGATATAAATGCAGGGTGCCAGTATGGAGAACTACGAATCTTTAAGATATAAAAAATATGTTTTATAGAGACAAGAAAACCTTTATTCATTGATTTAAAAAACTCGAGCTTGGTAAACTAAAAAAAAAAGTATGTTATTTTAACATAGGAATTAAATTGAGTCAAATGCTTCTGGCGAAGCGTTTTTATTAATTATATCGATGATAATGACGAGTTCATTGAAGAGGATTTAGAAGAACGCGAGTATAAAACTCAATATTTTAATTGTTGTAATTACAAACAAAATTGAATTCCCTCGAAGGCAATGAATACAATATGGGATGAGGGAGGTCTGTTTTAACATAAATGATCTATTACAAAATGTTCATCGTCTATGAATTTTCTTAACAAACAAAATCCATCGCGCGTGCCGTCAATTTATTGCACAAATGTACAAATAACAGAACAATAAACGACAAGATCGCGCCCTCAGTACCTGTGTATAATTTGAGGGCCATTGTAGTTGCAACAGAAAGGGTCGAGGGCCAGACAGCTGTGCCCTGCCCCGCGGAGAGGGCCACCCGGGGACCTTACTGCACTGCGTTCCGTGATATCGTATCATAAAATACATAAAACATAAAATGATTGCGTAAATTCTGTGCCATTAATTTTACAAATGGTTGAACGGTCTTGCTTGGTTATAGTAATTGGTTATAGTAATCAGATGCAATGGTTTCTTAGTCCTTATCTGATTGTGATTTGTAATACTTACTCGTTACTATAAAACGTGTATAAAATACTTATGTTGATTGTATTTTATTAAGCGCATGGCCATTTCAGTCTCCATGGCAATTTATCATTCAACGTTTAAAAATTACAATAAAAATGTTATCACGTTAGCAACCCATATCACTCCCAGTTCTGGGGCACGGGTCTCTTCACATAAGTCGTGAAGGTAAGGCCATACTTCACACACGGGGGCCAAGTCCCGATTAAGGAAGATTTGAAACCGCCCCTAACTGATAAGGCATCTAACACGGCTTAAAACTGCCATAGTTACTTGATAGGACCAACTAAATAGCACTCCCAAAACAAAGGTCGGCAACGCACTTGTGACTCCTCTGGTGTTGCGGGTGTCTATGGGCGGCGGTAATCGCTTACCATCAGGTGATCCGTCTGCTCGTTTGCCAACTCTGCCATAAAAAAAAAACAAAAAAAAACTGGCATCAGAAGCTCGAGCTGTCTTGTGAAGCACGTAAACTGTATGGATAAATACCACTAATAGTCAAGCTGCTTTTTCACCGGCGATTCGAGGCGAGGAGTGGAGTGAAGAGAATTGAAACCTCTAAGAAGAAGATTATTTCCACGAAAGATGTGCGAGAAGAGAATTTATTTTTTCCCATACAATTTAAATTATCTTCCCTCCTCGCCTCACTGGTGGAAAAACAGCTTAAAATCCTTTCAGATTATAACTATATTTATAGTCATAACTGTGCTATCGTGTAAACTATAATTGTTGATACAAATGTAAATGTAAGTATAGGTAGTAGTTTTAGCACGCAGTGGTGTACGTCCCCGGGGGCCCCGACCGAGCGCCCTGCGGGGCCCAATATTCGCACCTCATTTCACAGGGAGGCCCTGACGTGCCCCCAGCGATTGTCATCGACGTCAAATTAGATGTTTGATAAAGACTTGCGCGTCGGAATTAGCTCGGCTCTCGACGGATTGGCGGTGATTTGAATTTTAGTAACAATCATTACAGTTTTAATATCGCATTAAATGCTACTGGTATTTTTGCCCTTTTTAGGGTTCCGTAGCCAAATGGCAACAAACGGAACCCTTATGGATTCGTCATGTCTGTCTGTCTGTCTGTCTGTCCGTCCGTATGTCACAGCCACTTTTTTCCGAAACTATAAGAGCTATACTGTTGAAACTTGGTAAGTAGATGTATTCTGTGAACCGCATTAGGAATTTTACACAAAAATAGAAAAAAAACAATAAATTTTGGGGGTTCCCCATACTTAGAACTGAAACTCAAAAATTTTTTTTTCATCAAACCTGTACGTGTGGGATATCTATGGATAGGTCTTCAAAAATGATATTGAGGTTTCTAATATTATATTTTTTTCCTAAACTGAATAGTTTGTGCGAGAGACACTTCCAAAGTGGTAAAATGTTTGTCCCCCACCCCATGTAACTTCTAAAATAAGAGAATGGTAAAACAAAAAAAAATATATGATGTATATTACCATGCAAACTTCCACCGAAAATTGGTTTGAACGAGATCTATTAAGTAGTTTTTTCTTTAATACGTCATAAATCGTAAACCGCAATTTACCTACAACGAACTACAAGAACTTTTATATTATGTTACTCGCTGCTACGGAACCCTTCATGGGCGAGTCGACTCGCACTTGGCCGACTCGCACTTAGCCGCTTTTTCTATTATTATTTTCTCTAGTTTTGTAGTACAGATGCAAAGGTGACTATTTGTTTACTTATTTTAAGTAGAGTAATTTTGTAAGGAGAGATCACAACTTAAATATAGATGATACAAATAATCACTTAAATATCGCCGAATTGTATCCAGCGCGCTCAAAATTTAAATATTTTAATCGTTATTTAGTTACTTAATGAAGTTAAATAATGACCAGTGATCGGATCGGACCAATTGATTGAACCAGATTTACTTTAGTAATACTCCACTCAATCCGGAAATACTGAAACTTTCCGGAAAAAAGGATTGTCCATGTTATAAAATCACGATGTAAGTACCAAAAATCAATCTACCTATGATTTAAAGTAAATCTGGTTCAATCAATTTGTTCTGAAGGAAGCAATTTGTTTTCATGTCGAATAACATAAAGAATATTCATTTTCGTTTGCTTAAAAATGTTGAACCCTCGGAATCCGAGCGGCATGTCCATATTAACATATACGTTTGCGATCATTGACTCTAAATCAATCTACCTACTCCGATCACTGTTAATGACGTATTCGTATTTAAGACTTAGTTTTATGCTAAGTGTTAATCTCAAATATACCAGAAACTATAGCTTTGTTAGTGTCAGTAACATGAGAGCCCATAGTTATCAAAAACTTAAACAAAACAGGTGATACACAATCCCTTTTGTTTAAAATCCATTACAATGACAAGTATTTCAATATATCGCATGCATAATTCATTTTGGAGCACTGTCCCCTAGCACTGAACATTTGGTCCTTCGTAAGACGAGCCGGTCTCTAATCGGGCACCACTATACAGGGTGGGCAATCATTAAGCAGTAACTGGATAATCCATTATCAAATTTTGAACTACATTGAAAAGAAGACCGTTCCGTTTGAGTTTAATTTAGTGATTTAACTCTAGAACATGAAAAAAATAAGACTATTTATTTTTTTATTTATTATTATTTTTTTTCAACATATTTGAAAGGTAGAATAAGCCCGTAGCCACGCGTGGTAGAGTTAGAGATGCTTTCCTACTTCCATTTAAGACCACCTCGTGACTTTCTTCACGGTACCATGTGACTACACGCTGTGTGTATATCAGTAGTGTACTTACGTATGGAATAAAGCCATAATGGCTTACAAATTATTCGCCTGCACCATCCTCCAGTGACAAGTGCGCGGGCCGGGCCATATGCCAACGTGTCCGTCGCGAGTGGTGTCAGCCCTACTTTAACAATGATGGCTCTACACACGGACACAATTTATAACTAATCCTAAAGGACAATTTTTTTTTACAATTTGTAGCCCTTGGCATTAACTCACCTGGTGGTAAGTGATGGTGATGCAGAAGATGGACGCTATTAACATTACTTACTGAGTTAGATAAGATGGTCGTAGCTAGTTAGATGGAGGCGGTTTTCAGTTTCATGATTAAACCTTGGATATAAAAATTGCGTTTCAGAATTTTATTTATTGTAATACGGAATACGAATGAATATACATATACCTATGGGTCATACGGAAAATAATTCCTGCAAATTCATAATGTACAATATATATTATAATTTCGGTACGTACAATTTACTAAACTAAACGTAGTCAGAACCCATTGAATCATATTTCTGTAAATATAAGATAAATTCATCATAAACTTTTCTTATTAATAGTTACACGCACTATGTGTTGTTTCTCGATGTTGATCGCGAGGTAACAAATGGCCTACAATAATTCGTCATTTGAGAGAGCAGTGTGTATTTATCTTTTATGAAACTGGGGTAGCTGCCCACCGTATTATCACCATTTCACCATAAAGCCGCGATCACAGTGCGTTATCAAGCCATTGGGGGCACGCGTCAAAGGAGCCTTTGTATTCCTCTTGTAATGAGCTTTAGTTACATTCTGGCTACAAAAATGTTACAAGTTGAGGGTGTGGGACGGACACATCAGATCTGTGCATTACATGGTATATCTACTTACTTGTATATACTTTTAGTAAGAACTTAGTTTGTTTCCTTTTGAGATTGGTATTTCTTGACCAAAGTGACCCCTCTTATGGCCTATTGTGATTGATGAGGTTAAGAAAAATATGAAATAGGTAGTATTGATTTGTAAGGAGCTGAAGAAAGGTATATATGTGAATAGATTTTGAAGTAGAAGAACACTTAACCACTGACCTTCGAATTCCATATTCTAAAATGATGCTTTTCTCTTATTATTACACTTTATTCTCATATTTTCTTGAGTTAAAACAAAACATGTTTGATGACAATCCCACAAGCGCAGCATCTTGTCAAAGGGTGACAGTAGAAATCAATGATACAGCGCACGCGTAGGTATACGCCAGCGAGTTTAAGTTATATCATAAGGGGAGAAAGTTGAGATATGATTGCAAAACGTATTTCACTCGACGCATGTCAACTAGCAAAATATTCGAAGTTTCAGTGTCTTAGTCATTTTTGCGATTCTCAATAGATGGCGATGTAAACAACAAACGAAGGCATTTCCAATTCTTACATTCATATTATAAATGCGAAAGGCAGTTTGTTTGTTAGTTCTTCTTTGACGTCGTCGCAACGGAGCAACGGATCGAACTTTTTACCAGAGGTAGATGACGAGGGACTAAGTGACGTATGTTACATATTATCCTGGAAAAATATTGGGTTCCCTCGGAAACTACACCGAGAATCGCAAAAATAATAAGTACAACTTGACAAGTTTAAGGTAAAGCCAAACCAACGCAAACTTTAACCATTTTTCAATTAACTAGCAAATAATAGTCATAGTTATTCTGCTGCTTCTTCTTCTTTTCGTGTGGAAGTATCAGTTCCCTTATAATATTTTTGCCAATATCGTGCCACCTCGATCGCTTATTCTAATTCTGCTGCTAGTTAGTTAGTATTAAAAATAAGTACTATAACTTACTCAAGTAATTTAGTTGTAAATTTAAGATATTTCTGCATGTTTATTTCAAGTTCAGATTAAATAATCCATTAGATATAATTAAAATCTGTAACAAAATAGAGAAGTAGGGTTTTTACTCGGCAAACTGAATAACTATACATCATTCCAATCAAAAAAAAGCAAAACGTAAACAAACTTACTATTGAACTGACACATGTCAATGTCATCTGCATACTATGTTTGTTTACCTTTTGCTTTTTTTTGATTGGAATGAACCATATGTACGACTTTGCCGACATTGCAAAGCTGATTCGCTTTTTTAATCATAGAAAAAATTGTTCAGTAAAATGAGTAGAAGTAATAATAAATAATAATAATAATAATATAATAAATATAATAATAATAATAATATAATAGTAGGTTTTTAATAAAAACTCACTCATCTTTCGAAATATTAATCTTATTTGATTAAACTTTAAAATAAATAAAGTTGAAACGTTAAAAACAAAAATCAGACTTCAGTAAATCAAAATATAAAAAAGTGCTTTAGGCTTTTGGGATACCCATGCCGCAATAAGGCCTTTCATACTAAAAGAAAGAAAAAACAATCATTAAACTTCAGTTACTAAAACCTATGGAACTTATTACCTGCTTCTGTTCGTACTTCTGAAACTTTATTTACTTTTAAGAAAAGACTTAGGGAACATTATTTTAATCTATGTAATTACTGAAACTTTACCTCATCTATTTAAGTACTTATCACCATTTTTCTTTGGCTTCATACTTATATATTGATATTTTATTTATATTATTTATGTATTTATTTATTCGTTATATATGTACTAATATATATTTTATATAATATAATATTATTTATGTATTTATTGATACCTATATGTATTATGTCTAAATAAAAACCATAATTGCAGCCACCCGTTACTTGCTTTTAAAACTATACAATCCTATAAGTTTCCAAGGTTGCCTGGAAGAAATCGCTCAAAGCGATAAGGCTGCCTTTGCACTGTCTGTAAATATTTTTTGATGTCTCTGTACTATTGGTGTGCAATAAAGAATATTTATCTTATCTTAAAACATATCAACGTAATATTATTTAAATTTAGTAAGATCCTTTAGTAATCATATTTGGGCGTTATAATCAGTCGTGATAATCGTCTCAACATATTATCCTTCCTTTCTTCATTTTCTTCAAGCAATCTCCTAAACAGTAATTTTTTTTATCAGCAGGGGTTAAGCCAACACACAGCTCATGATACCTACCAGATATTACAAGCAAGGCATTGCCGCATGTCATCCATTCGATATTATTTGCACTTATATTATTTTGATAGGCCTTATTCGGACCTGTCGTATGTGTAAGAAAAAAAATATTACAGAAAATAAGGTAAGTGACCCAAATAAGGCCTACCTTATTTTTATCTTGACGTAATTACTAGGTTTTTAAGAAAAACTCACTCATCTTTCGAAATATTAATCTTTATTTATTAAACTTTAAAATAAATGTAGTTGAAACGATAAAAAAACAAAAAACAGACTTCTGTGATTCAAAATATTCAAAAAGTCCTTTAGGCTTTATTGGGAAACCCATGTCGCAATAAGGCCTTTCACACTAAAAGAAAGAAAAAACAATCATTAAACTTTAGTTGCTAAAACATATCAACGTAATATTAATTAAATTTAGTAAGATTCTTTAGTAATCATATTTGGACGTTATAATCAGTCTTGATAATCACTTCAACATATTATCCTTCCTTTCTTCATTTTCTTCAAGCAATCTCCTGCACAGCAAAATTTTTTATCAGCAGGGGTTAAGCCAACACACAGCTCATGATACCTACCAGATATTTCAAGCAAGGCATTGCCGCATGTCATCCATTCGATATTATTTGCACTTATATTGTTCTCATAGGCTTTATTTGGATCTGTCGTATGTGTAAGAAAAAAATATATTACAGAAAATACATTGAAAAAATGGCGTATAAATACTTATGTAGGGGTTACTAAACTTTTAAACTAAACAACACACAAAAAAAATGTGGCCATCCGTGCAAAAATATCAAAATACTAACATCATTACCTGTAGAAATTTTATAAAACAGGCGTACACTCCGCTTCCCGACTGTTTTCGACTACATGTTCCGACATACTCGTGGTAAGCGGCGCTCGCTATTCTTGTATGTGTCAGATACATCCTTAGGCACACCACTGTAAACTTTCGCGGTTATTTGAAATGTGTAAGCGGGAAATTTGAAACCGAGGCCTTATTGGGGCATAGGCCTTATTTGGGTCTCTTACCTTACATTGAAAAAATGACGTATAAATGCTTATGTAGGGGTTACTAAAAAACTAAATAACACACAAAACAATCTCGGCATGCGTGCAAAAATATCAAAATACTTACATCATTACCTATAGAAATTTTATAAAACAGGCGTACTCTCCGCGTCCCGACTGTTTTCGACTACATGTTCCGATATACTCGTGGTAAGCGGCGCTCGCTATTCTTGTATGTGTCAGATAAATCCTTACGCACACCACTGTAGTTTATGCACACCACTGTAACTTTCGCAGTTATTTGAAATTTCTAAGTGGGAAATTTGAAACCTAGGCCTTATTGGGGCATAGGCTTTATTTGGGTATCTTACCTTATACTTATCAATCAGTAAATGGGCCTAACACTTATTTTTTACACCCTGTGTTAGGTATATTATAAGAGTAGTAGTCGTATAAAATGCCACAAAGAAGACTGAAACATACAAACAAAATACTGTAACAGGTCGGTAGGTACTAATCTTTAACAACGTGAATCTTTTTAAAATATACAAATTGAATTTGAATGAATTTTACCTTATCCGGATGCGGGCATACGTCGAAGCTGATACAAAGCTTTTTATGACGTGCATTTTAAAAGGGTTTATTTTTAGTATTTCTGTGAAATGAATGCCATACAGAGATATTTTCGTAAAGGTCCGTTGTCCATGTTACGAATATCAGTGTGAGTATGTGCTAGTACTATAATGTTTTTCACTGTTCTCAATAATACGATAGCAATTAATTTGATATTGATGTTATTCGAACCTAACTGCTATGATAGAAACTGTTTAAAAAGTCAAAACAAGTAATAGTAGTTAAATATTAGAATAAGGCTGGAAAAAATCAGATCGTTTTTTTTTATTCTATATATATTTTTTTAATATAGCAAGGCGTCACGTACTTTTTAATTAATATCGACTTGATCACTTTTTAAGAGGACCCTGAATTGCAAAATTAGGTGCCTGATTTCAAACTAATTAAAAACCTGTTATCAGATTTAATATATAAAAGATCTCCACTGTATCAGTTTGTCTCCACTTATAATAAATATTTTAACGACAGCGATATCTTTAGTTTACCTGTAAAAAAATATAAAAATGTTATCATTGATATTCTATTTTATTTTTATTTATTTATTCTACTTAGGATAATTATCATATTTATAGTTGTATATATTTATACAGAAACATAAGATAGCTTTCAATTCTTATTCTACCTGTGGTCAACGTTGATGGTTTCATAATTATTAATCCTTGTAATTCTTTATATTATTAATCCTTGTAATTTATATATTATACTTACCCTCATAATGTTACTGTTTATTGATCCTCAATAAATAAATAAATAAAATATCTATGTCCGTACCAGGTGACTTTTTAAAAACTAAATTGAAATGAATTAATAGCTAATAGAAAGTTGACAATATTTTACGCTAAAAAGAGTCATGTTCACCGAGTTTCTCACTTCAAAAACAATCCACCAGCATCCGTTACATATTCTATTTCAGTGAAACAACAATAATTTGTAATTAGCTATATATATTTTTAAAAAACGTAAGAAGCAGAATCAGTTTTTGATATTCAGCACACCCTTGAAATAGTCTCTATATTTTTTACGGTTGCCATTTAAACGGTTTACGGTTGCGTAATTTTTTAAGATAATAATGTTGAATGTGTGGCGACATCTATCGCACCGCCACGAACTAAACCTAGAACGCGCAATTGAAAGTTTCTTCGGATTAACTACATATACAACTTCCAACCATCATTGGTTGGACCACGGCCGGTCCCCAGGCACACCACCTCGCCTGGAGGAGGTACCTCCCTTGTCCTCCGAAGAGTGGGAACACATAGTTCCTACAAATGTATTGCTACTCTACATACATAGAGCTTAAAAAAATCATGACAATGATTTTCTGAAAATGCCAGGGTAAGAAAAAATTTTTTGTTAAGGCGCTCTTTGCCAATAAAACTATAATTTCATTTCTGAAAAATATGTAATACGTATCTTTGACTATATTTCCTATGATCATAAGCCATCCAAAACAGTTTCATAGATAGAAAAAGAAATCCAAAGATGGGTCTACCGTTACTTAAAACAGTTCCCATAGTGTCTACTATATTTAAAAAATAAAGTATAATAATACTGGTTTCGACGATTTTAAGGAAACCACGCCATGTCAACCCTGTTCAATGTTTCTGCAAAATAAATAATTACTAACTTACTATTATTTTGAACACTTTTATTTAGAAAAAAAGCAAAATAACCTAAAACGTAAATAATTCGCGTGGCGCATGTTGGTGGGACTTGCGTTGCAGTTCAACCTGGCCAGAAATCGCAGTTTTAGTTGTCAATCAATCAGTGGTCTTTGCGTCTGTTACAGACTATTTGCTGCAATGTCTTGGCACAACCCTTGATAATCGTCTTTAGTTGTACACTCTGCATAATAATTTTTATTTTATGCTTTCTACTTTTGTCTGTATTTCTCAAAAACTATCAGTGTCTTGCAACTTTGACTTGTGTATTTTCCATTATTATTAATGTGAACATTTATTATATCATTATTCGGACTCGCAAACTTCGAAGATATACTCGTATATAAGGTGTTAACAAATTAGTTAGCATACTTATTTACTTGGAGTTTCTAGTCAGTTTACCAAGGAATCCATAGTCACAAAAAAATTACTTCTCATTCTTAATGGGCCGATCAGGTGACCGACTTGATAGAAAAGTACAAATTTGTTTTTGGGAATTGACTATGGGTTCCTTGGTATGAGTTGTTCAGTTTCACTAGTAGAAGCCCCAGTTTAAGTAATGCCAACTAATTTGTAAATACCTTATATATGGTTATTTTTGATCAGTTTTGGTCAATATATAAAAAAATTGCGATATATTATATTTTCATATGATACCCCCTGATCTAGTTTTTTTTAATATACAGGGTTATTTTTGGACCCCCCCACCAAAACTTCACAGTGGCTTCTAGCCATGAAACTGAGCAACTTTCCCCAAATAACCAATAGTAAATTCGCAAAAAAATGTTAGGCATCTCCATACAAAGTAGGCCGATCACGTGATCAAATTAGTATGAAAGGTCATTTTTTTTAGCGAATTGACCATTCATTCTTTGGAAAAGTTATTTAGTTTCATGAATAGAAGCCACTGTGAAGTTTTGGTGGGGGGTCCAAAAATAACCCTGTATTGGATTAACAAGATTTGCAAGATTAAACGTAAAATTTATCAAAAATTACCGATCAATTGAACTTTAACTAGACGCTACGTACGTTGAAATCCAAAGAGGGGACGAAGCTAGGGCCGCGTTCGTCTCCAAAATTAGTGCTAAAATTACCTGCTATATTTTTACAAAGCTGACATAAAAAATTACGGAATTAACATTTTTTTTATTTATTTATTGTTTATTTTACACGAATACAAGAAATACAAAGATTAGTATACGTAATTACAAATGGTATGCTTAACTCTGTAAGTGTGCGTAACTTTGTGTTTTAGGCTTAATAATAAATTGTTATTTTTGGGCTTTCATATCGTTTATGTAACTATTTTATTTACTCACCATATTTTACGAATGTTAGGGAATTTAATAAAAAACTTATAAAACTTAAAACGTACCTAATATTTTCGTGGGTTCCCTGCGTACCGAAAAGCCAAAGTGAAACTCCTTCCTGAATTAAGTACTACGACGACGCGTAGCAAATGTCGTAGCACAACATCAAGAAATAACTAACAAATTCAAAAATTGACACCTGATGGTTAAATTCGAATAACTCTAAAATCACTGAAATTATTTTCACCAAACATAATTATGAACTAATTAACTATCAACTTATTTAATTGTAAAATAAATAATTAATAAATCAATAAGAACTACCGCTATGAAACATGCTTTCAGTTAAAAATGTGCGTACAGATCGATTCATCCTTTTGAGAGCTGCTATACTACAGACAAACACACAAACTTATAGGTATGCTCTTAAAAAAATTATTACACTCCTTAAAATATACAGCTGAGTCGATGACATTATTTTTTGTGTAAATACCTAGAAGCTGTGTTTAATTAAATTACATGCTTACGAGTATTGTATATGTCTACACTATTTGTATGTATATCGTACATGTAACCATTTTATTTACGAACCCTTCCCTTCACAATACCTACATCTACACTACATATAGAAAAAACTCTTGTCAACAACTAAAAACTAAGCTCGCAGCTTATCCATCAATAATAGCCCCTGAAATTGCGTTATACGATTCATTTTCTCTTAACTCTTCACTGAAATAGATCTCTATTCCTTTAAAGATACGAGCAGAATTTGCTAGCACAACAAGTCTGGTTACGCAGAAGAGATTGGTTGTAACCGCCAGACGTTTCAGCGTTCGAAATTTCAGTTTATCAGTTGTTTTGAAGGTTGTAAGTTCAATGCGAGGGAGTTCAAGAGAAGATGTTTCGTCACTGCACTGTTTATGTTTATACCGATCTGTTGTGGGTAAGTTAAAAAGAGATGGTCGTATGTAAGCGTGTGAGGAGCGTATGATCAATACGTAGCTGCCAGTGGCTGTGCCATCCCGTGGAGGCTTCACTAATGGTCGTTTTCTTACATTTGCATCGTAATTGACTTCACTCAAGTCGGCTCTTCCTTTTGTCTGTTGACGCAAATTGCGTCTCCAATTAGCGTCTCCTTGCAGACAAGCAATGTTGCTAGTTTTATCAACGTTTGAATTAAGGGCGAAAGCATACGTCAAAAGATAATATATTAGTTCATTTAGCCTAAGTATGTAATAGGCATACTCTGTTGCACAGCGTCAATCTCATAGTTTTAATATTTAATATCTAAGAGCATATTATATAGGGTGACTTTAAATTAGTTCTTGATACGAAAGGCTATGCATGTGCTCATGATAACAAACAACTTTCCCTAAGGAACCCATAGTCAAATCTCAACAAAAGTTTTGGACCCTCTACACAAATCGGTCAACGGACCGGCCAAATTAGTATGAAGAGTCCAAATTTTTTTTTACAATTTGGCTATTAGTTCCTTAGGGAAAGATGTTTGTTATCATGAGCACATGCATATCCTTTGGTATCAAGAACTAATTTAAAGTCACCCTGTATAATCATGCTTTTATTGCTCACAATATTTATCAACAAGTTAATTTGGTTGAACGTTAACGTCACATTAACTACCTGAAATACCTACCTGTGTTAACTGTAACAGTTAACATAATATTATCCTGATTAAAACCTCAACTACGATTCGGGAGTCCGTTAGGCAAACCGCTAAATAAAACATAAATCCCAGTGTTAGAAACAATGAATTTTCGGTTTGCCGTATCAAACGGAGATTTGCGGTGGGGGCGCGTTGCTAGGCAACGTCCCCCCATCCACCCTGGATCACTTTTAAACTTTCATGCCGGAAAGTTTTTAAGGTTTGCCTGTGGCTCGGATACCTTCTTTTTGTTTTAAGCCTCTTTTCGTTGGAAAACAACTCGGTGCGGCGGGTTCGCATTAAAAATTTCGCAATAGAAAAACATTTTCTTAAAAGGATACTTGTTTTCCTTTCACTAGAATGTTTCTGAGATTGGAGCACTGATTTGTTAAGGTTGACAGCAACGTACATGAATCAAAGCTAACGTGATTAGATACGTTAAATAAAATGTTAAGATAAGTATTATTTACTTGATAAAGTTATGTAGTAACTGTTAGTAATATACAAAAATAAATTAAGATCCCTACCATTCCTTAGTTGAGCCTTACGCTACTTTAAATTGATAACTTTTAACCCTTTAGCGTTGAATCTCTTGAATGTTATGATGATGTCAAAGATGTAACCGAGCTTACCTAGATACCCCAATCCAATGGAAAACTATCTTAATACCAAAACGTGGAATACTTATGTTGGGCAGCAAGACGTGTTCAAGGTGACTCTCATAAATTACTAGCTTCCGCCCGCGACTGCGTCTGCGTAGACTTCAGAACTGAGTCCAGAGAGAAATAAAATGTTTAAGCAGCGCCATCTAGTGACAAAGTAAAAAAATCAGTTTTTAGCCATTCCTCCGAGAACCCTTGATTTTTCCGGGATAAAAAGTCCCATGTTTTAGCCGAGAGCTTTATCTATGTACCTTTGCACTCTCCGTCTTTAGATTCAAGAGCTTGGTAAACAATTGTTTGGATCCTAGGTAATGTTTAAAATATATATATATATATATATATATATAATATATATATATATATAATATATATATATATATAATTTTTAATATATATATCTCTCTCTCTCTCTCTCTTCCCTCTCTGTTTCTATCACTGTTTGTATATAATCCGTGGACAATGTTGTGGGCTATGTACTTATTCACATAATTTAGTCCTTAATATCTTATAATGTAATATTTAGTACATAGTTGTTAATTAACCCAAATAAATAAAATAAAATACCTACAAAATTTCATCCAAATCCGTTCAGTAGTTTCGACGTGAAAGCGGAACAAACTAACAAACATCCATACTTTCGCTATTAGTGAGATGAGACTATGATCACAGTGACACTTATAATAAACTTGGCGGTGTTAAATAATAGGACATAGCTAAAAGCTTAGGAAATATTGTTGTTGACCTAGTAAAATTACAACAAAAATTTTTTTTGTAAATTACATTTCAAAATCTTAATTAATAAGAATAGAATAAGAATAGAATAGTTTATTAGTACTTAAAATGTGGCAGAATACAATTTTTCCAGTGACCCCACACTAGGCTAGGCCTGTGTCGTGGCGGTCGTTATAATACTTTTACAAATTAGCAGTTAGCGGCTAACGATCAACATTTACACGAATAGTACAATAAAAATGCAAAACACAATTATTAAAAATACACTTATTGAAAATACAATTACAGAAATTATTAGAAAATTATAGGAAAAAATAGAAAATAAATGTATAAATGTACTCGTATGTATGTCTGTGATTGTGTGTAAGAGAGTTTGTGTATGTATGAGTGTGAGTGTGTGTGTGTGTGTGTGTGTGTGTGTGTGTGTATGTGTGTGTGTGTGTGTGTGTGTGTGAGTGATAACTACTACTTTATAACTCTAAGTAGGTTCTCTACTTCTTCGTAATTCATATCTTTCAGCAGTCGTTGAATTATTATTTTTGCTTTATATAGCGTTAGTTCCTTGATTTTACATAAGTTAACGATTTTGTTGTAGATATGTGAGGAAAGAAATGTTTTAAAACGCTGTGCAAATGTAGTATTAACTGATATTGTATCTATTTTGAAAACTCTTTTAGAAAGTAGGGACAGGTAACCTGAAGAGTTGATAATACGTTTATGTGTATCAGTAGAGAGTCTAAAAACAAACAGCTTACGTACTGTAAGTACATCGGCTTCTTTATACAGAGTTTCTGTGTTGTATCTGCGATTTTTACTCAGTGCAACCTTAAGAACAGCTCGTTGTGCCCTTTCAAGTATGATAAGTGTACTTTTACAGATTCCTCCCCATGCCAGAATACAGTAGTTTAAGAGTGATTGGCTAAGAGTTAGGTAAATCATTTTTAGGATTTTTCCATCAACCACTTCACGTAATATTTTCATGACGTACATAGTCTTCTTTACTCTATTTGCCAACGCGACCACGTGATTATTAAAGGTAAGTTTTTCATCTAGTACTACACCTAGATATTTTATAGCATTTGATCTCTCAATAGAATTACAGTTACAAATATTACTTGTACCCTGACAATCGTGTAATTGAGTTTCTTAAGATCATGAGAGGAAGAGAAAGCTGTTTTGTGAAAATATAGAAATTTCGTTTTAGCTAAATTAAGTGTTAAGAGATTAGCACTCAGCCATTTAGCTACACCAGACATACCTACTTCAGCTTTCTGAATAACTGCTTGCTCAGTAGGTTCTCCAAAAATTAGGGCAGTGTCATCAGCATAACAAATAGTTTCTGCTTTAAGCGAAGGGATCTTAGCGATATCATTAATGTAAACGAGGAAAAGTAATGGACCCAGGATACTGCCTTGGGGCACACCGAAAGAGACACTCCTCGGGTTACTAACATTGTTGCCTATTTTTACACGTAGTTTCCTATACGATAAGTATGAGAAAAACCACTGAAGTGCGATGCCCCTTACTCCGGTTTGCTCTAACTTTTTTTAAAGAATTGGAATCGAGATATTTTTTAAAAGAATTGGAATGAAAACCTTCCTTCCTAGAATCAGTTGTCTGAATTTGACAGCTGTCATTCTTATCATTATAGCATTCTTAAAAGTACCTACGATATAATTCTATAATATTTAAGTACATTTAGCCCCCCCCCCCCCCCCCCCAATCATTTTGTATATTTAGTATAGGTTTAATATCTTCTTACAAATAAACTCTAACATGACCTTTTTCAAACCGTCTCGATATTTTTTTACAGAGAGAGTAAAGTTTTTTAACTCGACGAGAGAGAGCATACAAAATTGATGAGTCCCTAACCGCGCAACCAAGCAAGCGAGCTCGTGGCTGCTTTTAGCCCGTAATTGGCGGGCTTTTAAGACTGCCGCGCTTTCATCTCACTCAGCGCTGGCTGGCGGCGGGAAAAACAAAAGACGTCATTTTGTGTGAAGAAAAAGATTGTATGTATACTCTTACGTTACAGAAAATAGCGTACCATAGAGCTCACTGCGTTACAAGCTTTCAAGCTTTTAACTAAATGGCACAAAGAAGATTCTGTGCGCAATTTTTAATGTTTCTTTTATATTCTTTTATAAAAAATAAAGTTGCTTTGTAATATATTCTTTGAAATTTAAGGATAATAAAATTTATTTCAGAATAGATAGATTAAAGAATATTGTAGATCTCTATTCATATTTTTTATATCTGTATTCTCAAAGACTAATATTAATTCACTTTGTAAGTAAATAGACTAAACGGTATTATTTTTTTACCGAGTTACAATTTTTTTACACAATGGCATGGAGCCAAACTCCATGCTGACTACGCCACGTGGCTACAATAAAAAAGTGTAGCGCTCTAATTTCAAAATTAACGTTACATGACTGTGGGAGGAAACGGACGCGCGCCAAAATTAAGCGCCAATTTTAACAGCGGGGTAACTTAGAATTTAGCTGTCAAAATATTTTCGCAAACAATCAAAGCTCTCAATGCAACACCTAATTTGAAACGCCCATAAAAGTAATAACAAAACCAAACCACAATTAGCATAATAGTTAGTTGTACGTACGTCCTCTTGAATTTGACGATTAGTAACTTTTATTGTTAGCTTTGGACGTGGACGTCTTTTGGCCGATAATGATTGCAAAGATTGTTAACTTTAGATAAGCTTTTGAATTTTTAAACGCTTAAGGAGGGTGGGCATCTTAAAAGTTAATACTCACAAAATGTCTCATTAATTGAAACATTATTTTGCTTGATATCACAAATTAATAATTACTCGTCTGACAAACCGGGGGCGGTCTATAAATTATTAATCAAGGAAAACGGTTCAAAAAGGATAAATATTATAAAATTAGCTCGCAAACGTTTCATGAAGACCGAAAAGCGTAGGTATGCTTTTAAAAGCGTTACATGCGATTTTCCGTCCCTCTCTGCATTATGGAGGAAAATGGGGCCCCTTTCAAGGGTGCAACGCTGGGTTCGCGGGGAGTTTAGACCCTTTCCTAATAGAAAAGGACATCTCATGAAATAAATAAAGTGTTTTGATTTTACGCTCTATAAATCGAGTGTAAGAGGTGGCTTGGGGATGGATGGCTGCACCGGGAACTGACCTTATTCATCACCTTATTATCACATACGTATAAGAAAAATATTCGCCAATATTTGGAGTTGATTCACCATGCCACTGATAATATACGTATTTGTGAATGTATTACCTTCTTACATTTGAGCTAAATGCTTATCGAATATTAGAATTCATGTCAAATACTTACAAGTCATTGAAATCTTTTGACTCGTCATATCCTAAACGATCTAAAGTTAGTAGACAGGGTCCAAAGGGTGTATTTTAAATAGAAATTCAAATATTCTGAAGTACAAGAGACAGATCCGGCTTCACCAGTTTATTTTGACCTTTCTTTGCTTATTTTTTCTATATTATTTGAGGAGCTTCAAGGGGTCTACTGAAACTGGCTAAGCTTGTTAGTGTTTTGGACTCAGATAAACGGCGGCTTGGCGTAGCGCGACGGCCATTAAAAACTTATTAAACATCATACCCCGCCCGCACGTTCCCCTCGGGTATGGTGATCACTGTAGAAATAAATAACCTATGTACGCGTCTCTATCGTGCGGAAATGAAAGTATTGAAAAATCTGTGGACTGCGTTCCTTTTTTCGCTATAATTATAATTGAAATTATTATCTTCCTGTAAGAAAATATATATAAAATCCATATTACTCAAATTTTGAACACGGTTTTTACATTTGATAAAAAAAAATCCTTCAGGAGAACCATATGGTCTGCTAAAAAATCGCCCTTATTATAGAAATCGGCTAGCGCATACATTTTATTTTAAAATACTTATTTTAGACCTAAAATAAATATTTATTTATGAGAGCTCCAAAAATGAACACCGTAAGTATATGTAAAAGACTTCATGAATATTAAATCTTATGTTCTCCAAAACGAAGCATCCGTTAGCCTTGTGCGGTAGTTCGCTAGTCACCAGATTCTAATTAAGAACTGTACTGCTTCATAAGCAAACTCATGAAACATCGACCTAGTCTAGTGATCATCCCAAGTACAAGAAGAAGGTTCAGACGGCGACGCGCGATACGGCGGTGCGGAAGTGGCGAGCGCACCGCCTCTCTCCGGAAACCGACAGCGTCGTAGCCTGCAGAATTACTCCCTACGTTCCACTCAGCGAATCTTTGATAACGGTTTCCTGTTTGTATCTGTATTAAATAAACGCAAGACCGCAAAGAATCAAAAGCAGTGGGCGGCTTTAGAAGGCCTTTGTCAAAAGATAAGCTCAATTCCGGTTACCAGTACGAGTACCTACATTGTAAAAATATGATGTGTGTAATTTATATCAAAGTACTAGGTTTAAGGTTAAAAGAAATAAAAGCTCAAAAGTATATAGCAAGAAGGTAAACCACAAAGACTATGTATTTTATCTTAAACAGGTGTTGAAAACTTTTTTACAAGTTGAAAAACTAAAAAAAAAATGAATGGGTCATGATCATAAGCACTGAGGGACCGACTATGCAGGAGAAGGACATTTATAAGTCCTGTCCATGCAGCAATAAGTATGGCTCTTATCATACAAAAAAAAATTGCAAGATACCCATAGAAATTTGGACCCACCACACATTGATCAAGCTGTTGATCGATGCGATTTCCGCCATGTTTTAGAACAAGAGGTGGTCAGTTTCCTAAGGATCCCCAGTTGACGTATTTACATGTATTTTTATTAGGTACATCCTGTTAAACAATTTTTTATGTCATGATATAAATTAAACCAAAGAGTAACGCCAAAGCTTATACTAAGTTCCCCACAAAACTTACTTGAAACTTATTTTAGACACTCAAGATTTTTTGCAAACTAAGGGCAATAATATCAAATAGCACGCCAAATATACAATCAAACACTCTATTATTTAGCGCGGAGCGGCACGTGGTACCAATTACAGACTCTTGTGAGGTATAATTCGCACTTTTGCTAAGCTCAGTGGAAACACTGATATTACAGGGGCGGAGCGAGGGCGGGCCCGCACATGTTCGACAAATGTCGCAAAATCGGGTGTGTCTAAAATATTGTGACACTGGTGATGGGTAGCGTAATACAATGGATTTAACCACTGAATTTTATGTTGTATCGGTCTGTTCTTCGAAAATCGGACAATCTATAATTTAAAAAACCTAAGCACAAATTAGGTTTTAATACCATTAAATAAGAATAATAATACCCATAAAAACATATTAATTTGAAAAAACGACAAGTCTCGTAATACCGTCACCGTAAAAAGTTTTGAGATCTCTCGTAATGGCATCATTAGGTACTTTGAATTTCAAATCAATAATTTGAACTCAGACAAAGTTTTCTGACATTAATTATCTTAATTGAGAAATATAATTAGAGGACTTTGTATCACGCAATCGCAGCATAAACAGCATAGTATACCAGTAACAATGAAATAATAATCAGACCTCAGGACAGGTAGTTGTAATTTTCAAAAGTATCAGTGCATAAATCCTGCCCACTCCAACTCCACTCCAGCACGACAGTCCTGACTACCATTATAATTCCAACGCCCCGTAATAACCACAATTACTTCTGAAAAAATATAATATCATCAGATGGTTCGGACAATACGCTAGGAGACTACTAGTCATTTCTTCTTCTGTACTAAACATTTTTGAAATCTAAGGCGTGACGTCATACTTTTCAGCGCCATTGTGAGGGACTAATTTTGTGCTTTTTATTAATAAAAAACTGAAGATATGACGGACAACAACAAAAAAACTATGGTGATGATAATAACGAAATTTCAGTAGGAAAGCTATTTAGTGAACAATATCTTATCATTTATTATTGATACAGTCATCTAGCTAATTATAACTGCTTGGCTGTGGACACTCCCGCACCCCAGAGAGCTAGCACTCTCTTACCTACCTATATACGTGAAATTTTCACATCCTCTGTAAGGATGAACTTCGGTCCGCATTAAAACTTCGCGGTGTACAGGTGAATCTTTTACACAGCGTTGGCATGCGAGCTCGGCTCTGCTAAGTAGATGCTTAACCGACAGTTTAATTATTCAGTTAAACATGCTTTCTCATAAGTACCTATCTACATACATATAGAGACTAAACACACTCAGAGAAAGGTACTTTGAAGATTTTCTCGTATTTTAAGAGCAGTAGTGTGCTACTGAATATTGACATCTTCAAAGAGGGGTTCTTATCGTTTATTAAACTAATATTGGTGACTCTGTCATCTTTACCGACCCATAAGGTAAGAACATCTTTTTTACCCGACTTCGACAAAAACGAAAGAGTTTGCTTGCAAGTGTGGAGCTCCAATATGTGGTACTTATATCAACCCAACGAAGAATATGAAATCTCTACGTCACAGCCTTCTGAATGTTACCTTACTAGTTGGTATTTGAGATGCTCCGAAGTCCCGAGCTCAATTCGCTCGCTCCTGCATTAGTTTAGGACTTTGACCCCCACAAAGGCCCCTATTCTGTAGTTCTAGTACCAAAACCAACCAAGACTACAACATTGAGACAAGGCAACTTTCACCTCTAATCTTTGTAACAATCCATATCGTCCCCAATGCAGGGGCACGGGTCTCTTCCCATAGCTCGGGAAGGTTATGCCATACTCCACACACGGGGGTCAAGTCCGGATTGGTGGAGTTTGTGGGGCTACTGGACAACACCTAGTATCAGAAGTTTTCAAGCCGCCCATAAGGCCTCCGACATGGTTTAACGACTGCCATCTAGTGATAGCAGCTGGCACCAACGTCTTAACGTGCCTTATAAATTCCATAATAAATTCCTGATAAATTCCATTAATAGTCAGTTTACTTGCGTGTACGACGCGACCACACAAGCCACACTGAGCCATGCCGCAACGCTTCTAATTCTTATACTTAATATTAAAATGCGTAACTGAGTTTGTTTGTTTCTCTGTTTGTCCTTCTTTCACGTCGCAGCAGAGCAAAGGATCGATCTGTTTTTCGTACAGAGATAATCGACGGGATGGGAAGTATAGGCACACATAGGTTAATTTTATCATATGAAAATATCGAATTAATTCTGATATCACACGCGGAAATCCAAAAATAATGCAACTTCAGAAAGCAACGCTATTTATTGCTATTATATCTCGTATTGAAGCACTTGCAGCTCGCGCACTGCGCACCTTCATCGACAGTCGTAAAAATCACATCCAGGTGGGTGAAGCCACGGGAAAAAGCTAGTAACCAATTATAGACAAGTAAATTAACAATATTATAAATATAATTATACAAATTTATATGCATATTTTTACGTTTTACCTAACGTTGTAGATTTTTAAAAATCCATTTTTATGCCAACTCCAATTATGATTTAACTTTTGTGCCAAGCAAAGATCACGGTCACTGAGCAACATGAAATTTCTGTGAATAATTTTGTCACTTTTCCGACTTACAGTTAAAGGCTATTTAACAAACTCCTAAAGTATTAGTCTTATTTTAGGAATTTAAATATAGGCAAGTTAAAGGTAGATAGAGATGTTCCATATATTTTGTGTTTCAACACGAGTTGGTAACTACCACATTATATGTATATCGAGAACGATTTGCATAATGTAACGTTTCAAGACTATTTCAAGTGCGAAGTCTGACGAGTTGCCTCCACATGGCATACGTAACGTCTTCGCAACACATAGCATATGTAAGTACTTCGATAATCCGTTTTACATTGCTGCTTCGAAACAGCGCCTTACTTGAGTAACCAATTAAAACTAGTAATGAACTTGTAAAACAACTCAGTCACTAACTCGTACATCGCTCGTAGACACTTGGCTCTAGTTTCTGTTTTCACGAAATAAATGTAGGGACTTGTAGAGCTGTAGAATAGATGAAGCGTGCGGTCGGTAAGTTTTAAGCTTAAACATTTAAATTGAAAACCTATACAAGTTAATAATATAGAATTGCTTACAATACAAAGTGTTTCTTTTTTATTTTTCGTTCTTGTTAACTGTAACTTCTCCATACGAAACTGAAATACTTGAAGTAAATTAATTTTCAAATATTCAAGCTTTAATTTTATAAGCTCCTTCTGAAAGTTGATTAGTCTCATCAGTAGAAGTCACTGATTAACGAAATGAAATGATTAATATGTTACTCCATATATCCTAAACTACACTCATGGGGCAAGTCTCATACCTTTAACTCCATAATTTATTCTGTATAATCAATTAATTTACACGACACCATAACTTCATAATTTGTCAAACTACAGACTCAGCTCAGCCACAAAATAGATATAACAGAAGGTCCGCTCAATATGCTCACTAAAATCCTAAGCATATGCATGCTTATAGACGTATACGGTTGTTCTAGGCAAGGTCACAATACTGTGCGATCGTGACCTTAACTCGAACGACCGTATACTTCTATAAACATGTATATGCTTAGGATATTTGTGCAGACCTTCTGTTATATCTATTTTGTGGTTCAGCTAAATGCGTTTCACAGAATTGTCAAAAAGAAAATCAATAAACGCGAGTTTCTTTTTTTTAGGCGAATGCACAATGTAAGACGTCAACGCGTTGCGTTTACCAAATAAAATACAGAACATCATAAACAAAATATGCTATTTTTCAATCGCATAAGTAATTACTTGATTTAGCTAAACTGACTTACTTTTAACTTTTTTTTAGATTCCGATAACGCCTTTCATTAGCGCCAAACCAATTTTAAAAAAACTGACGCAGTTACTGTGCCACTTAAAATTTATTAAAATATTTTTACCAACAATAACTAATTATATTATTATAAAAGTAAAGTCCTATTTGAATATTATTTCTTTCTGAATGGCGACATGTGCGTGAACTCGATACATGTAATGATATGCACTGCTCACCGCTACCGGGTGGCTGGCGAGAAGGGGTTGGAGAGAGATGCTATCTTTAAATATGAATGGCACACTTGTCCTGGCCCATTTTTGCATATTCCTCTTGACATCTTTGCTTACTTATGAGTATTACGTTCTATTTTCATTGGTTAACCAAATTAGCTTTTAACAAAATCGGAGTAGATCTGATAAATTCAATTGTTTTTTAATTTTATTTGAAAAGTGATTGTTTCTTAATTACCTGCTTATAATATTTATATATTTGTATATATTCTTTATTCACTATTTTTTCAACATTTTTCGTGTATTTAATACTTGATTCAGAGTAAACCCTTAAAATTCCAAACGCACATTTTAACTTACTGTATACTAAATATATTTACTAATTTCTTAATTTTTATTTTATCATTATTGCAAATTATTAGGAATATATATTTTCAGCTAGAATCGCATTCGGTTTACTTGTGTATTGACAGAATTGATAGGTGCGTCGGTCGCGTGGAGACGCGTTGCGCGCCGCCGGTCAAGTAATGTTCTCTGCATGTAAAAAAATAACGATATAATCGTAAAAACATAAATAAAAAAAGAGATTAAAAAAACAGACCGAATTAAGTACCAATATAGTGAAGTAGGTAATAGTTATTTAATTTGACGAAACTGTAAACTAAACACTTTCACAACACAAAGCACTCGGCGGCGCGGCGTCTTGAATCTTGCACTCACCCTTCTGTTTCACGATGTACTCGTAGGTACCTCAAGAAATTCATACATGACTTTG
The DNA here is from genome assembly GCA_958295455.1 of Coleophora deauratella. Taxonomy (NCBI): domain Eukaryota; kingdom Metazoa; phylum Arthropoda; class Insecta; order Lepidoptera; family Coleophoridae; genus Coleophora; species Coleophora deauratella. Next base: position 5,693,536 of record OY282403.1, on the reverse strand, counting down.
CGCTTTCTAAAATAAAACATGGTGCAATGCATAAACTTTAAACGCAAGATCGACGAGAAACCATGGAGACAATAAAACAAAGAAAACGCTCTCTGGCCCGGAGCGTTGTCGCGACGCACCCCCTGAGCTGGTTCACCGCGACCAATGAGAGCCGGCCTTAGCCAGAGCCGAGCTCCCATTGGTAGGCGCTCGCCGCCCCCCACGCAAGCCTCCCTCAGCCGCCGGGGGATGAATGAGACGCAGCATCCCCATAAAGATTTTACATCGATTACGCGGCACGGGAGCGTGCCGTTTCGCTCTGGCCCGAGGGCGGCGACGTGAAGCGGTCTCGCGCAGTCGCGGACAATTAGCGCGCGGGGCGGCGCGCGGCGACAGCAGCACACCGGCACTATAATGTGGTTAGTCAGTGAGCGCCGGAGCCGAGCCGACGCGGCCGCCAGCGAGCACGCGCACGAGCTCGAGCACGGGCACGCGCACGCCAGGAGCGGCCAGCGCGCCGCCGGCACGGTGGAGTACAAGAGCGCGGCGTGCGCGGGGGGGCCGGACCCGCCCGCGCCGCCTCTCGCCGCGCTGCCGGACCCGCAGCAGTTCAACATCTTCCCGGCGTTCTTCAGCCGCCAGCTCAACTTCACGGGCAGCGGCGGATGCGGCCAGGGCTCGAAGATTATGGAGGAGTTGAGGCCGAACCTGGTTGGCGGGCTGCTGGGCGTGCCGGGCCTGCTGGAGGATCACCAGCAGGACGCCAAGTACCTGCCTGGCGGGGAATCCAAGTACACGCCCGACAAGGCGCGCAAGTGCAGCAACGCCTCCTCCTCCTCGGCGGAGGAGTTCGGCGGGCTGTACGCGGCCGAGCACGCCGGCACGCCGCCCGCGCCGCTCAGCCGCTCGCTTCAGGACCACACAGGTTAGTCTTGTTTTGATGCTAACTCAAATATCATCAACGATTTTGTTAACAACCCATTGCATTTCCACTTCTGCACTGCCACACGGCCACTTCTACATCTAGGGTAGGAATCTCATCAATAAAATAGAACAAACAGTACCAAATATAAAGCCTTCACCTACTACGTAGTTACTAGTTAGGAACTGGAAACAACAACTGACATCTTCTAAGGTCCGAAGATTCTAGCATATTGTTATTATAATATTTATGTTTACATCTTGATTTGATATCAGTACGGTGACCTGGTCAAATGACCACAACTGTTCCTAATGTAAAACGTGACGCACAACAGATTTAGTATCGTCTGTAAAATTATCAAGCTCTATCGATCCTCAAAAGAAAATTACCAGAATTACTCAAAACTTTTTTGCCGTGTTGTTTGTACAACAATAAGACATGAAAACAACCATAACTTCCAACAAACTCAATAAATTCATAACGTTAGCAACATAACGTTCCAGGACAAACTTTGGGTCCAAAAATCCTTTGTTCCCACTAGTTCAGTTGACTGAACAGGTGGATATTTTTTCCCGTATGTTCAGTCAACTGAACAACCATTTTAAAAGCGACTTCAAAAAAGGAGCTTCTTTGTTATAGTCGTATGTTTATACTCCCGAGATTTTCTAGAATTTATCGAGCAGACTGAAGTGGTTTTCTTTGTTACAAACCCTGTGACTAGAGAAAGAATCGAGATTTAGGCACAGTATAGATTTGGTTTATGGTTCTGAAAGTTTACAAATTGATTTCATGACTTTCAGTATTTTCGGTATTACCAACCATGTATTACCTAGAAAGGTCATCAAAGAGACTTCAAAGGAAGGCGGCCGCTACAACAAAAGACCACATCTATCCAACCTATTAACAAACTTTCGGACCACGATTTCAGTTTTTTTTTACACTTTTTATTAATTAGTGACACGGCAGTGCCAATGAGAGGAGTCAACCTGCTGAATCCTGAAAATGCTTCAAAGGGTTTTTCAAATTTATTTTTCATAACGTAAGTAGTACAGTAAATATATGATACTTAAAAGAAAAGATAAGAGTATATATTCTATTAATCTCTTAATTTTTATTTATTCATAATGGATAAGTTCAGTACACCCAACCCAATGGTAAGTACCTCCATGCTGTAATAAATGGTCTTAGCATTGGTGTATGGCGGCAAAATTTAGCTAAGATCCAGGTGCATCCAAAGGTACCCAGCCAGATGGTCGCAGAAAATACCATTTTACCACCATCTAAGTTGGACCCCGCCGGGAATCGAATTCACAATCAGCGGTGCAGCGAGTAAATAATTAAACCAAAATTGATCAATCTTTTGAGAGATATGACATCTTCTAACTACTAATTGGAATGACAAAAAAACAAAAACACTCAGATTATGAGGTTACCAGTATGAAATTTTTATCGAATATAAAACAAAACATACTTATGTTTTAACACTATACTACGTTAAACCAACTAAACAGATGTAGAATAACTGTTTAAGAGGAATCTGGAACCACATTTTCGTGCACATTATAAAAAAGATGGATGGAGCCATGGGCAATTTAACGCAGCAGTATAGGTACTTAAAGGTAAGAAAAGCCACAGTGTTTAATATTTATTTTGTTATTATATTATTTATGTTTGTTTATTTAAGATTTAATGGTACTAAACTCCTCAAACAGAGCCGTGCCTAAATATTATCTTTAGCGTGTAAATTCGCTAAGTTACCCGTCGGGCAGTAGATGGCAAGTTTTATAGAACTCGTCGCCATAATTTTCATTCCACTTTTTAGCTTAAAGAATACCTACTTACCTACAAATGTTTTACAAAATTAAACCTCTGTATAAAATGGGTGTAGAGCCCATAAACTGGAGATTTATTTATTATTAGTAATAACTACTAGTTAATAACTAATAGTTACTTCTGCTGAAAAAATCCGCTCGCATAATAAATATACAACTTTGAGCGCTATATAAAAATTGGCTCCCAACGTGGGGCCAAAACTTTAGGAAATCGTTGTGTCATCGCATCTTAGCTACAGTGAAGCACTTGTTTCTAAGTTGTGTAATGTAACAATGTCTAGAATTAATACTTAGTTTAACATTAACTTACTTTAAGTTTCTGCCTCGCACAACCAAACTGTGGAATTAATTGTCGCCTGCGGTATTTCCGGACCGATACGACATTCAAGCCTTCAAGAAAAGAGCGTACTCCCATTTCAAAGGCCGGCAACGCACTTGTAACTCCTCTGGTGTTGCGGGTGTCTATGGGCGGTGGTAATCGCTTACCATCAGGTGATCCGTCTGCTCGTTTGCCAGCTATGCTGTAAAAAAAATAAGTTTGTAAAACATATTATTTTTTAACTTTTCATCTGTTAACTACCAAATAGACTCAGAGATTTTTTCCCCTGGTACGACCTAAAATCCGGACGTTAAGTCCTAACACTCAACCACTTTGCTTTGCCGGTCTCCGACTTCTTCGGGGCACTTTCTCCGGACTGACATTTCACAAGTACGATCTTTTCTTTTTTTATTTCATCGGTCCAGTGTATTAACGAAACGTTGGTGTTGCCCTGGTATTGTATACCATAAAAATATCATAATTAATAAAAACTTAACATTTTTTTTTTCATAGAAACAAGTGCATTCCTATCGTGACCCAGCGCATTTTTCAAATACCTTCAACTGACTAACTGTTCTTTTTTTTAATTCAATTACTTTTCCAAAAATCACAAATAAATGGACTTTCCTCAAATCATTCAGTTGATTTACCAAGTTTATAATTATGGTTCTCGCGACTTCTATCGCGAGGAAATTCGGGTTTTTTAGTTCGTTTGGTCTCTCGCTACTTACCCGAAATCAACTTATTTATTTATTATATTAAATTAGTATAGAGATGGGCCGAAGATTGATTCCTAGTTTAGATTCTAGATTTCTCAGTTCCTAAAATTGATGATTAGTCGGTATACATATTTTTCTAAGCTATAATTTCACTTCGTGTATGCGTGCTAATTTCAGTTTTTATACGGCAGTGAGGTTTATTTATAGATATTGCTTTTAATTTTTTTTTTATTTTGTAAATTTCTTCAGGACTACATGTATAAAATAACAAGATTGATTAAAGAATTTTAGAAAGTAGTTTTTCAGTAAAAAAACTGTATCAATTATATTTTTACCCCTTTATACAAACTTTACGAAAAAAACAATGATGACCATTTTTAAATCTTGTCTTCAGGGATTCAGTATATGGCGGGGTGTAATGATTATCCTATGGCAAGATGCCTTGAGAACTAAACCTAAATAGGTATAGGATATACGAATACTAAAAGACTTGTGAAAAAACGAAGAGGCAGACATAGACAATGCCGTATTTTCATTTGTTTCATATACAACTCTGTATGCCTAATTTTTACCTTTCCAGTGACAATATGTTTCATAAAACTGGGTCAGATTTTGCCAAATCTGTATTATATAGTAGATCTATCATTACTGAATTTTTTTCTTGGTTCCCTAACTAATGCAGTTAAGAATTTTATGTTATATAGGAAGTAGGTACTATGTTTTTTGGTTTGTTTCTCGAAAACAATAAATATTTCGAACTAAACGTTATTTTTTCCGTATTGATAATCCTTTATTAGCAGATTTTTTTTTAGATTTTTCATTTTGAAAAAAAAGCCAATTTTTATAATATTTACAAAAAATCTCAATAATATTAAACAACAATTACACTTTATTTGTTTAAAACGCTTCATAAATGTTCAAGTTTTTTTTAACAATATTATTAGTTATATCAACTATCTGCAAATTGCAGTTATTTTACATTTAGCTTCGTTGAAACTCTGATAATAAATAAAGTAACGTCGTCGATACGGAGGCCCGCACTCTCCAGGAATATTTTAACGGCAGAAAATTATAAATATTTTTTTTTATACGCTTATTTAGATAGGTATCGTGGCAATCTCAAAAAAATATCAGAAATGATTAAGTAGCCCCGATGCTACTGCAAGATCTGATGAGTTCTTCGCTTCAGATCCACCGATGACCATTATTTAAAACTACATAATAATTATGATCATTATTTGCCTGCACTATTACCAATCGTTTGAGTTCAGCGCACTATACCTTCTTTATTCATTCATCTATTCGTCCTCTCAATGCTCACTCCTTTCATACTCATATCATCCTTCGTACAATCCAGCTATCTCTCCTTTTATCTTCCTCTTCCGACGAATCCATCCACATTCATATTTAGCACTTTCCTAGTCACTAGACTTTTTTGCCTCCTCATATTATGCCCATACCATGACAAACTAGTCCCTTTTCTATCACTGGCGCTACTTTCAGAGTTCCTCTCAGATATTCATTCCTTATTTTCACCACACATCCATCTTAGCATTCTCATCTCAGCATCATCTCAGATACATGCAGTCGCCTTTCATCTGTCTTCTTAGTTTCCCAACATTCAGATCCATATGAGTTATGACGTAATAATTATCATAATATTTTAAATTTAGATTACTCGTTGTTACGAATATTATAACACTCACGCACACACATAACAAGTTCCTGTGTAGGTACCCAATGTCGGTGTGTCGTAATTACAATCCCAATTAGAGTAATATTGCAAACAATCGGCCCGCGGTGACGTCATGAATACAGAATGTTGCTAACGACCTCTCCCCACCCTGCACCCCCTCGCACCCCTGACAGCGAAGCCTGAATTTTCAAGCAATGTTATGGCACGCATATGTATACGTATTTATCTACATGTGCATACGTTGTATTGTACAAAACAAAGTAAAGTATGTACGTACATAGTTATTGTTTATTACAATAATAAACATTCCTACTCTAAAACAACTAATTTATACCAAACTTTATTTTGGTAGTCCAAAACTATATAAATATAATGTAGGTAAGAGCTCATCCAGTCAGTCCGTTTTTTTCATATAAATAAGTCACATAGTCATATATGCGATTGATGTAAATTTTAAAGAATAATAACACTGTTTAATTGCATCTTCCTGAATGTAAAGAGGAGATCCAAGCTGACGCAACTGAGAAATGAAAAGCGTTGTATGAAACGGTTACGTGAGCAAACTTTCAAGGCGAGCACCTTACATTGCTGCCTATGTTATATACCTTTAGAATTTGTTCGACACTCAAAACATAGTGATTACATACTCTTTGAGGAGATCCAAAAAAAAAGTGGTCATCATGTCCTGTAGCTTATCACTAACTGAGATCATTTGAATTCGTTTCCTAAGCACTAATTTTGGTCATTTGTAACTTTTTGATAGATAGAGCTCGCCAAAGTTACTAAACTAAACTATTTAACCAGTTGTTTAACCTAAAAATATTAGGCTTTAGACAGAATTTTTAATGAAAATTGTTTCTTTCTTCTATAATAAAGACTATTTCAGTAACAATATAATGAAAGAACCCTACACTATTCTTGATTCAACCGTGTTCTAATACAGAAAGGAAAATGGTTTACAGTGCGTTATTAAATATTAAAAAGTAAGTAAAAATGTATTCGGTACCAATCAAATAAATTACTTACAAAAGAAGAAAAACAAAAACTTAAACAGCACAGAAAAAAGGTGGCCATGTTGTAGCTCTATTGAGTTACAGCGCTGGTTTTCGATAGTCACCCGTGAGAGACGCAACATTGCGTAAACAAGACATCGTCAAAGACAAAATCGACAAATTCAATTATTGCTAGAAAATCCACGGTTCTATTTACAAGTATGTATGTATATCGTGATATTCAATAAAATGACCTGCACATTGCACATATGTATCTTCTACCTGTAGTTCTAAAATTGTAACTGGGAACGAAACTAGGAATCGTTGAAACGAAGTCGACTAGGACTGCGGCCTCGAATACAGCGATCAGCGGTACGGAAGCAGCGCCGGTAGCACAGACTTACTCCGAAATCAAATAGAGGCATGGAACCTGCGTAGCACCGAACACTAAGTAAAACTAATGGATTAAATTAGACTCCTGGCTTCCTACTGATCACTGCCATGCCAGTTCAACTTTTTGTTTGTAAATATCTTACATACTCGTACATTGATCACACACACGTTTTTACTGTTATCAGCCACTTACTTTTGCCCGCGATTTCATCTGCGTGGACTTCAGAATGGGGTCCAGAGAGAAATAAAATGTTAAGGCAGCACCATCTAGTGACAAAGAAAAAATTTCAGCCAGTTTTTAGCCATTTTTATATTATTATTGAGATGAGACACACAATCGAATAGTTTTTAGCTAGTGTCATACATAAGATGGAGTAACTTTTCCCGTGTGAATGCCTGTAATTATAGGTATGCTCCAAAGCGTATGGTTTTACTTTCAGGTTATGCCTATTCAATTCTAGTCTGATGCACCGCGCCCCAACCGCTATCACTCTACATTCCGCTGTCCGCTGTCTTCGGAAGCTCGTCGACTTTATTCAGGGCGAAATGTATTTGTTTCGTTCTCCTTTATATAGGCTTCTACTTATAAATCTAAACTTTGTTTTCCAAGAAGCTTTTCATCGAATCAAGGTTTTCTTTGATTCTGCATATATAAGAACTGATCAATTCGTATAAGAACTCAAAAAATATTTTTGCTTCGGTTGTATGGGTTTCTTGGTGAAATATGTTCAGTTTTATGAGAAGAAGCCACAGAACACAGAACAGAACATGAACGACGTGTAGGTATAAAATTTCGCCCTGTGTAGGTGCGAGCACATGGCCGCAGTTGCGGGTCACGTCCCGCTAACAATGGCGCTCGGAACGTGCCGCGACAGCCTCCATCCACGAGAACACTACCTACCTACCTACACAACTATGGTTCTATTCATGAACATTTTACGACTACCCTTACATATCGATCAGCATAATAAGCATTATTTTCAAGAAAACAAAGATAACTAAAAAAAATATTCAAATATTTGTTATACCTATTTTACCTAACACCCTATATTCGTATATTCTAATGTTAATAGTTGAACTTTGAAAAATAATCGGACAATTCTATCGTTACATGCAAACAATGCCTGAGCCTTGCGGTTTAATTGATTTATTATTTATTTTTAGCACTGTCTTGTCCAGGCTCCTACTTACGAGTATAAGAAATCAGTACAGGAATAATAGTCACTGATGTAAACCTTTTTGAATCTTAAAACATTACATGGTATGTTTTCTAAATGAACAAGCTGTGAAGCGTTGGCGCTCTTGTCATGAAGCTGAACAACTTTCCTCAGTATTCTACGATACACTGCGTTTGCTTTCACGGAGACTTCAATCTCATCACATCTCATCTCACTAATATTATAAATGCGATTATATCTAAATGCGAAAGTATGGATATTTGTTTTTTTGTTTATTTGTTTGATCCACTTTCACGCCGAAACTACTGATCCGATTCTGATGAAATTTGGTAGGTAGATAGATAAAGTACTCGGCTAACACATAGGATACTTTTTATCCCGGAAAACTTAAGGGTTCCCGGGGGAATGCTTAAAAACTCAAAACATCCAATTTGTCTCTAGATGGCGCCATCTTAACAGTTTCTTTCTCTCTGGACCTAATTCTGAAGTCCACGCAGACGAAGTCGCGGGCGGAAGCTAGTTTTTTTTTTCTGAAAATCCCTTTTCGACTCATGTTTCATTTTAGGAAAGCGAACAGGAAGGAGATATGAATCAAATTTACTTACGAAATTAGTTTTTTTTTTGTAAATTTTACTTATTCCAAATAGTAAACTGTGTCTGTTGTATCAGCACTTTCATTTTCTGGTACCACCGGATGCATTTGAAACATTATTCTTCTTCTCGTAAGTTTTGTCCACACTTGAAGATGGTTGCTTGGGTTTTCTTCTGGTTTCTGTACATTGATGTTGTTATTATTGGTTTTCGGTGTTGTCAACTCAGCCAGCTCTGTTCTGTTGCTTATTAGATTTATTGGCATTGTAGTTGTCATAGGGTTTTTATTTCTATCTTCTTCTTTTTTTTTTCTGAACAGCATTGTTTAATTTGTTCAATCTGTTTAATAAATCCTGCAGTTTTTCTTTATCTGTTAGTTCTCCACGATTTTTATCGTTCTCTGTATTGATGCTTTCAGTAGTTCTTGGGTATTTTTGGTTATTAAAATTAGCTTGTTGTGTTGGTAATAAAGGTGAAAATGGCGCTAAAGGGCTTGAAATTAACGATCTTGCATCGTCTTTTGGGTTAAGAGTATTTTCAAACATATTTAAGAGTCCCCCATTAATACGGTTGACACAGTTTCCTGAAAAAAAAAATAGAAAATATAATTTGCTTAAAATATAATTAAAAGTGCTGGTTGCTGTGATGTGAAAAAGGTCATCGGGTTGAAATAAATACATTTGGTTGGTGTGTAAAAAAGGTGATCGGATTTAGATAAACACTGTTTTATCATTTACATAAAATTATATCATTCAATCCTTTCATTTTTACTTACCGATAAAAATTATAAACACAAAAACACAATAAATTTTAAAGCTCATGGCCCACTATCCACTGCTAGCATATCTTAATAACTGCCAGCTGATAATAGACTCCAAATTAATGACGACCACAGTTAATGCTGTCACACCACATTCAGTTTCGATTTAAAGACCAAATCCAAATACTTAGCTAAATATGTCTAATTATCATGCTTATGGACACTGTACTGTACATACCAAAAACTGGTTCTTGATTTTCTGTAACAAAAACTAATAAAATTTTGATTTGTCCCGAGATATTTATTTATATTATGTAGGATGCGTTAACAAGGGTTTTGTCTCGTGTTGAATATCTTGTTGTTGACGACTTTGCTGAAATCCCAAAAAAGATACTGATTCTTCTATAATGTGCAAACAATTGATCACTTTATATGAAGTTATATTTTTTGCATTTTCAGCAAAGTGGTAAAAAATCTTGGTTCAGTATGATGAGTAGTAACCCTACTTAAATGAGGTTACACCCTTTATTAAATACGAGGTTCCATTTTTTCTTTTATAAAATAACCAATGGTGGTATAACGAGTTTTTTTGCAGTGGAACCGATGGCGGTAAAACAAAAATAATAAGGTCTAGACATAAATACATCATTCCTTACCACTACCATAGTTTCGATCTGAACATCTAAAATATTCTAAACTATTTAAAATTCAGAGCTGGTTATTTTCAAATTTATTCCAAAACTTTTTGTCGAACCACAGGACGCTCTTAAAAATATTCACAAATTAGTCAAATAATAACTATAATACAAAAGATTAACCACGAAACTTCCATAAGGTCAAAATATAACACTTACCTTACTCGCACTACAAGAAATTCAATAATCACAAAGTAATCGTTTAGAAAGCGTGTCCACTCCATGTCCACCTTTAATTTTTGACAGCTGCATGTAAAGCAATGCAACATCGCCCGCATACTAGCGGTAACACTACCAGTAAAAGATAAACTCGCGTTGTAAAAAGTTTACCTTCTGCAGTAGATCAACTTATACTGTTTGTTAAAGCGAAACGTGTTCAATGAAACGCGTGGTAAGTGCGATGCGTATAATACGAGTCGCGTGCCGGTCGTGTGCGCGTGTGCGCGCGCGCACCTGTCTGGTGCGTGTACCCCTAGGGCACCCCTTTACTATGCCTTTACTATAGTTATGCCGGAAGTAATAAAAGTGGAGTAAGAAAGAGTTATTAATAGAATACATAGTGTTATGTCTGTCTATACTACAATATATAATAGTCGTCTAAACTAAGTCGTATCGAAATAAAGTTAAGTGAAAATATTTAGTTATGTAACTAATGCAATAAATAATTTATTGAGGGATTAACTGATTGATCAATTTATTACATCTTTCTATATGTAGGTTTTCCTCATATTTCTGATACATTTTTAGATCAATTAACGAAAAAACATAAGATACTCAAACTTAATTTAGATAGCCTGCCTAAAATCGACACGTCCAATTTAACTTGAAAATACGCAGATAAATCTAAGTACGTTCTTGCACTCGCAACCATTCTACAAACCCTTAAATAGCTAACCAATATGCGCATGATAAAAGCGCTATAAAATAAGAGCCCACTCGACATAATGGGGAGAACACCAAATAATAGTGATAATGGAGTGTCACCCCGGGCCGGCGCGCGCGCAGCTACAATCCGCTAAGCCTATTGTAATTACTCGCCCGCTCTCAGCTGGTCCTCGAAAAAGTTACATCTCAATGGGTGAAAATAAATTATATGGAAGTATTTTTTTTTGTAGTGGATGGTAAGTATTTTACTTTGTTTGATGATACACGTCTTAATTGAGAGAAAGTTCAATTTGTGAGTTTAAGTTCTCGTTCCGACAAGAGTCTCTCCCGTTCACACCAAAAAAATATGCTATTCTGCTATAAAGGTATAATATACTCTCACGAAAGTATTCTGGAACGCATTCTAACCTAGCATTTACTTACTCATACACAGACAGACAAAAAGCGCTGTCCTAAGAAAAATAATCATAAGTACAGGGAATATCCTATGTAGTTACGGTATTTTTCCTTAGGATTAACTGTGATCGTACCTCAGGAATAGTGGATGTGGATTTTCCCAGTCCAAGTAAACACAAAGACTATGGGGATTCATGTGTTAATACATTGTAAATAGTAAAACCTCTCATCACATTTATGTTTTTTCTTGGTATTTTTTAATACTAAAGCACTCGCGTTGATGTCTTTTGTTAAGAAAAACGACGATTGTGTTTATTTTTTTATAATTTAATTTCGTTAATGTGATTTAAAAATCGCTCTTAAGTTAAATTACTTGAGTTTTTTGGATTGTTATAATGTACTTTTATAATTTAAAATTTAATTAGCTTGACCATATTTTAATTTAAACACAACATTTTTTTAAAATATTTTTAATAAGTTAGAAACTACTGACATAAATAAGTATAAGACCTTTTCCAGTTACACCGAAAAAAGTTTTTGGCTACAATCTAACAAGAACGTATAGTTGTTTAAAAAATAGTTATTCTAACAGAAATCTAGTTATAAGTAATATAATTTTTTGCAGCATGTAAGTACTAAGCGATTAGTAATATTTACTTTTTAAAACTTGTTAAAACACAAATTATAGTGTTTACCACTGGATAGTAAGCATTAATGATGCGATAGTAATGAATACTGGAAAACGGTACTCTTTACAATAAGGTTTGTTGTCATTATAATCGGATTGTAAGGTGAACATGACACGTTGTACACATACCGATATGTTCTGTTATATTCACAAATTGATTTAACTAGATGATTATAGTAATGAATTGTCGTCACAAATAGAACTAGACAATATCATACGGATAACGAGATTCTATTTACATGTATACCAGACATTTTTTCAGTGTACAGACTTTTTAAGCTTAAAATCAGTTTTTAAATTTCTGTATAAAAAATATTTTTTTAAGAAGTTCAGGCTCTTATCGCGAGATTATATCTATGGAACACACCAACTCATAGATTTATAGAATCTTGCGCAATCTGTCAATCCACATCGAACATTAATCACAGGCCAACAAACAACAATCAAAGATCTCAATCGGATGGGATTTGTGGCATTTGCCCCGATTATAAAACTATTAGCAGCATGTGTCAACATATGGGCCATACACGGGGCCGCGCCGGCGCCCCAGGGCGCTCCAGAGGTGGTCCCGGCCCGGTACTGGCGTTGAGGGTGCGCAATTGAAATAAGTTTTAAAAAAATTGCGAGTGAAGAAGTGCCTACTTGGCTAAATTGGAGGGAGATTAGGTCAGTCAGATAAATTACACAGGGTGCAGTATAAAGATGTAGCATTTCTTCCAAGTGGATAGGATTCAAGGTGGCGGCAGAGTATCTGTTCATGATACTGAACAACTTTCGTTTAGATGCTTTAGTATCGTACTTGCTTAAAATCTCAATCCATCGATTTTTGAAAAAAAATTGTCATTTGATTAACGACGACCTGGTAAAGGTTGCAGGAAGCCGCTGGATGCGAGCCGCACAGGACCGGTCGGTGTGGAAATCCTTGGGGGAGGCCTTTGTCCAGCAGTGGACGTCTTTCGGCTGATAGATAGGTGTTTTACTTGATCTGATAACAAACATCCAGATATTTACATTTATAATATTATTAGCATAAAGTATGCAGTAGGTACCTGGATAATAAACTACTTCTCTATTTCTGTCTCTTGTTTTTTTGTATGTTTGACAACACTTCATCTGACTTTAATTGACGATTCTGCTTCTTGTAAAACAATATTGTTTCAATTTTAAAAATACAGATGTTCGCTTGTAGTTAATATTTTTGTATCAAAAATACTTTGTCGCAAATCTCCCCAACTTACGCGCTACATGTGTTGTTACCCGACACCTCTCGCCGCCACAGATGGCGCTTTCATGTCAATCGTCATAATTAGGGGATTTCGCCCCCTAATGACATGTTACATTGAATCTTTGTTACGCCCCGAACAAATGCTCCGACATCAACATCTCCGGATAAATACTGTTCAGTGTTCATTGACTTATTGCGGGTCACATCACACTCTATTCTGTTTCGTCTGCTATTTCTATGAATGACACGAAAGTTAATCAAGATAACCATTGATAAAATAGAAAAATATAAATAAAAAAAGAGTATGGGTAGCTCCACGGTAACGTGTCGACAGGAAAGGTCAAACCAGAAATATTTGAAGAAACTTAGGTTCTTTATTTACATGCCATTTGCTCTAGAGAACATCGATAGATCAAAGTCAAAGCCTTTATTTGCAAGAACACTGTCGTGAAAAATCCTGAAAAATCTGATAAGTTATGTGTAAGAAATTCGTATTGCGCACGTCCGTAGGTGTACATCTAAATGCCCTACACGTGGGTGAAGGTGCTAAGTGCAACACCTGGCTACAGCCGTCTTTCCTTTGGGGATATAAAGAAGAATAAAATGAATACCTCTACCCATTTCCCGTGGCTACTAAAAGCAACATTAAACATTTAGTGCACAAAAGATGCAAAAACTAATCGCTCGGAGACAGGCTTTCAACCTGTCTCCAAAACACATCTACGACGGTAATTTGATAACGGAAAAACGACAGGTAAAAACGAGGAGCAGTATATCAAAGCACCTAAAACATAGGCGAATAAAAAAGCTACCTTTTAAACGTTAAAAGGTGACGTTTACCGCGGACGCAAACACTTAGCGCGCCGTTAATTAGTAAGTAGCTGGAACATCGTCAAAGGGAATGCATGAATACTTGCCGACCTCTGACGGAGCTTTAAAAACCTCCCCTCATAAACTGAAAGGCCCAGAGACACGGGAGGTAAACTGATTATGGCGCCAATATGGGAATTTTTCGGGAAAACGGGTTTGCGTTTGAAAGGACCATTTGGGCCAGGCGCCAGCGGAGTGCTCCAATCAAACGATGTCGCTTAATTATTCAAGTTTAATGGCGGCATTTGATCGCTCACTGTGGACGTTTCAACTTATAATCAGGCACATATTAGGCAGGACGTATTTTTATACTGAAATAGATAATCGTTTTGTTCTTGACATTTGAATCCTAGTATTGTTTTAGGTCTCAAGCGTTGTTTTGTAGTTATATCGTATCGCACTGAAATTTGTACTCGTAAATAATTATAGTATATTTTCGTTCAAATCGTTTTACAGGTAGGAACAGAATTTTTTGTAAACCAACATTGTTATTCTCGTAGCATTTTTTACTTTTGCCCTTACGTTTTTAGGGTTCCGTAGTCAACAAGGAACCATTATAGTTTCGCCATGTCCCGTCTGTCTATCTGCTCGCGGCTTGGCTCAGAGACTATTAGTACTAGAAAGCTGCAATTTGGCACGGATATACATATTAATCACGCCAGAAAAATTGTTTCAGGGTGAAGTGGGGATGGTTTTTTCTCGACTATCCCATAGTGTAGAGTGTCATTGGATAGGTCTTTCAAAAATATTTAGCTTTATAGTGAAAAAAAAAACTTGCTTAAAATATTATTAATTTCAATTATTTATTATTAATTCACAATTTAATATTATTGTGTTATTTTTGTTATGGAGATGTCACTGATAAGGCACTACAGTCTATTAAACTGCTTTCTTAATCTTTAAATTGAATCAATGTAACTTATTATACTATAAAATTATTAAGTACTTTAAAATTTACAGGATATGAATGATTTTACAATATTTATACTTTTAAAATACAGTCTTTATGAGTCTTTATTGTCTTTATGAGAATAAAAAAAATCTTTAAACCTAAATGCAATTTTTTGTTACAAGTATGTGTCGTCCCCCCCCCCCCCCCACCAGCTAAACGGTTGTTTCTACAAATGTGAAAAAATTCACGGCAGTAGTTTATATAACGAATTTATAAGGAAAACCACCTGTACTGCAGCGCTAATTTATGACACGCGAGATCCGCCTACTTACCATTTCCCCCTACCTCTTTCTTCCGTGGGCTGCTTTTTGCTAGCAATTTCTTCATCATTCTAAGGTTGACTGAAGGAACGAATGATATAAGGAATAATTGCTCCTTCGTTTATATAAATTTGTCTGTGCTATTTTGCTCCATTACGTTTAATTCTGATTTCAATAAAGAGTTTAGAAACTAACAATCACTACCAGTTGTATTCATATTTTTTTCTAGATTTATAAAGCGCTTACGCTTTAGAATTTAGAATTACCACGTCAACGTAAAAGACAACAGGTGTGTTTACATTGCCTAATCTGTAGAAGTGGCGGCCGGCCGTTTTAACTGCGTTAGTTGAACGCAATTACCGTTACCCGCGAACTTGACCCGGCGGTAGGGATCGATGCGCTCCGTCCGCTATGCAAATAAGATTTCAACGGACTCAAGAAGACATGGTGCTGAAAGCTAGAGTAAAAGTTTAAAAAAAATAACCTTTGTCTTTAAATATATTTTTTTTGGATTCTGTACCTCCTTATAGGATCACTCGTCTCTCCATCCGTCTGCCATAGCCAGTTGGCTCGAATCTACTGGACCGATTAAATTCAAACTTAGTTGTTTAATACAAATAAAGATTTCTGTGACCCAAACACAGTCATGTAACCTAAATACTTATATTAATTGTTTGTCCCACTTTTGGAGGCCAAATCAGAAAATTTATAAATAGTTTTACAAACTTACCGTGTGACATATCAAATGAAATATTGTGTTGTAAGGATCTCAAATATTTTTTTACAATTAAAATAAATAGTTTTTTTTTTTTTAAGAAAATAGTCTAAAACTGACGTAATCTGCGAAACTACTGAGCCTAAAATTTTGAAAAAAATACAGAAATTAGTTCTTTATAGATTGATAAACTCTATGGTAATAATACATTGTACTAATAATAAAATTCTCAATCTTGTTTTTTTGTACGGAACCCTCGGTGCGCGAGTCAGCACTTGTCCTATTTTTTTTTATAATAACACGCAACGTAACGTACTCTTCGCTCCGCTTCAATCAGCTATTCAAATAAGATACGCATCTGATAACAACAGAATGTGTGTAAAATAGTTTGTGGTGATATTACAGACTGATCAAGAAGAAGGTAAATCCTTCGGATTAATGCCTCTCATTTCATCGTTACTGCCTTAGCTTCATAGATTTTGGAATGCAAGGTGTCTTGACCATCAGATTGACACAGGTGGATTGATATCATGCAGTACAGTTTTTACTAAGGGTATTAAGATTAATTTTTAATTAATTAATTTAGAATTAAATACAAACCACATGAATTTAGCTTGGGCTTTTGGGCTTGGAATAAAATATTTTGAATTCGATTCTATTTAGTTCGTCTGAATTTTGAATGACATAGATGGTAAACTGATCAGGGTTAAATTCCAACAATAGTTAGAATATATAGGTAAGTATTAATTACTACAAGCGAAGCGGTTGTAGCTCAGTGCGGCTTGCGTGGTCGATCACGCAGGTTAACTGACTACAGACACCGACATAACCTGGATGGGTTTGACTGTTAGTGGCATGTATCTTGACCGTTTCCGTGCTTCGTAAGGCACGTCAAGCCGTTGGTGAAGGCTGCTATCACTAGATGGCAGTCGTTAAGCCATGTCGGAGGCCTTATAGGCGGCTTGAAAACTTCTGACACTGGGGTTGGCCACTAACCCCACAACCTCCACCAACCCGGACTTGGCCCCCGTGTGTGGAGTATGGCCTAACCTTCCCGAAGTATGGCAAGAGACCCGTGCCCCTGCAGTGGGGACGATATGGGTTGTTAACAAAAAAGTAATTACTAGAATTCTAATTGCAAATGCAATAGCCATTTTTTTCGGTATAATCATCCTTGGCCCTAAAGTGTTGCACGTACCTAAATATGTATAGTTCATTCCAATCAAAAAAAAGCAAAAGGTAAACAAACTTATACTTCATTCCAATCAAAAAAAAGCAAAACGTAAACAAACTTACTATGGAACTTACACATGTCAATGTCATCTGCATACTATGTTTGTTTACCTTTTGCTTTTTTTTTGATTGGAATGAACCATACTATGGAAATTACACATGTCAATGTCAGATGCATACTATCTTTGTTTACGTTTTGCTTTTTTTTGATTGGAATGAACCATATATCATCCTCTGGAACCCATAATACAACTAATGCTAGGTTGGGTCCAGGTGACCAATTGTGATTTATCCAGGGTTTTATATTTAAGGTTATTTTTTATATTCGCTTATGATTACGTTTGTTACAGCGGAAGGCGCCTTCAAAAAATTAAAACCGGAGCCCGGCGGGAACGGTACCTCTGGTACCGGGTCCTCAGCCCTGTCCCCGCCACTGGGCCCTCAGCACGCGGGCCATACTCCCACCACAGCGTCGTGTCCCACGCCCGCGAGACGGCGACATAGGACGACATTTACACAGGTATCCGACTCCCCACTTAAAGTCAGCCAGACGCATCATAAGACAAGCATAAGACAATGTTATATAGATACTCTACCCTATTATCACAATGTCATCACATGGTATCAATGTGGCATCACGTTAGGCTCTCAGCACGCTAGAGCGTAGCCATAGCATCCTACACAAACAATGGATTTTTTACACTTGGTGTTGTTACTCGAACTGTTTCCACTTGGTACCTGGGCCATTATTTTTATTTGTGAGTGCATTATATCACCTTACATATAAAGCAGAGTTATGGCACCTTCGAACTTACTGTAAACTATTGTGAAGAGAGACTAGGTACTTTAGACTAAATAAACTTTATCATCTGTCTATCTATCTATCTATCTATAAGCCGAAAGACGTCCACTGCTGGACAAAGGCCTCCCTCAAGGATTTCCACACCGGCCGGTCCTGTGCGGCTCGCATCCAGCGGTTTCCTGCAACCTTCGTCGGTCCACCGAGTCGGAGGCCTGCCCACACTGCGCCTTCCGGTGCGCGGTCGCCATTTTTATTAAAAATTTGAGTGAGTTTGACTACATCTCACCTGATGGAAAGTGACGATGTAGTCGAGGATGATACACGCAAACTCAAATAAAGCCTATTCACTCTCGCCTTGAAGACCCCCAAATTATAGGAATCGGGAAACACGGACGCAGGTGAGTTCCACTCCTTCGCAGTTCGCATAATAAAAGAGGAAGCATATCGCTTCGTCCGAATAGGTGGAATGTCAACTACAAAGGGATGTAAGGCCTCCCTGCGCCTAGTTGACCGAAGGTGGAACGGAGCTGGGGGAATTAGATCATGAAGTTCTTGAGCACACTCTTCGAAATGAATTCGATAAAAAACCGATAAAGAGGCGACTTTGCGGCGATGCTCAAGGCTTTGGAGCTTATTTAAAATAAGCTCATCATCACCTATAAGTCTCCTTGCGCGTCGGTCGATAGCATCCAAGGCTTCAAGCTGGTAGCGGGCAGAGCCATCCCATAGGTGTGAACAGTATTCCACACATGATCGGACTTGTGCTTGATATAATGTAAGAAGCTGTCCAGGATTGAAGTACCGGGTCACCTTAGATAGGATACCCAGCTTCATTGCCGCTACTTTAGCCTTGGACTCAATGTATCGCCCGAAGTTCAGGTTGGATGTTATCGTCACGCCAAGGAGCTCAAGGTGGTCAGTTATCGGAATCGATTCATCTCGGAGAGTAGGAGTCAAGGTGAAAGGACTCCTTTTGGCAGAAAAAAGACACGCCTGTGTTTTAGAGGCATTGAACCTAACGAGGTTATTATCACCCCAATCAGACACTGCCTGAATTGATAGGTTCATGCGCTCTATCATCGCCTCTTTAAGGGACTGTGTCTCAGCACTGGTGGCTCGTGCACTAGATAGATATCTTTCTACAACTGTGCTATCATCTGCATACCCAATGATGCCGGGTTAAGGCAGGTCATTTATATGTAGCAGGAATAGAGTTGCAGAAAGAACCGAACCCTGAGGTACCCCGGTATCTAGAGCCAATAGGTCTGACGAGCAGCCATCAACGACTACCCGAATCGACCGTTCCCTCAGGAAATCGGATACCCAGTTGTACAAGCTGACAGGGAGCCCGTAAGAAGGAAGCTTGCCAATAAGGCTGGCGTGCCAGACCCTATCAAAAGCCTTTGAGATGTCGAGAGACACGGCAAGTGCTTCGCCATGCTTCTCAATGGCCTCGCCCCAAACATAGATGATTGCTATCACTTCCATAATCTGCATTTATAATCTGCATGTATATTGTCATTCGAGAACTTTACTGCCCCAACGGCCATCTGTTCTACGAGTTATGTGCCCTGCCCAGTGCCACACTTTAAAAAACTTTACCATATTAAACCATTAGTAATGAGTACAAGATGCATTCCTACAGCTTGAAAACAAACATAACACAGCAGTACTGAATTACCTTTTTTTTTTGTATATGTAAGTATGTATGTCCGTTTCACTGATATCGTCGTAGCCAAAACGGTTTAACGTAGTTAAAAGCGCGAGGTGTCGATAACGTGAGAGGTAGGTGTCGTTGATCTTGATCTTCAGGTTGACATAGGATACATTTTACGTAGTTGGTTTTCGCTGATTGATTACGTGGTATTCATTGTGATTATCTGTCCAACAGGAACAATTAGCAGAATTAGAAGCGGCATTCGCGAAGTCGCATTACCCCGACATTTACTGTAGAGAAGAGCTGGCGAGGACTACCAAACTAAACGAAGCCAGGATACAGGTACTAACCTACTTTACCTTCATCCTTCATATTATGTCAACGTGTGAGTATTATGTATGTGTATCGAGATAGATGAATGCCTAAGTAAACATGCGCCTCCGTGACATAGTGGCTAGTCCACACTCTTCACATCAGGAGATCGCGGCTTAGAGGTGAATTGATACCAAAGGCTTACTATTTGTGGATAAAAAGTGTTTAAAAGTAATTAAGTTACAAAGTAAGAAAAACTCATACAAGTTATTGATTTTCATAATTTCAATAGCCGAATAATTTTAAAGATACTAATTAATTTTATTAAATAACAATACAATATTAAAACGTTTACCAAGAACATAATTGGTTATTATTTATTGCTTTACCCGAAATTCTATAGGAATGTGTAGACTTGTAGAGGAATGTAGGGTAAAAGAGGCCACCCTCTTCGAATAATATTATACGTAACGTGACAGGCAGAAGCGGGCGTGAGCGGGGCCGCACACATCCAGCACAAGTACCTACTGGCGAGGAAAGTCGTTGTCATGTCGTTCCTGGATGAATTGTCGAAATATCAATGATGCGCGAATACTCGGATAATAGAATTTGCAGAGAGGCCGGAGGCGGATTGAATTAAAGCGCCATCTGTCGTCCTCGGCCGTATGAATACGAAATGCTTACAGTAACTCGCGAGCGATCTTTATCTCAGTTTTAAAATTGCTCAATCCCCCGGGACCCCATTATCGATTTGTCCCCGGAGCACCTAATTTGTAGCTGTAAGTAGATATTTTATTCAGAACGTGAATTTTAACGTCTTCTTTATACCTAACTTATTATTTTCGACATTTTGATGTCGTATTTTTTCAGATTTCGTTAACGTAGCGTTATAAAAGATTTGACTGTCATATCTACCTTCTTCGTATACGCTTTCAAGTAATATTTTTACTACAGTGGAGCCATTACGTGGGAAAATTACTCTTTTCGAAAGACAAGGACGTACGAAGTTCGCCTTAAGAACGTGAAAGGTTCTGCGAAATATCATTAGAACGAAGACTTTTACACTCTTGCAGAAGTGTTCTGTTAAAAGCGCGTCGAGTGCGTGGGCGGTGTCGTGAGCCAAGTTAAATAACGTGTGTCGGCATTACGAGAGTATTACGTAGCTACTGAGCACGACTCGATATATGTATACGTATAGGTAAAGGGAGAGCATGTTGTACTGTGCGCTCGCTCCGGGGCTATTAGCGTTCACGCGACGCTACATATAAGAATGTAAACGTTAAAGACGACGGCGATGTCTAGCTCCCTTCCAGAGGAAATTTCGATATAAAAATACAGCGTTGTCGGGCGAGCGGGGCGAGGGGCGCGGGCGGGGCGGCCCCTGAGGCATTGCAATCCCATCAAATGGATCCGTAACGAAGTTACCCGCTCATCCTCCCCGCGCGCCTCTCGACATTGTCTCTGCCCTCAAATGAATTCTACAATTGGAAATAAGAAAATGTTTTGTTGGATCCTGCGCTTTTTCAGTTTAAAGGCGACCGTTTTCTCCGGATAACTTAGCGCTTCGAGGAAAGTTAATAGGTTTCTATTCTATCTATTGATTGTAGACGGTTGAGGGTCCCTGTAGACTCGATAATGTAGAGTTGACTGATGAATATTCAATATCTTCAGTTACCCAAATACCTACAACATATATGTGACACTACATTTCCAATAAAAAAAAATAAAAAAAAAATATTGTATTGTATTGAAATCATAATTAAAAATTTACAAACATACCATTCGAGCGATCTTATCTCTTGAAAAACCCAAAACGAAACTCAGTATAAAAATATAAAGAACATAATATGAACCACTTCAAAAGCAGTTAAAATTTTCATTAACCAGTAAAAAGGTAACTTTCCAAAAAATATCGGAAATTAGTTCGTTTTTCATTAGAACGCGCGCGTTTTCCCGTCTGTCACAGCGAGCCTTCCCGGGGCGGATTTCGGATAGCTTCGCGAAAAAACTAATATCCCATTTACGTGTCCTCCCCTACTCCCCTACGCACAATTATGTGCCCGCTATGTGCGGGAGGGTTATCGGGTTAGGTACTGGGTGTGTATCGGCGTATTTGCAGAGGGAGTGAGGGGAGGCCCGCCCTCTAATCAGCTCTAATCACCATATCAAACGACGCACTCATTCCTGCTGTCACGCGTCGGGTTTTAGCCATTGTTTTTGTTGCAGATGGTAAGCTTTAATGCGTGCTTTTTTGCCATTTTAAAAACTTTTTTAGTTCCTCGATTAAATTATATAGAAACCGTTTTATTAGAAAAATGGTGGTAGTGGGCCTTGAAAATTCTTGGTAGGAGTTATTATTTGTTGTATATTAGTTTTCACTATACTTCCTGTTTCATTAAATATTGTAAATATGGTAATAGAAAACAATATATAGTATATAGTGAATTAAATCTTAATTAAAATAAACATGTTAAATCATATAAAAGTGTAGCAATTCTTAAACAAAACTTTTGTTTTAAAATACTGACGTTTCCGAAGTTTACATACAAAGTTGGCCATCAGATAATTGACTTGTAGATATATGGTCTATTTATTACTACGCCTTGTAAGTGATACCACTTAATTTTACAAGATTAACTATCCAAGGTTACCTGTTTAAAGGTGCCTAATTATCACTCAAACAGTAAGGGCCAGTATATTGATAGTTTTTATTTATTTACAGTAAGTGACACACGTGACCACGTTACACAATAGGTATCCGACAACTTATTTGATTTTAGCAATGACAATGTTATTTCAACTTCTCAACTAATGGTTAATCCCGTCCACTATTTTCAGAAAACAAATGGTAGTTTTAGAAAGATAAACATACGTGTACTGTACATGGTATACGCCTAACCTGTGTTTTTCCATAATTTCCAATGGCTGGAGTTATTTCTCAACTGCCGTTTATTAACAGTTGACGCAGACATACTTTTGGGGAACATTAGGGCTATCCAGAATTTTTTGCTCTATTTAATATTATAACAACTTCACACTACACAGGTGAAAGGTCCGTTAACTGATGCTTGACTTCTTCCAAGAGATAGACGGCGGTTGCACTTAACATCTCCTGCTATCTCGCGCGCCTGAAACGCATTAGATACACTTTTAAGAACATTTGTACACATTTAGTAGAAAGAACCCAAAATTTTAAATATTAATTAACTAACATTTAAAATTAAAAATACATAATAAAAAAGCAATTAAATAAAATACAGATTATTATTAAAAACAAACAAATAAAAAATACAAATTATTGCATTTCAATTTTTAATTTATAAAAATTATTTAATAAGTATGCAAACTACTATTTTGAACAATGACGTCATCGTACAAAATTTCAAACATTTTTAGAACAAAATGCCGTTTTTGAAATTTGATTAAAAGTAACTCAAATGACTAGCAGTCAATTCCCTTTCTGCAGTCTAACCTTTCAATTTTCCGACAGGTCTGGTTTCAAAACCGGCGAGCAAAGTACCGGAAACAAGAGAAGCAGCTACAGAAGGCGCTAGCGCCGACGGTGCTGCCGGGCTGCAACGGCATGATGCGCAATATCCAGGGGTACCGCGGCTACCAGCCTTACCCCCATCCCAACACCATCAACCGGTATCCACAAGTAAGTCTTCTTCTACTTCTCCTTTTTATTAAGAGCCAGATGGAGCTAGGCTCTTGTCGGTGGAATTCTCTTCTACTGACTACCAGCCCTACCTCCATTTCAACACCATCAACCGGTATCCCCAAGTGAATCTTCTTCTTCTTTATCATAAGAGCTAGGCTCTTGTCGGTGGAGCAATCTCCATTCTCTGTTACTCCTCGCTAACTCCTTACGGCGCGAGGTTCACTTTAAGTCTACGTGTAAACATCATATTTTACCACTGTATCGTTTGCCTATTTTTGTGCGTGTAAAACCCAAATATTTGTAGATGCTTTACACATGCTTTCAAATCGTAATTTTTTTCTACCTAGTACAAAGTCCCTACCACGCGGCCTGTATAAAGCTATATCTATTATTCTATTACCATCTATGAGGGTGGACCTTTGAGAAATTCACAGATGTTCAAGTCACCAGGTAGAATCATTTCACCTTAATTTTAGTTTTGGTGCACTACGTTTAGGTTGTTTTTGGCTTCCCCCCGTAAAACCTGGCTCCTCCTACAGTTCTTCGCTATGCAGTTTTCAGGTCAGGTTATTTTCTTATTATTCCTTGATTTGTTTACCGCATAGAGGTAGACCTAAATATTTTATTGTTGTCTATACAACACTTGTGTTTTTTCGCTGTGTTTGTAAAATATATAAAATAAAAAAATACATGAAAAAATTAAATTTCGGGAAAAGATTTTTATACGGATCATACGAACACGTTATTACTTAAGTTAATTTGAAAAAAAATTGCACCGACTTCATGCAATGATTGAAAGTTAACTTTTGCGCGAAACATAATTATCATGCAAATTAAGATTAGGGGGATTATATTTCTTGTAATATTTTTGTTTGACTCCAAGAACAGTAATACAATGTGGGTGAACCGAACCGCGGCCAACAAACGCGCTGATTACCGCGCGCTAATCAACGCGCCTGATTACGCGATAACTTTGTTACCGCCGATTGCGCCCGCGCCCGCCGAAATAATGCGAAATGCCAAACATTGCAGTCTACAACTGTGCACTGTAGCTTTTGAAAGAAATAGTAAAAACTGAAGCGGTCGTGACTCAATGCGGCTTGCGTGGTCACATCGATCACGCACACGGTCACAACCTGGATGGGTTTGACTGTTAGTGGAATTAGTCTCGACCGTATCCGTGCTTCGCAAGGCACGTAAAGCTGTTAGTGCCGGTTGCTGTAGTGTAGATGATGGCAGATGGCAGTCGTTAAGCTATGTCGGAGGCCTTATGGGACGGCTTGAAAACTTCTGATACTGCGGTTGGCCACTAACTCCACACCTCCTCCAATCCGGACTTGGCCCTCGTGTGTGGAGTATGGCCTAACCTTCCCAAGGTATAGGAAGAGACCCGTGCCCCTACAGAGGGGACGATATGGGTTATTAACAATCATATGATAACCAAATTGTCTAAAAGTGGAAATTTCGTCTAGTTAAGCGATTAAAAATACAAGTCCTTTTTTCATTTTTAAATATTATATTTTTTTTCCTATGATCAGATAACCAAATGCAGCAGTCACTATTTAACGCTAGCAAAAACTCGCGATAGGAGAGCTCACAACGCGTAAAAAAAGTGTAGAACACATTAGCGAAGCTTCTACTAATAAAAGTAAACTTTTGTTCTATAACTTTACAAAAACCGCAAAAAAGAAACTAACTATAACAGTGACGAGGAATGCAGTCTGCCGTATTTCTGTGCATTCTGTATCCCTTCGTCGTCTGGTCGTGTTAATGATCGTTATTATACATGGTTAGTATATGGAGTCCTTTAATCACGTGAGGTCGAACAGGGGGACGGAGATCAGAAAAACATCACGATTAATCACAATGGTGGAGAGTATAACGTGAAAATCACATGTATTTTTTCGTGCGACACAAAATAATTAATGTGTGTCATGTAAAATATTATATTTAACAATTTCTACCTCAGTGTCCGACAGTTTGCAAACATTACTTCTAAATTCTCAAGGGGTAGTTAGACTAAAACCTCAGGACGAAGGGGGAGTTGGCGTAAAAAAAGTAGCCTGAAAAGCCTCACGTAATTAAAGAACGGCCCCTCTCAACATGTAAGTTTTTGTGTTTATCACACTTGAATTTTGAAAAGTTACAAATAATTTGACTAAAGTAACCTACTTACATTTAGTCTTTTAAAAAATGACAAAAATAAATGGCAGGGCGCTTCACATCACTTTGGCCTTTTTGTATACATCATCACTTTGTCGGCCTATTTGGTTTCTTTAGCGTCCAAAAATATTGGTATCCATTGCAGAATATTGTTCAATATGGTACTGAGTTCTCTATATGTACCACAGTTATAAGTTGAAGTGATAATACATAAAATAATGATTACTTTTTTAACTACCATTTTAGCAAAACGCGCTATAATTCCTTTGCCACGGCTACCATTACCGAACGAGGTGTTAACCATAACCATAACACAATAAATAATATTAATATTGTGCGCGAAATGAAACTTTTAACATTAAAATGGCTGAACTGAACGAGTGAAAAATAATTACGCGGCGGGGTATGATAGCCAGCCGGCCGCCATAATGAGAGCGTAATGAGATTTCCACACCCAAAACACAAAGGTATACAGTATACATACGCTTATATCTATATAGCTATATGTAGCATATCTCCATAACAACCCATCGATCTGTATTAATATTTTCATTAACTTCTATCCGCATCTTACATGTTTAGATGAAGAGTGTACTAGTGGAACCAACAGTCCGAAAGGCTATTTGCTATGCGACATTCGATGAAATCTCAACGCATAATCGTACTGCCGATGCATGGCAAATTAGTACGACGATGCCTATTAGTTGGCATAACTACAATACTCTAAATTACCTACGGAATGGCTACACAGAATATATTGTAAATACATATGTATATTCTTCAGAATTGGCTCAACGACCGAAATGTGAAATGAGATCCATCAAAATTACTTTCGCTGTTATAATACGTTGCTATTAGAATAAAAATTAAATGCAACGTTTCATCCGAGGATTAAATATTTTCTAGATGATTCGACACCTAAGTCGCAAAAATGTATGCATTTTAAGTAAAGATATCTATCTATCTATCTATCTATCAGCCGAAAGACGTCCACTGCTGGACAAAGGCCTCCCCCAAGGATTTCCACACCGACCGGTCCTGTGCGGCTCGCATCCAGCGGCTTCCTGCAACCTTTACCAGGTCGTCGGTCCACCGAGTCGGGGGCCTGCCCACACTGCGCCTTCCGGTGCGCGGTCGCCATTCGAGAACTTTACTGCCCCAACGGCCATCTGTTCTACGAGCTATGTGCCCTGCCCACTGCCACTTAAGTCTAGCGATTCTGAGAGCTATGTCGGTAACTTTAGTTCTCCTACGTATCTCCTCATTTCTGATTCGATCACGTAGGGAAACACCAAGCATAGCACGCTCCATCGCCCTTTGGGTGACTTTGAGCCTTCTTATAAGGCCCATAGTAAGCGACCATGTCTCGGATCCATATGTCATCACTGGCAACACACACTGGTCAAAGACTTTAGTCTTGAGGGACTGCGGTATTTTGGACGTAAAGATATTGCGAAGTAAAGATATATATTTTTTAATTTCTTGTAATTGTTAGTTATTAAGATTAGACTAGCTATTAGATTAGATTCCCATATTTTTGGCGTTTTTTATTTAGGTATAGTATGCATATTAACAAACAATTTAAGAGTTGTATTCAAATTTCATCAGATAATTTCGTTAGCGTATTTCAGTTATATTCTAAGTATCGTAATTCAAGTCTCATTTCCTTATCTTTTTGTTCAGCACCACGGCAGCTACGAGGAGTTGCAGAAGGACATATTCTCCCTGTCGCAAATGGGCGGGGGCTCCTACCCCATGCCACAAGGGTTCTCCATGGGCCACAGCGCCAACATGAGCGCCGTCACCATGCGACAGGACACCATGGGTAAGTGACCACTCTTTTTCACATAATTTCAATGGCCGCGACCATATCAGACGCTAGACGTTCATTGTATGACATAGATTTCCATCCAGTCAATACAATTCTGAGTCACATGCATTATTGGGATTTATCGAAATTAACCAGATCATAGCCTAACTGGTGGGAGTCCGTCAAGTACTACGTCTTCCAGTCTGTTTGGTACTTTTCTTCCACATCAGTTCTGTGAGCTATATGGGGTGCCACTTCAATTTGCTTATCAAATATCAAAATATAAATAACATAAATAGACAAGCCTCAATCTCATCGTGACTTTGTTTATTCTGAGACAGTATTTACTTACATATTGCGTTCAATTTATTATTATTGTTTTTTCTACATAAAAAGCGATTTCCGTGTAAAACCTATATATAAAAATATAAAAAAAACAACTTGATTATACATATAAACTAACTTCCACAGCCGACGCTCACGACAACACGAAGCGATATTGATACGAGAACTTTGCTTTTACGTAACGTAACGCCCAACAAAAAGTTGTGAACGTTGCCTTTAAAACTAAGATGTAAGTTTTATAGCGTGGAACAAAAAGCGAGGCGGACGGTAGGATAGGAGACAGCTTCCATCAACTTTCCATTAGGAGCGTCGAGCCAATTATAAAGTTGCTAGAGAGATGATCGCCAACGCCGCCCGCGAACCGCGCATCTCTTTGTACAAATATCCCTTGGAGTAATGAGAAAACTTGCTCTCTTTGCCGCACTGGCCGCTAAACGTCGCCTGATGATCGGGAAAAAGAAATAAACTTAATTAGAATTTGTTAACACTGGCCGGCACTTCGAGGATGGAATTCCATTCTTATTCTGCCGGCCTTAAGTTAGAAACAAGCCGTAATATTATTTATTATGTAATTATAAATATTTTTTGAAAGTTTATCAAGACCTGTATTTTAAATAAAGATTTTAAAAGAGGTATGTAGGTGGTAAAATCGTGTTTTTTTTATTAACTTGGACATTCAACGGCTAATTATATAAGGTGCTACTTTATTAGTGCCCGATATTTTAGTCAGTGCTTCTACTCCTGATTCTCATCAACTTTCCCCAAGGAACCCATAGTCAAATCGCAAAAAATTTTTTTGGACTCTTCATACAAATCGATCCGCCGAGCGGTCAAATTAGTATGAAGAGTCCAAATTTTTTTTGCTATTTGACTGTGGGTTCCTTAGGGAAAGTTGATCAGAATCAGGAGTAGAAGCACTGACTAAAATATCGGGCACTAATAAAGTAGCACCTTATATAATATCTAATTGCATATCTACTATTAGGATTAGGGGTATTATATGTCGGTAATTTTGAATAACTTTATTGAAGTTAATTAATAGTTAATATAAAAAAAAAAACATTTATATACCTACATGCTCTACAAAACAAGTAATTTACACCCACATCGTTTCATATGATTCAAGCTCAATCAAAAAAGTCGTACAATTTCGTAAAAGTCGTAATACATATTTTAAAATTTATAACCGGATTTTGTTCTAAGATGCTTTTAAGGCAAATGTTGACTATACGTCCTCTATCTATGTTTGTAGTATGTAAGGATCGATATTCTTGAGTTTGCGGCCGGAGATTGATTGATAATTTGCTCTCCTCAAGTCAAGTCAAGTCAAGTCCTACCAACGACTTTGATACAAATTTACATTATTTACATGTAAACTAGGTTGACCGTTTCCAAAAACGTAACAACAATAATAATGAGATTAGAGTCTAGAATGCGGAAACCTACGAAATGAAATGAAATTCCAAATTACATAGGCGATATGCAATTATAGATGGGTTTTTGCCCGGGCATTTTTGGGCATTTTGAAACGTCCATTTGCGCCATACAAATTGGGCATTTATTGGGCATAAATGGACGTTTATTGGGCATTTACTCAAAACTGCCCGGGCAAAAACCCATCTCTATAAGTTTGTCTTTTACTATGTTTAATAGGCCTTTGAACGCGATTTTATATAAACCAGCAAATATATTTCACTATTATACTGTAGTGAGTAGGAAACGCAGAACCGACAAGAAACAATTTAATTGATGGGGTATAGTTTTCGAGAAAATTGCGTAACGTATAGTTATCGAGAAAATTGAAATTACATAACGGCCAAAAGCAGGACTTTTTTAGAAGTCACCCAAAACAGTATCGCGACAGAGCGTGTAACTGGCGAGCCTCAGACGGATGCCTGCGTAGAAAAACCCCGAGCGGCGCGGCGAGGCATCGTACCGTAGATATTCTAATAAGAAAATTTCCACTACATTTACTTCGGCAGCGCCCTCGCGGCGTCTTGGCAAATATCTTATTTCCTGCGACGAGATTGCATCTTGAGAAAACGCGAGGGTCGGTTGGCTCTCACTATTCGCGACCCTACTCTACCCTCCGCAGTCGCCATATACATACTTCTACTAAACCTGTAAAGACATACTCGTAAATATACAGTGGACTTTTTTCGTTAACAAGCGGCCTATGGAACTGAAAAACTTTGTCCAAGAAACCTATACGTGCCTATACTACAGAAGAAAATAATAATTTACCATTCAAACTTTGGAAGTAGCCTATTATTATTAATTATTATTATTATATGTCAAGTTTTTTTACTTGGGGAAAGTGATTCGCAGAGATCTACAAGTGGCCACTTCTCAGCAAATAAAAACTCACCTGTATATAAAGGTTGCTTCTGTAATCAATGAAAAGCTGCAAAGGTAGATGCTGAATAGGTAACTTTTCCTTTCTTCAATAAATCTATTCGATCAAGAAAGAGACTATATTGTTTTTTTTACCCTCAATTGATTAGTTCAGTTTATGAGCGGGAGCAGCTAGAGATCTCCGCTATGAGTAGAATTTGTCATTTGCTACTTTACAAGGATTAAAAAGTCATTACGAAAACTATGAAATCTCTACAAAAGTTGTTAGTACATAAAACGTAACTCGAGGTATGACACCGTTTATTCGAAGCCGTTCCACATTTCTCACATCTATACAGAATGATTACGTGATTGCGGGTTCGTCGGATTTGTTTTGTACTATGTTGCCCCTACAACGGTGTTACTCAAGTGAGACTCGTCTAAATCACAACAATATTTTGGGAAAAGTCATTAAACAATAATCAACAACAGTCAAGAAGTTTCTTGACTGTTGTTGATGTCTACTCATCATACTGAACAAAAACTCTGTCTTTGCTGAAATCGCAAAAATATTTTTGGACTCTCCATACCAAATTGGCCAAACTACTGATCTGATTCTATCAAGATTCGCATAATTTTTATTGAAATTTCAGTAAAATCGTAGAGAAAAGTAATTCAACTTTACCGGGTCCTACACCTATTTAGTAACACTATAACTAAATAAAGAAACATAGTTATTCATATGGGAAGAGACCCGTGCCCCTGCAGTGGGGACGTAAAGGGTTGTTAACATTATTATTAAACAAATATTAATGTCTCTCGCTTCTATAGTTTGACCACGGAGTGTCCGTATTTTAGACGCAGTCATGATATCGCTACGCTCTCGGGCTACGAAAGCGCTACGCTGAGTGCTACATACTGTAAACAAAGCTTTCCTTCCCTTTGCTATACGTATCTCAAACGCAAAGTTCTAATGAAATAATGTCGACGTTTGTTTTAATAAATATAAATGCGGCTTGAAGAAGGCAATATTTGACTTTTACGTTTTAAAAGCTTACGATTTCATGAGTAGATGCCCTATAATGTTCATCATCAATGGCCTCTGCGTCTATTACAGACGATTTACTGCAGTCCCTTGGCGTGGCTTGTTTAGCGTTAGCACCGTTAAAACACCATATTTAGTAGCTGATTAAAAAGCTGGTTCGAAGAATCTACGAGTATATCGTGCTTCTTTGTTTGATTTTAAGCAGCGGCAGCGCCTTTGATCTCTACTCGTAATTTTAAACAAGTTTACCCAAAGAACATATTTTGACCAAATTTTAAAATAGTCTTTCGTAGTAGTTGATCAGCTGTAATGTTGTATTTATTCTGATAATTTTACTTATAATGTATTTTTTTTAAATAGGAGTTTTTCGCTGTTCTTGTAGTCACATTTAAGTAGCTTTCAATCCAATGTTCAATGGGTGATATAAATTCTAATTTGACTGTTTCTTTCTTTATTTTAGATTAGATTTAGGAACACTTCCTAAATTGGTGAACGTTTTCAGACTAGTTTTTTAGATCGCACTTATTTTGTAACAAACATTCAATACAAATTTATCTTCCCAGGTATGAGTGCGGAAGACGAGTGGTACAACAAGTCGCTATCAGCTCTGAGAATGAACAGCGGGCACCATGCCAACCTTGCCGCGGCGCCTATGCTGCAGTACCAAACCTAATCGCTACTACACGGCGATTACTCGCCGTCGCCTGACTACTCACACACCTAACTCACTAACTGCCGTCTACTCACTAATGTCAACTACTCACTAGAATGATCAATGGGCTCCAAGTCAAACTGGCCGCGGCGCCCATGCCGCAGTACCAGACCTAACGCTACTACACGGCGACTACTCATATACCTAACTCACTAACTACCGACTACTCACTAATGTCAACTACTCCCTAGAATGAACAGTGGGCTGCATGCTGCAGTACCAGACCTAATCGCTACTACACGGCGACTACTCGCCGTGGCCTGACTACTCATATACCTAACTCACTAACTACCGACTACTCACTAATGTCAACTACTCCCTAGAATGAACAGTGGGCTGCATGCTGCAGTACCAGACCTAATCGCTACTACACGGCGACTACTCACCGTGGCCTGACTACTCATATACCTAACTCACTAACTACTGACTACTCACTAATGTCAACTACTCCATAGAATGAACAGTGGGCTGCATGCTGCAGTACCAGACCTAATCGCTACTACACGGCTCCTACACTGTTTGTAAGTGTGCAATTACCTTAGGTCAACAACATAATTTCTTAGATTCACATCCTTTAAATATCTAATCTAATGTGTTTTATTTGTGTGCTAAGGGTATATTGTTTAACATATTTTTAATAATCGCTTTAATTACAATACAATAATACTGCCATAACCATTCGCTCAAATTTTAAGAAAGTATTAAGGCTCTCAAACTTGGCCCACTGTAAGCGAGCTAACTCCCTGTCATGCTGAGTGTACCCACTGACATGCAAATTCGCTAACGACTTATGTACAGTCGCCGCATAGCAGTCGGTGCATCAAATTTAATAACCCTTCTCTGCCCAAATCACTACACTACATACAACTACATAACATACAGTTTGAAATAATCAGCAGTGTGACAAAACGTTTGATAAAAAAATTCGTGTACGTACTTTTATTATTTCCATGTGAGTGCGGTAAACAATTTCTGTACTTTCGATCTATCAACTCCTTAGATAACTTATTGATAGGTACAAATAGTGTTTTACCATAATATAGTTACTCGAGTTAAGTAATTCATCGTATGCTAGTCATGTTGTACAGATATTTTAAATTAATTGATAAGTAATGCATTTTCTTGATTGTTGTATTGATTACTTAATGATGAATTATCCATCTATTACAATAGCTCGACGTATCATCTAGCGCGATTATAAAATGACAGACTTTCTATTGGTAAGATTTTACATAATATAATATCAAATACATTTTATCTTTTAATTTTACTTATTTGCTTCATGTAACATAATCAATCTCAATCCTATTTTAGATTGAAATTAAAATAAAATTTCTTTGATTTTTCTAATGAGCTATTGTTTTAGAATTACTAATATATCTAAGCTAATTTCTTTAAAAAGCTGGTGTAAATATAAATCTATTTGGAGTATAATTAAGGCGCTCAAATAGCGTTCAACGATATCTTAAACGTTCAATAAAAATAATTTATGTCAAATGAATATTTGTGGCCACTTAAAATCGAACGGAAACTCAAAAAAAATTAAAGTCCAATCTAGTCACACACCGTAGCACGTACATTCTAGTCATTTCTTTGTTCAAAGAAACGTGATATTCCTTCTACGCTTACATTTTTAAACTCGAAATCATAATATTTTTTTTTTTTTTCCAAGGTTCTTTATAAACATTTAATCAAATAATGTTCCAAAAAGCATAATACTATTTAATTTGTCGAAATTTAAATGAAAATCCATATCATTTATTAAGACTGGGTAAAATAATCACTCAGTGGCCATCCTGTGCATTTGATTGTAAATATTAATTAAGAATCCTGTTTACATAAGCAGAACATGTGTAAAATTAAATAAATTGTCTAAAATGGTCATGTTTTTAATATGCTACATCCACGTGGCAAAATTGTTCCGTTCCATAAAACTACAGTTTGCAAATTACGTGTACAATTCCATGTACTTTGTGTATCTGATTTCAGTATGATATTAGAGAGATTAATATTAATAGCCAATGTAACTTGTAAATACGTAGTAGTTATGAAACCGCGCCCAGCTTATAATTTTCATCATCATAATATCAGCTGAAAGACGTTCACATGATGTTTATTTTATTCCTTCACCCGAGCAAAGCTCTGTTCCCATCAAGTTTTTCACTTTACTTAGCAAGAAAATTAAAATATCTACTATCTACGGGCTATCTACTATCCTCGAGCTATATGGATAGCAGTTTTGATTAAATATCCAACACATATAAATTATTTCTCTACAAAAAAGATTCGACAAACTTCACTTGATACCTATTTCCTTCAAATTAAGCAATTCAAAACACCAAACTCATGAACAGACACGTTTTATTTATATATATATATATCCATAAATTTTTTCACGTATCTTTTAGGAAAATAATAACAATGTAGTGTAGAGTATTGTTATCAGTTTCCAATTTATGCGCGACAACAAAATAGAACGCGCGATCATGCGATGACTTTTAGCAATATTTTACTTTTCTAATCGTCGCCTTAAATGCAATGTTCAGCAGAAATGTTAAGTTAACGTTGAACGCAGTCTATTCTTTGCGATACAGCAGCGGTTAAATTTTGCCACACGAAAAGAAGCTAAAATATATTAATATTATTTCGTAATACAAGTAGTTTTTTTACCACTTTGGAAGAGTTTATTTTTACCACTTGGCAAGAAAATCTAATTTATTAGCCAAAATATTCGCTTTTTATGACCTTGTGAGCTTCAGTCAAACTTTAGTATAATGTATAAAATCAAAAGAACACTTTCTACCTGTCTACATATAAGGTACTTGTAATCTTAGATTAAAGCAGCTCATGTTATACTCCTGACCAAAGACAATAGATCCATTACAGTCTACATTATTTTCTCTGCTACGATCTAAGTAAGTTTTCTCTTGCACGGTTTTAAGAGTAGGCAAAGACGTAATAAAAAGACTCATCTATCAGTTAATAACTATATTGAGAGTATAACATACATGATGTAATCACATGAGAGCTGTTTAAACGAAAGGCGAAACTTACTGCTGATCGCTGGGCAATGGCGGGGCATAATGCGGGCTGACCAAGCTGTAAAAAAGACATACATAGTACAAAGATTATAAGATGATGTTACAACTTTGGCTTTAACCACAGAAAGAAGCAAAAAGCATTTTTCTAGCCTAAAAAGCAAAAGTAAAACAACCGTATTAGGTTCTAAAAATGATAACATTACTATGTTCTAAAAATGATAACTGTCACACTAAATGTCATACCTGTATTTCTGGAGGAAGCGCCCAATTTGCGTCAGTACAATGCGCTCACCGCCGGCCATGTTCCAAATGGCGTTGGCTTCTGTTCGTATGTTTGCAGCCTGGCCGCACTCCTTTTTAAAACCAAAAAAATCACAACTAGAAAATAGTGAAAGCATGACGAAAAATACTAAATATCTACCTCTCTATTTTTATAAATCCAATTGAAAATAGAAACTTAAACATCTGAAAGAACGGGAGCGATTTTAGAGACGTGCGATTTAGGATAATGCTAATAAAAGACATCAACGAGAGTGTTTATCATACGATGCAATGCTTGCAAAAAATGTATTTTGTGGCCGGTACTCAGATAATACTATCAAGACTTCTTAGAGCATTTTTGGTCAAACTTCACGACGGTAGTTTCTTTGTAGACAATACTAGGTCATCCTAGCCTAGGTATGTCATTGAACGCAAAGAAAAAGTACAGGATCTGGTAGGTTAAGTTCTGCACTAAATCCAAGACCTACAAAACACTCACCGATGGTATATCATGCGGCTTCATGGTTTCCTGTGAAAGGCAATAAGATTTATAATATTAAGTACACACAGAAAAGTCTAATAGTTACAGGTACAAAACATCCTGTAGCTACCTTATTATAGGAAAGTTACAATTTGCGGGACTATTCCACTTTACTACTCTTCTCATCATCATCAATGACATATTGCGTCTATTTAGTCAGTATATGTACATCAGTTGATACGAGGTAAGCACAACAATACTGGCAAGGGAAGTTACTATACTAATCGATGTATAAAAGTTGTATAACCGTTTAATCCAACGTCATCGCTGCATAATAAATCTTAATATAAGTACTCATAGAATATATTTTACCATTTCAGTAGCACTCTTAGCAATATGCTTATCGATGATGGAACGCAGCGTGCCTTGTTTTCGATCTTCCTGTGTAGTGCAAAAAAATCATTTTTTAAGTTTAACAATAAATTGGAAGACCGCAAATAAGTGAACTTTAAAAATATAAATGGGTATGTTCTTGAGATTACAAAACTGTTTTACGCAGGCAATGTAACTTTTTAAAAGTTTTATCAATAAAAAATGAATTTGAATGCACAATATCGTATAGTGTCATTCAGAGTAGACTGCTATGTCTATCAAACAGATCAGTTATACCAAAGAAATATAAAAAAATAATAACTAAAACATAGACAATAACCCATGTAGGTCCACATTCGGAGATACTGGCGGCCACCGCCGTGGAAGGCCGGATGGACCCGAACCGCGGCATCGTCGTGCTGCTGTCTCTACTAGATCGCATTTGCCTCGACTTGATCAGTTCGTATAGCTGTAAAAACAGCTTATTAACAATTGAGCGAGAAATCTTAAAGAGAAGTATCAATGACGAACTTAAGCATCTAGTGAGCTCCGACTTAGCACAACCCTGAGCCTTAAGCAGCTTCTTGCAACAAGATCATCAGAATACATCAACAAAGATAATTTTATCGCTGAATATATGTGGCGGTGGCGTCGCATTAAAGTGATGATGAAAGACATAGATGACAAGTTCGTTTCCTTTCTCCATTTCTTTAACATACACCTTATCTCCCTCTACTGGTTTCAAATCCTCTGTTCTTCTTTTCCTGTCTTTATACCTACTCTTTTTCTGGATTTATCAATGGATGGAATATAGCGTGCCATCAGTGCTAACTCATCCAACGCTAAGAAACGTTGGGGATCAGTTCCGAATATAAGTAAGAACCTGTTTAAAAATAATTATCTCTTTGTTTTTACGGTAATAATAACTACAAGGGCCGCTACACCAACTCTTTTTTCCAGAAGTAAGCGTACTCTTAATATTGTGGATATCTATTATTATTTCTTTCAGTTTTACCGTGTGGCACTCAGCGATATGAAAAAAAATATTACATACTCGTATCTTATCTCTGATGGCACAATTAAACTTTCTATCACAGAGAATATGTAGATAGTAATAATAAGAAGTTCATTGCAAACGAAAAAAAAAGCAAAAGGTAAACAAAACTACTATGGATTTGACACGTGTAAATGACAGTTGCATAGTAAGTTTGTTTAGCTTTTTTTTTATTGGAATGAACTATAATTTCAAACAATACATATTACTTTGCTTACATTTTAAGAGTGCCAAGTTACGATTATGCGAGGTAGATTTAACTGTGTAAGTGGTGTTCTTAAGTCTGATCTATCCAAATCTCTTGGCGAGACCACGGCTTTTAATTTATTATTTGCCATTTAATTGTAAATTATTTTGTTAAAAACTTAAAAATGTCATTGTGACAACTGCCAAAACAATGTCATAGACTAGGGGAAGAATTTTAAACGCTTCAAATGAGTTTTATAGTCAAAGTCTGTTGAATCTGACCAATGAGCTTTTATAGATCACTGAATCTGACAGCTCTGCAATCACACTGTGAAGACAAGAGTTTAGTAAAGATTTTGGTTGGCGGCACCCAAATCGTCGGTTATGCAGACTGGAATGTTGGAACGCCACCTGGAGGGTAAGTACCCTAAATACTGGAGATAGCAAATTTTACTAAAAGGAAACATTCCTTTATTTTTAAAAGAAGCAAACTACATTCAAAGATTTTTATACCCAAGAATCGAACAGGCTAAAATCCGAAAAAAATACATTACAATTTGATACAGCCTTGAATAAAAAA
Source organism: Coleophora deauratella (assembly GCA_958295455.1). Classification (NCBI taxonomy): domain Eukaryota; kingdom Metazoa; phylum Arthropoda; class Insecta; order Lepidoptera; family Coleophoridae; genus Coleophora; species Coleophora deauratella. The sequence continues at coordinate 5,655,420 of OY282403.1, read as the reverse complement.
TGCTTTAGTGCTTGAGTAAAAAAGTCTCATTGAATTTATAAGTTAAGTTTTCATAGTTTTCCTTTCATTTGTTAGAGAGATTTGATGCTTATGATTGACCCTATCGATTAATGCCATTAAAGTACTCGGCACCCAAATCGTCGGTTATGCAGACTGGAATGTTGGAACGCCACCTGGAGGGTAAGTACCCTAAATACTGGAGATAGCAAATTTTACTAAAAGGAAACATTCCTTTATTTTTAAAAGAAGCAAACTACATTCAAAGATTTTTATACCCAAGAATCGAACAGGCTAAAATCCGAAAAAAATACATTACAATTTGATACAGCCTTGAATAAAAAATGCTTTAGTGCTTGAGTAAAAAAGTCTCATTGAATTTATAAGTTAAGTTTTCATAGTTTTCCTTTCATTTGTTAGAGAGATTTGATGCTTATGATTGACCCTATCGATTAATGCCATTAAAGTACAAGATGTAATTTTTTTCGGATTTTCGTCGGTTCGATTCCTAGGTGTGAAAAGGGTATTTTCAAAAATCTTTGAATGTAGTTTTGCTTTTTTTTAAATAAAGGAATGTTTCCTATAAGTAAAATTTGGTATCTCCAGTATTTAGAGTAATTTCCCTCCAGGTGGCGTTCCAACATTCTATCTGTATATGTATAAGTCATCCAAAAATTCCAATTAATATTGTATAAAAAAAATGGTTTTGAGATCATTTTAATTGCAATTAGTTCCGTATAAAGAATAGTTTAAACGTTAATGGTTATAAGAAAATAATTAATTCACAAGGATTAACTCGGGAGACAGCTTCGTCCTGAGTTTTCGACAGATGGCCACGCGGTTCCCATCCCACTTAGTGCCGCGACTTTCACTTGACATTTGCGCACTTGCTCGTTACCATTATACAAATTATACAAAAGAGTGAACTCGGTTCATTCCCGTAACTTGGGGCCTCTACTTATAAAACTGAACAGCTTTCTACGAAATCCCATACAATTGGAGAAAAAAACTTATGGATAGACGAAAAAGAAGGAGGTCTTCGCCACATACTGATTCTTCTTCTTCCTAGTCGTAACCCCGGGGTTGGGAATCGTGACCATCATCAAGTCAGTGAGCAGTGTAGATTGGGGCCGAGTTAGGTACTTCCATTTTTCCCTATATCCGCACGCACTGGTATGAAGAGCTTCATGCAGGTCGAGTAACAATAGGGTACTTGACTGCATCAAAACTAAATTATAAAATATTGTTCACCAAATAGCTATTTTATTGAAATTGCAGAAAAACTTACTCGCTTTGAATTTCATTACGTGTACAATTTTTTATTTTAAAAAAATCGTAATAAGTATGCTAACGACTTTTTTGCATCATGACGTCATCATGTACAATTTCAAACATTTTAAGAACAAATTGTCGTTTTTGACATTTGATAAAAAGTAACTCAGATGACTAACAGTCAACTACCCTATTGTTTAACTTGTTAACACTATCTAGCTGGTACTCGGCACTTGTCTTTTACCCTTGACTTGGCCCGTGAGTACGTGTTTTTTCAAGGGACTCTGGTTCTCTCAGCGCAATTTGAACAATATGTGACATATGGATTAGGGACAATTCCATAGAGCACTTACCCCGGTGACGTCTTGCTGGTTGATGCTGGCGAGCAGGTCGTCGAAGTTCTCCTGGTACAGAGCCGACATCCACGGCTGCGTGAAGTAATCGTACAGATCCTCTATTTCGTTCATCTGACAACAGAATCCGTATTTTACCTATAATTTGTGTTCTAGAAAAATATACAGTGTAAAAAAGTGCGTTTGAGATTTTAAGGAGGTACTCCGAATGAAGTATAGAAGTATGAACTCCGCTCTTCAATTTCTTTTTTTCAGATTCCTATACTGAATCTGAATAGTTAAACAAGAATTTGTATGGAAGACTGAAAAAAGGTGAAGATAGATCGGATATTTTTCCTGTACATATTTGGGTTATACTTAATTTTGAGTAACCTCTTAAGATTTCAAATGCACTTTCTTAACGTCTCATCTGATGGTGAGTGAGATTATGATGATAACGGGAGCGTGCTTAACAATTTTACGTAATAGGAAACCAGTTTTCATCTGTTTTATCTAGAATTACCTATTAACTCCTTCTGAAGTTTAAATGTCCAAATAATAAATTTCCGAAAGCATTTGACCATTTACTAGATATCCGAAGTATTGTTTGTTCGAATTTAACAGTATTTTTGGAGAAACAATATCAACGGATAACTAATAAACGGTTTACTGTGAATGTAGAATATGTTGATCTTAATATTCTTAATCGTTCTTTATGTAGAAATCTATTTACAAGCTCTGTTTTCAACAGTTATAACCTCCGACTAATATGGGAATGGATGCTAAGGATTTCCAGTAGCTACACTTACCTGGTATCTGATAAGCAGTTTATTGAAGAACGACTCGTGCTTCCCGTAAAGCTGGGATATAATTTCCACGGGAAAAGGTTTCTTGGACAGACACGTAATCGATTCGACGCAGTGCAGTACGTTCAGTTGCAAACGGAAATAGTTGTTGTTCTTGTCTGTCAGTAACGTGTGTCCCTGAAATGGTTATTGAAATAGTAATGTGCGATTATGGGGTGTTTTAACGCTGAAATATCTGAAAGGATAACTTTTCAAACACTTATTACTGCTACATTTTGAAGGGTTATAAAAATGTCCGGCAACGTTTTGACTATGTGGATTCTACTCATGAACTAATTTAACTATGGCTATTTCACACAGTGTCAGTATGGATTTAGAAGTCAAAAATCAACGGAAATGGCGATAAGGAAAGCCGTTTTTATATTAGATGCATTGGATAATTCACAAAAATTCTGTAGCCTATTTTGTGACCTATCCAAGGCATTTGACTCATTGAGGCATGATGTTTTATTAAAGAAATTGGAATTCTATGGTTTTCGTGATAAAGAGTTTAAAATGATTGAAAGTTATTTGTAATGGTAGATAACATGCTAACGGATGAGAAATTTACTAACATAGGGGTCCCCCAAGGATCAATATTGGGACCAGTCTTATTTCTGATCTACATTAATGATCTCGCCTCAGTAACACCTGATTGGGCCGAAATATGTTTATTCGCTGATGATACTCATGTTGGAATTAGGGATAAAAATCAAGAAAATCTCACCAATAAAATTCAAACTATTTTGGATTGTCTCGAGGATTGGTTCTCATGTAGTGGAATTCTATTAAATCCTAACAAAACTGTGAAATTACAGTACACAACAAGGCAAACTAAGGCCAAAACAACTAATTTTACTACTTTCTTAGGCTATACAATACAAGGTATATTAAACCATAGCATGCACATAGAAAAGGTATGTAAAAGATTATCTTCAGCGAACTATGCTTTGCTGAAACTCAAACCACTAGTTAGTAAGGAAACGCTAATTAACGTCAACTATGCTTACGTCCAATCTATAATTTCATATGGTTTAACAGTATGGGGTTACGCAGCAGATATCAAAAAAGTTTTAATTCTACAAAAAAGGGCCGTTAGAATAATTTCCGGGGTACATAAAAGAATTTCAGCTCGAGAATATTTTATCTAAAACCAACTTATGACTGTGATCTCCCTGTTTATATTTAAATCTCTTTTAGAAATTCATGATGAGAAAGATAATTTGTTTAAAAAATCGGACACTCGCAATTTTAACACAAAAACAAACTGACAATGCCAACTGTAAGACTAACAAAAACACTATAACAAGGAATACCATTAAAAATTATGATATATACGTACAATAAACTTACAAAATCATTAACAGATCTGCCTAAATTAGAATTTAAAGTGAAATTAAAAGAATATTTCCAAAACCATGCATTTTATTCAATAAATGAGTTCATGACTGAACAGTGAACATATAACTGAAGCTCATTTTCTCAAACATAATAGATAAAAAGTACTTATAAATAGAGTAATAATTTATGATGTTTTACTGATATTTTTACCAAAACTTTTGAACTTTTAATTATTGCATCGTTTAATAGTATAAGATTTTGTAAAATTGACTAGCCTCCAAGCTATGTACTCTATTGTTTTGGTGAATAAATGACTATATTTACACCTACGGAAATGTGCAAAGCGACCTTCTCAGATACCTAGTAATTAGATATGCAGGATATTTCACGATGTTTTGCTTTACCTTCACCGTTAAAGAAAACGGTATGAAAATATACGTAAGTAACCGCCTACGCACCAGTGAAATGTCATATCTCCAGAACACTATTCTATATCACAAACATGCCCCAACGGCATATATGGCTAAACGTCTTATGAGTTACTCAGTCTGTATCAAGCTACGGTCACGACAACGTGTCCTCCGTACTCACTCCTTGTTACACAAAAACATGCCGAATTGCGTAGTAAAATCGTGTAAATCTCATTCCGCCAGAGATAACAAGAACACCGATATCACATTTCACAGGTTAATAAGTATTTTGTTAAGATTTTGAATAAAAATAACTTCGTAAAAATTCATCACAAATTGTCGCCATTTTCCATCGTTCAGTGTTGCTTAAAAATAAAAATACTAAATACCCTAATTTGGGGGAATTTAAATGAATGAATGATGAGGACGTATTACGTGTGTCTATCGATAACTGTTTAAATTGTAAAATTACTGTAACTGTATATTTTTTGTATAAAATATATACAGGGTGTTAAAAAAGTGCGCATGAAATTTTAAAGGGTTATTCAGAATCAAGTATAGAATACAGGAAACAATATTTAAAAAGTCCAATATACAACTTTTTTGTGGTTTTCCACACAAATTCTTAATTAATTATTCAGATTCAGTATTAGAAACTGAAAAAAATATATTGTGGACTTATTCAAAATTTTTTCCTGTATTCTGTACTTGATTCTGAGTAACCCCAAAACGCACTTTTTTAACACCTACTATAAATAAACGATAAGAGCGAGAGAGAGAGAAGAAACAATAAATAAAAATGTTACCCTATATTTGTATTTTATATTAATTTAAAACGTAAACTAGGATTCGCAAAGATCCCGTAAGGAGAAAAAAATAGTAATAAAAAATAAAAGTCGCGGGCGAAAGCTCGTGACAATAAATACAATAGTTGATAAAACTAAATTCTCGTATTTTATATTAATTACAGTTATTGCTTGAAGTAAATGCCGATTACAATTACAATTCGGCTGTTCCAAAATAAAACACTGAATACGCCATTTCGATAATTTTATATTAGCAAAATTTTAAAGAAAATCCTTAGCCTTAAAACTTTCAAAATACTTTATTGCCTTTTTTCGGTAGCTCAGAAGCCTGATTCTTTCACAAGCTATCGAAAAATAAATCTCCGCTAAGGTGACATCGTATGCAGTAAATTCAAATGTAAGAGAGTCCTTTTTTGTTTTTTTGTGTCCTTTTTTGTCCTTTGTTGTTTTGTGAAATAGCCATATTCAGTGTTTTATTTTGGAACAACCTAATAATTGAATTTAAAATTGGTTCTGATAATATTTATGAGTGAGTTCTGATAATTTTAATAAAAGTTCCTGGATTTTTAAAAGACTATCAATTAAAAATTAAAGTACGAGTTCTCAAACACGACACAAAATGACCCGTCAAACCTAAAAGTTATATGATTTATGTCGTTTAACATAAAAAAATAAAAAAACAGCTCTTTAGGTTTTCTTTCATTTTTCAGTTTTTATTAATCCTGCTATTGAGAAAAGTATTTCGGAAGTCACATCTGAATGTTTTACTAACAAGTATTTGACTAAAAAGTTGAAATAGTAATTGTTAAATCATTTCAGTAAACGTAACAATAAGGGGTTTTCATTTTCAAGCAATTTAGTGATTTTCAACAGTGACAATAGATGGCGCTGCACCGAAGTCGAGTGTTAATGTCATAAATAATTATGAGATTTCATGTTTGTACGTAATTCTTTTTATAGGTAATTACAATTCTTTATTGGACATTTAAAGAAGATTATTAAATACAACACGCACATATTCATACCATTAAAATGGTCGGCAGCCTTATACAGAGTATTAAGAAAATTAGAACTAGGTACTTTTTGAGGGGCGATTTAGAGATTCTACAGGGTGTAACAAAATTGGTGTAGGAGCCGAAAGGGGGTTATGGGGCAACATAAATATGTTCCAGGAAAAATAATAAAAAAAATCAATTTACTACAGTTTTCGAGAAAACGACCACCAAAGTTGTGAATTTTTTTCCCTTATTTTTACATGAAACTTAGCTTGAGAGGTCGGGTAAATCAAGAAGATTCCATTGACATGATTTTTAATAAAATTATCGTACTTATAATGCTTCAAATAGCTAAAAAACAGGTGAAAGAAATAGTGAACGCACTGTGAATAAGTCAACAGAACAGCTGGTAACCTTTTGGGTTCACTGAACTCTCTGTATCATTTCATCCCTTTTACTCATTTAAAAATCGTATAGCCCGTTTCATTCATCCATAATTTGTCATATTACAACCTCCTGAAGTTATGGTGTCCTAGTCCTAGAATACTAGCACGGGGCCGCGTTCCAAGGTACAAACTCTGACAGCAACCATTTCATACCTTCCTTTGCGCACTTTACGGGATTTACAATAGGCTATCCTATTGTCAGAGTGGATGATTGCTGTCAAACCATACCTTCGAAACGAACTACTGATACTACGGTGCATTTTACGTACCTACTGCATTTTGAATCCAGAGTTTGCTTTTCTTAGACTGGATCACTGATCAAACTTCACAGTTCACAGTCACACCCCGTTCCGTGCTCGTTTCAGTCAGTCCTTAGCAAAGTTACCAGGCGCAAATACAAAAGTCACTAAGTTTCTTGGCTTAGGAGCGAGAGTCGTAGAATCGAAATCATGCAATGGCACCCAAATAAAAACCACAAAACACAGTTCACATCCACACCCAGTTGAATGTTTTATTTTCAGTGAGTCTTTAATAAAATAATAGTTATCAGGCGAACACACGTAAATCACTAAGTTTCAAGTTAGTCATAAAATTCGTAAACATGCAAAGCTAACGAAGAAACAAGCAACTTTCCGATACCAGAAAAGGAATCCGCCATTCCAATAGCGCGCGAGCGCACACCCATCTGTAAAGACAAGCATTCGGCAACTGTCGAGCGTCGGGCGCGACTCGGGCGCGCAGTCTGAGAGGCAGACCGCACGGTGGTTCCGCGCGGGAGGAATAGCTAGCCAGAATTAGGCCTGTCGCACACGATATTTACAAGACTGATAGTTTTTTTTTAATTCAAAAATTCTTTATTGGAGCTTGTTGGAAGGCATGGTTTTTTAGGGTTCGGTACCCAAAGGTCAACGGAACCCTATTATTTATTACCAAGCCTCCGCTGTCCTTCCGTCCATTTGTCCGTGTGTGTCACAGAGTGTGTATTTCTGTTGCCGCTATAACAACACATAATAAAAATAAATTAAAAATTAAATGAGACTGCGGGTTTTTTTGGCGGAATTTCAATTCTTGTACTATTGTACGGAACACTTTGTGCGCGAGTCCGACTCGCACTTGGCCGGTTTTTTAAATCCGCAATGGGCATTTATCCAACAGCTTACACGGTCTTCACTAATGATCTTTAATGGAATCGATTCGGTATTCGGTAATCACGATTTGACTTTACAAAAAAATATTCTACATTTTCCTTTCCGTGTCGAAATGACTAAGGGGCGCTTAATAGTGTCCCGTGGTCATTTAGAGGTAGTTTAGTCCGGTCAAATAAGTTAAACTGTAATGTAAATACTGAATCGACACCGAAGTAAAGTAACCAACCACCTAAAAATTAAATAAATTTTGTGCACAATTTTTTTTTTATTTTATTAAAAGTAGAATAACGAAATTCAAGTTTTCCATGATTGAAAATTAATGAACCAAAGACCAAATTCATGTTTTAAGGAAGTTTTCGCGGCAAGACTTAGGTAAAATGGTGATAGCTAGCCAGGCGGACTCTGTTAATTCCCTACTGCCAATTGACCGCTAACCAACCATTGCGAGTTGTACAAAGTTGGACCCCACTCGGAGTTGAATCTATGACCTCCTGATGTGAAGTGACCAGACTACTCACTAGACCACAGAGTTAGAGGCAGTCAATTCCGTTCCATGCATGAACACAATTTGTGCTAGACCGCACAGCCTGCAAGAATTTGCCGAGTCGTTCGGTCATCAGCTTCCGATGCACAAAGGTAGGCACGTGCATGCCAATGTCTAATTTTTTCCAACTGCAATGTCAGGTGAAGATTGTGATTTTCTCACGGTTCTTCCCAGCGCTTCAGAAAATTGATTTGAACAGTCCCGGTGAGTTCTTCCACGGCTGGCAACTACGAGCCCGATTGTGGAGTGGGCTGGGCCCCTGTTCCACTGCTAGCGTTGTCTCGGGGCGCTTGACTCGCCCGTTGAGCATCTCTAAGTCAGCGGTATTCAGCAATTCTGCGGGAACTAGCTATCTTATCTCCATGGCGGCACATATCAATGCTATAACATTGATGTTTGGCGGCAAGAGTTATGTTCATCTAAGATGGTGGTAGCTAGCCAGGCGGGCTTGGAAAATGCCAAGGTCACAAGTCTGAGATCGGCTGTAGACCGTAGGCGGCAGGCGTTCGTTGTTGGTATTCATCTCGTAGCCTTCAAAGGGACACGGGGAAACGTTTCAAGACTTAGGTCGTCTTTCGTGGAGTCTTCCGCCATCCATTACTATGGGCGGGTTTTTTGGTCGGGCACCTGGCCCGTAGCAGTCGCGGCCGAGCCTAGCAACTGCTGCAGTAGTTCCAGGGCTTGCAGGAGCACTTCCTGGGACGGGGTGGCGGCTGCGGTCTAACTTGGTTTCAGCGGAGCGGTGACAGCAGGGGCGACGGGGGCTGGAGCGTCGGACACCCCTTTCCTCTTCTTGCGTGGCTTTCTCTTCTTCTTAATGGTTGATGGGGCCCCGCTCCTGCTGGCGGGCAAGTTAGCGGGGGCTATCAGACTTGATGGAGCCGACTCCTGCACGGCTGGTGGCCGAGCAAAAGCGGGGGCGGCGGTGATGGTGCGAGCGACGGTCCCGGCTTTTCTGTTTCGAAGCTCCTTCCGAAACAACGGGCACAAGGTGTGGTTGGCGGGATGAGGGCCGGCGCAGTTGACACACGCCGGCGGTTCCTCCCACGGCCGTGGGCAGTCCAGGGCGCCATGGGGGTCACCGCATCGGACGCAGGCGGAGGAGTGTCGGAAGGACTAGCATCGATGACACTGCGCGGGGCCTTTTTTCCCCCGCCAGGCTTTAATGATGATGCCCGGCATGTGGAGGAGCTCCGTGATGTCGTAGATATCAGAAATTAGTTTTGGGGACCGTCGTAACTGCGCGAAGAACATACACCCGGGGCGTCCTGCTCGCACTCGAATGTTCTTCACGTATGTCACCTCAAAACTGCGCTCGGCCAAGGCGGTGATCATGTCTGCGGGGTCCGTTAAAGAAGGGAAGCCACGTATGGCCACCTTAGTAGGCCATACGTGGCTGGCTTGGGTTGGGGGGGTTGCCGTTGCCATAGGGCCGATGTGTTTGGAGCTCACCCGAACTCTTCAGCCAGCTTCTTGAAGTGGGTCGCCCAGTTCGGAAGCTGCTCCACTACCAGAGGAGGATAGTGGGGCTTCTTTGTCTAGGCGGCGGCAGCAGCGGTGGGGGTGGTGGTGGCGACGGGGGGCGCGGTGGCAGCGGTGGCTGTGGCCGAGAGGCCCGGTCAGGCAGCAGTGGCAGTGGGTGTCGACGCCTTTGGGCGGGTCGCGTATGTGGCGGTCGGTAGCTCCTTGCTGGTTCCAGGCTTTGCCAGGACGGTGGGGGCCTTGAGCACAGGCAGTTGCGATTTCGGCTGGGACCTGATGTCCGGTGCGGGGCTGGGCCGGCGAACGATGGCGGGGTCTTCTTTGGCAGCTGTTGGGCACGAGCGAGGCGGAGGGCGGGCCTCGTGAAGCAGTTCCAAGCATGTGCGCGTATGAAAGCGATTCCGAGCGAGGCGACACTGCGGCCGCTGCACGCAGCAATTGCAAGCCGCAGGACCAGTAGTGTGGCGGACCGAAGAGCGTTTACATACATTTCGTATTAAAAAATGCTGCCGCAGTGTAGTCGCGTTTGGAATGAAGGCGGCCGCGACATAGCGGTCGACTGCAACGGCCAGCCGCAGTACGGCGTGCGATTGCTGTCTGCAGCCCGTCTCGGAATTGTACCTTTATCTTCAAATGAACCGACTCGCTTCAAAATCGGCCCCACTGGGAAGCGACCTCCCGATCACAAGGAGACTAGCCACTGGACCACCGACGCGGTTAAAATTTAAGTTAATTTTGATCGTAAGCTAAGTCCTTTTTTTTGATACACTATTAACCCATTAACCGCCACGCTTCTTTTCTTCTTTCATATCGTTACCAAGGGATTAGGGATCACTACCATCATGAAGTCAAGTCAGTGAGAACTGTAGATAAGCAATAAAGCGCAACACACACAGAGGCGCAGTTCCCCGCCCGGTTTTGGTGTGAAGAGTTTCATAGTAATCCGAACATTACAAAAAATACCGCTCACGGAACGATTTCGCACCGCCCGCGACCGCCTCTGTGTGTGTTGCGCTTCAGTTAGTTAGGAAGCGGTCGTGGCTCACTGCGGCTTGGGTGGTCGCGTTGATCACTACCTACAACTAGCAATAAATTATTATTATTATTTATTAAATTTTTCAGGTTACACAGATCCATAGTTGGTTAGTAAACTTAGCCTAGGTTAGTGAAATAAATTATAAATTAAACTAATAGATTATGTCAATTTAAATGAAAACAAATAAATAAATAATGTACCGTAATGTGTGAATAAATAATAAATACATTTTGTTTTTTTTTGATCACGCAGTTTAACTGACTACAGACATGGTCAAAACCTGGATGGGTTTGACTGTTAGTGGTAATTAGCAATCCGGACATTGCCCCTGTGTGTGGAGTATAGACTAACCTTCCCCGAGGTATGACAAGAGACCCGTGTCCCTGTAGTGGGGACTGAATGGGTTGTTAACAATAGGAAGTTAGGTACTTGAAATTCCATTTCCGCCACGCCACGCTATGAGAAATCGTGTGACGAAAATGTATGCAAATCTCACATCCAAAACGAAAATCTGTTGGCGGTCAAAGGGTTAATTATTTGAGGACTAGCACACATCCTATAAGCTTTGGTATTTTTTCAATCAGAAATTTCTAGTAGTGTGCGGTTGGCCTAAGGAAATGGTCTTGAAGCAAGTTTTACGCGCTGCAACTTCACATTGATAGCGTAATGGCGGAAAAGCGGCGTCTGAACGCTTGAACACACTCTCACACACACGGAATCCATACGTAAACGCACTTACACATACAAAGAGAAAGAGAGAGAGAGAGAGAGAGAGAGAAGGAGCGAGCTGCGAGACTGTTTTGACTCGCCCGCGCAGATGCGCGATACTTCATGCATGTTATGGGCTGCTAGTACTTCGGAGTTTCTTTACACCTTAATCTCGTTCCGCTTACGGTGGATAGAAAAAACAATGCGAATAATACGTAAAAGAATTTTTTTTCGATTATGACTGAAAGGTAGTGGATTCTCCATCTCCATGCCGTTTGCCGATATCCCACTTATGTACCTATGTGGGAAGTAGCGCATAATGTACCCGTGCGACTTTTCCATCTTGTATCTGTGTGTCTGTCTGTAGTTCTGGCAATGTAGCTCCTAAACGGTTCCTTCTCGATTTAAATGCGTTTTTGTGTTTTTGGTATTTTTATTCGTAATTTTTTCTTAATAATAAGAAGAATAACCATTAAAATTGCCAGAGTGCCAGACGAAAACAATCAAAAAACCGGCCAAGTGCGAGTCGGACTCGCGCATGAAGGGTTCCGTACCATCGTAAAATTTCAACTGTCTACGGCTCATGAGATTACAGCCCGCAGACAGACAGACGGATAGACGGACAGCGGAGGCTCCGTTGGCCTTTGAGTCCCGAACCCTAAAAAGATAACAGTACCTAGCAATTCGAGCCGGCGGGTGGCGGCGGCGGCAGCGGCGGCGCGGGCGCGGTGTATTCTAGACGGACGGATGGACAGACAGCGGAGGCTTAGTAACAGGGTCCGGTTGCACTGACTGAAACTGAAAAAGACTGCACCTGTCAATTCGAGATGGCGCGGCGCGGCGCGGCGCAGCGATGCGGGCGCAGTGTATTCCGATTGAGGCATGATCGGCTAACATTGGCGGAACATTGAAGCATTATTATCCGAGCGTCTTCTGCTTTCCTAATACTCATGCGAACCAAGCGGCGCGGCGTGTTATGACAATAACAATTGTCAAAAATAATGACGGAAGCGTTTGGCGGCTTTTGTCAAATAAGATAGTATCTGCTGCTTTCCTAATACCTTTACATCCTTCCGGTCGCTCAGTTTCTTGTAAGAAGCTTATGTATACACATAAGCTTGTTACAAGCAAGCACATAACCATACGGTTGTTGCGTTTTTAATCTTATGTTTACGTATTCCTGACTTCACCCGTGTATCATGACTTCTTTTTCGACACAAGAATATTTTAATATGTTCACGTGTCTGGCGCAAAATGATTTTCATTACGCTCGTGCTAGGAGAGACTATGAAAGAAGATTCGTCTTGCCTTTGGGGTTAGAGTTGCCGTCGGAGAATTGCTTTGCGCGTCTTCATAGACGCATGTACACTTCGGGAAGCTTTCATAGAGTGCCATCTGCGGACGTCGGAAGGCCTTCTGACGTCGATGACCTCGAAGACATGGTTCTTGAAATGTTTGAAGAGGACCCAACGCTTAGCACGCGCAACGCGGCCCAACAGATTGGCACCGACCACATGAGAATTTGGAGAATTTTACATGAAAATGGCCAGCATCCCTTCCATTATCAGCGTGTGCAGTCACTCATGCCTGCTGATTACGGTGCAAGAGTTGACTTTTGTAGCTGGGCACTTAATAAAATAGAAGAGGATTTGGATTTCCTTTCATGTTCACTGACGAATGTTCATTCACGCGGACTGGCGTTTTTAATTGCCACAATGAACACGTGTGGTCCGTTGTAAATCCTTACGCTATAAAAGAAAGTCACTTCCAACATCGTTGGAAAATAAACGTGTGGGCAGGAATATTGGGGGACAGGATTGTGGGGCCCTATTTTCTGCGTCCAATAATGAATGGACCGAACTATTTGGCGTTTCTACAAGAAGAGTTAGAAAACGAATTAGACGAGCTAGACCTGGCGTCGCGAAGTCGTCTGTGGTTCCAACACGACGGTGCCCCACCGCATTTTTTACTCTCTGTTAGGAGCCACTTGACGGCAGAATTTGGTGAGCGGTGGATCGGTCGAGGGGGGCCAGTAGCGTGGCCAGCTCGGTCACCAGATTTGACCCCACTAGATTTTTATCTGTGGGGTCATGTGAAGGAATCTGTGTTCAAACACACGTGTGATAATGAAGAAGAAATGCGCTTGCGGATTATTAACGCTTTCGATGAAATTCGCGAAAGCACTGTCTTCGAAGACGTCAAACAAAATTTCGTTCGAAGATGTAGAACCTGCATTGACGTCGGCGGACGCCATTTTGAGAATATTCTGCGGGGAAGGCGCATTGATATGATAATCCATTAATAAACCAGTTATTTCAGATAACTGTTTTTCATTTTTTAGGGTTCCCTATTTAAAGGTTCTTTTTATCGTGTGGCACATTTAATAGTTCTATTCACAAGGTATCAACGAAAACCTGTTACTAAGATTCAGCTGCTGTCTGTCCTTCCGTCCGTCCGTCTGTCTGTCAGCGGACTGTATCTCATGAACCGTAATAGGTACACAGTTGAGATTTTCACAGAGTGTGTATCTGTTACCGTTATAACAACAAATAATAAAATAAAATAAAAAACCAAAGTGGACTCCCCTACTAAAAATGTGTTTTATTTTTGCTGGAATTTGAAATCTTTTACAGTGATACGGAATCCTTGATGCGCGAGTCCGACTCGCAGTTGGCCGTTTTTTTTTAACGGCATTTTAAATTTTGTACGGTGGTACGGAACCCTTCTTGCGCGAGTCCGACTCGCACTTAGCCGGTTTTAAATTTTCATAATTTTAAATTTGATTTTCTTGATAATATTAAGAATAACCATCAAAATTGCCAGGGTGCTAGACCATAACAGTCAAAAAAGATGTCTGTTAGTAACCTAGCAATTCGAGTCCGTAGCGCGACACGGCTCGGTGTAATTCGAAATTGGCAAATGGAGTAATTAGGAAATTGTCTAATGCTTTCCTAATACTCATGCGAACCGAGCTGCGCGGCGCGGCGTCACAAGCGGGCGGCGTCTTTGTCGCGGCGCGGCGCCGGCGGCGGTGTCTTTTAATGATATTCGAAATAATGGCGGAAACGTTTGGCGGCACAACTGTAACCGACTAAAAATGAAATAAAACGCAAAAAGACAAGGACAGAACAGAGCTAAAATCTAATTGGCGCTGCAACTACAGCCAGCCTTACCATAATAAGAGTCTGTCCCTTTCACGCGAAAACTCGGAATGACCAGGAGCACAGTAAACAGGAGCCTATTCTGACAGACGAGTGAGAGGGCAGTCCAGTTCTAGGCGCGACACGCGTGAATGATGTGACAGTGTTGTGTTTACATTTAAAATTTTCATTTTTAATAGTAGTAGTAGTATCAAAACGACGAAATAAGTTCTTGTGGGTTGTGGTGTTATTACTGTTTTACGATACGTTTATTGTTAAGATATTTGTGCATCGTCTTATTGTACTTGTGATTAGTGATTACATAAAAGCTCTAAGCAGAGCTAATAAATTAGGTACTTACCTATCTGTAGTTTCTACACGGTGTGGTATTTACCAAGATTTTACCTGAAAAGCTACTCTTTCTCGAAAATGCCGAACCCAGGGTTAGTTTTGGGTTTCTTATGGTTTTTTCTAGTTTTAAGCGTCAATCCGCCGCGCCGGCCGTCTTCACCCAGACCCCAGACGCAGAGTATCCTCAGATCATTACGAATACAGTGGAATTTTCAAAAAGCGGTGTTACAAAAACAAAATAACCGAATTGTGGTCTGTCTGCTGGGAGTTGACAGCGTTGCTGATTGTTTCGCGGACTAGCCGAATTTGTGTAGTCCAAGTACCAAGGTTCTACCTAGACACAGAAACTTATGTTATTTATTACTTAGCTATCTAGCATTTTAACGTTAATAAACTATGTGCATTGCATACTAATGTAGTACACAAATTGGTGCAAAATCGTTGGCTTCCTTCCGCCGTCCGCCGCCGTGCGGCCACCGCCGCCCGCGCTGCCTCCGCCGCCATTACAAGCGCCTTTAGTTGTCCTGTTGCCCTGATCGGTACTAGGCAAACATTAGATAAAGAGATGAAATGTTATTGCTTTAGATCATTGACCCTTAACATATGATTTCATACAGTATGATATTTTTTGCTTGAACTTTTACGATCAATTACTCGGTAACGGTATGAGATAGATTTTTTTTAGTATTTTTCCTGGAATGCATGTATGTTGCCTCATAACCCCCTTTCGGCTCCTACACCAATTTTGTTACACCCTGTATAATATTTATCAAACTGAAAAACTTTTGTCCAACATCTTTGTAAAAAAATTGTGTACTCCATACAAAGTTCCCATGGAAATATAGGCCGAGTACGGGTTGCCAGCTGTTTAATTTAATACCTAACTTTCCATCAACGCCACCTATTGAAGAGATTCGGCAACTTTTTTTTCTTAAAAACCTCTCATTACAATTAATTATTAAAATGCCAATAATTGCCAATTACAATTAATTGTTATTGTTTCATCACTAACATTTTATTACACTCTGACTGAATAAATATTTTCATAAGTTTCTATTAATTCAAAAACCTTTGTAAGCTTCATTACGCCTATTCACTTTTGCTTTTAAATTATTACTAGTAATTACTAGTAATAATTTAATTTAATTACTAGTAATAATATCTAATTAGATAATACGATATTATCCACTCGGTGTTACATTACAGTTACAAAAATATCGATCTATCATTCATTCGTTCATTCATTCATTGGGGGAATATGATACTACTACTGGCAACATTGTTCAAGTGTCATTGAAAACATATCGCCCTCTTTTTCTTACTTGACGTTTAATTGTATAGTGTCACTTTCACATAAGTTCATGTTTCAAAGCTACGTCCTAGTTTTTGTTACTTTACTCCACGTTGTCATGGAAGCGTTATAGGTGATTGCGGCTCTTGTATATAAACCTCTTTGCTACGCACCATATAAACAAAAGACCTAACTTACTTGGTGAGGCAAACTAAGCTGAGCCTCCATAGGGATTTCTGGGCCTGGTTTCCGTATCTTCAAGTAATAGTTGTTCCCGGGAAGAACTGCATTCACCACGATTGGCGCGTCAAATTTCAATACCGGTTGCCATCTCAAGCTGATGAATAAGAACCTTAATTTAATGACAAAGTGCCGCCCCTTCACCTTGCACCAAGCATTTGTACCCTCAAAATGAGTGACCTTTTGAATTGAGTTTTAGTGCCATATATTTCTGTACCATAGGTCATAATTGGCAACGCACTTTGGCTATAGATTGTCTTAAGGTACTACGAATTTAGGAATTTTGCACAAGAAGATATTTCGTACTTTTCCGATCGCTACCCATCCACTTGAGTCTGCCCAACTTATGGGGACGTGCATTTTGTTTCTGATCGGCGCATCTAGTGCATTAGATAGGCAACAGATATATCGATAAATCTTTGGTATAGGTAGTAGTTGAAATAAATTAAATACTGATGTTATAAGAATGTTACATGTGTATTATAAAATATATTTGTATAACAGTTTGCCAGTGCCAGTGCCACCAATCTGCAGCTGCAGCAGGCAGTGCACGCAGCTAGTGACAAAACCGGATGGAAAGCACTCTGCGCCCTTTCTAGGCCGTGACGGTCACGATCCTCAGGCATTGAGGGAACAACGGATTGGATTGTATACAGATTGAAGTTATTACCTTTTAGCGACTGATGATGTGGAAGCCCGATGTTCCATTTCCGTTAGACTTGCAAGGGAACCACTAAAAAAACAAATCGTTTTATTTTTGGAAATGCGTACTTTTGTATTAACGCGTACAACTACCAATTTTCTGACACAAAACACCTGAGGTATCACCGACGCTCAATTTTAATAAAGAATTTTTGCATTTGACGACATGGGAGATCAAAATTCTACTACATACTTAAATGTTCGTTACTTACGCCACGTAAGTCGAGCTAAATCTGTATGCAAGATCATCAGGGTAGCCTTCCTTGCTTTCCTCAAGGAATGGATTCAGTTTTCTCAGGAAAAGCTGTGCTAGCTGCAAACAGTTTAAACAGTTTGTAAAATGTATATCCAATAATTAACAACGCTGAACACGTTAAAAACAATCAACTTCAAAAGTAACAACTACAATTGTTATGTTTGTTTGTTTTTGCAGATTTTTTCAAAAGGCGCTGAATCAATTTCGATAAAATTTATATGGGACCACCTTTGAAGCGTGACCTAGAAGACAAAACAAGAATCATCAAAATCAATTCTAAATTGGCGGAATAATCGCGTAACAAACACAAAAAAAACATACATTCGAATTGAGAATCTCCCCCTTTTTGAAGACGGTTAAAAATAAACATTTGACTACGATAAATGAGAGAACGTTGAAAGGCTTGGAAAAATAACTTCATCATCATCCCACTAAACATTCACGCACTAAACATAACCCTATCTATGGATTTCCTTTTCTGTTCTGAATCATACAATGTACTCACGTAGTAATTAATTAGTATTATTAGTCGTACAGGCGTACATAAGGGTACGACGTCGCATCTCAGAAATCTGCGAGCTTGTAACAATAACATAGATAGATTTACTTTTCTGCGTTGCGAATTCGCATCGCACCGATTCGTAGTTTTGTGTTTGAGCCCTACATAGCGGTGAGTAAGTGAATGGGCGAGTGAGCTAGTGAGCCAGTGAGTGGGTGAGTGAGTGGGTGAGTGAGTGGGTGAGTAAGTGAATGGGCGAGTGAGCTAGTGAGCCAGTGAGTGGGTGAGTGAGTGGGTGAGTGAGTGGATGAGTGAGTGAGTGGGTGAGCGAGCGAGTGAGTGTCTCACCGCCTCGCCGACTTGCTCGGAGTAGTAGTGCGCGTGCAGGCGCGGCGCGGCGTACAGGCGGCGCGAGTAGCGCGCGCACGGGCCCGCGCCGTAGATGTGCGGGTCGTTGGTCTCCAGCGCCGGGTCCACCACCAGCCCGCCGTCGTACACCAGGCCGCACTCGTTTATGGCTGCAACCACGAGACTGATGGCTACGAGTGTCGCACACGGTCATCTGCCATCGCCCCAAATAGGTATTACGGGTACCGTAGACATACAAAAGATAAACTTTTTAAAAGACTGATTGTCTACGCAGGCACCAATAACAATGTGGGAAGTCTGCAGGAGGGGGGTTGAGCCGGCTGGCGGCCGCGCTGTATTTTCATCAACGCTACATTTCTGCGTAACAATAAGAACGCATTCTTGCCATTTTTCTTTAATTGTAAAATAAAATAGGCAAATTTCAGTCCACTGTTTTTACTTTGAGCAATCCTAAACACTGATCAGACTAATATGATATATTACCAATAAATAAGTATTGCACGCCACGAATCTTGCTTGTACAAAAGCAGTATTTACCTCTAAATGCATTCAAAACAATAACTTTCAAGCCGTAGTAAAAGAAGGCGAAGCAATTAAAAGCAGTATTTTACCTCTAAACGCATTCAAATCAATAGCTTTCAAGCCGTAGTAAAAGAAAGCGAAGCAATTGAGCACGATGCAATGCAGCGGCGACATGAGCCGGAGCGAGACGGCGCGGTTGCCGCGCACGCGCCAGTTGGCCAGCCGACACTTGCGGTACACCTTGATGCCCATTCGCGACAGGCTTGTTTGGATTCTGTCGTCAATCTGAGGGACAAAGAGGACAATCCAGGAGTTGACGACATCAAAAATACAATAAATTATGAGTATTGTTTACTTGTTCACTATACAGGGAATCGAAAACGCGACCTGATGTGAAGCAAGCGGACTAGCTACTAACCACAGTTAATTATTTTTTCCCCAAAAGGAAGGTATTGTTTCGCAGCCCCAGTTTTTATTTATTTAGGAAGAAATAGAAGATACAATACCTTTTCGTCGTTGAAACAATTCACCCGCATAGCGGTGGGGTCGGAGGGAGGGAAGGGCTCGACGAAGGCGATCTCCTTCGCCAGGACGCCCAGTTCCAGTAGTGCGGACATGCACGTGTACGCGTGGATGCAGTCCCCGTACACTACTATGGGATTTTCCTGCTGCAGCGAGTCCTCTGGAACAGTGTAACTTTGACTGTAATTTTAATACATAAGGAGATGATGTCGTTTCTTTAAATACATCGGGAAGGTTAGGTCACACTCTCCACTCGGGGGCCATGTCCGGATTTGAGGAGGTTGTGGGGCCACTGGCCAACCCCAGTGTCAGAAGTTTTCAAGCTACCTATAAAACCTCCGATATGGCTTAACGACTGCCATCTAGTGATAGCAGCCTGCACTGACGGCAACGTGCCTTGCAAAGCACGGAAACGGTCGAGATAAATGCTACTAAAATGTGGATGTCTTTAATTGGTCTTACTTTGTATGTTAATTTTGTAATATTTGTACTATGGCTGATGACCCACTAAACGTAAAATAAAATTAAATAAATAAATCCACAAACCCATCCAGGTTATGACCGTATCTGTCAGTTAACCTTCGTGATCGACGCGACCACACAAGCCGCACTGAGCCACGAGCGCTTCGCTTGGCTCACTGTCCTCGGAGACCATGCGCAGCAGTTTCTTGAGGTACGCGTTGGTCCGGTGCAGGTGGTGGATGAATGATGAGCATACTTGGGCTTGCCTTCAATGGTTAACTAGTAATGGCACAGACTATATAAGAGTTGTTGCGACAGAGACTCACTATCCTCGGAGACCATGCGCAACAGTTTCTTGAGGCACGCGTTGGCCTGGTGCAGGTGGTTGATGAGCATCACGTTGTCGGGCAGCTCGGGCGCGGCCGGCACGCGGTCCGGCTGGTACTTGGGGTTGTCCATTAGCATGCGCTCGCAGGGTTTGCCTTTACTACGCGAATACTGCTTAGTCAGTTGCAACTAGCGCGCTTTTGTTGTAAATATAGGAATTATTTTTAAGAATGGTATAAGGTGACATATATTTTTTTAATTACCCTCTATAAATAAAGCTCGATTTAAAAATCCAGTGCGCTTTTAAAAACAGTGTAAAACAGGTTGTCTTTTATTTAACCCTACCGGAAAAATTTATTCCTAATATAATCGTATCTAATAATATACTTCTAAAATCAACAATAACTGTCTTAGAAAGTTTTCGTACTTTATGGATTTCTATATCAACGCTTTAGTATACTTTATTTTTCTAGGTTCAAAAACTCATAAATTAATACAATTAAAAATATTGCAAAATCAAAACATACGCCAATTCAGTCTCCAGTTCTAGAGATTCCTTCATATAGTCAGGATGTTGAAACTGCAGTCCACAAGTGAGGACCAACTCATCGTAATATTTGACTCCGCCTCCCTTCAAATGAATGCATTTCTTCTTTCTGAAGTCACGAAATTAGATCGAATGAATTCGAATTTTTAAATGACATCCTGTTAAGTTGGTATTTTAGGGCATTTCACTACTTTTACATTCCATACTAACTAGTCAAATTATAATCGATGCTCTAACTTTATCTAAAACAAACTGAAAATTCTCTTGACATAATGATGCGGTCATAATGGCGTCTAACATGAGGTCTCAGCTAGTGTTTCATATTCTATGTTTTCAAGCATTTTCTGAGCATTTAAAATACCTGTCAATGGTAGTAACCATTAATACATCGGATTAGAAACAAAGCGTTAGATACTTTGACTTCTGTACACAAGTCTCAGCTGCCTACAAACATTCCGTACTAACTAGTCATGACATGTCACACGAGATACATCACGTACTTGTTAATACCAACCACTTTAGCAGTCGTAACATCGATAAAAAACAGAATGGAATACTTTTACTTCGGTACACAATTTTCAGATGCCTATAACGTTCAGTACTAACTAGTCAAAAGTTTTCTCGGGATATTTCCCGTGTCTGTAAATACCAATCATTGTAGCAGCCGTAACAGTGATGAAAGAATAGAATGAAATAAGTTGACATCAGTACACAATTCTTGGATGCCTATAACCACAGACATGCACCCCGCTCCCCCCCCCCCCCCCCCCTATAGACTAGCAATACAGGGAATCGGTCGCTCGCCGCAAGGTGGGCAGATGGCCAAGTTAAATTGAAATGTCATTTTTGTTCAATTTTCGTCTATCAATATATTTCTGTCAATGGTCGAGGTAACATTGGACAAAATGTGTGTAAATTTCTCGTAAAAAAAGCCAAGTTGCAGCGTTGTCTGGTGCGGAAACCACATCGGGCATCTCAATAAATCAAATGTGCGGGGTTTCATACCAGAAATAAGCCATATATTGACTATTTTTTATTTAAATAACTTCGTTGCAAAACATATGGTAGTGATGTAAGACCGCATCAGCTTTTACGATAGATTTAGCAAAAAGTTTATCAACAAAAAATATCCAACTGAATATTTAGGTTCATACAAAGTAGACAAGAAATGTTTTAGACTTTTTTTTTCTTCTTATTACTTTCAGATTTCCAAAGGAACCCACATAAAAATTAAACGAGAATTAAGACTATGAGCAGACACGACAGCTGGAAAATTTGCTCTACACATTTCCGCCCAACTATGCTATCGATATGTTTAGGAAAACTATGTTTTGGTTTGTTTTTTTATTTTGAAAATGTTATTTTTTTGTTTTTTATGTATTTTTACTGTATTAAATTTGTGAATTTGTATTAGTATTGTTTTTGTATTAAGATTTAACAAGCAACAATATGCTTTATTTTTTTGTTTTCCTCATTTTACAAAGTATCGTAAAAAGATATCGATATTTGTGATCTTTTCTTTTACCCCCATCACTAGAGCTTTCAGTTGTACTTTGAGTTTTGTCAGTTTCAAATACTCGATTGCTATTTGACGATTCAAATCTTGACATCTTACGGTGATTGGTCGTAATTCAAACACATGTTCTTCTATTCAAAAATTCGGCTAATGATGAAACTTTTCCTTCCCGTATCCCCCTCCCTTCCCCTCAACTTCGTCCACGCGGTTTCATATTGAAACTGACGTATTAGCGTTCTATAGAGGAGCGGAGCGACGATATTAAACTTCTTTGCCTATAACATTCCGTACTAACTAGACAAGACGTTTCATACGAAATATGTACACGTACCTGTCAATGCCAACAATTCTGGCAGCACCGTAGCATCAATAAAAGAAAAGAAACTTCGGTACACAAATCTCGGTTGCCTAAAACATTCCGTACTATCTAGTCAAGATCTTTCACGAGAGTCGTCATTTAACTGTCAATACCATTGTGGCAGCCGTAACAGAAATTAAAGAATAGAATGGAATAAGTTGACTTTTGTGCACTGGTGTCAGCTGAATACAACATTCCGTACTAACTAGTCAAAACGTTTGACAAGCGACGTCACGTACCTGTCAATACCAACCATTGTAGCAGCCATAACGTCTATGTAGAAACAGAACGGGATGCTTTTTATATAGCGGTCGGAGTAGTGCCCGTACCGCGGTATGCAGGTCTCGGCTGCCTTCAGACATTCCACCACAGAGGGCAGGCCGTGGTCCGAGACCAAAGTCACGTTTGTGAATGTGAGATATTTGGAGGTTGGGCTGATGAAAAATGTAAGATTTGAAGATGCGACAGAGAGTAAAAAAGCAAGTTATTGATACAGTATACTATACATTAGTACTACATAAATATGGACACTTCCTTCCCCCCGCTTTAAGGTCCAAAGGGGTCAAGATCCGGTAGCGGTTGCTTAGAGCAACCTTCGCAACACCCACAGTTCTATTTTTATATAGTAGTAGTATGACAGTAGGTAACAATAATAAAAGGTAATAATAATAGTTTGCAGACCTCGTTACCACACCCTGGATACTGTATATCGTCGCCGGAGTGAAAACCTCGTATATGAAGAAAGGGTAATTTTTCAGGAGGAAGAAAAAACCTCGTCGTAAAAATTTTGTTACTACTACTATTCATTAGCAAATTTGATAAGGTTTCAGATGTTTCTATAATTCAATTCGAATTGTCTTAAATTCGTTAAAAGCTACAAATATAGTTATAAAATAAATTAGCAATTTTGCGTTCCCGAGGATTTCACTCTCAGGCGACGATATAGAGTATCCGGGGTGTGGTAACGAGGTCTGCAAACTATGCAAATATCCCTGGATTTTTACACATGCTAATCTGATGTGTGCCCCAAATTAATTACTATCAAATTTATGTTTTTCATCCTCTCACCCCATAGTCAGAGCCTCTATAAAAGAAAGCCCGGTGCGGCTAGCTCCAACAACGACGATACTGTTGTTCACATACGCCTTTGGCCAACTCGATAGAGGTTTCTCCATCACCCATAAGGAAAACGGGATTTGTCTGTAAAGTTGTAATGAACATCGTTTTAATCAAGAAAGATTATTGTGTTTGCGTTGTCTGTAGGTGCAATATAGACACTTAACTTAATGTCGGTATTTACGAGTTACAAACCCATAGCTTGAAGTTTTTTATTTATTTAAAAACAAAATTAAAAACTTAAAAAAAGTAAACTAACACTTTTTTAAACAGTTTACTCAGCTCCTTATTGCCGCTAATGTCAACGACCACTTTTCTCGGAGGCACAGGCACCATGCGCTCCGCCAACGAGATCATGTTACGGCTCGGAATCTGAGTTTGCGTTTAAAAATATAAACCAAGTTACGAAAATAGAATACATAGAAAAATAACATTTTATTTAAAATAAAATGAATGAAAGTACACAGTAACACAGTAAACAAACAAAAAATACAAGAATTCAATAAGTCTTCAAAATTAAAACACTTTATTATAATAACCAAGAGTTGTTTTGAAGTAATATAAAAATATAGATTTTGCGAGACAGAGAAAGCAGTCCAGGAAAATGCCAAATAGCAGTGAATGATAGTGTTTGTAGGTTCATGATTAACCCATTGACCGCCACGCTACTCTTTGACAAACCGTGCCACCACCGGCACCGCTAACGTCGGCTCAAGCCGACAAATATCAATGAAAATCTCAAATCCTGGCGACTATGGCACGTTAACTGGTTGTCGGGCCTAGTCGACTGTGTCGCTAATTTGCGAAACACACATGCCACAACAAATTGAAACAGATGTATTAAGTAAGTCATTAAGATAATTAACTACTGAAAATCAGAGACTTATAATTTATATATTTAATTAATACTAAAAATAATAAATAAACGTTTATTATGTCTTATAGATACACATGCCACAACAAATTGAAACAGATATATTAAGTAAGTCATTCAGATAATTAACTAACTGAAAATCAGAGACTTATAATTTATATATTTAATTAATACTAAGAATAATAACTAAAAAACGTTTATTTATTTGTTGTCTAGGTATGGTAAATTGTCTAGTAGTTGCGGATACTCACTGCGTCTCCCTTTGCGATGGCCTGACAGATCCAGAACATTGTGGTGTACCGGGACTGCCTCAGAACGTCTCTCATGAGCCACCGGCTGTGGGGCTCCATCACCGGAGATATCACACCTAACAGTATCTGTAACATATTGCAAGCAGCATTCCATTGCAGCTACATTCTTGAGAAATAAAGGTTTTTTTTACTTTTACAAGCTATTACCAAAATTTTAACAATGGATAAATCAAGATGGAAACGGGTTTTCTAAGAATCCCCATAGAAATGGTTCATTTGATATCTTACACTGAATGAACACATCAATATCCATAACGATGTCAGGAGAGTATATTGTAGTCTGTTAGCATACAATATACTCTCGTATTCCTCAAAATTTATCTAATGATGTGAATCCTGTTGGGATTCAAATCCGCAACCTAATATAGTCAACGCAGCCGATTAAATTTAATATACTAGCTTTCGCCCGCGACTTCGTCTGCGTGGACTTTAGAATTGGATCCAAAGAGCAAGAAAATGTTAAGGTGGCTCCATCTAGTGACATAGTGGAAATTTTAAGTTTTTAAGCATTCCTCCGGGAACCCTTAAGTTTTCCGGGATAAAAAGTATCGTATGCGTTAGCCGAGTGCTATATCTATCTACCTACCAAATTTCATCCAAATCCGTTCAGTAGTTTCGGTGTGAAAGCGGAACAAACAAACAAACAAACCAACAAACAAACAAAAGTATGGAACTTTCGCATTTATAATATTAATAGTGAGATATTTAGAATTTATACAAAACTATACAATAAAAATGTATAGATTTCGAGCTAAGGAAGTGAGACTATTTAAAGTATGGAATCTCCTCGAGAAACTGTACAAAGCTCTACAAGAAACCACTACCTAGTCAAATATACGTATAATTTTAAAAAAAACAAGCTAAGTACGGTAAGGAAGACCACATTTCTTTTTTCAAAGTTCTTGTAGTAGCTTCAAGATAAGAAGCCCCAAGAAATTTCAATAAGTTTAAATACCCTATACTGTCATGGCTTTCTCACCGTACAGTCAGTTCCAGGTTTTCTCGATTCCGGTTCCAAATCGTATTGGGTTCTTATTTGTATATTATCTTCCATTGGACTGAAATTAGAGGAAACTCAGAGTAAGCGTAGTATATTATTTATTCCGAGGAGGAAAGTATCTTATTGAAATCGATATTAACGAGGCATGTGTAAAATCTTGCTTCCGTGCACCCTCCTTCCATAGAAAGGGCAGTTTCTTTACCTCATCTAAAATCTTTATCGTATACCCTTCTTACCTTTCTACAAAACAAGTAACTTTTGGAGGAGCACAAAGACACACATAACCTGGTGCCTCAACTTCGCTTCACGATACCTTTTCGCAAGTATACAATCGTTATAGGCGAATAAGATAACACGAATGCGAGCTAGACTGAACAAAGAAGCTATTAAATTTTGGTGAATTTGCATAGTAACTGTCTACACTCAAATGTTCGGAGAGGTTTACTTTACTACTTATTTACTTATATCAGTCTACTCATTATTAACTACTAGCTTCCGCCCGCGACTTCGTCCGCGTGGAATTGAAAGAAAATGTTAAGATGAGTTTTTAAGCATTTCTACGGGAACCCTTAAGTTTTGCAGGATAAAAAGTATCCTATGTGTTAGCCGAGTGCTTCATCTATCTACCTACCAAATTTCATCCAAATCCGTTCAGTAGTTTCGGCGTGAAAGCGGAACAAACAAACAAACAAACTGACAAACAAACAAACATCCATACTTTCGCATTTATAATATTAGTTAGATTAGATTAGAAGACCAGATATTCTTGTCTCTGCTAAGACCTATTCGATTCCCTTACCCAATAACCATGAGGCCGATAGGCTGGTTCTGGCTGAGCAGCACAAAAGCCTCGAGTGGACTGGGCGAGAGAGCCGTCTCAAACATCTGCGTCAGTTCGTCGCGACGCGGGGCGTGCTCCAATATGTCGAATACACTAAGCAAGTCGTGAGACTCGCCGGGTCGTACTCGGATATCTCTGAAAGTAGTGGTTTTGTACAATTCTTATATAGGATAATTGACCACGCTGAATACATTAAAAACAACCGACTTCAATTGAAACAACTCTAATTTTGCTATGTTTTTGTTGGTTTTCTCAAAAACCGCTGAATCGATTTCGATAAAACTTATATGGGATCACCTTTTAACCAAAAAAATAATTTTCCAAATCGGTTCAGGCGTCTACGAGTAATCGGTGAACATACATAAAAAAAAAAGATTCCGACGAATTGAGAACCTCCTCCTTTTTTTGAAGTCGGTTAAAAAGCACATTGCGAAAAACAAAATTCAGATTTATAGTCATATACGGGTTGTACAAAACATCATCTTCCTATTAACAAGAGACGACAATCTCTTATCGCGCCCCGGAAGACGTAGCATAGGCATAGGCAGGCCTTCCAATCGGTGGAGCGATGATCTGGCGACGATCGCGGGAAGGCGCTGGATCGAGTAGAGCAAGACCGATCGTCGTGGAAATCGTTTGTCCAGCAGCGGATGTCTCTTGGCTGATGATGACGATGATGAATCTTTTATTCTAAGTAAACTCTTATTTTATAAGACATAATAAAACTCGAGCTCACTAACCCACGAACTGAATTAACATGCGCTACGTAAAGCGTTTCGTGGATGTATCGCATTCTGTTGGTATTTACGGGAGTAACCAGCTGTAAGACAATAGAAGACCGTTAAACCATGTCATTTTCTTGCTTCCTTATAATAGGAATAATCACAGACGAAAACTCACCGTGAAGTGTTCTAATAAAGGAAAAGATGTGTGATTCGAAGGTAAACTTATCACACAATACTCTTTGTCCGGAAATAGTTCAAATGCAACTTCCAGCATGTCAAATCCGTACCTGCACAAGTTTCAGTAATTTTGATTTAATTCAATTCAAATACTCTTTATTGATTTCACTCTTTTTTTTTAATATGTTACTCTATAATATTTAATAAAATTATAATAATCAACTATCGAGTGTCCATTTGATTAGTGAGAAATTAATTATTATATTAAGGAATTACTAAAGGCAGGCAGTGGAAATCAAAGTGAAGTAATGGAGGAAGCCTATAAAATTTTATTTTATATTATTATATTTATTTAATAGTAGATGAATTCCGACTGCAATAATGATGAAAATTACTAAAAAAAACATAAAATATCAAAATATGCAAAATCGTCAAGCGTCAATCGTTACGGTAATTATTACATAATTTGTGGTAAAAGGAACCAAACTAGTCAGACTCTGGTGGCCAAAAGTCTTATGCGTGTAAACAAAAATATCTACTGAACCATTTAAACTGAAGCTTCCTCTCATGAAAAAGAACAACTTTTAAATCGCACAAATCGATCAACCGAATTTGTAAGCTTCGGTGGCTAAGTGGTAAGCGCTCCTGACCACTGATCCGAGAGTCGTGGGTACGATCCCCACCCAGGGCAAACCTTTCTGTGATGAGCAGAATTGTTTGCTCTGTGTCTGGGTGTATTATATCTATATATGTATGTATTTAAACGTATATGTGTATGTATATCAGTCTCTGGTTCCCATAACACAGGGAATCCTACTTTGGGACCAGATGACCGTGTCCGATGTGTCCCGGATATTTATTATTTATTATTATTTATTATGTTAGGGCTGGTTATAGGGGCTTTTATATAACAATGCATAAAGTTGTTTTTCACCTACCTTTCGTCATAATCGGGATGTACAGTGAACAGCTCCAACAGAAAAGCGTTGGGCTTCCCGGAATATCTGATGACTGGAACATCAGATTTCACTGCCACTCCCACTGAAGTGCTCTGTCTCTTCTTCTCCTTCTTCGCATTCGCTTTCTCGTCATTCGATTTCCTCTCTATTATTTTCTCGTATACGTTGTTTACTGGTCTAGAAGAAATACAAATTAACTGAATATATATTTTGTACTAGCACTTGCTTTTAAAGGTAAGTTAGTAACATAAATCTCTTACACCGATTATAAAAGAGACTGCAAAAGAGCGAGAATATATCTCTATCAGTTACTTTACGTGTTAACTTTAAAGTAACGAATAGTCACCTAATCCATCACACATTTAAGTTCATTACGTAATACGAAATTATCTTCAAGTAGTGTAGGAGGCGAAATATTTCTGCTGTTTGAAGTGAAACTAGAGACGATATTAGTAATAGTAAATATTCTAAAGTGTCAAATAATTAACGAAATATAAAAAAACTCACGAGAACAACTTGGGTAGCTGCCACAACTCCGGATCAATATTGATGATGTCGAATTCCACCTCCTCCTCATCCTGATCAAAGAGGTCCAGGATCATCAGGTGCGATAGCTGCGAGTCATAATCTTCGTCGACTGGGGCGCCCGGGGCCGTATCCGTGCGGTTGCGGAATTCTTTGAATTCGTCCTCCTCATAGGACCAGGTTATCTGCATGTAAGAACAAAGTAGCTGCGATCAATTTAAATTGAAACGTCTTAGTTAGTGGTCGGTGTAAAAGAGTGCTTGAAACCAATATCCATGGAGTGTTATCAGTCTCAAGTATAACTCACCTTTGAAAGCTTCGCCATAAATAATTCTATCTATCAGCCGAAGACGTCCACTGCTGGACAAAGGCCTCCCCCAAGGATTTCCACACCGACCGGTCCTGTGCGGCTCGCATCCAGCGGCTTCCTGCAACCTTTACCAGGTCGTCGGTCCACCGAGTCGGGGGCCTGCCCACACTGCGCCTTCCGGTGCGCGGTCGCCATTCGAGAACTTTACTGCCCCAACGGCCATCTGTTCTACGAGCTATGTGCCCTGCCCACTGCCACTTAAGTCTAGCGATTCTGAGAGCTATGTATAAATAATTATTTAGAAACAAAACCTTTTGTCACTGTAGGGTTCAATAAGCCTCAAATGTCTTTTTGGGGTTTACGCTACAATGGCATTAGTCGTTTTATCTGATAAAAAGATAAAAGAGCGAAGGAACCTCAAAGAAGCCTCAGGAAGTAACATGTGCAGATGGTAAATTTCACATTTGCCAAATTATGTGGCTATTCCGGTAAACGGTGGAGTTTGTACAGTGGTACATAATGACGTAGAAAGCCTATACTTACATCCAGATCTGGGATGAAAAGTCTCATTATAGTGCGTTTAGTATACCTATATGTTACAATAGAAAATAATCACATTTTGCAATGAAACTCATACTCTCACCTAATAAAAATTTAAAAAACCTAACAAATTTAACATTAACAGAATATCTTTGAACAGGCTTACCCTCGTCTTAGGATCTTTCCCCGAAGACACGGTATCAAAATTGTTAAAAGACTCGACATGGTGGTTCATGCAGCTTTCTATGAGACTGAGAAGGAATTCACTTTAATTAAGGTGTGATGTTTAGAAGAAACAACAATTGAAAAGTTTTATACTATATTGGCTAGAATTATGTTGCACCCACACCCCAGACACTTCATACAAATTTTGCGCCATTGTTTACTACATAGACATTCATTGTAAACATGTAAATGTGTGCGTGATGTACTAGGGTTGAATCGAGATTCAATTAGCCCTTATTGTTAGCTAGACTTTTACAAATAAAGTGAAGGCTGTATACACCAGAAAAGGCCTTAGAAGCCTTTAGCTCTTTCCTTAAAAAAATAAAATTGTCTTTGGTTATTATACATACTGTGCTTTGGTTTGCCAACCTCTTGATATATGGTCACAGATCGGTCACACAGAGGGAGTTAGGTTGCCTTCAGAGAGCGGCAAAAAGTGTCCATACTGTATAATGTCCTTATACTGTGGTGGCACTTTTGTAATGCCGAAAATATTGATCACATTACTGTTTAAGGAACCATAGACCAAACGTGAGGTGAGAAATGTTACGAGCTTCCTAACAAAAAGTTTTACTCCATTCCATCTAATACTTTACCCGAAAATCGCAGACATCCGAACATACATACTTAACAGCCGAAAAAGGCAGCAGCGCTGCAAAGGCATCACCCATTAACAAACATAAGTGTTATACATACTCATATACAATAAATCGTAACGCAAGTTTCGATGCGATCGTAAACCAACTCACAAGCTCCCACTAGACTCCATTTCTTTGGGCTCCTTAGGGACGTGCGAGTCCAAGTGGCGGAGCCCCGCGAATGGAGACAGCTCAAAGCTCTCCTCTAGCGATCCGTAGTTTATTTGAGTGTTCAAACACATTACACCAACGGCTACCTCTTTGTGCTGCAAACAGTAAAAACCCAGTGTAGGGTAGATGACTGTAACAAAAATAAATTATGAAATATTGTTCATTGGTCCAACTTGGCACGAAACAGAAAAGGCCATAAGGATATCGGAGGCCATGATACATACTGCGGGTAACTGACACAGCGAAATAAATAAGTATTGTTCTCTAAATAGCTCTTACTGAAATCGTACAAAAACTTACTTGGATTTCCAGTACGTGGGTAATTCAATATTTAATTTCAGTCTTTCAACGTCAGTCCCCGTAAGTAATGGTATTATCTTCAACCTTAAGAACCACGACACTAATGAATGAACACTGATGAATTCATGATAGTTAATGACAGCATATGACAGGCAGATTTTGAATTGACAGGTCCAACCAGGTGAATAAACGCTTGGCTAAGCCAAACCCACGTGAGGAAATATCAACACTACTCAACACTACAGAATGACACTAAGTTTGTACCTCGCAAACCAACAAAACACGATCAGACTCCGGGTGCCTCGATACTAGCTCGCTGATATAGTAATCTCCGTACAGTTCGCGGAGCCTCTTGGAATGCCGTTCCAGGATCGGTATTATGTCGTCGTTGTCTTCTTCGCTGCACAATGCAGACATGTGTTACGAACTAAATTAATAAATCGTGAAAACATAGGCAGAATGCAGACATGAGCAAAAATAGTAGTTTCTAAGCTTATCAACTTCTTGTAGGTTCCTTATTGAGATCAAACGTAGATGCGTGGTACGGGAGCGTGCCAGATGCACCAACAGCAATCTAGCTTGTATTCCTCT
The DNA here is from genome assembly GCA_958295455.1 of Coleophora deauratella. Classification (NCBI taxonomy): domain Eukaryota; kingdom Metazoa; phylum Arthropoda; class Insecta; order Lepidoptera; family Coleophoridae; genus Coleophora; species Coleophora deauratella. Next base: position 5,623,653 of record OY282403.1, on the reverse strand, counting down.
GGCATCGCGCAACTATTTACTGATTGTAGAATGTTATCAAACAAAGTCAGGCCACTACTCGCTAAATGTTTGCCCCCGAGCATCGCGTTGCCTTCCAATGAGTAGGACGAGATAGCCAGTGTAATTACCGACTCATAAACCTATTTGACATTCTATTTTAACCCTCGAGGATGTACAGTGAATACTGAAACACTGAACTGATAATTTATATGCAGTGGTAACCATTTTCCATTAGGTGACGGCCACCAGCCTGTTGCCAAGTTAATGTAGAGTCTCCATAGACTATAGACGGAAATTTTAAAGCTTACTCACACAGCCCTCCTGATCCTAAGCCGTGGACTGACCTCCTTGCGATCAGCGACGTACAACGATGGCAGCTTGTCACCAGTGATGCCTCGCTCCATAACTTGAACACGACGAAAGGACGCTTCGGCGCGCGCTTGCCCAGGCATGAGCACTGAAAATGTCAATGAACTTGAAAATTCACGAACGCTGAATGAATGCACGACGACCACTGACTGACCACTGAAGCCATAAGAAAGTGCCCTGTGTTTACATAATTATTCATCATAATCTGTGAATACATCACGTACTCTAAATAGTACTAATTTAGTATCGGTTCCAAGGGAAATTTTGTTTTTAAGCCCTACTCATTTAAGCCTAACACACTAAAATAAAATCCTGTATTAGTAGCCTTGAGTATAGCCAGAGCTACTAATACAGGAATACAGGATGGTTTTAGAACCAGCACAGGTCCGGATAGCATGAGACGCCGACAAAGCTGTCATTCGTTAACAACCCATTTCATTACCAATGCTGGCACGGGTCTCTTCTGTTATTCACGCCCGATGATTGTGATAAAACCATTTGGTTAACTCTTTCATTAGCTAGACGTTAGAATGAGACCAATGCTTTATACGTTGCGATATACCTACGTAGATACGTACTGGTGATTAGGTACGTAAGTTATAGAACACCAGCTCCATGGTACGTCGGTACACGTGCCATTGAGTTGGTGTTCTATAACTTTCACAATAATGTACTAAGGAGTAGGCAACAACTATGAGTAGATGTACGGCACCGATAGTCTTTCTTAACTGCGCAACTATCGTTTATGCAGTTTTGATTATGATTTCGATGAACATTTGGTAAGTATCCGACATATTTCAAGACAAAAAAACATTTTTTAATGTAATGATATGCCCCAGGGTTGACATGTGTCCTGATTTTACCCTTCTTTGTAAGACCTTATTGTAATACTATCACATGCAAATACAGAATATTAATTATGAACAAATTTTGTTCATAAGCATACTCACCTATGCATTTAACTAAGGTCTTGACCATGGCTATATACTGAACATACGGATCGTGCATGAATAGCGACTTCAGCACGTTGTCGACGAGTTCCCTCGAGTATTGCTGATTCCAGGTGATGAGGTGGATCCATAGCGTGTTTCTCGAATTTAATTCAGTGGCCCTGAAAAGACGTATAAAGCTTGGTCGGTGATTTATGAACGGTGCAAAAGAGACAGATCCTTACGGGTCTACTTAACAACCCACATCATGCCCGCAGCAGTGGCACGGATGTATTCACATACCTTTCGGCAAGATTAGGCCAAACTACACATAAGGGGGCCAAGTAATATTGAAAGTGGATTGGTGATAGTTGTCAGGCTAGTGGTCCCCAGTGTCAGAAGTTCTCGAGCCGCTTAGGCCTCTTTACTGGGCTTAACGACTGCTAGTGATAACAACTGGCATCAACAGCATAAGATGACTTGGGAAAAAAGAAATCTATCAAGATAAATTGCCACTAATCTAAGGCACTTACAGTCAAATCTATCCCGGTCGGAATCGAACCTAACCCCAGCCGGCCAAATAATAAGTTCTGTTTATGAGACAACATGGAATACTCACTTATATTTGGTCCAAATATATTCTTCCCAGGCGCACGGATGGAGAGAGGGTATAAGTGGGAAGTCCCTTACGGCCACAAACCCTATGATAGCTTCCTCCTCACTTAGCTGACATATTGACAATACCGCATTTTCACTGAAAAGTACTAGAATTTTCTAAGTATTCATATTCATATCTTCCGACTAAGTAACAAAGGCGGATAGTTGGACTAGAAATAAGCCTCACATAAGGTATACAACATCGGACATGCTGTTAACTCGGAAGGTTAAGGCTTGAGGTTCGTTAACCAGCGCGTAGATGAAAGGAGCATCCTCCAATATCGCCATACGGAGCGAGCCTAGCGGCAGCGGCTGCGCGCGAGAACCCATTTTGTACTACACTTCGAAAATTATAATTATTCGTTATTTATTTGTTATATCTCTTTGGTTTTATCTGTTACAAAGCAAATAGACACTTAATTAATCAACCAAAACAAGCAAATGACACTGATGCTTACCACGGAAAATAAGAACTATAGAGATTTAAAAGGGGCCGAATTGCATAAAGAGTTTTTGAACCAACATATTTTTTGGTATTTTATCTATCTGAGATATAAAAACTTATTGGTTCCGGTGTAGAAGATTGAATTAAAGCGACAGTGTCGCTATAATACATAGTTGGACAAATGCACCAGTTGAAAAAACGCGCTATTTGGCATAACCCTCAGGGTCAACCCTCTATAGGTGTAGTGACTCAGTATTATCGTGAAAGGTGTAGCAATACTTTACTACATTTTTTGTGAAATTGAACAAGTTTTACCGAGAAACCTATGATCAATTAGATAAACTTGACACAGGTCAATCATGATTCATTTGGATGAAAAACTGTTTTTTCTATTTCAGCAGTCGTATAACAAAGTAGTTTATTTTCATGTGTGACGTAGAAATTCTAAATATGTTTATTCGATATAGGTATTGTAGCACTGTACATTTTTCGAAGGTCATTTTTTAATCTACCTAATACGAATATTTACACCTCGATGTTACACCCACAGACTTGCACCCCGCACCCCGCTCAGCGGAGCGACGATATACAATTTCTTTGGTTACACCTATACTATATTTATACTCTTCAGAAATGCATATAATGGATAGGGGAGAGTCCGCCAGTACCGACACCCTAAGGTTCATCAACAATAAAATCGAACTATCTTAGGCTACATGTTTAAAACCTCCTGATATGTGTAAAACATCGACGTAGAAACAAATGGACTTCGGGTCAGCGCTCAAAAGTGTCCGAACCAAAAGAGTAGTAAAACGCAAAAAGAGGTCTAATTTCGCGCCAGTCTTATTTTGGTCGGCCGGCTGACTGCACGTCCAAAATGGCGTACTGCGTCGTGAAAAGTTGTAAAAACTATTCAAGTAAAGTGAAAAAACAGGATGGAGTATCATATTTCCGGTAAGTAAACTCTTGCTTTATCATTTTAAAGTATTGTTTTGCTGTGACAAACTAAATGCGTTATTAAAATAAACTACTGTGTTTCTTACACAGTAGTTTATTTTAATAACGCATTTAGTTTGATTTCCATGAGCGAACAATCGAACATCACAACTTTGGAAGAAAAATTTTATAGAGTCGCTTTCAAGTATAAAGTTTCTTATTAAAATATTTTGTAACTGTATATTATTGTTTTTATTACATAAAATATTTTATTTATTTTAGCTTTCCCCGAGATCCTATACGTTGTGCACTATGGAAAAACATCGCCGAATCGTGACGAGAAGAATACTTTGTTCCGAAAAAAATCCACTTTGTTTGCTCGAATCATTTTCACCCTGTATAATTCATATTTAAGCGTGTTTCTGTGTTTGTTATAAAAAAAATAAACAAGATTCTGCAAAAATAAAAAATACTTTTAAAACATAGCCAACAAAAAAACATTATAAGTGAAATCTACTCCATTACTTCTTTGTCTTCACTCGAAGCTGCGTAAGGTGAAGTACGTTCCAGTCGAAGCTTCGTATGGTGATAAATTGTTGCAAACAAAAACAACCGTAATGCAATGACACACGATCTAAATGCAAATGTGTTGTTTCTATGCATATAACTACGTGTGGATAGGTTAACTGCGGACGCTTTTTTCGTGAATTATGTACTAGACCCGCCGTCCATTTGATTCTACGTCGATGGTGTAAAAGAACATCTTTTCCTGAAACAAAATTCATGCCTCACTTGGCTGATCCAACCCTTTTTTACCTGCTGTTCCAGCATCTTCTTGTATGGATAACTTTTTACTATATAGGTACTATTTTCTTTCCGCTCTAAGACGTCGTGCTACTGCTCTACTTTTCGAAGTATCTGGAACTGATGAGAGTTCTGTAACTATTGCTTTAAAACTGGCAATGTAAAATTGGTCAATGATAGTTTTGTTTGAGATTCAGATTGCTGAGACGAGTCACTTTGAGGCTCGGAGTCTTTTTATGCATGTTCGCACGATCCCAGCTTCTCTTCTTTTTCTTCATCTCACCATCGCTTTTATCTTCTGGCATCTTTGCGTACCTTTAAGCAAATTAAACTTCTTAAAAATGAACTTGAACATTGGCCGGTACTGTGGGAAACGGAATAAAATATTATGTTCGATCAACGATCACAGACAAAAACGTATGCACGAATGTTGATTTAAAATATATTTTGTAATAGCCATATAAAAAGTCAATACATACCAGGTATGACTTCTTTTGAACTTGTCCTCTGAACTCCAAAAATCACCCACAGAACTTTGACTTTGTACCGTACATCCACCACGCGCAGCATAAATCTTTGCACTGACAGTAAATTGGCTGCAAGAGGTCGCTGCCACGCGGGGCATATATTCTTGGGAGAGCGTATCGCACTAGTGGCGGTAGGTCTCATCGCCATCTATAAAAAGTTACCAGAAATTGCAACTGGCCGGTACTGGATGCCGGCCGGCACTGGCGGACTCTCCCCTATAGTGAAAAGGGATTATTCTCAAAAAAATTATTAAAATTAAAACCATTGACTTTTACATACTTATCATCTTTATTGAATTAGCTTTATTAAAGTATCCGATTTCCGGAAATACATAATTTGTGTATAGCACTGCTAGTTCCGAAGGAACCAATATTTACTGTATGTTTGAGCTTCCACTTAGTAATAAAAAAACACTTCATAAACCGAACTGCTTAACGATACCCTAATATACAGAACACAATGATAAATTCTACTAAAAATAATTTAACCGCGTAACAATATTCTACGGGCGCTAACTAGCATCAATAAATAAGATGACTTCATTTCGTGGGTTTCTTTGGAGCGATTGCGGTAGCTACCACTTTCACAAAACAAATGCTGGACAAACAATTAAATTTGATCTAAACAGATTGCTTACGAGAAACGATATTTCAGATTAATTACATAAAAAAAGTATTTCATCTAGTAAGCAGTATTTACAAGCCGTACAGTAAAGGTATTATAATAATAAAAAACCCTTGACCCAAGACACTTATACCAGTATAAACTAAGATTATCATATTATTAGCGATACCAAAAGTAAAATCAAGTTATTGCTTACGTCAACTTTAGGCGGATTCAATCAAAATAAAATTTTATTAATTTTGGGACTGATAAATTGGCTGCGTAATTTCTGATTATCTCATATTTTTTGTTAAAACCTTAAACTAACGATATTCGCTATAATAAAAGACACGGTAACCAAATCTTCGGTTCAGTACATTACCAAAAAACTCTCCCCTACGTGATGTGTTTAAAATAAATTAAAACTAGGAATTACGCTAGATTCAAAATAGTATAACTTCGACACACAGAACAGAGCAAACCTAATGGCTACAACAAAATGTTAGCATTTAAAAGGGAGGTATCACTAATGTCTATCTATATTTTTGTAGTGTAATGTCTTTTACATGTATAAAAATATTGTTATTATGGAATTCTTGTTCTGTTCAGGCTGATATCATTAATAATTTTCAAGCGAAACCTACTTAAAATAAATCCAATTTACATTATAATACCGTAGTTCAGTTTAAAATTGAAAAAGCTCATTCATGTTGTAAGTTTCGTGATTGCTATAAAAATTGAAACTATTTACTATCTGAGTATCGTCACAATTTATATAATACCGATTTTATTTTTTTATTTATTTACCAATTAAATATTTAAGCACGTTCACGCCTTGCATGTTGTTCAGAAACCGATTGTGAGCAGGCTTACTATGGGCTACAAGTTCAATATGTATGAAAAAGCAGTGAATCGCCCACCATATCTCACATTCGGCGGCTAACAATATGTTTGGTGTGAACAACGCGGCCTTATTAATCATCTTGGACATAGTTATGTACTCTTACAATTAAAACACAATCGTTAATATGTGTCTACCTATATCGTTATTATTTACAAGTAAAAAACTAAATATTTTTGATATAATTGCTAATTTTTGCAGAGATTAATCCAATGTCCTATATGTCTATACATTCGGTATAGGTATTTCATAAGCATGCAAGTATACGTGACATGTAATAGAGTTAAGGCAAGTGATTACATTAGTATTCATATAATAATAAGTTATAAAACCAATTCTCACACAATCATTTCAAGAAAGTCTTAGAGAAAAATATCAGCTCGACATAAATACAGAAAATAATCTAAAACACCTAATAAATAATAGTAAGGACGAGCTGGTTTCCGCAACCAGGCGACAAGTGCGCCCGTTTACGTGAAAGACAACCCCTAAATGCCCACCTCTTCATTTGTTGACAACTATGTAAGTCGTCGACCGCGCCTATTTTTATAAATTTACACATAGAGCGCAGCTCTCAATCATTCCCTAAAATTGTTTATAGAATCTAAATAAAATGCAAAACATCTATGAAATGAATACATTCTCACACAATATTCTTAAAATCTAGCACAATATGTAAGTATGGGGAGTTACATTTTTGCTCCTATCATTTTGTATTGATTATTATATTTACAAGTCAAATGTTACAATCCAGGGATGGCGAACCAATAACAACGCGCCAAAATATAATAGTTAATCTTATTCAGAGTTATTATTTAAGATTAGTTTTAAATTTGTTTCTTTTGACTTTTCAACGTATCTTCCAATTTCAATTCAATTCATTAAAAAACACGCTAACACTTTCCAAAACGTTGTGTACAAGACGATTGAAAAGAGAGTATTACTTAAATGAAATTTTAAAAAAAATCATTTGGAAATCACCTGCAAGGGCAGAAACACGCCAAAAACAAAAAAGTGCTCATTTCATTCGCCGCTTAGATAAGCAGTGTCTACTGTTTACATAGCCTGTCATATCATGGCCACATAAAATATTTTTTTGTCAAAAATTGGCACGTATTGTACATGTATGGAGGAAGGTTCGCCATTCCTGTTATAAGCATTCCTAAAACGTATACATTCCGTGGCCTGCTTCCAATATTTATATTCTCCCTACCTGTACACTCCATTGCTTGCACCATCACTTTTGTCCTATAGTAAAAGTACCTACCTAAATTTCGCATTTGCCATCCGTTTTTATACACGATTCTTAAATACCTTTCAAATCATGTTCTATATCTATTTTCATCAAATGCAATTCATGGAACAAAATATGAATAGTTTACACCTGAAACATGTTTTGTGATTTTTTAGTATAACATATTTGTTTTGTACATCTCTATATGTTTTATTTTATATCATTCAATGGTATTATTGCCTACATTAGTTCAGTAGATGAATTTATCTTCAATGTTACAGTTAATATTCTTCAGAATTAAATGTAGAAAACAATACTTGAAAAAGCCTATTTGTAGGTGGAGTTGTGCATTATTTAATTAAAGTTATTGTTAATAACTGTCAGGTCTTTGCATTGCCGTGTTTTTTTTAAGTTTTTTTTTAATATTATTGTGTAACTAACCACAATTATCCTCATTCCTCGTGCTTTAATATAATATTATCCTGTGGTTATTATTTTTGGCACTCGGTTCACTTTCCTCCTTGCCACAGGGTTAGAGTACATACAATATGCTATCTGACAATAGGTTAGGAGCATCCTGTTTAAACAAAAAGTGTGTACATAAAAAGTATTTCGTAGTCTTGCTATTTTTACATATATAGGGTTTAACAGAAGTGTGTGACAATACTTCAAGGTTGGCTTTTACCCATCAAACTGAACAACATTTGTTATATACTTCATTCCAATCAAAAAAAAGCAAAACGTAAATAAACTTACTATGGAACTGACACATGTCAATGTCATCTGCATACTATGTTTGTTTACCTTTTGCTTTTTTTTATTGGAATGAACCATACAACTTTGTTGAAATCGCAAAAAATTTTTTGGACTTTTCATACAAACTTGGTTCGCCAGCTGATCGATTTGTATGAAAAGCCCAAAAAAAAATTTGCGATTTGAACAAAGTTGTAGAACAAAAGTTGTTCAGTTTGATGGGTAAAAACCAACCTTGAAGTATTGTCATCATTCACAAAAGCATTTTATTTACGATACAGGCTCTGCCTAGTGTGGGATCAAAGTTTTCTGTAAAATTTCAATGTTTTTTGTGAATAAAGATTTATTATTATTTATTTTATTATTATTTATTTGGTACCTCAATTTTTTAAATATATATAGCGTTTGAAACGGCGGAGAATATGGTTCGTTTTATATGTCAGCCACTTTGGTATTAAGAAAATGGCTTGGCAATAACCATGGTTGACTATTAATACATTTCAGCTCATTTTTCAGTTACGGCGACTATTACATTCAAAACCAATTTGCTGATGAACGTTTATATCTCGTAGACAAAATTAACCATTTTACAACTTTTACCGACTTAAGACTCATTGTCAAAAACTACGTAAAAAACACCGAATAAACAATAAAGGCTTTGCCGCAGTCGGAAAAAAACAAAAGAACCATCAATTGTTTCTATGAACTAGAGGACGCTCTTAAGAACTTATTTTAACAACATCCCCCTACAAAATAGAATCCTTTAAAGTTTTTTAAAGACAAGTTTATTAGTATGCGCAATCACTTTGCGATAAGATTGTGCTAGTAAAAAAGTGAATTAAAAAAGGAGTTATTTCTCGAGAATACATACTCAAAAATTCTTAAATAACTTTAGGCCTTTGCTAACTATGCGCTTCAAAACCTGTTCCACAAACGACTGCACGAGCAGTTTTGCTGCACTTTATGATGATCAAGTTTTGATTGCAAAGTCTCAACCTCAGCAACCTCAGTTACGTAAAAGATCTATGTACATACGACTGGCTAGGCGGCAGTAGTTTAGTTCAGTGCGCACATCACTTTGCAACGGGCTTGTGCTTTGGCGGGGTTGTGGGCGACACACCTTGCTCGGCCGGCGCGCCTAGAGACACGCCTTCGCTGTCAACCTCGGTCTGGGGACAAACGTGTCATATTCAATTTAAGTGCGTGGATGTAATTAAACATGGAGGGGTCACTTGAGTTATGTATGAGCCACCTCCACCAAATTATTTTGCATGATCTCAAAGAGGGCTTTAAAGTAAAATCAAACAAACAAATTTCGCTTTACTGAATAGAGTCTATCTTATGAAAGAACTGGCCGTCATCTACCTAACACTCATCCAATGTTTTTTGACTTAAATAGAAAATTTAGAAGACTTATTTAACTTCATTACTTAATATGGTTGCGTAGACTCATTCAGTTACATTATTCAAAGTAATCGTTCAAAGTTAGTTTGATTAACAAACCTTCTCGTCTTTAGTGGTTGTCTGCGGCGACCCTGTGCCGTTATTGGTGGTGGAGGTATTCTCCACTGAATTGCTTTCTACTGCATCTGTACTCGTTGTACCTATAAAGAGAGACAAATAAGAAACTAAGAGACTCATCAAAAAGTCAAAGTCAAAATGTTTTTATTTATTTAAGTAGATGTACACATACTTTTAAATCATCTTTTTTTTTCTACCCAGTACAAAGTTCCTACCACTCAGAACTTGTACACTCAACGTTTCGGGAAACTAGTTATGTACATGTACTCAACTCTTACTGCTTGGTGAAAGGGTATTTCAATTTGACATTGCAATGATCTCGAACCGAGCCATTTTAATACCGACAAGCGTTGCAGTAACAGCTTGTAAGAAGAATAATGCCTATGATAGCATTTACGCGGGCTAACTCTGGACCAACAGAAAGACATCCTCTTCTATATTAAGCATATGGCCAACATCGCTAAACGCACCAACTTGTATGTGTTATTGGCATTGCCGTAGTCCGGCCTCGTCCTCGCATACCACTGCCTCAAGATAACAACGGCGGCGGTACTACCCATCTCTCACTCTCTTAGTTTGTTGTGTTTTTTTTAAATAAATCTGCCAATTTCATGTCAATCTTGGGTGTTACACTTCCGCTCATGTACAGTTCCAACTCGTAACCTTTTAACCTTTGGAGTACCGAAGTCGCGATATCGCGTCCTCCAATATTTCACCTCTGCATACCGACGGCGCGATATCGAGTCATAAGATTGTGTTCCAGTTTTTTCAATATTGTGGTTGATTTATGGTATATTTTTATTGGAGTGAAGTTCGAATGAGTAGAGGATAAAACAGGCTTTCTATTGGTGCTTAGCAATGTTCACTGATTGGTCCAGATTTGCAAAAAAATAACACTGAAGTCAGCGACGAAAATCTTTCGCGCGCGTTGGGTTGTGACTGTTTACAGTGACATTTTGTGTAAAATATCAAATAAACTAAATAAAATTACTTTTACTAATAAAATATTACATGACAGGCATAATTTTGATGAAATACACGTAAAATAACACTGGAATTCCTAGAAAACGAGCTTCAAAATGAGCATCTAAATGTATGAAGCAACAGTAGCCGCCATTTTGGCGCCGTAACTCACATAGAGCATGTTTATATTTTGTCTTTCTTTTTTTGTATTTTGTATGGGAATATGTCCCAAATAGTATTTTTGAAAACCAAATTACGTTTACGTTATAGATAATGAAGAACTTGAAATATTTTATTGTAATTTCAATGGAATTTAAATTTTCATGGTAAAAAAATCAAACTTGAGATTTTAATGGGAATTGATTGTCTTACACTAATAGAGCCCAAAAAAACTAGAAAAGTAGTTTTTTATTCCAACATTTTTTATTGAAGCATTACCTACATACTGATGGGTCATTGTGCAACAAGGAAATAATTATCAGCCTGTATGAGGACACAAGTAGGCACAATTCGTACCTCTAGCTCCCGCCGACGCGATATCGGGTCAGAGCGATTTCGAGCTGCGAAAACCCCCGGGTTTCAACGGTGTTTGACAGATCGGAACTACGGTATGGGAAAGGTTAAGCTGAGTTAACCCGGTCGGTCTACTTTGACAAAGTAGCTTACCTTTGCGCCGTCGTCCAAGTGCGCTTTGATCAATGTTGCCATGTTCAAAATAGCGTCCGATTAGTTGTTTATTAGCTGTGAAATTTGCTAAAAACAATAAAATAAAATATCTACTTTGTCACCATCAGTGTAAGGTCCTTATTATTCCAGGTCCGACTGTGTGGGTACCACTGTCAGTAGCGTAGCAAGGCGTGGGCGAAGTGGGCCCTCGCCCACGGCCTCGCGCTCAGGGGGGCCTCGCGCGAGGCCCCCCTGCCTAAAGTGCTAACGTAAGGGTGTCATATTTTTACATTATATTGGCCGCGCGCGAGGCCCCCTTCAGTGCTTGATGTAAGTATGGCTACAAGTAATAGTTGAAAATCTCTTTAGAATCAAGTGAAAAATAGGTAGTGGAAATAACCCCGTGAAGTGACTGACCATCTTATAATACCTATGTAAAATTTCTGAAAGATGGGGGGCCTCGCTGTGCGACTTCGCCCACACCTAGATTACACCTCGCTACGCCACTGACCACTGTTCGCTCTATACCAGCAACCGAGCAGCGTGTTGTGTTCCGGCGGATGACGTAAGATGGCCAGCTTAATGACTAGCATAAGAGGCATTCCATATTAGCCCTCAAGTATCGACAAGGCACTGACAACCCCTGGGGTTATAGATGCTCATAAGGCGGCGGATGCCACTTTCAGCAGGTGGACCGTCAGCCTTTCGTACGTCATCCTACACAATAGAAGTAGAAATAGAAAACTCTTTATTAAATGTAAAAACACAACACCTTAAAGTAAGGCAAAAAAAAACTGATCGTTACCGCGTCGGCATTGCCGCGGCGTCGGTCTCGTGCTCACAGCATGAAGGAAGGCAGACAGACTCATCCGGTCGCAGACCGTGGCCAACGTCGCTTACCGGCTTTTATGTAGTTGGCGTTGCCGCGGTCGGCCTCGTGCTCACGTAACACCGCATCTAAGTTGTAGCGGCGGCGGTACGACAGGAAGGCAGACAGACCCATCCGATCACAGACCGTGGCCAACGTCGCTTACCGGCTTGTATGTGGTTGGCGTTGCCGCGGTCAGCTTCGTGCTCACGTAACACCGCATCTAAGTTGTAGCGGCGGCGGTACGACAGGAAGAACGTGCGGATATGCGCCTCCGTCTTGGTGCCGAGGGTTTCTGCGATGGCTTGGAAGTCCTTGCCTGGGTGACAACGGTTCAGCTCAGTGATAAAGCCTTGGATGGACTTTTTCCTAGTAATTATTTTTTTATTTACTAAATTAAATAGTAACAAATATTTCCTATTTCTGAGTGGGATTATTTTTTCACACGTCTAATCTTTTTAGCAAGATATCCCCTCTCACAAACATAGGTGGTGTCTCAAGTACGCTATAAAATCTTAAGTGTAAAATCTTAAGTTATCTTCTTACCATATTTCCTGACGGCAGTGACGGCCATTAGGAGTTCTTCGTTGGTCCAGCGAGAGTTGATCTTAGCCGGCGGCTCGCCAGGCCTCAGTTCCTCCACTCCTGTGTCGCCAACTTTGCGCTTCATCGCACTTAACTGCTGTTTGTTTTGTTGCACCTGAAAACAAAGTATATATTTATTTTCCTTACAACGTCAAACACTGAAATAAAAGAAGAAAAAAGCGTCGATTACAATCAGTGCTCTGGATTATCCAAACTAATAATAGCTTACATTACTAAAACTTAAGTAAATGGGATAATTTTTATAGCGTCGTCATAAGCAGTTTCTAATAAAGCAGGGATTAACTAAAATGTGTGCAGAATAGGAAATAACATCACTGTCTAGAACGGTACTGTAATACGTATATAACTACCATGACAAGACTATAAAATCAGCATAAATGCCACACTCTCACATTACATCACACAATCACTTTCGTCAGCCATACTCGAAGTGCTAATTACGATTGGAACATTGCAACACGATCAAGATACAATCTAGTGTTAACGTATAGTGAGAATGTGTACCAAAACGAATTCTAGTTTTCTGTTTGCGAGTCTTACTTGTCTCTTGAGGGATATAATTTCTCTGTCCATTGCTTTGAGCATAGCGTCGCCCTGATTGACGAGGCCGGGCTGCGGCGGGTCGGCGGGCTGCGGGCCGGTCGCCATGGCGACGAGATCATCGTGATTGATGTAAATGCCGCGCGGCAGCCGGTGCTTGAACCGCTGCTGCTTAGCGCCCGGGCCGCGCCGCCCGGACGGGCCGCACAGCGGTCGCATCGTCCCCGTGCGTCTGTCACATTACCGCCAACGTTCAATATCACTCCTCTGCAGCTTAACGATCGAATCACACTCCAGGGGGCTCAAATGTACAACACATGCAAATGATCGTTTTACTTGAGTTATAAATGGCGTGGTACCGACCTGGCGTGCACGAGGCATGCCTGGCACAACTTCTGCGAGTTGTGCGGGGTGGTCTGGGAGCACATTATGCCGCACACGGTGCACCACTTGCCCGCTTCGCCGCCGTTCTCGCCCTAAACCCCAAGTAATATTTTACATTCCTGCCTCTTAGTCAAAACTAAAACGAAACCTAATATGAGCGACTATAGTGCAAATTAATCAGCCCTTACACACTTCTTTTAAAACCCATTACACGACTTCAAAACGATATTCTGCACACATTTATAAATCAATTAAAATTTTAAAGAATATCTTAAATTCAGGTATGTGTGGGGGCATTCAAGGAAGCATGCGGAATATAAATGGATTTTAAAAGGAAGGTGCAAGGATATAAATTAAAAAATGGAAGTGTAAGATAATAAGATATTTTTTTATTGGTTTAACTGTTTGAATATAATATAAAATAAAACATAAAGGTGTCCTCCTGTGTGTAGCAAAAACGCAAACAAAATGAGATTGCAGCAGGACGATTACATTTATTAAATATATAAAAAGTAACAAAAATGCTGGTTGATAATGATGTGTTGAAGTCAATGTAGTTGGTAGATAAAAATGCAGAGCAATGGTAACAAAAAGCAAATAAATATGAGGATGGAAAAAACATCAGCAAACAAAAATTTTAATTATGAAATGTATAAAAAATAAGGCGAAAAATGATCAATGAAATAATGACATTCGATTTTAAAAGAGTATGGAAGAAGCTTGCTAATAAGCAAATTAATGCATATAACTGTATTATCATGACGTTGAAGTGCATTATCTGTGTATATGTTTACACTCAAGCTACCACTGAAGGTAAATGGACACATTAAATGTACAAATGAAATTGGACATCCAGCAATCAATGACATTATGTATGACTGACAAACACTGATATTGGATTAAGGGACTCCCCACATATTTCGGCAGATCTTTAGCCAGACTTTAGCCAGTAGGAAAAAGCTTTACTGAACGGTAAGAGCGTTAATTGCGTCTACTTCAAATTTCCATTTTGATAATGTTATATTAACACTCTTGTTATGGCTTAACTGGCTTAATTCCGTACCATGTCAGGAAACCTGGGCAGAGCCTTACAGCACACTAATAGAACAGACATTAAAATGAAGAAGGACACTTGTACAACGATTATAGCAAAGTGACATCGAGGTAATGATGGTGTGGGAAGCACCCACCTGGGCGCTCGGCTGGCCGGCGGCGCGCGCCGCCTCGCCCGCCGCGCCGGCCCGGCCCCCGCGCACTATACCTCGATGGATAGTCCACTTCTGCCATACACATGACCAGCACATTGTCAAACAACCAGTGTACCCAAACAAATTAGAAAACTCTCCTGTCATTGTTAACATTACCCAAATCACCACAGATTTACTTTTTATTAAATCCGTTATGGATTTATAATAACATGCAGAGCAAATAGATGGATTTGCAAAATAGGGCTTTGAAAATTAGTTCCAAAGGCATCAGTGCTTAAACTAACTTGTAATGGTCATTGCGTCTGACTTATAAAGTAACTGTCATGGGTTCAGTTCCCATCCCTAGCCCAGTTTCTACATTTGTGTGATGAGCTTTGCTTCCTGTTTCTAGGTGTTTAATAAGTGTATAAGGTTATGTATGTAAGCATATTCTCAATCTGTTTCTCATACTTTCCACAAGAAATCCTGGTTTGGCGCCAAATTGTATGTGATTGATTTGTCATGAAAATTTCGCCTATTTTGGGGGAAATTACTAACATTGCTAGAAACATTATAAGTCATTGTACTCTGCATTTTTAATTGCTACCCAACTTATCAAGAAACAAATGTGTTTTATTAACTATGATATAAAATAAATTTTATGTATTAATATAGGAATTTATTGGACAATCCAGAAACACTGTCAATAATCGTCATAATAAAATATGAATAGAATATGTGAATACTCTCTACAGAAAAAATCTTATTTCCTAAATAGAAGCTGCATAAAGTAAAAGAAATTAAATTATTGTAAACAAGGTGCAAAACACATACCTTCTCATCATTGTCAGATTCTTTATCGGAGCCACCTTGCTCTGAGCCAGCTCCGGATTCACGCTTGCCTGTGCTAGAGCTGGTTGCAGTTCGACCTTCACCAACTACGTCCATCAGAGAAGTACGAGCTCTTGTCTTCTTCCAAGAGTAATAGTATTTGACTAATGATGCTATTGATTTATCTGGCAGCTGAATATATAATAAAAAATGTTGCACCAAAAACAATTTCATAAGAATAATTTAAACATCAAATCAAACACAGACAATGCAACATACCATCTGCCGGATTCTGTGAAAACTTTTGCCGTGGAACTGGAAGGCCTGCTCGAACAGTACTTTGTCTTCAACTGTCCATTCGTCAGGAAAAGGTGTGAAGTTAGCTAAGTCCATTGAAGCACGGTTTAGATCATGTTTGTGCCAAAACAACATCCCTAGTGCCTGTTCTCCATTGTACCCATACTTTTCCTTTGCTGTAGTTATATACTCATCCACTAAAAAAAAAATACAATAGTCAAAATATATGTTTTTAAATAATTTGTGTAAAAACTTTAAAATCTAAATTTTATTTTCAAAACTTACATTTAGTGTCTGAAATATCAGCAGTGGGTGACCACACCAGTAGAGCCCTGTCAGATATCAATTCAGGTCTCCTCTGATCCACAGGCTCCAATTCGGGACATATCGCCTGATAATCCCGACCCACTCTGATTTTCTCCGCTGCAAATGGCACTACTGCTTGGTTTCATTTTATATGATGTTGATGATGAGATGAGGACGCCATGATGATGATGGTGATGAAAAGCATAAAAAACAAAGCATGTTAGAAATACAGTAAGTAGCAGCACAATAATGAAGTTATTATGATTCTTTTAAAATATTCCACAGACAAACTTTGGGAAGCAACAATTTATTATTTGTTATTTTGGGTTACCAACTGAACTACCTGTCTATAGTAAGTTGACGACCACGCCATCATTGTGATTCAGAGTTGGAGTCAATTTATCATGCATTAAATTTTTCGAGTGACTTAGCTTTCGACTCGTATTTGTAAAGATATCAAAAATCCCCATACCGTTTTCATCTTCTGAACTGGAATCAGGACTTCCATGGCCATTAGGGCTTGGCCCTCTTGACCGCTTCCCGTTTCGAACATCAGTACTCCTTTCCGCCAACACCATAATTTACGTATTCCAACTACTTTTTAACTCTAAAACCACACACACGTCCTATGATATTGATAAATTAATATATTATTGATTATTTGGAATGAAAATGTAGTAAAATGCTAAGCTTCGCAATAAAAATCAAACGTGAATCTTGATTCAAACCACAGTACCACCGCATCAATAATTTGTTTGACAAACGAGCGCGCACTGGTTCATTTCATGGCGTCTGTACTTGATGCCTACAACACAGTAATCTGGCCTTGTAACAACGTCAAACGTCTTGCATTTTCAATGGAAAGTTGTTGTTACTTTTATTACTTACAAATACTTGTTATTTGAGTAAAATACCAAGAAAATGCCTTAGAAACCTCTTCATAAAAGTTTTATGTATTTTTTTTTTAATGTCAACTTGTTTTTCAGTGCTGGTCAACCTAAAGTACAGACTTCTTAAGTAGAGTTGAGACACAGGTATGTTTTCTCCAATCCTCCAATATAAAATTTTGACGATAAACAAATTAATGTACTTATTACATCCATTTCCTAGTGCTCTTTCAAATAATAACCAAAACGAGTGAAAACTTCCCCTCCCAGTAATGTAGTATATATTTTTACATATACTGAGACAATGAATTTAGTTTTCAATTTAACTAAGAGATGTCGCTGTTCTGTCTCTGTCTGTGCTATGTGAAGAGGTGCCGATCACCCTCACCACCACGCATTCAGCTCACAAACTCCCTTCTCGTATCTCGTCCAAACTAGCCAACCAAACGAGAACCAAACTCATAGGTACTTTTTACATGGTACCTACCAAAGAGAATGTACCTACAAGCAAACTGAAATAATTCCTATACCTACTCTCGCCTTGGAGTTCCCTACATTGTAAGTATCGGTAAACACAGACACAGACAAGCAGTTCTCAGTCCGCAAAAAAGTTTCCGAAAAAAGCCTTTCGCTGTGCGCTGCTGCAGTGCACTGAAAGATAAATTCTAGCTTTGCTAAGTTTAGGTAAATTGAGCTTTATATATTTTTAGCTTCACGAATTTGTTGCAGACATGGCTGTGAGTATCGTGATTCGTGACATATTTTTAAAGTCTGTTTTGGACCTGAACAGCCGTCTCACAATAAATTGGTCATCTCCTAGGCCTATCATTTCCCGGTCTATATTTGTTCATGCTGGCAGAATTTGGCAGATTGGTAGAAAATAACCAAACCTTACTTACTGAGCTAACAGCTTTTGTCTCATGCCAGATAGAACGGGAATTTCTCGTTTATTAAATTTTTATGTAGGTACACCATTTAATTATGAACTTTAAAGTAACAGTATATATTATGGTTAATTTTCTTATTATCTTAACTGATCGGGGTTTCTCGGTTTCTCATAGTTTGGCAGATTCTTTTGCCAGTGTGTCGGGCAGATTCGCCAATTTTGAGACGGTCACCCTGACACTGACGGAGGGGCTTGCTGAGGGGTGACAAGTCACGAACATAATCCGCGAGGCTGCCATCTACTCGCTTCAGCGCGTTCAGAACCTGCACTCTGATAGCAACCGTTTCGGACTCTCTCTTTCACACTTACTCGATTTATATTATGCTATCCTGTTGTCAGAGTGAACGGTTGCTATCAGAATGCAGGTTCTGTATGCGGCCCTGAGGTGACTCGTGATCGTGAACCACTGTGTCGTGCGTGAACGCTGCGTGAACATGAAAAAAAAGTGTCGAACGAACGTTTTTTTTGCTAGGTACTAACAACCTACTTTGAAAAATGCTATCAAAATAGCCGACGACGACGATTTATCTCTTTTGGTCGGTGAAAATATCCAGTCACTGTCGTGAATACGTCGGAAAGCTAATATTTAGCTGTAAGCGTTTCAAACTGTGGTCGTATCATGTGTGTTGAAGTTTGCGGAGTGCAGCCGATTTGATATCTATTTATTCGTTTCCTTCGCAATGAGCGCACAAAATAAGAATGTTATGTAATAAATAGTTATATCTGTGGCCGGTGTTGTTGTTTGTTGGTGAGAATGAGGACCGTGGCGCTGATCAGCGGCGGGAAGGACAGCTGCTACAACATGATGCAGTGCGTGTCGGCGGGACACGAGGTGGTAGCGCTGGCCAACCTCCAACCTCAGCATAAAGGTTATACTCCCTTTCATTCATTCAGATATCACACCTGCGTTTTTGTTTCTGGTCTGGGGTTATTTGAAGAGCTGTACAGTGGGTAAATACCCCTGACCACAGAATGTGGTGTAAGTGCACCCTAAACCATAGGCCGACAGCCTTAGGATTTGTAATAAGTCTTATAAAATATTGACTTGCATAAAACACCAATTGAACATTGTGCCGTTTAAACCTCTAAAGAGTAGGGTACCAATTAGGCAAACCATTTAAAAAGACTTATAGTACTTAGCAGTTGTTGTACCAATAACAGTTTTCATATGACGACCATGCAGGAAGAACAAGGAATGTCAGTTAATATTTTCTATTCTATTTTATTCTTAAAAGTGTTTACGAGAAAGTTGATTTTCTCATAGACACTTCTAACTGACATTCCTTGTTCTTCCCGCATGGTCTTCATATTTATAAATGTATTCAAATTAGATAGTTGGAAAATTGTAATCAAGTAACCATTGCATTTCAACTTTGTGTGGTATTTATTTTATTACTCAATACAAAATAACAAGGTTCATTTAATTTCAGATGAATTAGATAGTTATATGTATCAAACGGTTGGCCACCAAGGCATCGACCTTTATGCTGAGGCAATGGGGCTGCCGCTGTACCGGGAAGTGATCACGGGAGTAGCTGTGGATCAGGGTCGCAATTACAAACCCACGGAGAACGACGAAGTGGAGGACCTATATAGGCTACTCGCTAGAGTTAAGGTATTTATATAACCCTAGGAATTTCCTAGGATATCCTAAGTATAGACTTTTTTGCTCAGTTCACTGAAGAATAATTTTTGATAAAGTATAAGAAGGTATTTAGGTATAAAGTAAATTTTAACTCTGTTGATTTACTTTTTGCTTATATTTTCCTACAGTCTGTGAAATAAATTGAGTTATCACTTCTTATCACATGTAAACCAGCCTTAAATGATGTTATCAATCTGATTTTATTTACATGGTAGCCTTATCACAAACAAGTACAATTAAAATAATGCATTATTATCTAATATGTATTTATTAATTACAATACCAAATGCTGGAAAACTGCTTATAATTAAGCTAAAATTGAAAAAGTTTTATTATTATACTACAATGTATACATCAAGGGAAAGTTTATACTGAGATGTAAACTGATATTCTTTTTGTTAGATTCAATGGTGGAAGTGCATTCTTCTTCACTTTTTTACAGAAAACTTTATACTTGAAACCTATATTATTGCATCACATTTCAGAATGAATTAAATGTAGAGGCAGTGGCCGTTGGTGCAATCTTGTCAGACTACCAAAGAATACGAGTGGAAAATGTGTAAGTATGACATGATTAGAGTTGCCACGAATATTCACTATTATTCACCATTTTTTAATTATTTGTTGAATAGCGCATGATTGTGTCTATTATTTGCTATTCGATGAATAATTAACAGCTCATTAATTTGTATACAAAAACTACAGATGTTTTAAAAAAATCAAACAATATTTTTTATTTCTTACGAATTAAAACTGGTTTAAAAAAATTATACATTAATTGTGTTCTCAAAAATCATAGAATATGTAATTGTTTACAAAAAATCAATGTAAAGCATCTCATTAATATTATAAATGCGAAAGTATGGATGTTTGTTTGTTTGTTCCGCTTTCACGCTGAAACTATTGAACGGATTGGGATGAAATCTCACTAATCACACTAATATTATAAATGCGAAAGTATGGATGTTTGTTTATTTGTTCCGCTTTCACGCTGAAACTACTGAACGGATTTGGATGAAATTTGGTAAGTAGATAGACAAAGCACTAGGCTAACACATAGGATACTTTTTATCCCAGAAAACTTGACGTTTCCTGGAGGAATAGCTAGAAAGTGAAATTTTTAGTTCATCATGTTTTTCCGCTTTCACGCTGACACTACTAAACGGATTGGGATGAAATTTGGTAGGTAGATAGATAAAGCACTTGGTTAACACATAGAATACTTTTAAGTAATGGCTGGAAAACAACATAGTAGAACATAGTTTAAGGGGGATTCGCTATTCGATTATTCGCCATAAGGGGCGTCCATTAATCACGTGATGTTTTTTACCAACTTTTTAGACCCCCCCTCCCCCCTGGTGATAGTGGTGAGGTTTTAGACTACCCCCCACCCCCTACCCAAAATCACGTGTATTTTTTAGGTGCAAAATATTATCTTTAAATACAAGTATAATGTAGAGTTGCCGCGAATAGTAGTTATCGCGACTAATCGAATATTGAATATTCGCCATTCGCTATTGCGAATAGTCGAATTATTGGGCAAAATTATTCGACATCAAAAACGATACTTTGTAAATTATTAATATCAAAAAATAATATCTAATGATATTAGGTTGTAAAATACAGTGTGTTAAAAGAAGTGTGTTTGATATTTAAAAGGGTTACTCGGAATCAAATATAGAATACAGAAAAAAGAATTGAAAAATCCGATGTACAACTTTTTCTTTGATTCACTATTCAGATTTAGTATGGAAATCTGAAAAAAATTGTTGTAAGTACATCGGATTTTTTTATTCCTGTATTCTATACTTGATTTAGAGTAACCCCTTAAAATTTCAAAGGCACTTTTTTAACAGCCTGTGTAAATTATTATTAATGTATTATAATAGTATGCTTTACATTGATTCTCGTAACATATGGAATAATAACTAAGTAAGTAAAAATGTTTGTTACTAGAATACATACAGACTTAAAATATGTATTAAAAATCACTCCACACTAGGCAACTTGCAATTCTTTTATATTTTACAAGAACTAACAATTACCTATTCTATGATTTTTGAGAAGACAATAAATGTAACATTTTCAAACCAGTTTTAATTAGTAACAAGTAAAACATACTTTTTAATTTTTTTTACCTGTAGTTTTTGTACACAAAATGAGCTGCTAATTAATCGTCGAATAGCGAATAATAGACACAATTATTCGCTATTCGACGAATAATAAAAATATTGCGAATAATGATGAATAGCGAATATTCGCGGCAACTCTAGTATGATGTAGATAATTTAATTCTGGAAAATCAAACACTGTGATAAAAAAAATATCCAGATAGTCATTAAGGTTGCAGGTTGTTTCTGACTGCCTGAAGCCGTTTCGAACCTTGGGATGAGTTAAAAACGACGTAACAACAACAGTCCGACGTTTGGAACTTACTCTAGAAATCGCGCGTTTAACGAAACAATAAATACACGTGTTAACTCACTACATCCCCCTTATGATATTTCGTGATTTTTTTTCGAACCCCCTGCCCCCTTTTGAGCCTCACGTGAGTAATGGACGACCCCTAACTACTATTCGTGGCATCTCTAGACATGATAGATAACACATTGTGTCATTTATGCCTATGGACAAGGGCTTCTGAATCATTAAAAATGGCACCATTCTTAGATTGATTATCAGTATCACTGGTCCGCTTAGTGTGTATGCATATTTCAAGCTCAGCTCCGTAGACCCTCTATGCTTCCTATAGCCACGTAAATCGCTTGCGGCGCGTGTTATAAAAGAATTTGTTACATTGTAACACAGTAAATGAAAAGGATAATTAAACTCTTCTCGCGACAATCAATTTTGTCTAGCTCAGTATTTGGTTTGTCAATTTTATATTGTGCGATAAACTTTAAAATTACAAATGTCTTATAGATATGAGGCATAAAATGAAAGGAACATTAATTTATTTATTTGCAGATGTCGGAGGTTAGGGCTTATCTCTCTAGCTTACCTGTGGAGGAGAAATCAGAAAGAACTGTTACAGGAAATGATTGATAGTGGTGTTGAAGCTATCATCATTAAGGTGAGTACACTTTATATTTGCAATATATCGTTTTTATTTACTAAATGATACTAATTGCTTATAAAATAATATGATAGCAACAATCAGGTAATTGGTTTGTTTATTTATTAAGGGGTAGTCGTAGTATACCTACATTTCTTGACCAGATTGTATAGTAGAATGGCCCATTATGAAATGACTACCCAAGTACCCATATCGTTGAGTAGCTCCGAAAAAACTCTAGGTTGGGTTGTTATTGAGTCATTGTTATTGTGTACATATCTGCATAATGAAATAATGATTTGTAGAAATAGGAAGTTGTTTACTCCTAATAAGTTAATATTAAAGCTTATAGATAACCCCAAAAAACATCATTTACACAATTCGGAGCTTGTTATAGATAATTTATCATGGCAATCATAATCATTAAAACAATTTATATAACAATAAATAAGAGAAAATTAATAAATAAAAAGAAGTACATTAAAATTATTAATAATTATTTGTTATAATGATTGATCATATTAGAATGTTTGAAATCTATTCAGTTTCAACTCTTCCCACTAGGTGGCAGCTCTTGGCTTGGACCCGCGGATACACCTGGGCATGACCATACGCGAGATCCAGCCGCACCTTCTAGTCATGAAGGAGAAGTATGGTTTGAACGTCTGCGGCGAGGGCGGGGAGTACGAGACATTCACATTGGATTGTCCACTGTTCAGGAAACGACTAGTTATGTAAGTTTTCAAACTCCCTACATATTTTTCATTAGATGTGTCCGCCTATATAATGTACTTGTCTGGAGATATGTTTTCAGATTATCCCAAGAAAATCTTAAAAGTTACATGCAACTGTTTTTGACAGAGTTAATCTTCAATGGTGGCAGAGTTACTGATAAAACCAAGATAACACTATCAATGTTGATAGGAGCTGAGTTTTGTTTATAATATGTCAATGTGTATTTATACCATAGTAGTTGGTATGTTGTTGTACAAAAGATAACATACTTATTATGTATGCAGCATATAATGTAGTATAAACAGACATATTTACTGTAAAATATTCATTTTATTCATGCTATTATTATTCGTTTATTATCAGGCAACTTAGTAACTAATGTACAGACAGAAAGCTTATCAAACAATTTAGTAACTATTAAGGCTGGATTACACTTTGTTTAGTTTAGTAGCGAGTCTAGTAATTGGACAGTTAATTAATAGGCAGCGTTCACACGTCGTCGGTTAGCGAGTTAAGTTATAAGTGGCAGTTTTCCGACGAAGACTAGAGGTGTTACAATGCTGCTATTTATCAAAACTCAAAACAAACACGGTAATAATTACATTATAGGGGATATAGGGGTGCGGGGAGACGCGCGGGCGGGGGGATTTGCAGTTGACTTGACGAAAAAATAGAACGTCATTCTATTCTCTGTACTTAATCATTTAGTTACTACTTAGGTTGCGTTCCAATACCAAAGATTTCACTCGGGGTGATGCGAATTTTACCCTAAATCGTTCCAAAACCGAGCCGAGTGAAACCGAGGGTAACCGAATGATCGCCTGACAGTTCTCCGTCGGGATTTTGGAACGCCTTCGTGAATGCGATTTTCACTCTGACAAGTGCGATTTTTAACGCTGTTTGATTACCGTTAAAATTCGCCTGACAGTTTATTCGGCGGGAAGTTCGTAGTCAATGTCAAACAGACTAAGACAAACAAACATTTTATCTTCGGAATTGTTTTGAAATACGATTGCTTGTATCTGCTAAGGTGTTAAAGTCATAAATAAGACAGAACACTACCCAAAAAAGCTAGAAACCTTTCTGAATTATTTTCGATGACGTTTGTTACCCTGTCACCCTGGAATCACTCGCAAGCGTTCCAAAATCATATTTTTTTCTCTTTCTCAAAATAGCTACGTCTCTTTCATTTCTCCGAGTTAAATTCTACCTCACCCTACCTTGGTTTTGGAACGACTTCTTAACTGGCAAATCTCCATTCAAACGACGATAAGAACTTAACTCGCCAAAACCGCAGGTTAACTCGCTACTTAACTAAACAAAGTGTAAACCAGCCTTTATAGCAGAACTAACTATCATCTGTCTCTCTTTTCGTGTGGCAATATTAAACCGTGCTATCACAAGAGAAATACTAAAGTCTCTTTACTGACCATTACGTATGTTACCATCTATGTTAGAAAGAGAATTACGTAAGTAGTAGGTCTTTAGGCCCATCTTTAGGTCGACGAGTGCAAAGGGTGCGATTACTGGCAACTAAATGTATTAATTTTAGCATTATCTAAGCTTAAAATTTTATTAATTATCTTTCCTACTTTCACGTGTTGCGTCGTTTCGTTTAGCATCGCAACTATTCGCAACGTTGAAACAATATTTATTCATTTGGTCTCTTAGCAATATGTCTCCCAGCGTTAATTTTAAAGTGTTACTTGACCCGAATAATAGTCTGGATATGTTCATCATCATCAGCCGAAAGACGTCCACTACCTCCCTACCTACCTCCCCCAAGGATTTCCACACCGACCGATCCAGCTGCTCGCATCCAGCGACTTTCTGCAACCTTCATCAGGTCGTTGGTCCACCGAGTCGGAGGCCTGCCTACACTACGTCTTCGGGTGCGCGTACGCCACTCGAGAACTTTATGTTCATATCCGACGTTAAAAAATCTTCTTGTATACTACCTGTATGTATATACATTTATTCCATTCCGCCTTCATGTTTACTCAGTTGTGATATTAAACAATACAACAATTTCCATATTCCTGTCAACAGAGATGAAACGGCACTTGTGATACACACCGACGACCCGGTCGCGCCCGTCGGTTACCTAAACCTCAGAGTACATCTCGAACCAAAAGAAGATTACGATGAGTCAATGAAACTACCTCCGACTGTAAAAAACGCATTAGATTTTGTAAATGACTTGAGCGATAACGTGTTTAGCGACATCAGCGATTTAGAGCTAAGCGAGACAGAAATAGAGTCTATTGAGAAGTTAGAAAAGGAAGAAAAGATGAAGCAGAAGGAATTGAATCCGTTGCTCACGTGTAATAACGATAAGTCTGACGTCACGGCCAACGTTGATCATGAAAGCGGGGAGAGTATAGACGAGGGGTACACTTACGACCAACTGTACGACGAGAGTGAGGTCCAGCCGGTGTTAGATCATAGGTCGATATACGGTAACAGTCACGGATGGTATTTTATTGGTGGAATAGTCGGTGAAGGGGAGGACACAGCACTGGCAACCGAAGATGCCATGAAAAAACTCATTAGTAGGTAAACTTGTTCAGACGCTTTATTTTTGTAGTTTAGTTGCATGATATATCACAAACTTACAGATATAACGGTAAATTGCTGAAAGGTTTTATTAAAAAAAGCATTGTTTTTTAAACTGAATTTCTTTGCCTTGTGTGTTTATGAATGGTCTATTGTTTGATACACAAACAATAATTACATCAAATCTTTTTCTATTCTGCTATGAGAAACCTGCAGTGATATAAAACAATTAATTTAATTGTAACAAATTAAGGAGTATTTAAATAAGATATATTTTTCAGATTTACTGGAATCGCAGAATTTACACCTTAGTGATGTGTGTTCAGTAAATGTTTATATGAGAGACATGGCCGAGTACTCTGCTCTGAATGATGTATACGAGAGCCATTTCAATTTGCCGAACCCGCCGACGCGAGTGTGCGTCCAATGTCCGTTAGCTAAGGACGTCGGACTTATATTAGATGCTGTAAGTGTCCAAAGATTTACCCATTATAAGGTTTTCAGGAGGGTGTGATTGAGTATTCCTTCAAGGAAACATTGGTCAATTTATTGTATTTTGAGTTTGACGTTTTGTATAAGAGGAAACATAAGCTAGGCACAAAAATAAAATACCTATTGTTTTTTTTTTTTTTTTTTCAATCTAAAAGGTGACGAAGGACTAACCGAAAGAAAAACCGCCGACGTCTCTGGGCCCAGGGGTGTTAGTATAATGCTTTGGCAATCCTTCGAAAAAAAATCCATTACTTCTTAAAGAGTCCCAAAGTATAGACCTTGGGGTAAACCTAGGAGGGACGGTCATTCCATAGCTTGAGAATCCTAGGGAGAAAACGCCTTTGAACCCAGCTGATGCCATCCCATCAGCTGATATGGTGGTTTGATTCCACTCCGAGTGGTGGTCTTGATGATTTTTCAGTGAACTGCTCATCCTACAGTTGCGACCATGCAGCTATTGTCGATATAAATTAAGGTGAAAAGTTTTTGTTTGTGCAGGTTGCTCACAAGCCAAACATATACAATTACCAAGAGACTGACGGTAGTGGTTCCATGCAAAAGGAGAGATTGACGATGCACGTACAGGGTATTTCGCATTGGGCGCCGGCCAACATCGGTCCGTACAGTCAAGCGATTAAGGTGAAAAAAGTAGTCTTGTGTGTTATTTTTCTTTTTCTTTATTATATGTATGATTTTTGAATGGTGCTTTTAACATAGTTTTTTTTTTTTAACAAGAATAGAAAAAATCTTTTGAATGTGATATCTATCAATTCTTTTGAATGTGATAGATATCACATTCAAAAGAATTTTTCTATTTTAGAAGTATTGAATTTGCGTCGGCAAGCCTTTTCGGGTTTGAAAAAAAAAACTTGATAGCAAGAGTATACAAGTTCCTCGTTAATTTATTGATTTTTTAAATCTTTTTTGATTATTTATTCAGGACTCAAACACTCTTGCAAAGAATACGTCGTGCACGAAAAATTTTAAACGAATGTTTCGAGGAAGTTGGATATTTAACAATTAAGAACGTCCCACATTAAATATCGTAGTAAAAAAAATTGTAGTTATCTTCATACAGTAGCACGTCGTTCGGCTTATCACCCTCAGTTCGCAACTGTACAATTTTATGTTTACTATGTAAATACTGTTGGGTTCATGGTAATATAATACAGGGTGTTCAAAAGGTGCGTTTGAAATTTTAAGTGGTTAAGAAATTTTAATCTGAATAGTCAATCAAGAATTTGTATAGAAAACTGAAAAAATATTCTAGATCGGATTTTTTCAATGCTTTTCTTATATTCTATACTTGATTCTGAGTAAATCCTTAAAATTTCAAACGCACTTTTTTAACAACCTGTATAAGCGTTAGCCTCGTGATGATGAAGGTCCTTGTGTGTCCTTATGTGAAGGTGATGGCGATGACGAAGTGTCTGTCAGATGGGCGAGGTAATCGGTATACACCAGACCGAATAATCTTGCAATCATAGTCATAAGCATTAGCCTCGTGATGTATTTATTTAAATCCTTAAATGGTGAGCCTTTGGCATAATCTCACCTGATGGTAAGTAATGATGCCGAAGACGGAACCGGGTTTACCAAGATTCCTCAACGCAATGGGGAACTGGCTATCTTCATACCGGAACACATCAATGCTATAAACATTGATGTTTGCCGGCAAGACTTGATAAGATGGTGGTATGGTAGCTAGCCAAGCGGGCTCAGAAAATGCCCTATCACCAACTAAACTGAGTCCTACAAAGTTGGATCCGCGACCTCCTGATTTAAAGCGAGCCGTCTGTTCTCGTCGTCCCCCACTAGTGAACATCGCAACTAAGTTTGTGCCACTGTCCCCACTCTTTAAATAAATATTACTATTTTCCGTTGTCCAATGTCCGGGAATAGACGAAGCGAGCGGTCTAGCCATTAGACCACGGAGGCGGGTAGTGAAAGTCCTCGTGTGAAGGTGGTCGTGACGCAGATCCTTGTGTGACGTCGCGTCGAGGACCTCGTGTGACCTTACGAAGGTCGCGGTGATGATAAAGGCCCTGTGCCAGGTGGGCGAGGTGATCGGCACGTGCGGGCAGATCGCGCTGGTGCCGGGCAGCATGGCGCTGGCGGCGGGCGGCGCGCGGCGGCAGTGCGCGCTGGCGCTGCGCCACCTCACGCGCGTCATCCGCGCCGTGCACCCGCGCGCGCACGTGCGCGCCATCGTGCAGGTCGGTGCATGGTAGGAGGCGACTAAGGAATAAAACCGGAGACTTGGACTTTATTAATGTAACACTAATTTGTATCTGTGGTTGCAATAAATAATTATGAATGGGCGGCAGCGTCCTATCCGCATTCAATAACGCTACACCATTGCGATGCCAAGCGTGGCGATTAAGGCAAAACCCTCCAAATGATTTTAAAAACAAGAAAACTCCCACTAGTCTCCGAGAGCCCCGCTATTCCTGACTCCGGTAGCAGTCACGAAGAATCTCCGGCACAGGTCAGACTACCAAAAACAAAGACCCTTGGCCCTGGCAACCTACAACACGCGCACACTATACTCATCATGTCTTCTTAATTTTTTGATTAAACTTGTGACTTGTGGTGACTTTATATTATTTTTTGATACGAAATGATAATTACACGTGTTCTACATGACGATCTTTTTAATTAGTTAAATGTCGCACAGACGGTGTGCTACATGACGTCGATGTCGTCGGTGGGCGAGGCGCGGCGCCAGCTGGAGCGGCGCACGGCGGGCGCCATCGTGCAGTACGCCGTGGTGGGCGGCCTGCCGCGCGGCGCCGCGCTCGAGTGGCACGCCTGGGCGCACACCGACAACAACAGGTTTGAGTGTCAGTATCCGCGTGCGATACGCGCGCCACAGTGTTATAGCAGCGCCCGGCGGCGCCATCGTGCAGTACGCCGTGGTGGGCGGCCTGCCGCGCGGCGCCGCGCTCGAGTGGCACGCCTGGGCGCACACCGACAACAACAGGTTTGAGTGTCAGTATCCGCGTGCGATACGCGCGCCACAGTGTTATAGCAGCGCCCGGCGGCGCCATCGTGCAGTACGCCGTGGTGGGCGGCCTGCCGCGCGGCGCCGCGCTCGAGTGGCACGCCTGGGCGCACACCGACAACAACAGGTTTGAGTGTCAGTATCCGCGTGCGATACGCGCGCCACAGTGTTATAGCAGCGCCCGGCGGCGCCATCGTGCAGTACGCCGTGGTGGGCGGCCTGCCGCGCGGCGCCGCGCTCGAGTGGCACGCCTGGGCGCACACCGACAACAACAGGTTTGAGTGTCAGTATCCGCGTGCGATACGCGCGCCACAGTGTTATAGCAGCGCCCGGCGGCGCCATCGTGCAGTACGCCGTGGTGGGCGGCCTGCCGCGCGGCGCCGCGCTCGAGTGGCACGCCTGGGCGCACACCGACAACAACAGGTTTGAGTGTCAGTATCCGCGTGCGATACGCGCGCCACAGTGTTATAGCAGCGCCCGGCGGCGCCATCGTGCAGTACGCCGTGGTGGGCGGCCTGCCGCGCGGCGCCGCGCTCGAGTGGCACGCCTGGGCGCACACCGACAACAACAGGTTTGAGTGTCAGTATCCGCGTGCGATACGCGCGCCACAGTGTTATAGCAGCGCCCGGCGGCGCCATCGTGCAGTACGCCGTGGTGGGCGGCCTGCCGCGCGGCGCCGCGCTCGAGTGGCACGCCTGGGCGCACACCGACAACAACAGGTTTGAGTGTCAGTATCCGCGTGCGATACGCGCGCCACAGTGTTATAGCAGCGCCCGGCGGCGCCATCGTGCAGTACGCCGTGGTGGGCGGCCTGCCGCGCGGCGCCGCGCTCGAGTGGCACGCCTGGGCGCACACCGACAACAACAGGTTTGAGTGTCAGTATCCGCGTGCGATACGCGCGCCACAGTGTTATAGCAGCGCCCGGCGGCGCCATCGTGCAGTACGCCGTGGTGGGCGGCCTGCCGCGCGGCGCCGCGCTCGAGTGGCACGCCTGGGCGCACACCGACAACAACAGGTTTGAGTGTCAGTATCCGCGTGCGATACGCGCGCCACAGTGTTATAGCAGCGCCCGGCGGCGCCATCGTGCAGTACGCCGTGGTGGGCGGCCTGCCGCGCGGCGCCGCGCTCGAGTGGCACGCCTGGGCGCACACCGACAACAACAGGTTTGAGTGTCAGTATCCGCGTGCGATACGCGCGCCACAGTGTTATAGCAGCGCCCGGCGGCGCCATCGTGCAGTACGCCGTGGTGGGCGGCCTGCCGCGCGGCGCCGCGCTCGAGTGGCACGCCTGGGCGCACACCGACAACAACAGGTTTGAGTGTCAGTATCCGCGTGCGATACGCGCGCCACAGTGTTATAGCAGCGCCCGGCGGCGCCATCGTGCAGTACGCCGTGGTGGGCGGCCTGCCGCGCGGCGCCGCGCTCGAGTGGCACGCCTGGGCGCACACCGACAACAACAGGTTTGAGTGTCAGTATCCGCGTGCGATACGCGCGCCACAGTGTTATAGCAGCGCCCGGCGGCGCCATCGTGCAGTACGCCGTGGTGGGCGGCCTGCCGCGCGGCGCCGCGCTCGAGTGGCACGCCTGGGCGCACACCGACAACAACAGGTTTGAGTGTCAGTATCCGCGTGCGATACGCGCGCCACAGTGTTATAGCAGCGCCCGGCGGCGCCATCGTGCAGTACGCCGTGGTGGGCGGCCTGCCGCGCGGCGCCGCGCTCGAGTGGCACGCCTGGGCGCACACCGACAACAACAGGTTTGAGTGTCAGTATCCGCGTGCGATACGCGCGCCACAGTGTTATAGCAGCGCCCGGCGGCGCCATCGTGCAGTACGCCGTGGTGGGCGGCCTGCCGCGCGGCGCCGCGCTCGAGTGGCACGCCTGGGCGCACACCGACAACAACAGGTTTGAGTGTCAGTATCCGCGTGCGATACGCGCGCCACAGTGTTATAGCAGCGCCCGGCGGCGCCATCGTGCAGTACGCCGTGGTGGGCGGCCTGCCGCGCGGCGCCGCGCTCGAGTGGCACGCCTGGGCGCACACCGACAACAACAGGTTTGAGTGTCAGTATCCGCGTGCGATACGCGCTCCACAGTGTTATAGCAGCGCACGGCGGCGGCGGCGCCATCGTGCAGTCCGATAACGACAGGTTTGAGTGTCAGTATCGATATAGGCACTGATCTGAGGAATAAAAGATTGGCTTTACTGCGTACCTTATGATCGTGTATTCAGGACGAAGTTCGGTTTTGCGAGTCACATCAGAGCACGACGTAATCACTGAATGGCTGCAGTCTAAAATAAAAATGAAGGAGTTGCCGGTCACGGCATGGAGGACATGAATAGATTATTTTTGACGAAGAAGTTTCATACCGTCGCTCCGCTCCTCTAGGGGGAAGAGGGGTGGAGTTCTGTGACTTTTGAATTCACAATTGGTAAGCACTTGGCATCATCTCTCCCGGTGGTAAGCGATGATGACGCCGAAGATGGAAGCGGGCTACCAGAATCTTAGAGTCAACTGGGGTTTGCCCTGCCTGGCTTCGCCCGCATTTTCATCGTTTTTATGACTGTCCTTGAAAGAGCACGGCACGGTTTTTTTTCAGATAGCCTTAAACTGTAATTTAATGTATTGTTTCCCAACCGTTACGATACGTTACCTGCCGAATCACAGTAAAATCGGTTAATTAGTTTTAGCATAAAATAGTGTCAGTACATTTTTCTTATCGTTACGTTAATAATGTTCCAAATCAAATAATTCTTTGTTTATTTCCGTAGATGAGGAAACCGGCTGCAATGTGGGTGATTACAAAGTAGCTATCACTCGAAGGTGGAA
The DNA here is from genome assembly GCA_958295455.1 of Coleophora deauratella. Lineage (NCBI taxonomy): Eukaryota > Metazoa > Arthropoda > Insecta > Lepidoptera > Coleophoridae > Coleophora > Coleophora deauratella. The sequence goes on along the minus strand of OY282403.1, from coordinate 5,591,179 downwards.
CTACGAGAACACAGTCGCCGCTTTCGTTTGTTACGTCGCAACGGGTAAGCACTTCGCAAGTTAGTTTATCTTGTCTATATCTCATCCAAATTTATAATTTATGGTCATATCTAAATGTTAATCTAAATGCCCTACATGTGACCGCGGGTGATGTTAAGTTCAACACCAGGCAACCGTCGTCTATACTTTGGGAGTGGACGTTTAATTGACAATACTACAAAATGTATCCCCATTTTTTATGTTTCATGTAATTATTTTTTATTTTTTTATTATTGGCAACCACTGCCTTGCAAGAATTCTGCCAATGTCAGTAGAAAGAGCAACGTCTTTTATGTAGAAAATGTAAATGCAACTTTACTTTTAATAAATGTTACTTTAGTCATTTTGGCATCTCGGTCATTAGACTCCGAAGTGTGTCGTTAACGAGCAGCTCACTGCCAGGCTCGTCGCCGTCCACGTGCCAGCTGTCGTTCCCGAGCGCGGCGGCGGGGCAGTCGCACCGCGCGCGCGCCGCCGCCATGCGCCGCGCGGAGCTCGAGCGCGTGCTCGAGTACGCGCTCAACAAGCTGCTGCACGAGTGCCGCGACCGCGACCCGCGCCCGGCCGTCAACATGCGCATCTTCTACCAGGTACGGAGTGCTACTGGCCCCACCGCGCCGCACGCGCTCCGGGGTACGCGACCTGTCTGCCTGGCGCGTATACCCTCATAAGAAACAGTGGTAGCGGCCCACCGACCTGTACAGGCAGATCCGTCAGGTAGATCGCAGGCAGCGTGTACGTGTAGACATGAGCTTGTCTCTTTACCTGTACGGATGCACCATGCCGGCAGACTTGCAGACCGTAGCGTGTTTGGCCTGCTTTACACGACTAACTTGTATGGAGTGTCGGGGTTTGCTATCTGTCCGTCTAATAGACGATGGTTCTGTGGGACAGTGACAGATGACCTGAAAATATTATACCCGATTGCGAGATACAAATTAACTGATGAGTGTCTGTTGTACAGGGATGCTTTTTATTACTTATGTATTGTTTCCCGCCAGGTCTGGTCAGCGCCACCGATCTCCGTCATTCTCTCAGCTGTGAACGCCGTGAAAGAACGCATTTTGCCTGCCGCCGCCGTCACGGCAGTTCCCGTGTTGGCGCTGCACAACGCATTCACGTTCCTGTCGATAAGCGGGCTCCGGCTCGACGAGTGAGCCAGACCACTGGTAAGCGCACTAGATAGTGCGATAGAGACAGATGTCTCCCTCCCCCTAGCGACGGACGTGACGTCACCGCAGTGCCCGTGGCGACGCTGCACAGTGCGCTGTCGATAGCTAACTCGGCCGGCCTCGATCAGACTGCCCGGTATGAAGACGCTGTGAAAGTCTCTTTCCTATACACGCTACCTTCTTTCTATTTAGTTGTGTCAGCGACCCCAGCAAGCACTTTTTTCCTGGGGCTCCTAGGAGAATCCTACATATCTCAAATTTTAGAGCATAATTAGAGCAATCATCATGCCAAGGGAAAAAAATTCAGCAATCATACTTTTCGAGATACGAGCTCCTAAAGGTGTGCTTGCTGGATGGCATGCCATTGCTCTGGAACACAGGAGAATTCCACGTCGTTTAGCAGTAGCTCTTGGTCACGCTCGTTGATCTCGGCCTTGAGCTGCACTATGGTTTGATGCAGATTCTCGGGATGCACAGTAATATTATTATCTATGCGGTCTTCCACATTATCCATACGTTGAGATAACGCATTGATAAGCTCATCACAACCATCCATCCTTGCTGTAATATATTTTTTTCTTACACATACGACAGATCCAAATAAGGCCTATGAGAATAATATAAGTGCAAATAATATCGAATGGATGACATGCGGCAATGCCTTGCTTGCAATATCTGGTAGGTATCATGAGCTGTGTGTTGGCTTAACCCCTGCTGATAAAAAATTTTGCTGTGCAGGAGATTGCTTGAATAAAATCAAGAAAGGAAGGATAATATGTTGAGGTGATTATCAAGACTGATTATAACGTCCAAATATGATTACTAAAGAATCTTACTAAATTTAATTAATATTACGTTGATATGTTTTAGCAACTAAAGTTTAATGATTGTTTTTTCTTTCTTTTAGTGTGAAAGGCCTTATTGCGACATGGGTTTCCCAATAAGGCCTAAAGGACTTTTTGAATATTTTGATTCACAGAAGTCTGTTTTTTGTTTTTTTATCGTTTCAACTACATTTATTTTAAAGTTTAATAAATAAAGATTAATATTTCGAAAGATGAGTGAGTTTTTCTTAAAAACCTAGTAATTACGTCAAGATAAAAATAAGGTAGGCCTTATTTGGGTCACTTACCTTATAACGTTTGGGATTCTAGTTTTTTTTAGCAGAATGCTCTAATTTTGCTCTAAATCTGAGCATAAGAACCAGTCTTGTATTCGTATTAGTTTCAAAGCTATACAGCTTTTTCACTTTTGTCATGTCCACCCAGCAAGGAAAAAACATTGGCTCGTAGCACAAAAAGTACTGATTTTTGGGATTCAAAAATAATTCAGCATAGGTTTTTACTGTTGCTCTAAATCCTGGCATAAAAATTTTGAACCCCAGTACCAGCTTCTCCCTCTGGACCGTATTCAACGGAGAGCAACTCGAATCGTCGGCTGCCAGGATATCTCAGATCGGCTTGATTCCTTGGCGCTGCGTAGAGATGTAGCCTCGCTCTGCATTCTCTATCGCATGTACAATGGGGAGTGCTCCGAGGAATTGTTCGGATTGATCCCTGCCGCCTCTTTTCGCCATCGTTCTACGCGACAATATATTCATCCCCATCACATAGATGGTTGGCAGTCCACAACTGTTCGTTTCACTAGAAACTTTCTGCCTCGCACAACCAAACTATGGAATGAATTGTCGCCTGCGGTATTTCCGGACCGATACGACATTCAAACCTTCAAGAAAAGAGCGTACTCCCATATCAAAGGCCGGCAACGCACTTGTGACTCCTCTGGTGTTGCGGGTGTCTATGGGCGGCGGTAATCGCTTACCATCAGGTGATCCGTCTGCTCGTTTGCCACCTATGCCATAAAAAAAAAAAAAAAAAATGCTCTAAAATTTGAGATAGGTAGGATTCTCCTAGGAGCCCCAGGAAAAAAGTGCTTGCTGGGGTCGCTGACACTATTTAGTTTACTGTAAACAACTAGCCATATAAAACTCTTGTTTATTTTAAGCAACTTTTTACCAGTAGCAATGTCTAAACGAGCTATTTTCTTTTCTTTTTCAGATTTCTTCTAAGGGATAAGTGTACTAAAGATGCTTTATTGCCAGTTTATAAAAATATATTTGCTGAATATTTTCAGTGTTTTTAAATTTTGTTAAAATATGCTACCGAGTTTACCATATTTTAAAAGTCAAATTATATAAATTATTTTTTATTGTATATGAATGTTTTATTTCAGCTCATTCTATCACTTTCTTACCCAAGATATGAATGAAAAAATATATTCAAATTAAATGTATTTTATTTTTTTACAAAATTGACCGAACAGTGCGAGATTTCTAGAACGTTTACACTTGCATTAAGTAGACATAAAGTTATCATTATTCTCTTACAAGTAAGTCTTAATATTCACCTGTGTCGAAAACGCAATGCAAATCATGGTGTGGGGCACCGAAACCAGTGTATATTGTATAAAAGTTAACTTATAACATGATTTGATGAATTAATTTGTGGACATAATATGCTTAAAAATTGCCGCTAAGTAAATTACGATTAATAATAACCAAAGCATTATAATTCTAAACTAAACATTATACATTACAATAATAATGGAGTTACCGATCATCTGCGCTTAAATGTCTAATACGATGTATAATACACAGCATTGCACACAGCAGACAGCGGTACAGGGCGAGCGCGCACCAATCATAAGTACATAAAATACAGCGAATCATTTCCCATACAAATGTTGACACTTTTACGTATACCGACAACTATGGACCGTTGCTACTGCAGAATACTTTAGGCATTCAATTGTTATAATTTTTGAGATAGCCGCTGTCTCGGTTCTCTCAGTTCACCCTTTCGTCCTGAATATTTTATGTGGCAGTATGAATTATTTTCGCTCTGGAAATGTATACTACATAATTGGTTCTATAATACTTACTACAATATCTTCATAACACCGTAGAATAAATAAATAAATTCTCACAATGAAATAAACATTACACTCTCCAGTTAAATAATTTGATCTCTATTATAAATCTCTATAATTAAATTATACACAGACAGTATAATTTCCAGAACGAAGGACAGTGTTCATCATAAAGGTAGCCTATAACGTTTTGTACTTTGAAATTAAGTTACAAGTCAATGTTATCAGAAGAGCTGCTGAATTTCATTCATATAATTAAGCTATAAAAACGTAAATTTCTTACATAAAGTTTTTTTGCAATTAATAAAACAAATCTTTAGCTTACTTAATTAGTACAATCTAAGTATCCTGTGGATGTCGTTTAGTAAATTATTTCAAAGAATAAGGTACAGATATAAGTAATATAAACATGAATATGGTTCATTTTATCCTTGAATTAAATACAATATTAATAAATGGGACATATAATTTGTATACTGTTGTATCCATACAAAAGTAGAACTAAAATAAATACCTTTTTACGTGAAAAATTAACAGTATGTAATCTTAGATAAAACTATTATAAATATAAATCAAAATGCGCCCTTGTCTCCAATAGAACATTTTTTCTGACGACACCAAATGGTGAAAAATTCATTTCAAATGCATAAAAGGCAGATTTACTTCACACAAAAAATATATTTTTGAGACATGTGTTTTAATGAAATTATACTTAAAAAACAAACTTTATGAAAAAAATGTAAGTTATTTCTTTCTCAATTCCCACCAAAATAAATAACAAATCATTAAACGCTTACACAACACAATACATGATTTGTTTTGCAGTTTACTACAAAAACAATGTTAATAATATAATGTAGTGTGATTGCCCAGCTACCCATAAGTGAAGTTAGTATTAAGTTACTGTACAATTGCAGGTTACTCTCCTGCACACTACTTCTATCCAACTTCAAATCTTTTATACTGTGCACTCCCTCTGTGGACAAAGTCCCGATCACGTCGGCTTCCACGATCGAACTGCTCACACATAACCGAAACAAACTCACCAATCAATACATATTAAACTTAAAAGCAGCGAAAACGAACAGACAATACACTAGTATCTCTTCACTATCCGATTACTTAAATTACATTACACGTAGCCTACAAACGTTATATTAATCAGATTTATGCAACAGTTTACCTTACAACCGTACCGAAGCGAATAAGAGTTTACATATAAACTAGTAACAGCTAAATATATTACAATGCATAGTCCTATACACACAGGGACGCACCGGCCGACCTCGCTCACTTCACTACGCGAGTCTACTGGTCTACTGGATAGGATAGAATCACTAACAGGGGCGGAGTCAGTCGCCGAAGTCCATGCGGAGGGCCTCCACAGCGGCGGCCGTTTCGTCCAGGGGCGGCTGCGGGTCGCCCACGCCCTCTAGCGGGTCGCTCGCCTCCACGCTTTCCGCCTCCGCTACCACCTCCACCCCATCCACGCTTTCCGGCTCGACGCATTCCATCTCCGACTCGTGCTCCGACATTTCCTCTACCGGTTCAGCGTCGCACGACTCCGCTTCGACGACACTGTCGTTTAAACTGTCAGCGGCATCGTGCGTGTCGGTAGGCTTGGCCCGCTGGCGGCTCTGCATGTACTGGCGGTGAGCGTACTTGTTGAACCGCCGCTTGGCCATGAAGAGAGTGGCGATGGTTCGCGGCGCCAGGCGTGCCGCCGCCGAGCGGGAGGTGATGCCGCCGCGCCGGCACTCGCCGCACGTGTAGTCTAGCACGTTTAGATGCGACACCGTCTGCCTAACGCAATCTGGGACACACACAATGGATGAATGTCAGCGAAGATCATTCTAGACTAAGTTTCAATGTACGAAGTATCGTCTTTTGCTAGACGAAACAACAGATAGAATTGAAAAATTAAAGAACACGACTGCCATTAAAAGTGATCTATTGTAATAAAATGTTAAATACAAATCTAGCTTATGTTACTCGAGCTATCACAATCTAATGAGACTACAAACATCTAAATCAGTTCAGCCATTTGAGTTTTGGTGGAATAATGAAACTCATCCACATACATACATGAATCCTAAAAATATTACACTTATTCTTTGGGGATGTCGTGTAAAAATAAATAAGAGTTCTCAAAAACTTGTTCCTTTCCAATGAGGTTGGTTTGTATTATACAGGATGCTACTAAATAGATTTGTTTTACGACTTTGTAAATTGCAAAAAAAATATTGGGACTCCTTACACAAAATGATGAGCTGTTTGGCAAATGTATAAAGTCCAATTTGTTTTAGGTTTCACCAATCTCGTATCATGATGGATAGGTATCTAGAAGCCCAGCGAACAGCTTCCACAATTATTTTTAACACGTTTTTTCTAGCTTCATTTAAAACTGTACATACGACATAAATTTCAATACATTTAAATAATGTGGATCCTCACATTGCAATCTGGTTGTAAAATAACAAAAGAAATATGTAATAATTCCTTAGTTAATTGGTTACTATTATCTTTAATTAGCGTAACGACTTCCGTTTGGTTTGGTATAGCACAGCACTGTATCTATTATTACAACTTTTATTGAATTTGGTAGGTACGAGTACTAGGCACATCGAAACATGCTTTTTTTTAAGTTTTCAACTAACATTGTAGCCTTTTACGTTGGTTTTATAAGTTTAAGATTTAGATCAAGTTACATAGTTTGGCTCTCATAAATTCGGTTAACAAACATTTCATTCTACAACTGCGATACATAAAAATTAAGCAAAAGATTAAAAAAAAAGTTCTATAATACCTACTAGGCACGATATAAATAAGTGAATGTTGAATGTAATGAAAAACAATGCATGTCATGCCCTCAAATGCACAAGTAACAAGGAACCGAGCAAAGCTGCAAACTTGAGGATAAAGATATAGAAGCTACATAAAAACTTTTATATCCTCAAATTTTACGAGAAGGCGAAATGTCGGAAACAAAACAACACAAAGCGACTACGCGTACTATTATTTCATGAACTAGGCAGATTGAATTTGTAATGCCGCTATGCGTAGCTGAGCCACGTGAAAAGGGAAATCAAGCATAGCGTTTCTAGGCATACACCAGACTACGCATGGAGGAAACTTCACACAACCTTCAATAACTCAATCTAATTTAATATCAATCCTTAAAGGATTTATTGCAGGGGTAAAAAAAAGTTAAGATTCCTAGAACTGAGGCTTCTACGATTAACTGAGGCAATATTACAAAAGTTTGTTACACTCAGTCTAAGTGAGAGAGATTTGAAAAGGGTCATAATGGACAAAGACGAACATGGTATTTGGCATTTGGTTTGTTCATCTGTCATATTTACTACGTAGTGTGCTTACAAAATCCCATTTGCACTGTGGATTATTCTTTTGTGATATCTATACATAGAACAGATAGAAACCCAGATCTGGCTGCTTAGTGTGAGGTATCCTCTACGCGCCCCGGAGGCTAGTCCCTTCTTACCTTGATGGTGTTGTCTATCGCAGAGCTTACATATGACGAGCTGCATGGTCCCCTTCGGGCCGATGAAGGAGCGGTCGCACAGCGGGCAGTAGCGACCGATGCGATACGCCCTAAACACATACGCAACGTACGCGCAAACGCCGGAACAGAAACACACCATTAGTATGTGATGTGCAAACGAGGGTCACTCGTTTTGTTATTTATCACTTGTCTCCGTTGCTCTTGTGTCAGTGAGGGAATTGTTTGTGTTCTAGCAATCCATAAGCGTACGTCCCGACGGCTAGTGCGTGAGTTTCCTCCCAAATCTTAAGCAGATTAGGCTGTACTCCTCACTGAGTGAACTGTGTATATTGGTATGTAGTTTTGGTCTTAGTGATGTTATGCAGTAAAACTATATTTTGAGTTACAATTATTTCAATTAAAAGTGTAGTGGGTGACATGTAGGAATTGTAGGACAATCTGATCTGATGGAATGTTTATAAAATTCTCATGACATTATTTTCTGTGAAAACTGCAATTATTGAGTATATTTGGAGAGAACGAAGACAAGTGATAAAAATATAAATTAAAAACAGGAAAAAAAATAAGTTAGTGTTTGCTTGAAAAACTCTCTACGCCATTGTTAGTCAACAATATTACAAAATGGAGAAAGTTAGTGGCTGCGTGACTGCCATAGATGAGTGATGATAATGACACCCATAATTTTATGGTGACCATGATTTCATTGAAGCAATACAAAGAAATATTTCATTGATTTTCAAGCTAAGAAGACTTAACTACTGCGTGTATTGCATCAATTACTGGACAGAACAAATGGAGTAACAGTAAAAAGTAAGAACAGTAAAACGGTAAATGCGAGACTACAGAATCAACATAAATTAACATGTATTTGTACTTATTTAAATGCAAACCACTTTTCTGTTCTTTGGTATTATTTGCTCAAAGTTAATTAAGATGAAAATAAAGCAAAATTATTGATTAAAAAGAACACATTAGAATTTTTAACAAAAAATAAATATTAATAATGAGCAAACATGAAAAGGTTTAGAGACAGTTTAGTTTTAGGCCCTGTGCAGACGATAGATTTATGCGTTTTCTAAGTCCGTAGGAGAACATGGCTAGACGTTTCAAACCTATTTATTTTTAATAGTTTATCATGATCGCGAACCTTAATATTGCCCCGGTATTTATTCCACTTTTGGACATATACCTCCACAAAGTTTTTTGTCGTGCTCAACCACGATCACCATGGAATTTGAATAGCCCGTAACATAAGAGGAATCTGTAAAGGGCCTAATTCAGTTATCTTTTGTAAATAATCAGTGTAGCATGCATGTTTGGATAGTACTGGGGGAACTTGCGTACGCACCTACAGAGAAATACATAGGGCTGCGGGGCCAACGCTACTGCCTTGTTTTATACGAGACAAGTATCAAAAATGACAAGTAGAAGCACATTTATTGCTTACCAAGTGGTGTACTGTACTCCAGTCAAAGCAAACAATGTATCAATTCCACTGGTCACTTAAGGGTTAAACTCCACTTGTCCGCATAATACAGCATTTCTCCGTCACGCGATCGAACTACTCTCTCTAGCGAGTAATCTTTATGAGTGACAGAAAGGGACAGAGCAACGTAAAAATGCGACTGCGTGCGGACAAGTTGTGTTGAACCTTAATACATGTGTCGCAAACAGCCTATAATACCAGAATTACAATACGATGTAAGCGGTCGAGATGAATGCAGACGCGAGACAGCCAGTGTTAGTCGACACCGAACACTCATGAGATGGCGCGTGTACTACCAAGACCAGTTAACAACATTACACATATAAAATCGTCTCAAAAACACTTGTATTAAGAATTAAAATTTGTACTTTTATATCTGCGTCCCTCGCTAACTCTTCTTAAGTACGCAACGTTACGTTTTCACGTTTTGTTGGTGCCCCTCTTGGTTTTACTTGAAAAATACGGAATAATATGTTTTATTATTTTGTTTGGATATTCCGTAACTTCGTATGTGGTACACAGCAATATGTACGAATTTGGTGCAAATCGTAACTAGATAGCTAGACAAAAAAAAATACAATAGATTCTTCACAATTCGTCAGTAAAGGTGTGAACTTTATCGATAAACATGAATTTTGTATTAGTAAAAGACCGAAACCATAATATCAAGATGCATCACATTATTTCCGTGAAGAACCCAGTGCAGAAAAGAGATAAAGAAACATTACTTAGTGGCTCACTTAAAAATTTTGAAGATTGATTGTTTTATTATTCTTTAACTTTTTATTTACAATATTACGATATAAATAAAATTACACATCAAAAACGTTAATCGAGCAAAAGGCGGATTTTTTTTATCAATGTATCTCTTCTAGCAAACTTTTTGACTTACTAACATCATCTTCCTGCCCTGTTCCCAATTATTTGGGGTCGGCGCAACATGCCTTCTTGTTCCATTCATATCTTCTTGCTGTCATCTCAGTGATCACTCCTTTCATACTCATATCATCCTTCACACAATCCAGCCATCTCTTCCTTGGCCTTCCTCTTCCCACTAACCCATCCATTTTCATATTCAACACTCTCCTAGTGAGGAGGGACGAAGTCATGTACTTTCGTCCCTTCTCATAACATGCCCATACCATGACAAACGATTACTTTGCAACTTTTCTGTTACTGACGCTACTTTCAGACTTCCTCTTATTATTATTATTTTTTATTTTTTTATGGCCAGAGGTGGCAAACGAGCAGACGGATCACCTGATGGTAAGCGATTATCGCCGACAATAGATCTGAAATATCCTGGCAGCCAACGATTCGAGTTGCCCTCCGTTGAATGCAGTCCAGAGGGAGGAGCTGGTACTGGGGTGCCCCTGCTCAGAGATGAGAACAGTATTCCATATGAAGCCGAACCTGCGCCTTATAAAGTTGCAGGCGATGGGCCGCAGTGAAATACCGTCTCGATCTATTGACCACACCAAGCTTCTTCGAGGCTAATTTAGCCTTACCCTCTAGATGACCACGGAACTGGACTTCACTCGATATGTCGACACCAAGGATTCCGATACTAGCTGAGTGTCCTCCAAACGAGGTGATACGACAAATGGCATTTTCTTGGCAGTGAACGCGCAAACCTATGTCTTTGGCCAATTTAACCCTACTAGGGTTAAATTGGCCAAAGACATAGGTTAACTCAACCCTACTAGGGTTAAATTGGACCAAATTAAGTCGACCCCATGCTGAGACTTTCTTCAAAGAAGCCTCAATTTCCGACACAAGTTTGTTTCGGCTCTCGATGATGTTTTCCCGAGAAATGTTGGCACGGCCAGTATAGAAGGCATCATCTGTGCTGTCATCTGCATAACAATGAGTGCTGCTGATTTACAGCATATCATTGATATGCAGAAGGAACAGTGTAGGCGAAAGCACACAGCCTTGAGGGACACCAGCAGCGTTCACAGACAGAACCTGAGAATGCACCGTCGACTACGACCTTTATGTCTGCAAGAAAACTAGTGACGCATTTGTACAATTCCTCGAGAAGCCCATAAGAAGGAAGCTTCGCAAGAAGTGCTTTGTGCCAGACCCGATCGAAAGACTTCGCTATGTCCAAACTAACCGCCAAAGCTTCCCCGTTAGTCTCGATCGCCTGTGCCCAACGATGTGTCAGGACAAGAAGATCACCAGCAGACCGGCCCTTACGGAAACCGTACTGTCGGTCACTAAGTAGATGGCGGTTCTCTAGAGACCGAAGGAGCTGGCTGTTGATAATGGACTCCATTATCTTTGAGAATAAGGAGGTTATGGCTATCGGCCTGTAGTTGGACGGATTCGAGCGGTCACCTTTTTTAGGGATCGGGTGCACCAAAGCTGTCTTCCATGGGTTCGGGACTACACCATAAGAGTAGGAAAACCGAAAAGGGCGCGTTAAAACTGGAGCCAACTCTGGAGCACACACCTTCAACACGATAGGAGGGATTCCATCGGGCCCACTCGACTTATGAATGTCGAGGGAAAAAAGTGTTTTACGCACTGAGCGTTGGTGGAACCGAATTCCCGCATACAGCTCTTGCACCGCCGTATGGTCGGCGGCTCGTTTCCCCCGTCATCCAATGTCGAGTTGGACGCAAAGAGTTTGCCTAGAAGATCGGCTTATATACTCATTCCTTTTTTTATCCATTCTTGTCACTCCATACATCCATCTTAGCTGCATGCAGTCGCCTTTCATCAGTCTTCTTACTTGCCCAACATTCAGATCCATACGTTATGACCGGTCTTATTACGAATTTATAGATTTTCCCCTACATCTTAAGGGGCATTTGTGGATCACATGTTGTTCCGGTGACCTGTCGCCATTTCAGCCAACCTGCGCTAATTCTATGCCGTACGTCACGGTCGATATCACCATCACTCTGTAAGAGAGATCCAAGGTACCGGAACTCGGAGCAGACTGGTAGAGGTACTCCATCTAGGGCTGTGGCCGAAAACTGGAGAGACCGCCGAAATCGCAAAACATATACTCAGTTTTAGATCTGGTGATTTTCAAGCCAACACTCTCCAGTTTTTGCTGCCATTTCATCAGTCTGCTCTGGACCTCAAAACCATCCATACGAACAAGAACAATGTCATTGGTAAACAGCATGCACCAGGGTGCGTCTTCCTGTAGGTTCGACGTCAAAGGGTCGATTATCAACAGGAAGAGGTAGGGGCTTAGAGCAGACTCTTGGTGCACATCGAACTTGTAGGTAGAGCCAGCAGATGACCGGACATATGTACTGCATCTGCTGTACATGGCTTTAATGAGCTGCACGTACTTTCCAGGCACACCTTTCTTCTTTAGAGCCCACCACAAAACCTCTCGGGGTACACGATCGTATGCCTTTTCCAGGTCAACGAACACCATGTGTAGGTTCTTATGAGTGTGTTTGTATTTTTCGCACAATTGGCGGATTGCAAATATGGTATCCGTTGTTCTGCGACCAGGCATAAACCCGAATTGGTTTTGGGTGATCTCACTTTCCTCTCTCAATCGTCTTTCTATCTCTTTCTCCCACACTTTCATACTATGTGACGTGAGCTTTATTCCTCGATAATTGTTGTATTCCTGTATATCACCTTTGTTTTTATAGATGGGCACCAGTGAATTGTTACACCATTCGTCAGGGATCGTCTCTTCATGCAACAACTTGTTGAAGAATAAAGTCAGCCACTTATATCCATCCTCACTCAACAATTTCCATACTTCAACTGGTATTTCAATGGGTCCTACTGATTTTCCATTCTTCATACTACTTACTCCTCTTCTCACTTCTTCCACACTCACTTGCCTTACCAGTCCCGTATTGACAGACAGATTTTATAACACTCTATCCCACATATTTTCCTCGTATACTTTCTATCTTTCTTTAATATCCTCATCCTTTGACAATACCTGACCTATCTTGTCTTCACATATTTCACTTTTATTACATCTCTCGCATTCCTTTCTCTCGCCCTTGCCAATCTGTACAAATCCTTTTGACCGGCTGGAGTATCTTTTGAGCTGGAGTTTTTTTTACAGATCATTCTGCAAAGCTGCTTTCGCAATTGCTTCGGCTTTCTTGGCTTTCTGTTTGCAGTTCTTGTATACCTCCTTTTTTGCTTTTTTCATACCGTCATTCTCATTCTCAATACTCTGCCACTCTTTAAATGCCTCTTTCTTATCTTTTAAAGCTTGTTGAACCTCTTCACTCCACCACCATGTGTCTCTATCTATCTTTGCTTTCCCTTTAGACTCTCCAAGTATAGCTTTTGCCACTCTTCTAACATGACCTTCCATTTCAATACAACACTCATTCACCAATTGTTCCTCCATCCTATCATCCATTTCTATCATTTAATCAATCACACGTTCCTTTAGCTCCATCGCACAATCTTTCTTCTCTAACATACGCCATCTGATTCGGGGAGGGGGGCTTATCCTTCTTCTCGATGGACTGGATCTTTAAAGTAACATCCAGGACCAAGTAGCCTGTGTAGCACGACTAAGTCCTCGCCTGGCAACACTTTGCAATTTTTGACGCAGTTGATTTTACTTCTTCTCCAGAGGAAATAATCAATCTGTGTCATGTCGTCACCTGAGTGTTTATTTGTTCAATGTCCATAAGCAACACTTTATACAACAAAGTTTTTACTGATTATTTCACGTGAATTTTATGATTTCTTACAGATTGCATTTTCAACAGGTAATTATATTTTTAATGTTCTAAAGTTCTAAATTATAAAAATCATTCTCCAATCGACAGAAAATTGAATCCTTATGATAACTGCATTTAAAAGTGATTTTCGTCAATATGGTCGATTGGACAAATAAGCACTCAGATGACGATGTGTTGACCACTTTTGTAACTGATCAGATGTTAGTCTCTTTTTTTGAAGTAGGTATTGACTACTGCCAGATCAAAAGCAGATGCAGCTTGCAGCAAGGACTCTCCCTCAGCATTGCGACTTCCAAGCCCCCACCCCCCATGTACTCTTTTGTAGCTCTAATTCGTTCTTCCCACATGCCCATTAAAATCTCCGCCAACCAAGATCTCTTCATGTGCTGGTATATCCATCAACAAAGCATCAGTCTTCCCAGAACTAATCTTTCATTCTGTCATCACATCCAACCTGCGGAGCATACACACTTATGACATTCAACACTACATTCTCAAACATCACTTTCACCGTTATTAGTCTATCATTCATCCTCTTAACATCGGTCACACCTTCTTTCAACACACTATCTAGAACAATTACTACACCATTTCGCTTTCCGTCATTTCCACAATAATACAATTTATATCCTTCCCCGATCTCTCTAACTCTCGTTCCTTTCCACTTTGTTTCCTGCAAGCCGCTATATTTACACGTCTTCTTTATAATACATCCGCTAGTTCTCTTGCTTTTTGACTTACTAACAAGGCAAGAAAATACAATAGTGAATGAAAAATGAGTCTTCTTTATACTTGTCTAAAACACTGTCAGGAAAACAAAGAAAGGTGGAGAATAACCAAATCAACCTATATCGTATTTCTAAAGATAAAATAATAATAAGATCCTGTTTCATATTTTTGTATAGGTTTGTAATAGCATTAACATGTTATTAGCAGTATCTTGTATATTTTTTCATCAACATACTTGATTTTTATGAAACAGGTTCCTTATATCAAGTTATTAATATATCATTTTTCAAAACCCACATCTTATTTAGGTCATTAATAACTGGCCTAAATATCTCAGTACTCACGGGACAATCAAGTTTTGACACTACCGTCACACAGGAGCGAAAAATTGGTCAAGTAGTCCTTTAAAGCTCAAATCTATAGTCAAAGGAACATTCGCAAATCCTTGGGATATCATCAATAAACTACATATGCGTTCAAGATATAAAAAAAAAATATGGTATGCCGTCAAAAGTTACAGGATCGGTACTGACCTGGCGCAGGGCGTGCAAAGCGAGTGGGAGTAGACTTTGTG
Source organism: Coleophora deauratella (assembly GCA_958295455.1). NCBI lineage: Eukaryota > Metazoa > Arthropoda > Insecta > Lepidoptera > Coleophoridae > Coleophora > Coleophora deauratella. The sequence continues at coordinate 5,576,031 of OY282403.1, read as the reverse complement.
TCCGCCGGGGCCGCGCTTCGTCTGGTGGTGCCACTGCCCCCCGCCGGCCACGGTCACCGACCCCTGCGGCGTGTCCGGGGCGCTGGAGCCCCCGGCGGTGCTGGGAGCCCCGGGAGTGCTTGGGGCCCCAGGGGTGCCGGGGGCCAGGGAGCCGGGCGCGGCCGCGGGCGGGCCGTTAGGGTCGCGCGCGCCACACGACTTGCATATCGCACACTCGACGCAGTGCCACCGACCTGCAATTTATTTTAGACGTCACATTACTTGATATTTGATTCGTCGTCGGATATTGTATGAAACTCCATACTGCAATCAACACAGGAATGGCATAGTCTCGCCTCGTGGACTCTCGAACCGCATCCGGTGAGCTCGCACAGTGACAGAGCTCAGACCGTCTGTCTGCCCCGGCGGGAAGCTACGCACTCCCAGTGTTTGGTCGTCAACCAGCGCTCGCCTAGCCGTAAGCCAGACTTGTTAACAACCCATATCGTCCCCACTGCATGGATACGGCTCTCTTCCCATACTTCGGAAAGGTTAGGCCTTACTCCACACGCGGGGGCCAAGTCCGGGTTGGTGGAGGCGGTGGGGCTAGTAGCCAACCCCAGTGTCAGAAGTTTTCAAGCCGCCTATATAAGACCTTTCAATACTTTGTACATGATTGCAAATTATGAATAAATGCAATGAAAGCCTCCGATATGTCTTAACGACAGTCATCTTGATAGCAGCAGGCACCAACGGTTTAACGTGCCTTGCGAAGCACGGAAACGGTCATGACCGTGTCTGTATTCAGTTAACCTGGTCAACGCGACCACGCAAGCCGCACTGAGCCACGACCGCTTCAAAACAAGCGGACTTAACCTAGCCGTAAGTCTAGACTCTAGTATCCTCACCGCTGGGCACTAGCTGCAGCCCCACGCAGTAGATGTGGAAGCCGCGGTCGCACAGGTCGCAGAACAGCATCTTGTCGTCGTCGGCGGGGCGCGCGCATGCGCAGCACGTCTTGCACTCGGCGCACTGCCACGCGTACTCGCGGCACTTGCGGATCGTGTCCGCGCCCAGCTCCACGCAAGACGGGTGCACTGTGGTAACAAACGTTTCACAGTGTTTAACGATATAATAATAAATAAATCCTTTTATTACTGACACTTATGTTAACTTACACATATTTAAAATATACTATATACCTAATTTATTAAGGTTAAACGTCAGTCACCCTATTTCATACAAATTTACCTGGCTATTAACTACACAAATAACCACTATATTTTCGATTTTATCTGTCCAACGTAAACTTTGCAACCTTTTATTTTCTCCAAATGTATATAATTATATTATTTATGTCTGTAATATCATTAAAAACTGCAGTAAAATATCATAAATTTTACGCATGTAGTGGTGTATAATTCAGCACCACCTTTCTGATATTACAGTAACTACAATCTCAACTAGTCTGTTAAGCTTTGTTTAGCCCAGGATTTCGTTTTTAGCGCCATCTTGCATTTTGCTTGAGCATTACCAAAGTAGCAAATTTATTATAAAGACTTTTTAGTCTGAGTAATTTATGCTGGCAAACTTTTTTTATATTCAGAAAAAAAGACGCTGTCAGTCTCACGTCAGGGACATCTGAAAGACGAAAATATTGTTCACCCAACAAGGTCTAGTTGTGAGTTTCAGCTCGATATTTGTGATATACAGGCTGATATTTTTACTTATACAGGATGTAAAAAGATCACTCCGGGAAATTTAAATTATGGGATCCACTCATGAAACTGAACAACTTTTCCGAATGAACCTTAAGAATGCTGAATACTTAAGACAATTTTTGGACACACCATACAAAATTGGTCGGTTAGCTTACCATATTATATGAAATCTACATTTTTATGCGAATTTTGTATGGGTTGGTATGTTAAAGTTTCCAGAAGTTACAGCCTGTATAAGGTGCATTCAAAAATGTTTAGACTCATACCATGCCCCATTTCAAATTTTAACCGCCATCGCTTGTCGAACCCGCGACCTACTGATGTGAAGCGAGCGACTAGACAACGGAGGCGGTTTTCCGGGAGTATTATTATTGTCTCGTTTGACAAAAAGTAAGTAGTTACCAGCAACCACCTGATACAACCCGAACCTTAGATATGTAGATTTTCATACACGGAAAGTAAAATCCCGACAAAAAGTTTCACATATCAAGTAAAATGTCTTACACGTCAATATTTATAGACTCGACTGTAAAAAGTAATGAATTCACGCCATGTAGCACAAAGTTTCAGGTTATAGAATAATTTATTTCTCACAAAAGGATAAACAGTTATTCACTTACACAATATTTTTTGTCACCAAAATATATTCCTAAACATAGTCGTCTATGTACAAAAACCTCGTTTTATTCAAACTCACTTGTCAAACATGGTTATGATAATTTTTTCCAAAGTATTTTGGCGCTTTCAATGTGGAGACATTGAAAGCGCCAAAATACTTTGGAAAAAATTATCAGGCATTCCAGGTTTCGAATGCGGTTTTCTTATCTCTTCAATTAAAGGCTAAAAAACAGTATCGCTCCCTATCAGAGCATGAAGTATAGGCAGCATTGTTGCTTTTTATGTTCTTGAAATTGTGTCAAAATCGCAGCATGTTAAGGTTTTATTTTAAATTACTTACCTATACGAAAACTTTATTTTTAGATACATTTTGTAAATACGAAACTCCTGATTTAATTCTATTACAAGACCAAAAAAGGAACAATGTTGTCCTTATTCTATGCTCTAACAGGGTGTAACACCGTTCCAGCCTCTAATGGAGGAGGAAAGAAAACCGCGTTCGAAACCTGGACTGTTTGTTCTCCAGCAACTCTCGGTTTCAAAACGCTGGCTTGTGGAGACATTGCAAGCGCCAAAAAAGCTTTCGAAAAATTTATCATAACCATGTACTTATGACAAGACAGTTTGAATAAAATTATATTTTTGTATTGTACATAGATTTCTCTGTTTGTGGTATAAAATTATTTTAAATTGATTTGTTTTAAATATGTTTAAGATCCAGCTAGTGCACCAGCTTAAACGATTGCAGGCGAGAATTATTCTCTAAAAGAGACCGACAAATATATAATATTCCATCAATGGACAAAAGTTTTCAATAACATCTTCTGAGAGCACTATACCAGGGTGTCCACGTATGGGATCAGACATTAGTGCCCATTCAAAATCTCTCACGTCCGGCTTAGTGAAGGTGGGAAATAACCACAAATAATCAGTAGATACCGACATGGACTACTGCTGTGGCTGCTACCGCTTGTTTAGAGCTAATTTGGTGCAAATGCAGTTCAAATCACATTGTGGCTTTAGATGTAACTGTTAAAAAAAAACAAATGAAATGCCCCGAATTATGCCTTTGCAGTTCACATTTTCAAATGTCGGAAGAATGAGCACTCAGCTAGAACAAAGGTATACTCGTTATTCATTAGTCATGGGTTTCTGGCCTAATAAAATATAAGCTTCCCTATTCCCAACTAGTTGTTGTGCAAGTGAGGTACTTACACATCTGGATTCTGGACGAAGCGATCGCCCGCCCTTTAGGATACGGTGCTAAATATTTTAAGAGGGAATAGGAAATGGACATTAATATTTTTTTAAACAAAAATAGTTAAGATAAGATAAGATAAATATACTTTATTGCACACCAAAAGATTACAAATAACAACGAAAACATAAAATATTTAAACATTGATATGCAAAGGCGGTCTTATCGCTATCAAAAATAGCAGGTTCGATTTTTGTTAATTTTAATTTTTTTGTCTGACATGGTACAAAATCAATCCAAAACTGAAGGCTGCATCCTCGGTTCATCCGAAAACTACACCAAATTCAAGATTATTGCCCAATATAATAGATAACTGAAGCGCGGCAGATTAAAACGCTCACGCATGCCTTGCGCCGTTCAACGTTCAAAATTTATTTCTGAAGCTTTTTATTTAGTGATTGCCGTTAGTGTCTCTGTTTTTTTATTTTTGATTAGTTTGGTTTTCTACAAAAAAATTTTGTTTATGCCATTAGTGCACATTTTTTAAACTATAGCATCTTGTTGGTTTTTTTTATTTTTATTTTATTAGTTTTTTTCACAATATGAGTAATACATTGAACAAAAGTAATACAAAAAATGAAAGCTCCATACTCGGTTTATTCGAAAACGATACCAAGTTCAAGATAATAGGTCAAATAGACCTGCCAGGGGGTGTGGGGTGGCTACCGGGCTAAATCAGCTTCTATTTATGTACCATATACGTGTGCCAAGTGGTTTTCTTTAATCATAAAATTTGACCTCGGATACATATAAGCTTACACTATTCAGGTGCCAACAGTGAAGGAAGAATTTTTAAAAATGAATTATTTGTGCTATGTTAGGTACCTTGTATTTTTGTATTTTATCCTGTACAGAGAAAATAAATTAATTATGAATTATTTATTAATATTCATATCCGCCATTAAAAAAGTTACCTTGTGTATCCAGAATTCAAATAAAATTAAATGTATTTCAGAACAGAAGTTACAAATGGCACATTTAAAACACATTTTTTATCATCAGTACAACAAAAAAAACCGGCCAAGTGCGAGTCGGACTCGCGTACCGAGGGTTCCGTATAAATTCATAATCACACATGTCTTGAACTCTATATTTTTTATATTTGCGTTGATTGAATGAAAGGTAATTTTCGGTTTACGATTTATGACGTATTAAAAAAAAACTACTTACTAAAGCTCGTTCAAACCAATTTTCGGTGGAAGTTTGCATGGTAATGTACATCATATAATTTTTCTACTTTTATCATTCTCTTATTTTAGAAGTTAAAGGGGGGGGGGGACACACATTTTACCACTTTGGAAGTGTCTCTCGTGCAAACTATTCGGTTTGGAAAAAAATGATATGAGAAACCTTAATATCATTTTTGAAGACCTATCCATACCATACACGTACATGTTTGATGAAAAAAAAATTTTGAGTTTCAGTTCTAAGTATGGGCAACCCCCAAAATTTAGTGTTATTTTTTTTTCTATTTTTGTGTGAAAATCTTAATGCGGTTCACAGAATACATCTACTTACCAAGTTTCAACAGTATAGTTCTTATAGTTTCGGAAAAAAGTGGCTGTGACATACGGACGGACAGACAGACAGACATGACGAATCCATATGGGTTCCGCTTTTTGCCATTTGGCTACGGAACCCTAAAAAACTAGATGCTTTATCCTATACTATTAAACGAGTTAAGTGTCCCGACGATTTTGAAAACGGCTTGAAACCTTTTGATGAAAATCTAGGATTAGGGGTTAAAAATCACCATAAATCCAGATCTATGAGAGAATTATCTTCGAAAAGATTCATTTAAGGGAGAATTCAATTAATGATCGAAATTACATAATAAGGAGAACGCATATGATGCTTAAATTTAACCATCGCTTATAGGTACATTGGTAGACTAGCGGTTTTGGTGCGAGCCGCTTACGTTTTGCTGCTTTTAGGTCCGGATTCGAATACCACCCATGAGACTTTATAGTTCTTTGTTTTTAATTTTTTTTGTGTGAACTTATGTAAATATTATGAAAATAAATATAAAGACTTAAGAGTGATAAAAAAATATATTTTAACCTCTTTGTATTTTAGAGACAAATAGCGCCATCTTTGGCCATATAAGTTAATAATATACCTGGTGATTGTGCCGCTCTGTCCCGTGTTTGAAAATAGGAAATTTTCCAAGGTTTTCTCTAAACTCAACCAGATGGCGCTGATAACATTTGCAATAAGAAAATCTCTAAAAAGTCGCCAAAACTGATTGATATTACTGACTTATAAATGATGAACAACTTTCTAATATTACGTATCATTGAATATTTTTCAATTTTTTTTAATCAAAAAAAAGGATGATTTGCATGTATTTTTTTTCAATAGAATCAAATTATAAAAAAATATTATAGATATTTTCAGAACAAATATTGCTTGTCCTTTCGTCCCTTAGAAGGCCACTACCGACTAAAACAACACCCTGCAAAATGTTTCATAGAAAATATATCTTATATGTACTACTAAACAATTTATCTTAGTTTATAAAAACTCCGATTGAACGAGCGACGCTCGATCTCCCAGCTAGTTCAATATAATAAGAAAATTATCAGTATCATTATTTATATTAGAATGAATTATTTTAAAATTATAATACCCATTTAAATTCAGTCACTGGGACGATATTGGGTTGTTAAATAAGTAACTATGATGGTTATCATCCCAGCGAATGTGTTATTATCAATCAATCTGATGAGACCGTGAGAGTGAGTGACTGAATTTAAATGTATATTGGAGTAATTTATTATTCTTTAAATGATTATACTGATAATTATGTTATTTTAATTAACAAAACATCAACTTTTCTTAATCAATTTTATCAATTGAAAAACTTTCATCTGTATGGATAAAATAAATTGAAAAAAATAATAAAAAAATGAATCTATTTTTCTCGACAATGAAAACTAATTTCATGCTGCCACTACACGGAAGTAATAAGGGGGCCATTCCCTATAACATATACATAAAAGTTATGGTAATCTGTGATTCCTAAGTTTGATACTCTCCTTAGCTTGCGGAGGCACTACCGTGATTCCAAATAGCGTAAGACTTGGCTTGTAAAGGCTTGCAAGGCCGTGCCTCCACAAATTTTCGACATCACTTCGTATCTCCTTGCATGATACGTATCTCCTTGCAGGCTATTGCTAGGCAACGTTGTTATTCAATAAATGTTATGTGACTGAACAGATATTTTATGTTTTTAATATTGGCGACGAGGCCAATTCAATGGATTTAAAGAAATTAAAACGTACAAGAAGCTCAGTACAGTTTATTAACGCGCACAGAAAATGTGCTCGACACTCAAGACCCAAGTAAGTATATAGCCCCGCTTGGAGTCACTCGACAAAACAATAAAGGAATTTCACGAAATACAGAACAACATAGAACTAGAAACCGAAGATGAACATCTTGAGGAAGAAACCTTCTACAGATTCGAGTTTGAGAAGTTGTGTATAGCACTGAAAACTACATTACGAAAACTAAGTATTGCTTCACCACTCAAGGGGAGACCTCAGTCCGCTTGAGGCAGACAGAAACTCCAAGAGGGACTCCCTACCTACTGATGTTTGGAAAAGAGTTCAGAACCAAGCTACATGCCATGCTAGTCCCATACCTAGACCGGAGCCACGTAGTCAGAGGACAAGGAGGCATTTCTCTCCTGGAGACAAGGTGGCCAGGAGTTACTCCTCTCTTGCCCAGAAGTTTGAATTCGGCACAATAACCCGACATCTGGGTGGAGTACATTATGAAGTCAGAACCGATGGGGGACTCCTGTGGATCCGTCACCTCGACCAGCTGCTGCTGTGTCCTGATTCGCGGGGGAGACGTGATACATATATCCTTGCAGGCCAATGCTATGAATGATTGCTATGCGACATTGTTATTCAATAAATGTTTTTTTTTCTTTTAAAAAATCTTTTCTTTTATCGCTCTTGGGTCTTGTTATTTACCTATTTACTTATGTTCATACTAAATAAAAAAATTAAAAGACAAAAACAATAAAGTCTCGTAGGATACGAACCCGGACCTAAAAGCAATAACGTAGAAAGTTCGTACAAAATTTGCCGCCTGCACCTCTGGGTTATGGACTACTTATAGAGGTTAGTCAAAAATAAGCATCATATACGTAAAAAAATTATGTATGTGTGCGTAATTTGAGCCCTTATTCATACGAGATAAACGCAAAACTATAATTGTAAGGGGACAAATATATCGAAATCCTTATTAAATTAACATTATTATGGTTTATTAGCGTACATTGATCATGTAACTGCTCGCTGTTTTACGTAGTATAGTTTAGGGTTATTTATACTATTTTTAAATCGAGAAACCAAGTTATAGTCAGATTAACGCCATCTAACGGATTTTTTCAACCAGGGAGCACTAACGTTTAACCTTAAATGAAACTATTTTAATTTAACACATCGGCAACCTTGTCAGTTTGCCTTCCGGCATAGGCCTCCCCCAGATTTTTCCAAAGACGTCTATCCATTGCCTTCCTGGTCCATGTTCCTCCAGCTGCTTTTCTAATATCATCTTCCCATCTTATTCTTTGTCTCCCTTTTTTCCGATATACGATAAATAAAACAAGGAGGTCTTAGGACAACACTCTCAACTGTAAAAAGTCGACTGAAAGATGTACTGACTAGGTCATTCTCCTTCTTACCTACAAGAGCGAGCGGGATAACGAGACACTACATTATGGCCACTCCCTGCCCCTCACTACAGGCAAGCCCACCCCACCCCTCTACAGATTCAGTGACTGTTTCTTAGCATAAATCACTCGACACACATTTACACATGTACAAAGTTTATATTTTTACATATAAATAGAAATAGGTAATTATAACGCGATACTTTGATGGAATGTCACTGAATGTGCCGCTGAGCTTAGCGTAGCTTCGTTATACACATTCTCAAAGCGTTAATACCAGCCAAGTGTGAGCCGGACTCGCGAATGAAGGATTCCGTACCATCGTACAAGAAACTCCAAAAAAGTTCCGCGTGGTAGGAACTTTGTACTAGGTAGAAAAAAAAGACAATTTTTAATTTTTTTTTTAGCTATACTTTACTATAGCAATACAAACTGCAAGCGTCTACCTGTTGCTATTATTAAGATCAAGCAAAAACACCAAAAAAATATGTTTCTAGTAGAGGATACCCCTTTAATTTTTAATTGATTTTTAAAAATTGTTGTTAGAGCGGCAACAGAAATACACACTCTGTGAAAATTTCAACTGTCTACCAATTCGGTCCATAGGATACAGACCGCTGACAGAAGTTCCGTCCGTCCGGATGGACAGCAAAAACATAAAAATTTCTGTGACTCACGGTTGGCGTTGCATGTGGCGCAGACCAGGAACCGCTCGTGCGTGTGCTTGCGGTTGGCCTCGAGCCGCAGGTGACAGGCGCGGCACAGCGCCACCTCCCCCTCCTCCTTCACCTCCCTGCCCTCCCTGCCCTCCCTGGAGGTCTCCGCCTGGCTGCTGCGCTTCGTCTTCGTTAGCTTCTTCCTCTGTAACAATGCAAGGCGATGTTAGATAGCCATAATCGTTAACAACCTATATCGTCCCAAATGCAAGGGCACGGGTCTCTTCCCATAACACGGGAAGGTTAGGCCATACTCCAGATGCGGGGGCAGTCTGGATTTTGTAAAAATTTTTATAATATGCGAAATGTTGTTTGGGCAAGCATTGTCAAGCATTGACAAAGAACAAAAATGATTGCTTGGTTAGGTCTAAAAAAATACTGTCGATCTTTTATAGCGTCCACTTATGCCACAAATGAAAGTAGTAGATGGTTTGTAAAAGAGGGAAGCCGACATCTTTATCATTCCTTTGAAAAAAATACTTCGGAAGAAATTTAAATAATAATAATAATAATAATTTATTTATTTCAGACCATAAGTCCATAATGTGGTTTTGTTTCTACTAACCACATTATGGACTTATGGTCTGAAATAAATAAATTATTATTATTATTATTATTTAAATTTCTTCCGAAGTATTTTTTTCAAAGGAATGATAAAGATGTCGGCTTCCCTCTTTTACAAACCATCTACTACTTCTTCATTTGTTATATTATATTTTTTGTAGCGTTCTGGCATAAGTGGACGCTATAAAAGATCGACAGTATTTTTTTTTATCCTTTAATACACGTACAAATACAGTAAACACAGCATACCTTAGCCGGCCTGTCGGACGAGCGGTCGGACGAGCAGTCGGACGGCCACTCGCCGTCCGAGTCCGAGCTGGAGGGGGGCGAGACGGGGGCGGGCGGCGCCGCCAGCGCAGTGTTCAGCGGGAAGTACCTGACGACAACAGACGACAGTTAAGTTTGCTATTAACTTATATAGGGCCCTTCTGAAATATGTGAAATAAACTGTGTTTTTTACGCATACAATTGAACAACTTTCTTTTATTAGGGCTCAAATACAAAACTGCGAATCGCTGCGATGCGAATTCGCATCGCATAACTGTATGGGTAAATCTATGTAACTGTATGTGCAAGCTCGCAGGCACAGACTTTCACCCCGCTCGAGCGGAGCGACGATATAAAACTTCTTTGCTCGCAGGTTTCTGCGATGCGACGTCGCAGCGCAGTTTTGTGTACAAGCCCTTATACAAAATTCACAAAAAAAATGTGGACTTCTCATACAAAGTTGGCAAATTAGATAGTCGATTAGTAAGCCCATCTGAAATACTTAGATCTAATAATATAAATAAACTCTTTGCACACAATGTAAGACGATAAAAAAGACGAGACCATTTAGGTTATAACCGTGTCTGCAGTCAGTTTACTTGCGCGATCGAGCCGACTACACAAACCGCACTGAGCCACGACCGCTTGCCCTTTTCCAATCCAATCTATCGTTCCCTCAATACTGAGGATCATGACCATCATGGCCTAGAGAAGGCACAGAGTTCTCCATCCGGATCCGTAATCACGGCATCTCCTCTTACCATATTTATGTTTATTAGTGTTTAGTTACTGTTCTTTTTTTTAAAAAAAAAAAAACCTATCTGTAAAAAGACAGATAGGTCTATAAGTAACACTATTTTTTAAGCAATTTGTAAAAGATGGTTTGAATCTAATAAAAAAAAACCTCCACTGGAACGGAGACGGAAAAGGGGCGATCTCACAGAAACGTTCAAGATACTCAATGGCCACTACAACGTGAGAAACATAAAGGATCTCTACATGATGAACCAAAATAAGAGACTGAGAGGATACTCCTTAAAATTAACAAAACCTCCATGTGCTAGCAACCCCAGAACTCACTTCTTGCCATTTCGAGTAATGAAATTGTGTAACTCTCTCCCAGAAACAGTTATTAGTGCTCCAACAGTGAACAGTTTTAAAAATAGATTTGATAAACATTTAAAAAACAAATAAACACAAGTGCCGTGATATACACGCATCAGCTCACAGAGCTGCTAGTGTATCTACTAATAATAATAATAAAAAGGTTACATACCTGAGCTGGTCCGACGTATAGACGCGGTATGAGTGCTGGTACTGTCCAGGCAGCAGCGCGTGCGGGTAGAACCCGGCGGGCGGCTCCACGCGCACACGGGGGGCGCCGGCCCCACCGGGGGCGCCGGCCACCCCGGACGCGCCCCCCGGCCGCCGCCGCTGCACCGTCCACGTCTGCAGGTCCGCGCAGGCCGGCCGCCGCAGCGCGTTCAGACGCGCGTTGAACTCGCTCACGGCCGCCATCGCCGCCGCCGCCATGTCCTAACACGGAGATGCAAAAATGAAAATGTAGGTACTGTGTGTTCTCACTCTTCGGAGGAAAAGGGAGGTACCTCCGCAAGGACAGGTGTTATGCCTGGGGACCGGCCGTGGTCCAACCGTTAATGGTTAAAATGATAGTTCAAACGTTATTTTATTCGAAGTAGGTAGCAGTGTACCAATCTGAACTTGGCCCCCGTGTGTGGAGTATGGCCTAACCTTTCCTAGGTATGGTAAGGGTACCCGTGCTCCTGCAGTGGGGAAGATATGCGTTGTTAACAAATAATAATAATAATAATAATAATAAGGGACCGAAAAGCACAGGACCGGTCGCTGTCGAAATCCTTGGGGGAAGCCTTTGTCCAGCAGTGGACGTTTTTAAGCTGAAACAGCTAGTGAACCTATAACATTTTAAAATTACCTGTCGACTCTTCTCCAAATCTACTTTGGGGGGCTCCGGCTTGGTCTCTGGCTTGGACTCTATCTTCATTTCCACCCGGTCCACCCTCGGCTCGGACTTGGCCTCCTGCGTTTCCTCTGAAGCCTCCGCTATCTGCCTCTTTCGCTGGTAAGAGCGGTACTCTTCGTACTTATGCGGGTAGTCCGAAAGCATAATGTCTAGGACCTCGCTCGCGTCTACCGCTGTCACTCCTGTTGGTAAAATTAATTGGTGTGTTATGTACATATCTGTGCAAGTATGTATAACTAAAACAATGTAAGCTTGTGGGAATAATAACTAGGTAACAGTGACCTTGCATGGCAAGGGTATGCAATATTTTAATTACTGTCATTGAATATAATTTCAACAGAGTTTTCAATTTCCCAATGATATTGACACCTTAAAGACTATAAACGCTTCTTACCAAGATCACAAAGCGCCTCAGTGACCAGCCCCTTGGCGAGCACGTAATCCCGCTCTTCCCCGGCCACGGGACGCCGCTTCAGCTCGGGGTAGCGCCGCTTGAAGCCCTTCACGCCCAGAAACATGGCCACTTGCTCCTGGATCATCATCACCTGGGAACACAAGCCGTATTTTAAGACTCGTTATCTTGCATATATCGTGGCCAAATCATAGGAAACGGTTAGATCATGAAATGACTGGCGATATCGTCGAGGACGACAAAACAGACCCAACGGTATATGGTAGCGTTTTTTGGTACCAACTTTATGTGGTAACACCAGTAACCGAACCTATAGCTTTTTTGGAGCTCTTCAACAATATGGCCAGTCACTTCATGATCTGGTCAATTCTATGAACTGGCCACGACACATACATAGTTTTAGCCTCGTTAACGTAGAAAACAAGAAACTTTAATAATAATAATTTAATAATAATAAGCTATAATTAGCAAAGCAACGAGGAAGATAGATTCTCGAAAGTATCGTTTACTCCACACTTACAAAACAAAATGGAGATAGAATTAGCAAAGCAACAGGCATGATAGGTATTCGAGTGTTGACCACAGGCCGCAACTAAAGACGTATGGTTCATTCCAATCAAAAAAAAGGAAAATGTAAACAAACATAGTATGCAGATGACATTGACATGTGTCAGTTCCATAGTAAGTTTGTTTACGTTTTGCTTTTTTTTTATTGGAATGAAGTATAGTGTTAGACAGATTCCCTTATAGATATAAAACAATTTGTTTTTGCTCAAAGTCAATAAACCTAGCAGAAGGTGCAAGTAGCGGTGAAGGAAACTGCAAACTATGGTAAAAGTATGATAACTTTACATTCTTTTGCGCTTCCCTGTACATTTCTGATAGGATAAAAAAGTCGTAGCAGTTACTTACTTGACGTTCAACGTCTGGCTTCTCAGGCGGGGGCCAGACATATTCCTTTACATCCGCGGCCGTCCAAATTTTATTACTGTAATAAACCATACACAATTCCATCACAATTTAGTTTGAAAATATCAGTTTCAGTGTTTGTTAATGTACTGACAACGATCCTAAAGCTAAATCGCAAAAGTCGTAGAACAAAAGTTGAACAGTATGATGGCATATTATATCCCTGTATAGAATAAAAATTCAAACAAAGGCTTTTAACGGACCTGTCAAATAAATCTTCAAATTTGGACTTCTTCAATTTGCTGCTTTCATTTGTTGAGCTTTTGAATGAGCTCTGGGAGTCTTCGTCAAGTAAATGTGAGGATCTGCAGGAAATAAAACATAATATTATGTAGTAAAGTTTTAATATATAAACATTATAAAGCGAATTTTTAGGTAAGGTTCTTACTTTGCAGGTGTGGCATTGTCATCCATCATGCATGTCTCCTCTTCAAAGAGCTGGACAGTGGTAGTGGCTGGGCCACAAACTCTGCCATAGATGCCCATTGTTTCCTGAAAAAACAAAATACATAAGAGGAAATCTAAAGCAGCATCGAGAGGTTGACCTCTCGATCTTGAAGCTTGGGCTCCAAGGGATGCCTAAAGAGTTGCTTAGGCGAAGTGTAATTTGTTTGATTAAAGCTAAATGTTCCCCTTAGAAAGTGCTATGTTAAAGATGTGACCCTCAGTGAGATGCAGATTTCTCATTACCTTAAATGGTTCCAGCAACACGACTGAACAAAGTCGGGCTTCTCTACACATTAAACTTATAACATGATATCTGAATAGAGATATTATTTTTACACTTTTAAAAGGTAGGTGATAATATGGCAAACCTTCATGTAGACGGCGCCACGACCGCCGCCCCGGCCCCGGCCGCGAGCGCGGGGCGTGCGGCCTCCCCGGCCCCGGCCCCGGCCCCCGCGCGAGCCCCGCCCCCCGCAGCCGCCACTGCCCGGCCCGCTGGGCGTCTCCGGACTTTCTAACTTCAGCGTATTCTCCAGCACCACCTTGAGAAACCACAACAAAATAAAGTTGACAAAAAAATAATAGGACAAATTACAAACGGTCATCTATGCAATGGGAACCAGAGACTAGAGCCCACAAGGCGACACATTTCGACTTTAGGAAAGCGTTCCAAATTAGTTTCGTTAGAGTAATTTTTACTCTGACAGCAGGATAGCCTATTATATTTTGTGTAAGTGTGAAAGGGACAAACTCTTGTCAGGTGAATCTTAACTTGGTTATGGAACGACTTCTAAATATTAAACGTTGAACGCGGTAAACCGTGAGAGAAGATGCGATATGTTATACAGAACTATAGGCAACCTATTTAAACCGAGAGGACTAAAGCCGCAAGAGTGTATTCTTAAAACTCCATATTGTCCCCACTTCTAAGCCTGTCGGCGATGTTTGTCAGATGTTTTTAAGCCACCCAGGCGCGGATCCAGGGTGGGGGCAGTGGGCAATGGGTGCAATTGCCCCCCTCCCCCTTGAAGCCTGACCAAAGTAAAACTTCTATAAAATGCAAATACATAGAGGCATTTCTTAAATATTCAAAAAAATTCGCCACTTCATAAATACAGGTACACTGGAAATTTGCCCCCCCCTCCCCCCGAACGAAATCATAAAGGCCTCTGACAAAGCCTAACGACTGTCATTTAGTAACAGCAACCGGCACCCACGCAACGGCTTAACGTAGGTATTTTGCGAGGCATGGAAACATACCATCAGTCAACCCCAAAGTGTGGTCAGCTAACTTGGGTGATCAACGCAACCACGCGAGGCGCCCGTGCGACGAGACAGTTATGGCTCAGGAGTCATAACTACTTCATTTATAACGCAGTACATGCAAAGCAGGCGCGATTAATATAAACTGTACCTTCAGCTCCGGCGTGGCGGACTCACGGCGGCGGCTGGACAGCGGCGTGGCGCACGCGTCGAGCGCCTCCGTCATGCGCGGCAGCTTGACGCGCGAGCTGGTGGGGTCCTCGTCGCCGACCAGCCGCGCGGCCGCCTCGGGCGCCGGCGCCGGCTCCGGCCCCGGCGGCTGGGGGGGCTCGGGCGGCGGCCCCCGCGCGGCGCCCCTGCCGCGCCCGCGGCCCCGGCCCCGGCCCCGCGGTTTTACGAGTATCGCAGGCCGATCTCTACAATTTTTACATATTATATTTATAATTCGTTGACTGAAGTATTGTGATAGAAAAGTATAAGTAAAGGGAAGGGAATGCAGACTGTAGAAAAGGTTGGGTATAATTGAATATATGCCAAAAAAATTTCAGGATAATAAGGTACAATTCAAAGAACATTGTTTTAGAAGAACGATATTCAAACAATTTGTCTCTTATTGTAAACTAACCTGGAGAGTCGTAGCGATCGCTGCGGTCGCTCCTCCAATGCTGGGACGGGCAGTGGCTTAGTTTCCGGCGAAGGCAGAGGCTTAGCCCCTTCCGAAACCGGTAGCTTGCGCGGCCGGCCTCGCTTCTTCGGCTGCGGCGTTATATCCACTGGCCTGGGTACGATCGGCTTCTCCTGCTCATTATTTAACTTTGCTACGTCCACCTCCAAAGGATCTTGGGGCACCTCATCGGGAACTATTAAGTCTCGAGATTCAGAGCTATCGGGAACTATTAAGTCTCGAGATTCAGAGCTATCGGTGATTATCAAGGTGCTGAGTTCAGTGTGAGAGTTTGTGATTGGAACTTCGATGACGTCTGAGCTGCATGTGGAAGCATTTGACTCCAACTCAGCATTTAAATTCTTATTCTCTGCATTGTCCATTTCTTTCAACGATAAAGCTTGAGCCTGCTTTGCTTGTAAATTTGTTAAGATATTGTGTAATTTTGAATTACCATTTTTTGCACAGTTATCATTATTTAAAATAGTATGATTGATTATTTTGCCTCCTTGTTTTATTTCCAAGTTACTTTTTGTTACTGATGCATCGACTGGTTTTGCTTGCAGAGGTGTTATAGTTAAAGATTTATTTGATAAAAGTTGTCCAAGTTTCAATCGCTTTGTTTCTAATACAGTAAGTTCCGAGTCTTTACTCTGAGGAGTACTTATTTCTTCTGTTGTTGAAGTGCGCTTAGCTGCATTGCGCCTTGCAATCGGAGTTTTTTCGGTCTTTTCAGCAGTCTCTACTATTCTGGAACTTCGTAGCCTTTTACCCATTAATATGACAGGAGTTAATTCTGAAATTTGCTTTTTCTTGGTATTCACAGTCTTTTTCTGTGTAATTTTATCATTGACCATTTCTTGAGTATTTTCGGATATTTTGTTGTGCTTGGGACTTTCTGGCTGTTTTGTTTCCTCAGTTATGATTTTTGCGGAAGGACCATGGTCAGTCTTATTTATTTTCAAAATTATTCGAGGCGAGTCTTGCCCTGAACTTTGATTAATGCCCTTTTCGGTCGTATTTATTTCTAAGGGTTTAGTCAAACTGTCCCTTATGTTATCATCCAGATCCTTATTTGTAACTGGAGAATTGGCATTATTTACTTCTTTAGAATAACTATCATCAGATTTAGTGTCCTTTGACTTACTTTGTTCATAATTTAAAGAATCTTTATTACATTCCTCTATGCTCTGAACTGGTAAATGATTAACTACTACATTCTCTTCAAGTCTAGTGTCTAAGCCGTCTTTCTTTGTTTCTAATAATTTTTTCAACAATGTGCAATTCTGCACTGAAGTTGTTGGTCTCCCTGTATGCAAACCAGATTCTTTAGCTGAAATTTTATTTAAATTCGCAACTACACTTGATTCATTTACACGTCCAATTTTGCTAACTTTAATATCTTGTAAAGAGTTGGGAGATAAAGCTTTTGCTTGTTTATGGTCACTAACAGCATTAAATTTATTTATTTTATCTTCTGTGGCAATAGTTTCTTTAATTTCAACTGATGAGTTTTGTCTCAGAGCTTCCAAAATCGATGACTTCTGACTGGCGGAACTAGTTGGTATACAGTTCATCACTTTTTCAGAAGACTGTACAACTTCGGAAGGTGTTAATTCCGACTCTTTAGTCAAAGGTTTGATGTTTATTTTAGATACTACAGGTTCAGGTTCACTAATATTATTGCAAGGATGTTGCATCTCACCTTCAATATTATTACTTTTTAAATCAGAAACTTCTGTCATAGTCTTCATATTAATTTTCATAACTAAAGGAGGATTTTTAGGAGCTATCTCCTCGTTGACACTTTTATTTCTTTGTAATTCATGATCATCAGGTTTTACTACTGGTTTTATATTGAGTTTTGTTACAGTAGGAATACTGGCTTTGAAGTCAGATCTGAGACCTTCCCTCTTAGGGGATGATGGAGTTTCCTCGGGCTTGATTAAAGGCTTTATATTGAGTTTGCTGACAACAGGAATGCCTTCATCATTAACTTGCTGTGATTCCAGTGATTCATTGGGTCTAAGTATTGGCTTGATGTTCAATTTGGTAACAGTTGGAATATTGTCAGTATTTTCATCACTGGAGTTCCCTGTCTCTGACGATTGATTTTCTGAATCTTTAACTTCTTCCTCTGCAGGTTTAACAAGTGGTTTTATATTAAGTTTTGTAACTGTCGGTATACAATTTACCTCCTTATCAGTATTTAAATCACAGTGCATCTCTTCTTCAGGATTTCTTATTGGTTTTATATTTAGTTTTGTTATTTTAGGTACATTGTGTATACTAGATTCGATATCATTATCTTTAGGCTTTATAATAGGTTTAATATTTAATTTCGAAACTACAGGAACTTTATCACTCGAACATTCAGCGGCTACTTCAAAATCTGTCGGTTTTAACACAGGTTTAATATTAAGTTTTGAAACAACAGGTACATTATCATCCATTTTATCAGATTTTTCAGCATTAGCAGGTTTTACCACCGGTTTGATGTGTAACTTGGGAACAACAGGTCTATCTTCAGATTCAACAGTGTCACAATATTCGGTCGGTTTCACTATATGTTTAATGTTAATTCTTGAAACTATAGGCACTTTTTCCTCTGAACTTTCTAGTGACTCAGAAATATTTTTGGGTTTTACTACAGGTTTGATATTTAATTTTGTTACCACTGGGATATGATCAGAACTACTAGTATCAATTGTGGATTTTCTTGGAGTTTTAGGCATACTGTCTGAATCGGATTTAACTACAGGTTTTATTGTAATTTTAGGAATATGAGTGCTTTCTTTGATATCTGATGCATTTTCAGGCCGGTCAGATGTTCCTTCTTTGCTGACTGCTTCAGGTGGTTTCAATGGTTTTATTGTCAATTTTGGACTTAGTGGTTGTCCCTCTGATTTTGCTACTGTTTTTATTGTCAACTTTGGCAATTTTTCATTGATTTTGTCTTCTGGTTGACTAATTACTAATGTTAATTTAGACATAGATTCCTGTTCTTGAGTTGCATTAGACTGAATGCCTTTTATTGTAATTTTAGGAGCATTTTGCTCTGTGTAAAACTTACCTTCACTTTCAGTACCAGGCTTACCAAGTTTTATTGTAACCTTTGGCACAACATCAGATAGCCCCTGGTCTGAAGTAGAGGCTTGGTCTGATGTGCTGTTACTTTCATCATTTTCAGAACTCTCAGATTCTGAAATTTCACTACTACTGGATTTTCTGTGTACATCATTTACTTTTTCCGGTGGTTTAATAACAGGCTTAATGTTGAGTTTAGTAACTGCTGGTATTTGTTCAGTTGCCTTTTCACTTTCCTGTTCAGTCTCAGGCTGTCTTATTGGTTTAATAGTAAGTTTTGGAATTGGAGATTTTATTTCCTCCGACTGTTTGTTTCCCAACTTAATGGTCAACTTAGGTATAGATTTTAAAGGATCTAATGCATTTTCTAGAGTTGCATTATTAGACCTACTTTGTCGTTGTTCATTATCTATTGTAGTTTCAGTTGTAAATGTTTCTGATGCTGAACTAGTTAAATTAATCTTGATAGGTGGAACTGTCATTTCATCACAAATTTCTCTTTTTGATGATGATGGAGCTGTAGATTTAGTACCTGTGATATTTTCTTCATCCACTTGGGGTTTAACTTCTATGCAATCTGTACTAATATCTGGTCTAGGCACTATAGATTGACCAGTAGCAACCTTAGCGGTGGTAACCTTTTCTGATGATTGACCAGTCCCAACTATATTAGCGGTAACCTCAGCGGTAGGCAATGCAGACTGATCACTTGGAACCACATTTCTTGTAATTTCTGTTTGATCAGGCCCATCAACATTTGTGGTAATATCTCTAGTAGGGATTTCTGGTAGATCCGTTGCAACCACATCTAAAGTAATATCAGATGTATGTGTTGCTGACTGATCCATTGCAACATTTGATGAATTAGACACGGGAATTACTGAATGTATGCTCTCTGATGATGTAGACTGACACTGATCTCGTTCTGAAGTAATTTCAGCAGCAAATTCTCTACTGATTGGTACAGGGGCAAGTTTTTGTCTAACAAGTTTAATTTTTTTAGAAGGACTCACAGATGTTTCTGCTTTGCAGACACTTATTTCCCTTATATCACTAATCTCATCTGGCTTAGTATTATCATGTACAGAGGGTACAGCATCTGATGAACTAGACACATCTTTTGCTATACTTTCAGTAGCCGAGTGGCCAGTTGTATGTACATTTACTGTTTGTGAGTCTACTGTGGAGGAGACAGTGGAGTCGGGCCTCCGATCATTTAGTGAGGGTCGCACGAGGCGCCGGCGCAGCGGAGAACGCGTCACTGGCTCTGCCACTGACCTACTGCCTTCACTTACACTACTGTCACTTGATGTAGGTTCTACACTTTCAACAGTAACATTGTCTTGGTTATCACTGGATGACACACTTTTTATTGTCCGCTCACATGTAACTGTTTCATTAGTGTCCGATACGCATTGAACAGGCTCTATCGCACTTCTGATAGGAATATTAGAGGGAGGGCAGGCAGAAGTCTCAGGTTCAATATTTATAACTGCACTATTATTTTGAGAACTATTCTTCGATGCCTCTGGTTCTGCACTTAACACTACACTGTCAGTCAGGTTACAAATATTTGATGTTTCTGGTCCAGTGTCTATCACTTCACTAGGGGGGCATTTTGTAAGCGATTCAGGTTCCGTGTTTATCACTGTACTCTCCTGGGGTAAAGTTGATACCACCTCTTCATTGCTCGGCTCCAATGAATTGGCCCGTGTTGATACTACGCTATCTTGTTTTGATGCACTTTCTGCTGCATAACTTTGACTTGTGTGCTCAGTGAGTGATTGTGCTGTGCAATCAAGTGGTATGTTTTCACTTTGTTCACTTTTAGTAATGGATGGTTGTGACTGTTGTGACTCTGTGATCTGTTCTTGTTCATCTTCAGTGTCCCCTTTACTACAAATTCCACTAGTTTCTGCATTTGGGCTATCGGTTTCGGCGACTTCCGTGGAGTTACTTCGCCGCTTGACAGCGTCAGGACCGTCGACGATCTCGTCGATCAAGTCCAGGAGCGCCTCGGTGCTGGTGTTGATGTCCTGCGCGGACGGCGAGGGCACGCTGTCGTTGTCGTACTCCGACGCCGAGGTGGTCTCGGACGCCGCCGCGGCCCCCGCCGCCTCCTGACTCGCACCAACATCCTCACTGCCACTGAAGCCTTTTTCCCGCGCCGATGTTCCGCGGGAAGCGCTCGTCGCGGCACCCGCATCGTCTTCCGATCCCTCCATTATCTACTACTTTGCGACGCTGTCATATCTGAAATACAAAACGCTGTGCAGGTGATATTTACGTTACGAATTGGTAACCTGACGACGTGCAAGATTGACAAGCCACAGGCACCATTCTAATTCACCATAACGCTACGGAAATTCCTTCACGGGATCCATAGTGTTGATTATATACCTACACATGCATTTCAATTTCATATTCACAATGTTCACAACACGTCTTGAACGCGTGCGGGGTCTTGAAAACTTCTTCAACTACGTGAACCGGCAAACAAAAAGCTTGTATACGCCATTTTTAAAACCAAAGACATGGCAGGTTTGGCTGTATGAGCCAATAAAAAATATTTTACACGGACATTTCGGCCATTGTCGTGTTGGTAAACTGCATGAAGCCCATAGATCGCTCACTCCACTTGAGCTTTTCGTTTGAAAAAAAGAGTAATGTATATGCGTTTCGACATGTGCTAAAAGGAGTCAGCTAATAACTCTTCATCACTCCTTCATGCAATCCAAGCCCATCCAATGAAATTAAATAATTATTTTATGTAGCAACACTGACAATAATCAAAATTATTTTTATTTTATTTTCCTGATTTTGCCTTTTTTTACGAATTAATTTTATTCCTGAAGTTCATTAGTAAATAAAAAAATATTCAAATATACTAAAAGCGTTTTTATTTTCTCCACAACTACATGTTGCGTTTATGCGTTTGTAACGTCGGCTGTCTGAGTAGGATGCAAAAAATACGGAAGAAAGAGAACGAATGACGAACGGAGATGGTACCATGATGGTACAGAGAAATGTATGTTTTCTCGCTTTAACGTATTTCAGTTGTATTGCACCTTCTCTATTTTGTGAACTAAAAATGGCGGAAATATAGCATTTGACATTAGTCTACTTTTGTCTATGGACGGATGGCGAATCGAGTGAAAGGACGCGTTCAGAACCTACACTCTCACACAGCGCAACCGTTTACTTTACTCTGACCACAGAGTAGCATAATATAAATCGCGTAAGTGTGAAAGAGAGGGTACACAAGAGTGCAAATGGTGAAGGTGAAGAACGTCAGCAGCCAGCATCGCCCGCAAAGAGTAAAGTACCGCCCGGCCTTCTTGGAGGCAAGGCAAGGCACGTTGTTGTACGAGTAAAGTGCCACCAACTTATTTGTAGAACGGAAAAAAGCGAGACGTCATTTTGCTGTTGTCAGTTTTTTCGGTTGTGGCGCCACATAGTTTTAGTATATACACGGTAGATTCGACACTGGAATAATAATAATAACGAAAGAAAGAGATGATGTCATTCTCAACTAGGGCTGCCATCCGTCCCGGTTTCCCCGGATTTGTCCTAGTTTGAAGGGCGTCCGGCCGGGGACCATCCGAGCGGGGTTTACAAAAAGCGTCCGGGAAAAACCCGGACGCCTTTTGTGTCCATAGGACAACCTATCAATTGAATGTTATTCAATAAATTAAAACAAATTTTAGGTAAAAAATCACTAAATCACGTCCACCTACGCATACTTCGGCGCAGCACATTTTTGCCGTGTAGTCGGATATAGTTTAAACATTTTGTTGTATTAACGAGAAAGCAGGGCTTGATTTGGTTGTTGTAAGAGTATTTTCTGAGTCCACTTGGCTAGCTACCTACCACCATCTTAGTCTTGCTACCAAATGTCAATGTTGACTTATAACATTGATGTGTTCGGACGTGAAGATAAAGGCAGTGAAGAGGCATAAACGCAAGGAAGAGAGGGCAAGGGGGTGCATTTTCACCTTCGTATATATTCAGCAAATATACGGAAAAAGCCATAATTTCGTGTTCGCTTCGCTCGCGCTTGTTTGCTCATCATATTCTAGGGTACATATTTATGCGGTCATTGCTTAATTAGCAATTTACTTATGATAATTACGAAACGGATAATTTATAGGAAGATGCACCCCTTTGAAAGCAATTCTGCCGTCGCACTGTAGGCTGAGATTAGTCTTTCATAGACATTCAGCGTTTTTTTTCTAACATATAATTTTTTTGGAAATAAGACTATATGACTTTTCTTAATATAAGTGTGCATAAGCATGATCTATAGTACCCATTTCGAACAAAAAATATATATTTAAAAAAAACGCTGAATGTCTATGAAAGACGAATCTCAGCCTAAATGTGCGTCGTCGCCCATGTGTTTATTACAAAAAGCTATGGTGTCCGGGTATCGACGTAGAAACAAATGGACTTCGGGTCAGCGTCCAAAAGTGTCCGAACCAAAAGAGTAGTAAAACACAAAAAGAGGTCTAATTTCGTACCAGTCTTATTTTGGTCGGCCGGCTGACTGCACGTCCAAAATGGCGTACTGCGTCGTGAAAAGTTGTAAAAACTATTCAAGTAAAGTGAAAAAACAGGTTGGAGTATCATATTTCCGGTAAGTAAAGTCTTGCTTTATCATTTAAAGTATTGTTTTGCTAAGAAACACAGTAGTTTATTTTAATTTGAATTACACATTTAGTTTGATTTCCATGAGCGAACAATCGAACTTTGGAAGAAAAATTTTATAGAGTCGCTTTCAAGTATAAAGTTTCTTATTAAAATATTTTGTAACTTTTTACTATTGTTTTTATTACATGAAATATTTTATTTATTTAAAGCTTTCCCCGAGATCCTATACGTTGTGCACTATGGAAAAACATTATAGCCGAATCGTGACGAGAAGAATACTTTGTTCCGAAAAAATCCACTTTGTTTGCTCGAATCATTTTCAACCTGTATAATTCATATTTAAGCGTGTTTCTGTGTTTGTTATAAAAAAAATAAACAAGATTCTGCAAAAATAAAAAATACTTATAAAACATTGCCAACAAAAAAACATTATAAGTGAAATCTACTCCATTACTTCTCTGTCTTCACTCGAAGCTGCTTAAGGTGAAGTACGTTCCAGTCGAAGCTTCGTATGGTGATAAATTGTTGCAAACAAAAACAACCGTAATGCAATGACACACGATCTAAATGCAAATGTGTTGTTTCTATGCATATAACTACGTGTGGATAGGTTAACTGCGGACGCTTTTTTCGTGAATTATGTACTAGACCCGCCGTCCATTTGATTCTACGTCGATGTTTCCGGGGGAAAAAATCTGACTTCACCCAAATGTCCGGGGTTTTCGTAGTTCTGGTCCGGGATCGGCAATTTAGGTAATGGCAGCCCTATTCTCAACTAATGTGTGTGAGTGAGATACAATCTCCAACACTTGTCCCTTTCGCGCGTATGCGATTTTGGTCGTTTGCTTACAGTTAATTGTAGGCAAGCAAATCAGTAGTCTCTAGAGTCTAGAGCAATTACGTGAAAAATACGCGAAAGTTTTCATTTTTACTTTCTTGAGAAGTATTTGGTGAAGTTGAGGAGAAGGTTTGCAATAATAAATCGCAGTGTTATTGGCTGTAAAAGCCGGGATTTGCGAAAAGAGCCCGATATAACATTTCATCGATAAGTGCTCGCATTTCGCAATTTTACAGTTTGTAGATAAGATAAGATAATGAAGAATGTTAATGGGTCCGTTAAATCACTTGAAACTTTATGACCTTGTAGCCTAAATGTCTAGAAATACACTTGTTTTTGTTTCATTTAAATCAAGCGAGTAGTTTTGAAGTTACGATAATTTTAGTTTCCGCCTTTTTCAAATACTTCGCTCGGGCGCGCCAAGCGCGCGTGACGCCATATCGCAACTCGCCGCTCTCACCGTACTGTGTTCTTCATACATTGCTATCGGATGGTCCCTACGTTCGCCCACAATAACATTTCTAACTGTAGTTTTTTTATGTGAATCGGTGTTACAGTTGTGTTACAAGTATAATCGATGACAGTTTTAAAAATTGATTGAAAAATCGAATGATTCCTTAAATAGACGAGTTAAGCTACTATTTCTCAAATAACTCCGATTTCTTTACCGCGGCCGCCGAGACAATGATTAAAAATGCAAAAGTACTTACAACTTATTTTTTTCTTTCTTATCACAAATCTGTTTATCCTTATAAGATACCTATACATATATACCTACATACCTATTTTTCATTACTAGTATTGAAAAATTTAGGTAATAATGATATTTATGAACTTAATATTAACGTGGATGGGCATCCCCATCCACACCCAGAGTACACCAGAGTATGCGAGATCCGTCTACAGTCCGTCTGTCTAGAGCCGAAGACTCGGGCAGTGGCACCCACGCAACGCGCCTGAATTAGACTATAAGTTTGGTTTAAACCGGTTAATTTCGTTCTTATTTCGGTTAGAAAACCGCTCCCTGGCTAACCATTATTTTATTCAAAAATACCGGTTAAGCTGGAAACCGGGTTTAACCTGAACGGAATCGTTAACCGAAATTCGAACAAAATTAACCGGTATTTGTTAACCGGTTCCGAACCTTGGTGGTGGCAGTGGTAGTGTATTAGTAGTCGTACCCTCACTCGACACGACCATAAAAAGGGGGGGGGGTCGCGAACTAAAAAAAAATCTAAGTCCCTGGCCCCTTTATAAACGCACAACTTCGGGCCCGTTTTTTCCGGAAACGGTTTATCCTACGAATAAACTTAACATGACCAAAAGTGTTCCATTCCCCTAATGGGTAGTTTACACGTATTAAGTAGCGAAGTAATTAACTTAATTTTAACAAAATTTTAAGTAAATTTCTGTGTGTAAACAGTCACTTATCAGCTATTAAGTCATAAGTGGTAAGTTAACGATTTAGTAGACAAGTGCACAAGCTGAGTGCACAAGTAGAATAGAATCGAATCTATTTTTCGAATAAGTTGCCGCGCCCCCCGCACCGCGCGCTCTCCCCGGTGGGCGTGGCCTGCTACTAATGGGTAGTTTACACGTATTAAGTAGCGAAGTAATTAACTTAATTTTAACTAAATTTTAAGTAAATTTTTGTGTGTAAACAGTCACTTATCAGCTATTAAGTCATAAGTGGTAAGTTTTCGATTTAGTAGACAAGTGCACAAGTAGAATAGAATCGAATCTATTTTTCGAATAAGTTGCCGCGCCCCCCGCACCGCGCGCTCTCCCTGGTGGGCGTGGCCTGCTACTAAATGGCAAGCAAGTGTAGACTTTTAACGTGAAAACGCTACACACAAGTTAAAATTTAGTTACTACTTATCTACTTACTACTTATTACGTGTAAACGCTTGACCACTTAAAATTAACTTACTTTTAAGTTAAAATTAACTTGATTACTTCGCTACTTAATACGTGTAAACTACCCATAACGTGAAAACGCTACAAACAAGTTATAATTAAGTTACTACTTATCTACTTACTACTTATTACGTGTAAACGCTTGACCACTTAACCCTTTCGCGGACACTCCCTGGACCTTGTATGGGATGCTTGAGCAGTCATGTCACCAGCGAACGCAATAGGACCATATACAGTGACGCAGACTGACAGAGCAGTTGACGTCTATAGCCAGTCTGTCACATTTCATTGCACCTAACCTAATGAATGCGACATCGCTTCTATAGCATGCACCGGCCATAGACGTTATGTCACATTACTATTGTTGTAACACATATAATAGGTCAGGACGGCCTGGGACGTCGACGGCTATACCAGATATACCAGCTCCAAAACCCCGAAAGCTTTCAGCTAGAGTTGCACAACCACTTCGAATGCCTAGAAGAATGTGAAAACGTGGACTATTACAATGACAGGTTCGTGAAAATTGTCCAAACGGCTGGGAATAAGGCATTCAAAACCAGCCGTTCAAAAAGAACATCTTGGATCTCTAATCTCACCAGCAAGCTCAAAGAGGAACTCTGAAATCCTCTGAAGATGCTTGTCAGTATCGGCGACTAACAGACAGATCTCCAAGTCCTTGACTCGCGTCATC
Organism: Coleophora deauratella; assembly: GCA_958295455.1. NCBI lineage: Eukaryota > Metazoa > Arthropoda > Insecta > Lepidoptera > Coleophoridae > Coleophora > Coleophora deauratella. Next base: position 5,549,278 of record OY282403.1, on the reverse strand, counting down.
ACCGATGTAATACAAATCATATTAAAGAGGCTGTCGAGCGCAATAAAGTGTTAAAAGTATTCACAAGAGATCTGCCTGTTGGTCAAAGCCAACTGAGAGAGCTGAAGACTGAGTTTTTAGAAGAGGTTGTCAAGTTCTACGGACAATTATACACGACCACACGCTTACCTGTCAGAAAGGCTAAAAAGCCGAGAGCCAAATTGACCCGACACTATACTGAAGATATCTCCGACGTCTGTGCGAGATTAGAATGGCTCTCAAACAGTTTAAAAACAACAAGGCACCGGGTGATGATGAAATTACGGCTGAGCTACTGAAAGCAAGTGGAAAACCGGTACTTCAAGCTCTTCAGAAGCTGTTTAATTCCGTCATGCTTGGGGGAAAATGCCTAAAGCATGGCACAGGAGTGTGGTGGTGCTCTTTTTTAAAAAGTCCCAGCTGAAGATCTATAGACGCATCTCAATTCTGAGCCATGTCTATAAGCTGTTTTCGAGAGTCATTACGAATCATCTCGCACGCAGGTTTGACGACTTCCAGCGTCTGGAACAAGCCGGTTTCCGAAAAGGCTTCAGTATCATTGACCACATAAATACGCTGCGGCAAATTATATGACAGAAGACCGAGGAATATAATCGGCTAAGCAAGACGTTTTACCTCCAAACCGTTCATCGCTGCCCTGAAGAGGTTTCAAGCATCTGGTCAGGACAGGGCCCGGCATTAACTCACCTTCGATTCGCTGACGATATCGTGATCATGACCTTGGGAGTCTTAGGCATAATGCTCGATGGACCCAGTAGAACCTCTCAACAAGTGGGTCTTAAAATGAACACGGACAAGACGAATATTATGTCTATAATGAACTAAAACGACAAAATAATGTTTGCTTTTGAGCCTTAAACAGATAAACCTACAGTAGTTCCATGGTATATCCGGGGCTATCCTGGTTACATCGTCGAGTCAGAAGCCTAAGATTCTTACTTTATCATCAAATCAACATAAGTGTGCAAAATTTCGAAGTTGTACGAAACCTAACAGCTTATAAAAATTGCTTAACCCTTTCGCGGACGCGCAGACTATAACCGTCATATGTGGAGAATGCAGAGTGACAGGATTGCTTTACACGTCTTCATTTGATTTGCTCTACGGGCGAAACGGCTTGAGCCCTCCTCTCCCCGAACAAATATGTTAGACTACAACATATAGTGTCACTCCTGTGATGTTCACAACTCCGTAGGTGTCACATTTAATGGTTTAATTACTCGCACAAAACACCTTCCCCCGCGTCCCAACTCCTTCGCTTGGGTGTCACGCCGGCTATAGCAGTCGTTGTTGTATGAAGCGTTCTTCAGTCACGATCAAAGTGCGCCAGGGCGAGGGCTATGGAGTTACGCTTTTAGCGCAAAATTTAACGGAAATGTAAGCACGAAAAAAATCTTGGTTTTACTAAATGAATTAGTTTTATCAATAACTATACCAAAACAACAATACAAAAGATCATTCTGCGTTTTTTGAGCTCTAAAAAGCTTAAGCTAATACATTCTATTAATACAACCTATTGTTTTCCTTTTCAAAGAATATGTAAATTGCTATATGAATCAAATCTGCTTAAGCTTAACTTACTTTTAAGTTAAAATTAACTTGATTACTTCGCTACTTAATACGTGTAAACTACCCATAAGTGACCCCTACTCGATGTAACAGTTAAAATGGGGGAAGTTACGACCTTTTGGTATTGAGTCGGATAAGCAGGGGGTTGTCAGCCGCTGTTTATACGTTATTATCGCACAGCACAGTGGTTTCGCGCCCATAGAGAGGTGCGTCAAAATTCGAAACTTGGTTGTTTAAGGATATTTGCAATTGAAACCAGTGTAGAATTTTGTAAACATGCATTTTTTATTAAATATAAGTAAAGAAAAAGGATGTACATGTTGTAAAAAATCAAAAACTTAACCTAATTAAACGAATAATCTATAAAAGTTTTTACAAGCGAATATTTTCAAATTTTATTAACAAAACATAAATCTTAGGACACAAAAAATGTACTTTTACAGTAAATTTACATACTAACACAAATAATGATTAACTACCCATGAAAATCTTTTTTAAATTTCAAGTAAATCTAACGCGGCTTTAGATAAAAAAGATTTCATTTTTCGGCTAAGTTTACGCATAGAAGAGATAAAGGGATCTGAGTTTAATAGTAGTCTATTCAGGAGATAAGTATTAGTCAGAACACGGGACATTTTACGTGTGTGTTGTTGTCTAAACCGTTTAATATCTTAATATCTTAAATAATATAATAATTCGTATAATTCGCCTATTGATAAAAGTGAGTGTTCAATGACTTGAGAGCCATGAATTAGAACTTTATGGACTGAAGCTGGAAGATTGTACCATGGATAAGTCTGAACCAGTAATTTAGCCGTATCTAATGCGTTATCTTTAAATTTATCAGAACTAATTTTGTATCCAGACAAAAGTGCCTCTAAGATAACACTGCACCTTGTTATTAAGTTTTTGTCTAAACCTGTGATTTCAGCAGATATTTCAGCATTAGAAAAAAATGTACTCGCAGTATTACCGTCATTAGAAGTCCCACTACCTCCAGCTTTAGGCTTATCAACTATCAAACCCAATCGTTCTCTAAATTCCTTTTGAATTCACGTCTTTGACTCTGCAAATAGCTGTTTATCGGATTCAGACCTAACCTGCCATTTCCTAATTGATAATCTATAAGAGACATGCAAAAAATATTCAAAAAATCTAATCCACGAGTGCGGAGGTGACAAACCAAAAGCATACTTATCATCATCAGCTGGTTTTGCTAAGCAGTTATCTATGTCGTTCATTTCTTTTGGGGTTGCTTTACAAATGTAACATCTAAGTGAAGAGCTACCGCTTTAAGGCGTTGCATACTTTAACATCAATCATGGTTAATTGCAACTCATGTCGGATGGTTAAAGTTGTATCATTAAAAGAAACTCGCATAGTTGTAAAGAATTGATTTTATCTTTTTTTAATACTGCTCCTCCTGAATAGACAACTCAGTTGTTTCATTTTTAAATTGTAACCTGATGGGCCTGCAAAACCGCGTGGAAAAACCTCCGTGTGTCCATCACTGTTGATGTTATTTACATACAAGCGAAGAGGGACATAAGAAGTAACAAAAAGGCTACTATCGTCAGTCGTTTGTCCGTCAGTAAAATTTTGTTTGTATTCGCTCTGCCCGGTAGTTCCCTCGAAACCCCACTTTCCCATCAAAATGAGATTATCGGCAGAAGTACTAGTCAGGGTATCCAAAACAGGTTTTTGTGATTTTATGATACGTGAAGCTGTGTGGTCTAATAAACTTTGCAGTTCAATTTCAGCGCAGCTTTCTGTAACAATCATGGTACTTGAATCGGGGCTACACACCTTTTTTTCTACTTAAAGAGATTTCTATAACTCGGGAGAGAACTAGCATTTAACATAGTATTTACAACATTTTTAATCAAAATATATTGATGCTTTGTTAGTTTAGCATCCACGAACAGTGAAAGAACCGAGGCTGTATCTAAATCTGGCAATGACGCAGCATGTGTACTAGACGAGTCATTTAATGCTTGGGCCATTGGGGATCGTTCTGGGACAACTCAGCTAAACGTCTTTGTTTGGTACGCTTTGAGCTTTCTAAATAATCAACACTAGGTCGACCTCAGCGTTTTTCACTGCCTGTGACTGAAGAAGATGGCTCGGATGACTCAGACTCAGTCACCATAACCATAACCTTCTCTAACTTAATACATATTTTTTCCTTAATTTCTAACCAATCACCATATTTACTTAAAAATCTAGTTCTTTTGTACTGTTGCAGGCGCCAATATTTTAAAATTCTATCGCAAATACTATTTATGCTTGCAATTAATTCATCAAAATTATAGTTTTCCTTGTCTAAAATATTGGCGCCTGCTAACTCACAAACTTCAGAAACAACCTGCTTTTTTCGATCTTCTTCAGTTTTAGATATACCTGATAGATGAATCAGATAAAATATACATGCAAGAGAACTCGCAAGAGTAACAAGTACCTAAAACAAAGTTTTTTTTTCTATTAATGATTGTCGTAGCAGCTGCTACGAAAACGTCTACGGACACTTTGAAGCAGTGTAAGTGTATGGGTGCCGGACGTTGCCGGACCCAATTTCTATTGTATATTAAGGCTTACTCTATCTAGTGAATGTAATTTTAAACGGTTGAGCACGGTTGAACCATTTTGAAAATCTAGTTAAAATAATAGTAACTACGAAAAAAATACTCGAAAAATACATTGCCGGTAGCAGCCATATATAGCTTTAAATAACAGTATTTAAAAAAAAGTTTAATGCAATAAATAAAGAAAAAACCTTGGTTTTGTAAATCCATAGCACAGGAATTTGCACAAACAACCAATTCTTGGAAAACCAAGCCCGAACAAGCGACGCTGCACTAATGACTTTCGCTGATAACACAGTTGCGGAATCGGTGCGCGCACTTCGGAGGTCGAAGGAACAATGATTTACGCACATTATGTAAATAATATATATACTTTATGGTAGCTGGAACTTCGTACTACCCCCTCCATATTGTATTTTTCATATTCGTGACAATGATTTTTTCGATTTTTGGCGTATGGGCGGGACCACCGTGTATCGGCTGTTTTGGATAACTACCCGATAACAATCGCTCTTTTATAACTATAGTCTTGTTGCTTGACTCTTGAGATTGTGTTTGTGTCTAAAGAGCAAACAGCTACTAATATAATAATCTGTGGAGCAGACAAAACGTGCGTGAAAACGTATTTTGGAACACAGCCTAAAGGAAAAAATTGAGGTTACTTCGAGATTTTCGTTTATTTGTTTTTTGTTTCATGTCTCGAGGAAAAAATACATAAAGTGAATAGTTTATCAATCAGTGATAATGACAACAATAAGACCATTTACTTGTGAAGATATGCTAAAATTTAACAATGTGTAAGTACCAAGATTGCAATTTTTTTGAAACGATATAAACGAAAATAAAAAAGCACTGAAGAAATATATTTTGGTATTTACAGGAACCTGGACCCACTAACAGAGACGTACGGCCTCTCCTTTTATATTCAGTATTTAGCCCACTGGCCTGAGTATTTTCAAGTAGCTGAGTCACCAAGTGGCGAAATAATGGGCTACAGTGAGTTTTACTTAACGCTTAAGTGCACCCTAACCAAAATAACTAGGCAGCCCTCTTAAGTGCAACCAAACCAATTTTTTAAACTCACATAATTTTTTTAGTTATGGGTAAAGCAGAAGGACATGGAGAGAACTGGCACGGGCATGTGACGGCTCTGACAGTCAGCCCAGACTACAGGAGGCTAGGTCTTGCTGCTACACTAATGAGTATCCTGGAAGATGTTTCTGAAAAGTAAGCACTCAGTGACTATTAGAAGAACAAAGTTGTTAAACTTTTTACTGCTACGTCATCATTTTTTAAAATCATTATGACAATATTGATGTTGAGATAGAAATTGATGTTGCACAATCCATATTAGAGCCAATGCTGGCATATTGGGAACAATTTGTCTATTGCGTGGCAGTTAATAGCTCATAAACTAAAGAAAAGTGGCTCTAGATTTATATTTGTTTTTAATTTTCAGGAAAAAGGCATATTTCGTTGATTTGTTTGTAAGAGTGAGCAATAAAGTTGCAATCAATATGTACAAAAATCTTGGTTATATTGTTTATCGGACTGTCTTAGAATATTACTCCGGCGATCCTGATGAAGATGCTTATGGTAAATATATTAAAATGTTAACACTAATACCTATTTACTTATTAAAATTTATTTTTAACTTATTAAGGGTCAGGTATTAAAGAATGAAAAACGAAAAAAAATAAAGTAGTTTTCATTTTATTATCCGGGGTACATATTTTTAGAATTCCCTACATGAGAGCAAGCTATGTATAGCTGACCGTGAGAAAAGCAGGAGTCTTCATTCCAGAACATTCCACAACATTAGTGTTCCCTTGTGTGCACCTTACCCCTACCCCTCCACTCCTCAGCCTCCCTTCCTCCCTGCACCTCAGCCCAAGCTCCTCAGCATTTTTTTTTGTTGAAGAATGTTGAAACTGTGCTAAAGGTAAAAAATAAGTGAAGTGAAAGGTTGATGTGTTGCTGTGTGTTGTATGGGAACGAAAGACTGACATACATAATGTTTTTTAATGAGCGGTGATTAAATTCACCATATTTGTTGCTTTAGTGTTAAATAGGTTTAACTAATCTTTATTACTCTCTCTTTACAGATATGAGAAAAGCATGTTCAAGAGATGTGAACAAGAAGTCAGTGATACCACTAACACATCCAGTGAGGCCTGAGGAAGTGGATTGACCGTTAGATTAATCATTTGATGATACTCATGAAACATTAACGTAATAATTATAAATAGTGTTCTTAAGTAACATTGTTTTTTTTTTTTAAATATGGTATCCATAAAATACCTAATACATTAATATCCAGGACAAATCACACACAGTCATCTGGCCCATAACTAGGATTCCCTGTATTATGGGAACCAGAGACTGATATTCATACACATATATAATACACATTATATGTTTAATTACTCACATATACATATAGAGATAATACATCTAGACAACGCAGTTGTGACTCCTCCCTCTGGTGTTGCGGGTGTCTATGGGCTGCGGTAACAGATTACCGTCTGCTCGTTTGCCATAAAAAAAAAGACAAGACAAGACAAATCTGCTCATCACAGAAATGTATGCCCTGGGTGGGGATCGAACGCACGGCTTACGGATCAGTAATCAGGAACACTAGCCACAGTCAGTCACATTACATTCTGGCAGTTGACTGCTAGTCATTTGAGTTACTTTTTATCAAATGTAAAAAACGGCATTTTATTCTAAAAATGTTTGAAATTTTGTACGATGACGTCATTGTTCAAAATAGTAGTTTGCATACTAATTAGGAAATTCTTATAATTTAAAAATTGAAAATGTAATGAACTAAAGAGCTATTTAGTCAATAATATTTTGTAATTTATTTTTCATGCAGTTAACTCCCGGAAACGTCGCTGGATGCGGCCAGCGCAAGACCGATTGTCATTGAACCGTTGTTGTTTTGAAGTTTATCTTCCAGTAGTAGATAGCTACTACTGGAAGATATTTGTAAGTGGTCACGCAAAAAGGGACCTGAAGGGATTGGAAACGGTTTTTTTTTGTTTTTCATGAATTTTGTTTCTATGGTCTTTCAGCTTTGTTTTGGTCTAATCAGAATATTTTTAGGTGCCGTAGTTTTTTTTTATGGATTATTTAGTGAGCCGAGGCAGTTAACTCGTAAACAAACTGAAAAACCTCAAACGCGATTTACTCGAAATCAATTATTTTCCCTTGAGGTCCCTTTTTGCGTAACTACTCACATTTATATTTTATTGCCTATAGCAAGAAGACAGCCTACCTGTACTGTACATCTCATTATTATACAGGAGAAATTTAATTCGTTGTACTCCCGGTACTGTGGTTTCTACCCATGAAACTGAATTTATTAGACCTATATTGCGAATTGACTATAGGTTCCATAGGCAAAGTTGTTCAGTTTTATGAGTAGAAACCACAGTTAGCGGTAGTACAACGAATTAAATTTCACGGCGTACTTTAATTACATAAAGATTTCGTGTACAAAAAGTTTTTTTTTTTTTTTAAAATTAACTATAGTTCTGACTTCTGGATAATAAAAATGGTAAGTATGTTTTTTTTTAAATGTAAATGCATTTTATTTTTTATTTTTAAAGTAACTTACAAACTCAGGTGTCTAGTTTAAATTAATTACTGTCTTCTTCACTACTTGAAGATCGGTTTTGATCTTTTGGAGTAGCATCTTCTTTTGTTGGAGTAGTGCTTTCTCTTACTGGAGTAGTGTTTTCACTTACATTACTTTCTGTGCTTTCTTGTGTTCTCTCATTTTCAGTTTGAGGTTTATTTGATTGTTTGTCCTGTTCTTCCTCATCATTTGCACTTTCTTTATCAACCAGATTGTTACTTCCTTCAGGTGGATCTTGAGGTACCTCTTTTTGTTTGCGCCAATTTTTTGCCGCAGCTAAAAGTTTCAGGTTAGGTCTCACCATCTCATCTTCAGGGAAGATGTAATCGAACACTTCCTCCCAGCCTTCTTCAATACCATCATCACTGATAATCTTTTGCCTCTTTTTCACCCTCCTAGGCATCTTAGCCAAAACTTTTTCCAGTTTAACGTCATCCCCTATCTCCGTTTCAAACTCTTTCCATGCTTCTAAAAGAAGAACTCTCGCTTCTTTTTCACTGGCACTTCTCAGACTATCGTTAGCCCTTTCATACACACGTCTTGCTAGTTCAATATTGATGTTGTCAGCATTTTCTGCATTCAATTCAAACCTAGCATAAGATAACCAGACCTTAACATGAACAGTTCTCTCTAATAGCCTCTCATACAGTTGTCTCGCTCTTTCCGTCTCTCCCTGAGAAACTTCGAAGTCAATGTAGCTTTTCCACAGAAGCTCAGGCATATCTAGTCTTGGTTGACCCACAGCTATTTCGTATATTGCTCTGGCCCTATCTATATCTCCTAGCAGGGTTTCCAATTCAGAAAACTTGATCCATGTAATGCAATTCTCAGGACCATACTCCAGGAATTTCTGATAAAGTATTCTACATCTGTCAAATTCTCTCAGCTGGATTTCCAGATCAATGTATCCCCTGTATAATTTATCTCTAGGGCACATTCCTAATGCCAAACCCAATGATTTTCTAGCTTGTTTCAAATCTTTACATCTCACTTCGAATTGAGCATACATCAACCATATTTTGGAGAAAGTAAATATTTTATGAGGAATCAATTCTAAGCAGGTTCTGTAAACTTGTCTGGTACGTTCGATGTCCTCAGCTTCTAATTCTTCATACAATGCGTAATTAATCCACAAATAAATATACCGCCTCCAAAACTGTTTTTCTTTAGACGGTGGAACATTAGCAATAGCTCTTTCATAAGTATCTCTAATATCATCAACATTCCCTTCATTTTCCACCAGCCTTATGTAGTCAAACCAAGCATCATAGTTTGTTGGGTTCTCAATAACTTCTTGCTCATACATGTATTTTCTCTTGTTGACAATAACATCCTCTATGCCAGACCTGTCTCCATATTTCTTTTCATGTATTGTGTATGCTTTATACAATTCTTTATTTCTATCTTTAGGAATATGATCAAGTGCATATTTGTAAATGACTCTGGCTCTGTCATGCTCCTTCTGATTTTCTTCAAACTTAGCAAATGCTATGAATAATCTTTCATCTAATTCTTCATCGCCAAAGAACTCCACTGCCCTCTCATACACTTTTCGTGCACCATTGATAAATCCATGGTTTTCTTCAAACTTTGCATACTTTATCCAGTTCTTCACATCAGGGTGCACCATAACAAATCTTTCGTAGATCTGCCTTGCCCGGTCCAGCTCTTTATATCTCAATTCAAAGTTGATGTATGTCTGCCAGGCTTGTTCATCTGGTTGCCATTCCATCCAACGTTCAAATACCTGTGATAAAATAACAAATTTTAAGTTTGTGTTGTGAATTTATCAAGCATGTAGGCTTGATAAAGACATAGGGTACTTTACACCATGCAATTTTATTAGAAAAGGTGATAGCTACATTTCTACTAATAGCCTCATAGCATGATTGCTGCTCTCAGGTCAAGCAAAAACTGAGCATGGCTATGGATAATGTTTATAGTGTTTAGATAAGAAAGAAGAGCAAAAGTCTCATGTTTTCCATGACATTGATAACAATCAAGAGCACAAATAAACAAGTCTTACTTGTCTGGCCCCTGCAACATTTTCCAACATCTCCTCCATATAGGTGTACTTGTACCAGAACTGGGACACTCGGGGCAAGATGGTGACAGCGCGGTCCCACAGGTTACGAGCATGATTCACTTGCCGGTTGCGCATTTCCATCTCAGTGTATTTTAGCCTGAAATAAATTGTATTTAATTTTGCTGGCAACTTAAGTAGCACTGAGGTGGGCATTTAAATTTTTGATAGAACACTAATTCCTGTTAAACTCATTTTTGTTGTTTCACTTAGAAAAAATATATATTATACATAGTTTTCTATCTATCTATCTATCAGCCGAAAGAGGTCCACTGCTGGACATAGGCCTCCCCCAAGGATTTCCACACCGACCGGTCCTGTGCGGCTCGCATCCAGCGGCTTCCTGCAACCTTTACCAGGTCGTGGTTCCACCGAGTCGGAGGCCTGCCCACACTGCGTCTTCCGGTGTGCGGTCGCCATTCGAGAACTTTACTGCCCCAACGGCCATCTGTTCTACGAGCTATGTGCCCTGCCCACTGCCACTTAAGTCTAGCGATTTTGAGAGCTATGTCGGTAACTTTAGTTCTCCGACGTATCTCCTCATTTCTGATTCGATCATGTAGGGAAACACCAAGCATAGCACGCTCCATCGCCCTTTGGGTGACTTTGAGCCTTCTTATGAGGCCCATAGTAAGCGACCATGTCTCGGATCCATATGTCATCACTGGCAAACACACACTGGTCAAAGACTTTAGTCTTGAGACACTGCGGTATTTTGGACATGAAGATATTGCGAAGCTTCCCGAACGCTGCCCAGCCGAGTTGGATTCGACGATTCTTCTCGAAGTTGGACCTAACTAACTAGACTGTTTGTCCCAGGTATACATATTCGTCATCAACTTCGAGTGTAGAGTCTCCAACCTTCAGAGGAGTGGGTGTAACACGGACGTTTGACATGATTTTCGTCTTATCCATGTTCATTTTAAGGCCCCGGGCGGCATATGGAGGGCGGCGAGCGCCGCTTTTTTTTTTTGCAACAGTGTCAGATATTAGATTAACAGAGAAGAGTTCAAACTTGAGCGTGTACGTCTTTGGGCTTCTGTATCTGCAACAGACCCAAACTTAGTTATGACAGAAGCTTCTCTAAACTGCAGTTAATTCAAAATTACCTAACGTTGATGCAGACCGGCCGCAAGTGGGCGTGCAAGGCGTGCATAGCACGCGGGTGGCACGACCAGGGGGGACGGCAGATTGAGCGAACGAAATATATGATAAAAAATATTCAAAGATATATGACCCAGCTAAAACGTCATGAAAACAAATGTTATTGTATGAAGAATGAAACCCGTACAGCAACGGCGCAGTTACTATTTTACAAAGGGCCGGCCTTTGTGTCGTGCCACCCGTGCAAAGACACAGGACGTCGAGTTCATGGTAGTTGGGGTACCTACCCTAACTACGGCGCTGAGCGCTCCCAAGTAAAAGGGTTTTTGTTGGTTGAATATAAGTATCTTTAGATATAATTATGTATTAAAAATTTTTGCGTTCGCTTCGCTCGCTCATTATTCCAAAAAATAAGCTATCAAACGTGACATGCACATCGATATTGCTTTGAAAAAAATACGAAGAGTACATTTTTAATTGATTACAGAATTTGGCTTTATTAGACTTTTTTTACTAATAATGAAAATAGAAAGGGAAACAAATTTCCGTTCCGCCCCGGGCGGCGAAAACCCACGCTACGCCACTGGGGTTTTTGTTGGTTGAATATAAATATCCTTAGATATAATTATGTATTAAAAATTTTCGCGCTCGCTTCGCTCGCTCATTATTCCAAAAAATAAGCTATCAAACGTGACATGCACATCGAAATTGCTTTGAAAAAAAATACGAAGAGTACATTTTCAATTGATTACAGAATTTGGCTTTATTTGACTTTTTTTACTAATAATGAAAATAGAAAGGGAAACAAATTTCCGTTCCGCCCCGGGCGGCGAAAACCCACGCTACGCCACTGTCTCACCCCACGCTGCAGCCGGATAGGTTTCGAATTCTGATCCTGGAGATGGTGGCGTTTTCATACAAACACTTCAACACTTCGATGTATCGATAATCAATTTGGCACCGTTGGAGAGACTGCAACACAGCCCAGGTCTCGATCGAATCAAAGGCTTTCTCATAGTCCACAAACGCCAAGCATAGTGGCCGATTATACTCTTCAGTCTTCTATATAATCTGCCGCAGCGTATGTATGTGGTCTATGGTACTGAAGCCTTTTCGGAAACCGGCTTGTTCGGGAGGCTGGAAGTCGTCAAACCTGCGTGCGAGACGATTCGTAATGACTCTCGAAAACAGCTTGTAGACATGGCTGAGGAGTGAGATGGGTCTGTTATTCTTTAGCAGTCTTATCACCCTTCTTGAAGAAGAGCACCACCACACTTCTGTTCCATGCTGTAGGCGTTCGTCCCTCGAGCATGACGGAATTGAATAGCTTCTGAAGAGTGAGTACCGGTTCTCCACCTGTTTCCAGAAGCTCAGCCGTAATTCCATCATCACCCGGTGCCTTGTTGTTCTTAAGCTGTTTGAGAGCCAATCTAATCTTGCACAGGCTGACGTCTGGGATATCTTCGGGTCGATCCGGCTCTCGAGTCTTCAGCCAGATTGCTGACAGGTAAGCGTGTAGTTGTGTATAATTGTCCATAGAACTTCTCAACCTCTTCCAACAGCTCGGGCTTGGACGACACGACTCTGCCATCCTCGGTCTTCAGCTTTGTCAGTTGGCTTTGACCAGCAGACAGATACCTTGCGAATACTTTTGACCCTTTATTGCGCTCGATAGCCTCTTTAATACGATTGGTATTAAATTGGCGTATCGCGGGTCAAGGACTTGGAGATCTGTCTATTTAGTTGCCGACACTGACAAGCATCTTCAGAGGATTGCAGAATCAGGCTTCGTCTTTCCTCCATGAGCTTGCTGGTGAGGTCCGAGATACGAGATGTTATTTTTAAAGGGCCGGTTTTGAAGGCCTTATTCCCAGCCGTTTGGACAATTTCCATGAACCTGTCGTTATAATTGTCCACATTTTCGCATTCTAGGCAATCGAAGCGTTGTGCAACTCAAGTTGAAAGCTTTCGGGGTTTTGAAGTCGGATAGGCGCTGGTCAGAGCGTGGACTTCATCAGTCGACATCTTTCTAGCTTTGTTTTTAGATTCAATGTGCCTCTTACCATTTGGTGATTGCTTCCTGTCTTCAGCGAGTTGATCACAGAGACATCATTGAATATTTGCCTTTTTGTCGAAAAGATGAAGTCAATCTCATTTTTTACTACGCCACTGGGATGCAGCCATGTCCACTTACGCTGTTTTGGCTTTTTGAAGAAGGAGTTCATCATGAGGAGGCCCTCCTTCTCCATAAAGCCAGCCAGCAGCTGACCCCACGCATTCCTCTCTCCGTATCCAAATTTCCCCACTCTCAGCTCGTTGTCCCTTTGTTTGCCTAGTTTCGCATTGAAGTCCCCCATCACAACGGTGAAATGGGTCTTGGAGCTATACATAGTTTTAGTAATATAAAACTAAATCACTCACCCTCACTCTATCACTCAGCCATTCTATGCATACTTTCTCATGAAACCTTTTACTGTCTGGCATACACAGGAACTTCAATGTAAATCAGCAATGAACATTCATTATCATTAGGAAAGTATAAGGGTAGTAATCGGGCTTTAGAGAAATGTATAAATATTCTGAGTGTGTAAGGGAGGTACCTTATTTCAATATTCCCTTGAATAATGAACAGACTATTTCCTGATCCCTACCACAATCTCAAGTTGAATTTTATTGCCATGTGATAATACTTCATTCTTCTCTTATAAAAAGGTGGCAGGCAATGCTTGGTAAGACTTGTTTCACATTGACATTGTGGTGGAAATCTTATAAGAGGACGCTTATAACAACCGATCATTGTTGTGAAAAAATAACTGATGATGTTTGACACTAAATATTTGAATACTATACCAGAGGGTAACATTTCTATGGTCCACATCCAGAGCTCGCTCATAGATAGAGCGGGCCCGCTGCACTTGCTTCTGAGACTCCTCCCACTGGGCATATTTAAGCCAGTTGCCGATAACCTGAAATAATAATTGAAACCATATTTACTAAGAATATTCTAATTTAAAAACAAAACAGATCAATCAGTTATATGCAGTCTCTCAGATGGTAAGTAACGAAAAATATGCACATATACATATATATGTATATTTATTCTCATTGGAGTATGCAAAAACCATGGATTACTCCTTTCAAAATATTGTAGTATAATCAGAAAAACATGCAAAAATTCAGATATTTAGAGAATAATATGTTAACATTAGGGTGAAACTAGGCAACTTTACCTATCTGTCTGTCCTACCTGATGTAGAACATGACCTTATTCAGCTAACTGTAAGTCAGTCTTTACCTGTACACATTACACTGTATACATTGGCACCGACTCCATAGGGCTTGGGGGTGCCCAAGCCCCCCCAATGACATTACCAGCGGGGCTAAGCCTCCCCAATATTTTATATTCAAATACAGGTGTAGCATGCGGTTCGCAAACTGCGGTCCCTTAACGATAATCACAAAAACGAAAATTACAATTTTTGTTATCTCTAACCCCCCCTAATATTTTTATTAAGTCGGCGCCCTGTATACTGTATATTGTATACTCACAAGTCTATTCTTTCTTATATTATCTTCGAAGGCTTTCCTCTTTCTGTGCTGATAGTCTCTTAGCTCCTCTGGATCTGATATCTTTTGCTTTGGAGGTGGGGGCTGAATCTCCAAATCTCTCTCCTTGGCTTCTCTGAGCAACTGCTCAGCTGTGATTTGTATCTCCGCTGGAGCTTTGTTTTTTACCTGCGAGTATTTTAATGGTTATAAACTGAATAAAACAAATAATTTCACAAATAATGAAACAGTGTGCGGAACGTCTGAGTGTGATTTTTACCTTCGCCACCTTAGGCATCTTTGTTGGTTTGCCGTCCATTTTTAGGTTACAGATTAATGTGTGACTTACAAAGCTGTTTTAATGATTTAATCTGGAATTGTAAATCAATCAAACTATATTAAATACCTACTTTCATTAATATAAAATACAAAATACATAAAGCAACAAATGTCAATGACATTTTTTTTTTGTTTGGTTCTTTCCTGCTTTTGCAAGGAAAAGGCAAAGGCTTCTCTGGCCATACAGCCTATTCTTACGTAGTTTGCTCTTCTCTAAATATTTTTCTATTTCATTTGAGTCTCATTTATTATCAATTTCTGTTGTCTTTAACTTTTTCTCTATTCTTCAACAAAATGATAGCACTTTTGATGAAGATTTCATGGACTTCTTGAGAGCACTCGAAACACAGTCTACACACTTTTATTTCATTATCCTACATATTAGACACTTAAATGGCACTTTATTGAACAATACACTATCAATATTATGCATTAAAAACCACGATATCTATTTTTTTCGGATAATAAAACAAAAATGACAAACTCTTGCCGCGAGTTCCCGCCAAAAAGTCAATTTTTTTTTTTTTTTTGTTTGGTTCTTTCCTGCTTTTGCAAGGAAAAGGCAAAGGCTTCTCTGGCCATACAGCCTATTCTTACGTAGTTTGCTCTTCTCTAAATATTTTTCTATTTCATTTGAGTCTCATTTATTATCAATTTCTGTTGTCTTTAACTTTTTCTCTATTCTTCAACAAAATGATAGCACTTTTGATGAAGATTTCATGGACTTCTTGAGAGCACTCGAAACACAGTCTACACACTTTTATTTCATTATCCTACATATTAGACACTTAAATGGCACTTTATTGAACAATACACTATCAATATTATGCATTAAAAACCACGATATCTATTTTTTTCGGATAATAAAACAAAAATGACAAACTCTTGCCGCGAGTTCCCGCCAAAAAGTCCCAAAAAGTCAAATGTCAATGACATTTTTTTTTTTTGTTTGGTTCTTTCCTGCTTTTGCAAGGAAAAGGCAAAGGCTTCTCTGGCCATACAGCCTATTCTTACGTAGTTTGCTCTTTAAATATTTTTCTATTTCATTTGAGTTCTCATTTATCAATTTCTGTCGTCTTTAACTTTTTCTCTATTCTTCAACAAAATGATAGCACTTTTGATGAAGATTTCATGGACTTCTTGAGAGCACTCGAAACACAGTCTTCACACTTTTATTTCATTATCCTACATATTAGACACTTAAATGGCACTTTATTGAACAATACACTATCAATATTATGCATTAAAAACCACGATATCTATTTTTTGGGATAATAAAACAAAAATGACAAACTCTTGCCGCGAGTTCCCGCCAAAAAGTCATGTCAATGACATTTTTTTTTTTGTTTTAATTTACCCCGAGATGGGGAAGGCAAAGGATCAGAGCCATACAGCCTAGTCTGTTGAAACATGTCAATGACAAAATATTGTAAATGTTTTTTTTTGTTTTACTTTACCCCGAGATGGGAAAGGCAAAGGATCAGAGCCATACAGCCTAGTCTTTTGTAAATCTTCTGTCGTATTTAAAGGCCAAAAGCCATTTCTTCCGTATTTCTTCGTCTTTATAGGAAAATTCAATTAAGGCCAAAGCCATTTCTTTCGTATTTAAATTTCCTATTCTTCAGCAAAATTATAGCACTTTTGATGAAGATTTCATGGACTTCTTGAGAGCACTTGAAACATATTCTACACATTCTACACACTTTTATTTCATTATCCTACATATTAGACACTTAAATGGCACTTTATTGAACAATATACTATCAGTATTATGCAGTAATAACCACGATATCAGGGCTTTTAGCAGAGTAGCTCGTACAAAAAAGGGAAAAAGGGACTGAAAATTTTAGGAAAAGGGACCAAAAAAGGACTTGAAATCCAAAAAGAAATCATTTTTATTTGATAAAATCCCAAACCATCAGGTTGTTGCCAGACAAAAATATACCCGAAAAAAATGTTTTTAGGGTTCCGTACGTCAAAAGGAAAAAAGGAACGTTGTACGTCTGTCTGTCTGTAAAAATCCTTTTTCTCAGGAATGCGCAGACGTATCAATTTGAAATTTATATCAAATACTCAGGCCTACAGTCCCTTGAAACTGTAAAAAATCAAACTTCTATGCCAAAGCAATCAAGAGATACCGCATAATGTCCAAATATGCGGCATAAACGGTTATATCTCTTCTTCTCTCTTCGATAGAAGTTTGATTTTTTCACAACTTATATTTTAGGGCCTTCATTATCATATTTTTGTCAATAATTTATCACTGGGGCCACGCTGATCACTTGGGCGGGCGGTAGCATATCTCAAAAAAGGGATTAAGAGACTAAATTCTTAAAAAAAGAGACTTTCAGGCAGGGACCTATAGAAAATAAAGAGACCTTAAGAGATTAAGGGACTACCACTAAAAGCCCTGCGATATCAATTTTTTCGGATAATAAAACAAAAATGACAAACTCTTGCCGCGAGTTCCCGCCAAAAAGTCCAAATTGTAAATGAATGATTTTTTTTTTGGTTGGTTCTTTCCTGCTTTTGCAAGGAAAAGGCAAAGGCTTCTCTGGCCATACAGCCTATTCTTACGTAGTTTGCTCTTCTCTAAATATTTTTCTATTTCATTTGAGTTCTCATTTATCAATTTCTGTCGTCTTTAACTTTTTCTCTATTCTTCAACAAAATGATAGCACTTTTGATGAAGATTTCATGGACTTCTTGAGAGCACTCGAAACACAGTCTACACACTTTTATTTCATTATCCTACATATTAGACACTTAAATGGCACTTTATTGAACAATACACTATCAATATTATGCATTAAAAACCACGATATCTATTTTTTCGGATAATAAAACAAAAATGACAAATTCTTGCCGCGAGTTCCCGCCAAAAAGTCTGTAAATGAATGAATGACACAGCCTTTTTTTATTATTATTTTACCCGAGATGAGACAGGCAAATGATCAGGGCCATACAGCCTAATTTGTTAAAAAAATGACAGCGACAGCCTATGAAAAGAAAGAGAGGTCATTCCCTTGGAGGAATTAAAACTGGAGTAGCCTATACAGGCGATTCCCCACTGCCAAAGGTACATGTTAAAAATTAGGCGTGTTTATATTATACACACTGGCGCCGACTCCATAGGGCCTGGGGGTGCCCGAGCCCTTCCAATGACATTGTCAACGGGGCTGAGCCCCCCCCACCCCCCAATATTTTATATTAAAATACTGGTACCGCTTGCGGCTCGTGCATTGCGAACCCTCAACGATAATCACAAAAACGATAACCACGCGGGCAAAACCGTGACTTAACCTTGAGTGAAAATATACAAAAAAAAAAACACTCTAGCCCCCCAATATTTTTATGAAGTCGGCGCCCCTGATTATACAGTACAGTGTTAGTCTTTATAAAGTGCACATATGAAAGGGGTGAAATAAGATCCAATTTTATCACGCAGAAAAAAATATTTTTTTTTAAATATAAAAGTAAAAAAATAATTATGGACCTTTATTTTTTAAATAGCATCTGCTGTCCCCAAGTAAACAAAACTTTGTAACTTTTAAATTAAGTAGGCGAGAATGTTAAAACAAAGTAGATGGCTGTGCCACTGAAATAAAAATTTACCGCTCGTAGGGAGTGCGTCTTTGTCTCAAAAGATTGGATGATTATAATGCGCCTTATAGACATTCATCACAAGGTAATAAGGTCTATTATACATATGATCGTCACGTCATACGTGATACCTGTCGAGTAGAATGAGTGCGTGTTAGTTTTTGTATGTGTGTAACACATTTGTATTGTAAATACGCGACATATTTTGCGTCAGTGTTGTATCTATGTACTTATTAGTAACCTCACCCCCCCGCAAAAATCGACGGAAAAATGTTCTACAATTTTTCCAATGCCTACTCCAGTTCTAAATCCTCCAAGCCTTATAGTTCTTTTGGAACGTTATCTTTGCTTTTGGCCAAACGCACTAAGTCTCCTAAGAAGTCCTATGACGGGAATTTATGTAATTCGTGATACACTGCAATATGACGTTAATTCACGTCTAACAACAGTAGCTTACATCACATAGCACCACACCATGTCCCAGCATCCTCATTAGAGTACTGATAAGCCATTATCACTTACTATCAAGGCAGCGAAATCCACGCGACAGCTACGTGATTTAGTATTTAGTAAAATGTAGAAGTGAACTTCAAATTATTTTTTAAATGATGAAAATTAAGGTCATGCTTATTTTACATATTTGGAATGTGTATCTGCTTCTTATTCACCTCCTTAAATGCGTCCGTTGATTTACCAGTCACCTGTATAAATCCTCAGACCAATAAATCGCGTAAGTGTGAAAGAGAATCCAAACCGGTTGCTGTCAAGTGCAGGTTCTGAACGCGGCCCAGTTTGTGACAAGGAGGGTAATTTCATTCTCTTTGGGTAAGGCGCGGGAATGCTCTAAACGTGACGCGGGCTTTTTTAACTTGAAAATTTTAAAAATCTAGATTAGCTTGTATATTTTGTTAATTTTGTAATTTTGTTTGTTAAATCAGTCTGTGAAATTAATTTACCAGCCAGTGTATATATTTATAGTTAAAGGAGAGTGTAAATAGTAGTTTTTCACCAGTGGGGCTAGTCATCATGACGAAGCCCCCCAAGAGGAAAAAAGGGAAGCCGCTCCCGCAACAGACTTTGAGCCTGGAAGACTCTTCGGACTCGGAGAACACGGAGCTCGGCAATAACTCCATCGATGAGCAGCCCGATAAGTATACTCCCTACAGGGTCATCAACTACAAAAGGCGGTATCCTGAAGACAGCGCTGCAGGGAATGAGTATGTCGTGTTCATCGAGAGCACTGATCCGAATAAACCCATTGGTTCAAGAGACATGATGTACCTAAACAACTGTTTTGTGCGTTCGGTCAAAGGTATAAAATATTTAAAGAAAGTCAACAAGTACAAAATGGGAGTCGTATTTGATAGACCGAATATGGCAAATGCATTCCTCGAAAATGCAACTTTCCTGAAAGACCAGTGTTTGAAAGCATCTATTCCAGCAGGCACTACTGAACTTACAGGCGTCGTAACTGGTGTTCCCTCTGAAATGAGCAACTATCAGGTTTTCAAAGCTCTTGAATCCAGCTCCAAAAAAATCATCTGTGTGAGGCGCATAATGAAAAAAGTTAAAGTTAGTGAGGGATTTCAACTCCAGCCAACTCAGACAGTAGCCATTACTTTTGCTTCCTCAACATCTCTCCCTGATTATGTCTTCATTAAAATGTGGAGACTTCCTGTTCTCCCATATGTCCCGCCAGTAAAACAGTGCTTCAACTGTCTCAGGTACCGTTACATGGCTAAATTTTGTAAAAATGCGCAACGCTGTTCGATTTGTACTGAAAAACACAGCTTCAGAGAATGCACAGTTTCACCAGATAAGGCAGTGTGCGTTCATTGTCAAGGTAACCATTTGTCGATTTCAGGGGAATGTCCTGTTAAAAAAGTTAAAATAGCAGAAAATAAAAACAAATACACCAAAGTCAAGTTCTCAGATCTGTTTAATGCTCAAAATTTCCCATCACTCAACAAGGCTGAACAAGCAAAAAATCTGCTTGATTTATTCATGTCAGACAAAACTATGCTAAGTCTTATAACAGAATCCATAATTAAAGTAATTCATCTAAACAAAACACAAAACACTAATATAAACTCAAAAACCATTACTGACACTCTAAAGGAAACTTTCGAGTTAAAAAACAAAAATAACCAAAATTCACAGGTCAAATCTTAAATATTATGCAATGGAATGCACAAAGATTGCTAAGCAATCAATTAGAGTTACAAAACTTCTTTATAATAATAACATTCATGTGGGTCTTATTTCAGAAACATGGCTTAAGTCTCACATATCTTTCTCTATCAATGGCTACGCCATTGTGAGAAACGATTGTGGCAATGACCACAATGGCGTAGCTATTTTAATTAAAAATACGTTGAATTATCAAAAAATCGAAACTTATTTCGACGATTCTCTACAAAATGTAGTTGTTAAAATACAAATTAATAGAAAATATATTACTTTTGTTAGCTTCTACAGTCCAGGTAGCACAAATTTTGATAAGAATAAGTTTAACAGTCTATTAAGCAGTATTCCTAAACCTATATTTATCGCTGGTGACTTCAATGCTCACCATTCTATTTGGGGTTGTTCTGGTGTCGATTCTCGGGGCAGAGCCATCGTGGATTCTATAGATGATAATGATTTGGTTCTACTGAATGATGGTCAGCCAACTACTGTTGGTTCTCATGAACGCAGGGCTAATGGTCTTGATTTAACTTTTGTGTCTCCTTCACTCGCACTGTCTTGTGAATGGACTGTGTACTCAGATCCTCTCGGTAGCTATCATTTGCCCACTCTTGTAAAATTCACTGTTGATCCTGATATTGATACCTCAATGCAGGCTTCAAATATTTCAGAGCATGTCAATCTGAAATCCATAGATTGGAATTTGTTTAAAAAAATTGTCAATGAAATGTTTGTTGATTTTCGGGTAGATTCACTAAATATTGAAACTGTTTATAATCAATTCTGTACAATTATATTGGCTGCTGTTCAAAAATCTGTTATTAGTTTATATCAAAATAAGGGTGATGTAGCTTCTGTTGGCAGAAGTTTCAAAAATAAAAGAATACCACTAGTGTGGTGGAATGAAAAATGCACCAAAGCCGTAAATAACTGCAAACAAGCCTACATCACCTTTAAAACAAATCCAAACTTAGAAAATTTTATAAACTTTAAAAAGGCTCAAGCTTTGAAAAAGCGCGTTTTAAAGGAAGAACGCCGCAACAGTTGGCTCCAGTTCTGTCAGACTATAAGCAGACTTACACCTATGAAATTATTCTGGAAGAAATTACGGAAATTTAACAAGACATTTTCAAGCACACCTGAATTTTCAGATTGCAAATGGCTTGAAAAATTTCTACATAAATACACACCTGATTCTGCCGAGAGGCTTTTAAACGTTGACAGTAGCAATATTGATATTACTCCTCATAATAGTTTTCTTATAGAACCTTTCACCATAGAAGAATTAAAGTCAGCTCTTAACTCTCGGAAAGATACAGCTTGTGGTTTGGACTGGATTTCTTACAGAATGTTGAAATTACTAAACAAATCCACCCTATATATACTGTTAAATATATTCAATTGTTTGTGGTTCAGTTCTGTTATTCCGGATGATTGGAGAACAGATTGTTTGGTTCCTATTTTAAAAGCTGGCAAAGATCCCAATAGTGAGGATTCATATCGTCCCATCACATTGAGTTCGTGTGTGGGGAAGATATTTGAACAACTAATTAAACAGCGTTTGGAGTTCTTCATAGAAAAGAATAATATTTTACCTTCCAATCAATTTGGTTTTAGACGTGGGCGGTCAGCTCGGGAGAGTCTGAATCATTTGAGTCTAGATATCCATGATGCTTTGTCCTCTGGAAGAATCCTTGGTTGTGTTTTTTTTGATGTTGTTGGAGCCTTTAATAATGTAAATCTGGAAACTCTAGTTTCTATTCTTGGTTCACTGCAAATACCTGCAAAAATGATAAATTGGATTTTTAATTTTCTACATTGTAGAAAACTTTTTGTTAAATACAACAATTGCGCTTTAATTGGTCACAGATTCTCCTATAAAGGAGTATCTCAAGGAGGAATACTAAGTCCTTTGCTCTTTATTCTGTATATCAATAAATTAAATTTGGTCCTAGGTAATGATGTACAAAATTTACAGTTTGCAGATGATTTAGTGGTGTATTGCTCTGGCAATACAAAGTTAGAAATCCAAGGAAAAATTAACTTTGCTCTGTTAAAACTAAAATCTTATTTTGATCACCTTAACCTTGAAATTAGTAGAGAGAAAACAAAAGTCATCTTGTTCAGTAAATCTAACTTAAGAAATATTATTGTAAAATACAGTCAGAGCATTCTGCCTGTAGAAAATGCAACAAAGTTTTTGGGTGTAATATTCCAGAGCAACTTTAAATGGAATAAATATGTTGATTGCTTAGTAAATCGTGCAACAAAAGCAGCTAATATTGTCGCGAAACGCGCGATTTCCGAACGGAAGGTGAGAAAGTCAATGAGTTTTATAATGTTGGCAATACTGAGAATATGAGTAGACGGTTGCTTTGGTTTTTAAAATGGAGGTCAGTTGATAAATTAGTTTTGTGTGGTTGGTTTTTAGAGAGAGGTTACGAGTGTAGAAGTTCAGAGAAAGAGGAAAGAGAATCTTGCTGGAAGTTGGTGAGTTGCACAAACTTCTTTTAGAGAGAACGGGGTTACGTTAAGAGGAACAGAGAAATGAGAGAGATAATTTAGAGTTTGGAGGTCGAGGAAAGTCTATGGGGAAGGCAGGAGGACTTTCGGAGGACTTATTAAAGTCCTTCATTGTTGTGGGTGATGGTTTCCATTAGCGGTGTGTCCACCCGTGTGTGTGGGAGAAAACTATCACGTATTCGTGACTCCTGGGTGGGCTCATGGCGCTGGTGGCGGCTATCCGTGAGAGGTCCGCGTGGTGATGGTGTGCTGACTCGTGTCGTGTGGGGGAAATCCATCGTCGTATGACGACCCCTGGGTCAGTACATGTGTCATTAGCGGAAGTAGTTTACTTAGAGATCTATCTGCTCCTCTCAGCGTGACTGTATAAGTATTATGTAGAACTTTTGTCGTGTGTTATCTGTACTCTTACTATGTACTTACGTTACTTGAATCTAGGCAGTATAATGTCCGCTGACCGCTCATTACATAAGTAACATTCGCGACAAAATGGTGGAGGTGCTGGGATCACCTTTTTATTATCTTGCGAAGCAGATGTTTTATACCTAGAGGCTCGTGCCAGCCTGCGGGCCCACGATGCCGTCGCTGGAAAGAGGCTCCAGCGACACCGTTTTTATACCTAGAGGCTCGTGCCAGCCTGCGGGCCCACGATGCTGTCGCTGGAAAGAGGCTCCAGCGACATCGTTTTTATACCTAGAGGCTCGTGCCAGCCTGCGGGCCCACGATGCCGTCGCTGGAAAGAGGCTCCAGCGACACCGTTTTTATACCTAGAGGCTCGTGCCAGCCTGCGGGCCCACGATGCCGTCGCTGGAAAGAGGCTCCAGCGACACCGTTTTTATACCTAGAGGCTCGTGCCAGCCTGCGGGCCCACGATGCCGTCGCTGGAAAGAGGCTCCAGCGACACCGTTTTTATACCTAGAGGCTCGTGCCAGCCTGCGGGCCCACGATGCCGTCGCTGGAAAGAGGCTCCAGCGACACCGTTTTTATACCTAGAGGCTCGTGCCAGCCTGCGGGCCCACGATGCCGTCGCTGGAAAGAGGCTCCAGCGACACCGTTTTTATACCTAGAGGCTCGTGCCAGCCTGCGGGCCCACGATGCCGTTGCTGGAAAGAGGCTCCAGCGACACCGTTTTACCCCTAGAGGCTCGTGCCAGCCTGCGGGCCCACGATGCCGTCGCTGGAAAGAGGCTCCAGCGACACCGTTTTTATACCTAGAGGCTCGTGCCAGCCTGCGGGCCCACGATGCCGTTGCTGGAAAGAGGCTCCAGCGACACCGTTTTACCCCTAGAGGCTCGTGCCAGCCTGCGGGCCCACGATGCCGTCGCTGGAAAGAGGCTCCAGCGACACCGTTTTTATACCTAGAGGCTCGTGCCAGCCTGCGGGCCCACGATGCCGTCGCTGGAAAGAGGCTCCAGCGACACCGTTTTACTCCTAGAGACTCGTGCCGGCTTGCGGGCCCCACGTTGCCGTCGCTGGAAAGATACTCCAGCGACATCGTTTTTATTCCTAGAGGCTGGTGATGGCTTGCGGGACCCACGTTGCCGTCGCTGGAAAGAGGCTCCAGCGACATCGTTTTTATTCCTAGAGGCTGGTGATGGCTTGCGGGCCCCGCGTTGCCGTCGCTGGAAAGAGGTTCCAGCGACACCCTTTTTATTCCTAGAGGCTGGTGCTGGCTTGCGTGCCCTACGACGCTGTCGCTGGAAAGAGGTTCCAACGACACCGTTTTATTCTTAGAGACTCGTGCCGGCTTGCGGGCCCCACGATGCTGTCGCTGGAAAGAGGCTGCAGCGACACTTTGACAGGCTCGTGCTGGCTTGCGGACCCCACGAATCCTGTAAGTAAATAAGGTCAGCATGCGGGCGATAACAGTGCCGCTGCAGGGTCATTCGAGTCTCCAGAGATTTAGAGAAAATACAAGAAAAATGTACTCCAGTAAAATGCTTTTGGTTTTGTGTTTACCCATGTTTTACCTACATGAAATTCTTAGTTTTACTATAACACGATCGATTATGGGTACAATCGAGATAACTCGATTATGAAATGGCAACACTGTTACAATGGTTCGTTCCGGATATATCTGAGATATTGTGCTTTCTGCTGTCTTGACAGTGATGTGACTGCAGGAAGGCTTGTGGTAGATCCCTTGGGTGTGAAAGGGACGAATATACTGTCTTATCGGATTAAATGTTTATCGATGGTTTATCGGATTAAATGTTTTCGAGCGGGGTCTAATAAGTTTGTTTTCTTTTATAGCAGGGAACTGAATTCTATTGGCTGTTTATGTATCTGGGTTATTAGTGTGTTTGCGATTAGTTCTAATTTTGTTCGATAAAGGCGTTAGTGTTTTATCGATTTGTTTTGATTGTCATCGTAGATTTCAAAGGGCATTTCCTAAAATTCGCGAAAGCCTATATGTATGAAGGGAGCTTTGAATTTGGTGTTTTGACAGGTTTTGGTCAGATGGTAGACTGTATTCTGTACCGAATAATAAAGATATAACATAAGACGAGTGTGGCGACATCTAGTAGTAACTTTATCTTTCACCTTGTTTTTTGTAAAAGGAAACAGACTAGCAGCCGTTTTGCATTTGCAAACTTTCCATAACTAGGTCACGGTCACAGCAACTTTTCTTTTGGTGTTCACGTGCAATCGTTGTGCAGTGGAACTTTTGTTTTTAGGAAAATCAACTGCATTTCCATATAAACGGAACAACAGAACGTAAAATATAGTACTACTAAAAGGATCGCTTGTTCATGTCTGAGAGAACATACGAAGACTTATTTGAATGGAAAATAAGGTTTGTCATAGGGTACTTACTTAGGACCCGCCATTACGGACGCTTATCTGTATGAGCCCAATTGAGTACCTGTTATCGTTTTGTTTTAGATGACTTGCAAATGATAGTTCGCATCTACGTCGACTGTCCATCTTGCTTAGTGAAGAATGTAGCAGTGTCTTTCGTGAGCGGCACCACTCAGTGGGCCTGGCTCAGGTATATTAGAGGAAACAGCATTAGCGCTTTCAAATAGTACAAGTGTCTTTTATCGGTAAGTAACTCAGTAAATATAGTAAAAGTTGGTTAAGTGGGACCTGGATAAGTGAGAAACTTCCATAGCTGTGACTCATGCTGAGCTTCCGACACTTGGTCAGAGTAACGTTTGCACTGAATTACCTCTGTTAGTGGGACAAAAGAAAACCTCTTTAACTGAGACAGCGAGTGTAATTTACCTCTTTTACTGAGACTGTATTTTAAAGAATACTTTTACTAAATTGTTTATTTGAATTTCATAAGTAGTATCCTCTATAACTGAGATAACATCAATTTACTACCTATGTACTTAACTGGGACTTTCTTGTATATTTCATTTAATAATTGTACCTCTATAAATGAAATAGCATCTGTTTTCACTCCTATTAATGGAACCCTCTGTGAATGAGTCAGATATTTATTTGTGTCTGGATATCTGAGACACTGGGTAAGTGGAATACCTCTTTAAGCGAGACAAATTTGCAAGTCCCTTGATGTCCCAGGTTTCACTGTACAATAATATTTGTCAAGTTGGTTAGTAGATACTCGGTTGTGTATACGTCTTGTATGCATTTTCAGTACGACCACCGTCACGATGGATGAAATCATACTCTCGCAACTGAACAAAGTAGTCATAGCGGTCGAAGAAGTCACTAGACACAACATTGCCCTAAAATTATACAAAGAGAATGAGGATATTGTTAAACATATCAGTTCGACACAAAAACCATCTAAAATGACTGAGGCAGGTTTCACAGTTGCTAGTGAAGGCCAAGAAATGTTAATCATCTGGGAAACGATATCTACCAAGCAAGAAGGTTCACACATGTCGAGAACCAAACTACCTAACTTAACATTGCTGAAGTTTAATGGGGAGATATCAGAATTGAGCCACTTTCCAGGATCGTTTCCAGTTGAATGTAGGCTTACGGAGTCTAATAGATATAGAAAGGTTGTCATATCTATTCGGCGGTTTAGAGGGAAAGACCTAAGAAGCGATGCGAGTTTTAAGGGCAACTAATGCCAATTTAATGCCAAGTGAATAAATAAAAATTAAATAATTGTTTATGTAAGTTTCACATAGTACAATCATAATTCAAACTTATATTTAAATAAATAAAAATAAGAGTTAACAGAGTAAAATAAGCTAAATTTACACAAAAATAGTAATAATAACAAAAAGAAGAAGAATAGAAATAAATAAATAAGAAACAATCTTTTCAAAAATAAAATGTATTCCTCAAGCAAATAAAGCCTATAATAAAATATAAAAATAAACGCCAATTATGCCGTGGATGTAAACTCATTGTTAACACGTTTTAGTGACGAGACCTTAGTAATAGATGCCCATTACAAAGCACTATCCAGCCTAAGTAAATGCCAATATAACTCCAATGAGTGTTGCAAAAATAATGACACCATAGAAATGCATCTTCGTGTATTGGATTCATTTGGTGAGAATATTGAAAATAACCATCTAAGAAGTCTTATTATGGGAAAGTTTCCTAATAATGTTATATGAAGTAAATCTGATGACTTCCCAAAATAAAACAATACCTACTGTAAGACAAACTCTGCAAGGTGTAACAAAAGTAAAGGAATTGTCACAATCATAAAGTGATGCAAGGAGATATGATCAAGATAAAACATCTACAGAAGCTCTTTGGATATTGTTTTGTTCTCGATTTCACTGTTGCCGTCTGCAAAGGGATATATTTTTATTGACACTATTAGTTAATATCATGGTACATAATTTATTGGTTTAGAGCATAATGTCCTGTTGTGTGGATCAGCACAAGGATGACATTTACTAAATCTTCCATTCCGATATTTTATATCCTTTCATGGAACAATTATGACGTCTATGTTGTATTTTTCTTTTCTTCAAGACTTATTGCAAGTAATTTATAGCCAAAGGAACTATATCACACATAGATTAGTAAGTAAATTTAATATCATGTACGATGCTATTAATTTACACATTTGGTGAAAGAAAAGCAAAGGAGATGATTAATCCAGCGGTAAACATAACAATAGTTACAAATAGAGAAAAACACAGAAGTGTAGATGTAAATGTTGTTCAACATATTGATAAGCTTGACATTCAAGCTGAAGATTGCTCCGCAGGCGAAGGCATTGATATTTTATTAGCAATCTTTATTATTTTTCCTTTATCAGACCAGAGTGGATAAACATTTATCAAAAAATAACCATAATTTATTCTGATTTCGGATGGATTATCACTGGGTGCATGGAGTGATTACCCCACTAATTATGGATTGGCATATGAAAGATTAAGAGGTTTATTGTAACGGTTAGATTTTCCCACTCTGCAGGAATATGATAGTATTCTGAAAGAGCAACTCAACACAAATATTATTGAATATTTGACTGTGACCGAAGACATTATTAATCAAACTGTTACACCGATACACTATTTACCTCATCAGATCTTAAAGTAGACTGGTTCACATGGAAGAATAGTATAATATACTATTCGTATATTATGATGCCTTAGCGAAGTTAAAAGAATATGCAAGTTTAAATGAATGCATGCATAGAAGTCTGTGCCTTATTACTGAATTTCAGACTAACTCGAATAGGTATTACAGCTAATGTCGAAAGGTCTTTCCTGCAAGTAGGACTACAAATAGATGACAGAGAAGTCGCCGGGTTTCTATGGCTGAAAGGCATTATCCTGTGGCAATGTAATTCACATACTTTTCTGTAAAGTGCCTTTTGGCAGAATAGCTAGTCCTCTTTTATTAACTGCAGTAATAAGGCAGCACATCTCTAAAACAAAAAGAGAATAGCAAGATCACATTGCTAATAAATGTTATGTAGATAACTTAGTGACAGGAAAGAATAGTACAAATTAAGCAGTTAATAAGTTAATAACTTTACAAGTCTACTAAGGAAGTTTTTACTGAACTCTAAGAATATACGGGACTGCACATCGAATGACGAATCTTTTGTAAAACAGTTTTGGGATTAAGGTGGAATAAAATGAAGACACAGTAAAGCTTAACGTCGTGGATGAAATGAACTAAGAGAAAAGTTTAAAGGAGATTAGCATCCATTTATGACCCTTGTGGTGTAGTATCGCCACTCCTCCTGCCAGTTAAAATTTTCCTGTAAGAATTGTAGAGATAAGAACATAAATGGGATGCACCTTTATCAGAGGAACTTGAACTTGAATGGAACAAGATTCTTAGAAACTTAATACATATTAGGGAGGTCGCATACCGAGATGCTCTTCAAGGAAACTGGAGCGACGCCAAATATGAATTACACTGCTTCTCTGATGCTTCCAAGCATGCTTATACAGCTGTAGTTTACCTGCGAGGAGTTAATGGAGACATGATGAGCACTTCTCCCTTAACGTCAAAGAGTAGAGTGATTTCATTGGAAAAGAAACAAAAGATAAAAGAAAATAAGATAATATCGTCGAATGTTGCAGTTATTCAGAAGAAACCTCTAACAGTACCTCAATTAGAAATACTCGGATATGTAATTGGGAACAGACTAACTTGCATAGTTGGAACAAACTCTAGCATTAAAAATCACAAAGCAGTGTATGTGGATAGAGAGCTTAGTTGTTTTAAGCTGGATTAATTTAAAACGATTATTGACACCATGGGCAGTGAATTTGACTACTTGACCAGAGCATGGCACCAAAGGACTAACGCCTGTATAGATTTAGGGACCAGAGTTCCTTAACAGAAAAGAGAACTTATGGCCTATTGAAGTAGGCCCAGAACTAGAGGATGCTCAAACTTGCCTTTCTGTAGTGGTGGAAGGTCTGGAGCAATCTCCAGATTTACACTTGGGAACACATGATATGAATTCATCTAATATTGAGAAGGATAATAGTTTGTCATCGGTGTGTGGAATTATATTTTCCTAACGAAATTAGAGGAATTGAAATTCATGTCACCAGGAACCCTGAGCTGTTTAGGGGTGTTGATGGAATACTGAGATGCAAAGGAAGCATAGTGTACGCAGAGTAGTCTTATGTTATTCTCAAGTTCATAAAGTGCTAAGACGAACTATACTTTTCGAAGAGTACAGTTGCGACAAGCAATGAACTTCAACTTTCTACTTGACTTACCACTGTACTTTGACCAATGTAAACCGCACTTCAGGGTGTAAAATATGGTGATAGACCATTCAAGTTGCCAGAGATTGCCTGTATTACCACCAGAGCGTGTCAGATACGAAGCACCGTTTGCACGTACAGGCATAGACTACGTTGGACCTATTTTTGTAGAGACAAATAATGGAAAGGAGAAGAGATGCATACATGCACAGTCGTTCGCAGCATTCACCTTGAGATTGTGAAAGATTTAACGGCTATGGAATGTCTTTTACTGCGTAAATTCTTTGCTACTAGAGGTATACCAAAACTTGCAAGTTAAACTTACGGCTGATGTCATGACAGGTTCATATTGCATACAAAACAAAATCAAATGGCGATTTACACCCGAATTAGCTCCATGGCATAGTAGTGTGTACGAACGTTTGGTAGCCGTAGTTTGAAACTGTATGAAGCGTACACTTATAACCGACCAAGTGTGATTCGGACGCAATATCGATCTCAGAAATAGTTATAAATAGTTATAATAGTATTAAATCAAATGTAAATCAACAAATAATATAACCGACCAAGTGTGAGTCGGACGCAATATCGATCTCGGAAATAGTTATAAATAGTTATAATAGTATTAAATCAAATGTAAATCAACAAATAATATAACCGACCAAGTGTTAAACATCCTTTCAATGACACACAGATGGTGATAGTACTCAAGGAAGTTGAGTCTGTCGTTAACACTCGACCGTTGACTTGTGTTAGTTCTGATATGGATTACATTCTGAGGCCAGAAGACTTCGTTTCCTTTGGAAAATGTCTTACGATAGACCCATCAAATAAAGAACTTTCAATAATTGGTTTAGTCACCAAGCAAGATCTAATTGTTCGATGGAAGAGAGGCATTGCGATGCTAAATGACTTCAAACAGATGTTTATCAACCAGTGTCTGGCAAGCCTTCAAGAGAGATACAAACATAACAAATCCAGCCTAGTGTGAGATCGGACAAAATTCACAGAGCAAGAGATCTAGTTAAAATTAAAGGCGAGACTAGAATTCGTCTGAATTGTACATATAATAATCGTCTGAATTGGCATATACATAAGGCATGACAGATAATGCAGAGTAGCTAAGGTTGAAGAATCTGAGTTCACTAGTTCCATTAGTCATCTATACCCTTCGAAGCTGACAACAGGGGGAGATGACGTAGAGACAAGGACTATCATAAGAGAATCTGAGTTTCCCACATCTAAGAGACCTATAGTAGAAGAAGAGAGGCAGATTGTTGTGACAGATATAGATATGATTAGTGAGGATGTCAATAACAACTCGATTGGACATGCCCAGTCAAAAGATGGTAAAGTAATGGAAGAGCAAAGAGAGAATAAAGAGGTGACTGCAGAAACCACTCCAGAGTTATCCTCAGAGAAAAACGAGGACAAGAGATGGAGAAGACAGGATGACAAGAGATGATACCGAACAACTATAGAGGAGAGTATGGCGCTGGTGGCGGCTATTAGAGAGAGGGAGAAAATAGCCGAATAGATCCGTCAACGCTTCACACTCGTAGAATGACTCGTTTGTTTGCCTTGCCGCTGGGAGTGTCGCGAAACGCGCGATTTCCGAACGGAAGGTGAGAAAGTCAATGAGTTTTATAATGTTGGCAATACTGAGAATATGAGTAGACGGTTGCTTTGGTTTTTAAAATGGAGGTCAGTTGATAAATTAGTTTTGTGTGGTTGGTTTTTAGAGAGAGGTTACGAGTGTAGAAGTTCAGAGAAAGAGGAAAGAGAATCTTGCTGGAAGTTGGTGAGTTGCACAAACTTCTTTTAGAGAGAACGGGGTTACGTTAAGAGGAACAGAGAAATGAGAGAGATAATTTAGAGTTTGGAGGTCGAGGAAAGTCTATGGGGAAGGCAGGAGGACTTTCGGAGGACTTATTAAAGTCCTTCATTGTTGTGGGTGATGGTTTCCATTAGCGGTGTGTCCACCCGTGTGTGTGGGAGAAAACTATCACGTATTCGTGACTCCTGGGTGGGCTCATGGCGCTGGTGGCGGCTATCCGTGAGAGGTCCGCGTGGTGATGGTGTGCTGACTCGTGTCGTGTGGGGGAAATCCATCGTCGTATGACGACCCCTGGGTCAGTACATGTGTCATTAGCGGAAGTAGTTTACTTAGAGATCTATCTGCTCCTCTCAGCGTGACTGTATAAGTATTATGTAGAACTTTTGTCGTGTGTTATCTGTACTCTTACTATGTACTTACGTTACTTGAATCTAGGCAGTATAATGTCCGCTGACCGCTCATTACATAAGTAACATTCGCGACAAATATATTGAGATCTTTGGCTACTACTTATTGGGGGGCAGATCCAAAAATTTTATTAAACTTATACAAATCATTGATAAGAAGTCACTTTGAATATGCTTTTTATTGCTTCTGCAATGCCCCTCATCTAGTAGAAAAATTAGAGAAAGTCCAAAACAAATGCTTACGTATAATTACTGGTGCTATGAGGTCATCACCCATAGTCTCAATGAAAGTAGAATGTAACATTCCACGTCTAATGATTAGATTCTCATTCTTGAAGCCTAAGTTTTTGCTCAAACTTTTAACTATTACTAATCATCCCCTTGCCTTGAAATTAATTCACTGTTCATCCTCTAGACACAGTTCTAGCCTTCCGTATATCGCACAGGATCTGCCTGAAATTATAAATCTTAAAGAAGATTACAACCTATATGAAAATTTGAAGTTGTCGTGTTATTTAGGTTCGTTTGAATCAAAATTTTGTACAGTTCCAATAGTTATTGATAAGTCTTTAAAAGCTAAGGAAGAAGTATATATGGCCTTAGATTATTTCAAGGAATTTAGGCAAATATACACAGATGGTTCTAAAACTGCTAGTGCAGTATCTCTAGCTATTTATGATTTGAAGTGTAAAACAGGGCATGGGTTCTTGTTACCTGAACATGCTAGCATTTATACGGCTGAAGCTTTAGCTATTTTAAAAGCATTAGAATACATTGAGAAACAGGAATATAATAACTAGTTAATTGTTACAGACAGCATGAGCGTATTAAGTGCTCTCGAGACTCCCAAATTGAATTCCAACACACATTTCTTGATTTATAGTATCAGAGAACAATATTTGAGGTTAATTCAATTGTCAATGCTCAGTGAAAGTCAGTTACCTTGTTTTGGACCCCATCTCATGTCGGTGTTGCTGGTAATGAGAAAGTTGATCTTCTTGCCAGGTCGATTACAAATATTTCTTCCAACAGCTTAAGTTCTAGTGTTTGTATGTCTATGTTGCAACAAAGTGCAACAAATATTCGTATTCCTGATACTGACATAATGTCTCTGGTTAAAAAACAATTGAAAGCTAAATTCAAATCTTTTTGGGTTGAAACAGTCCAAAATAAAGGAAAATGGTTCGCCGAAATAAAGAATGAAATATCGCAGCCTTGGTTCACCCAAGGTAACGTCTATCTTAACAGGAAATTTTACACAGTGATTTGTCGTCTTCGGTTAGGTCACTGTCGTTTTAATGCGCACCTATACCGTATAAACATAATAGCATCCCCTGTCTGTAACTTTTGAAGTCGTTCCAAAACCAAGGTAGGGTGAGGTAGAATTTAACTCGGAGAAATGAAAGAGACGTAGCTATTTTAAGAAAGAGAAAAAAATATGATTTTGGAACGCTTGCGAGTGATTCCAGAGTGACAGGGTAACAAACGTCATCGAAAATAATTCAGAAAGGTTTCTAGCTTTTTTGGGTAGTATTCTGTCTTATTTATGGCTTTAACACCTTCGCAGATACAAGCAATCGTATTTCAAAACAATTCCGAAGATAAAATGTTTGTATGTCTTAGTCTGTTTGACAATGACTACGAACTTCCCGCCGAATAAACTGTCAGGCGAATTTTAACGGTAATCAAACAGCGTTAAAAATCGCACTTGTCAGAGTGAAAATCGCATTCACGAAGGCGTTCCAAAATCCCGACGGAGAACTGTCAGGCGATCATTCGGTTACCCTCGGTTTCACTCGGCTCGGTTTTGGAACGATTTAGGGTAAAATTCGCATCACCCGAGTGAAATCTTTGGTATTGGAACACAACCTTTGTAACAACGCTATACAAACACTTGATCACATATTCTTTGAATGTCATTGTTTCTCTTTACAAAGATTACTTTTTATTGATCGCTTGCTGGAAATTTATAACACTGCTGAAGAAATCCCGCGCTCCCTTCAGCAACTCTTGAAGAAAAGAGAATGTTTTTACCCGATCTATGATTATTTGATTTCGACTATTGGAGACATATGAAGTAATCCTATATTAGTACGACAAAACAAAATGAAATGACTATTAAAGAAGTGGCTTCGGCCTTCCTAATTATTTTAATTATGAAGAAATTTGAAGACGAGAGAAATGGCTTTGGCCTTGATTTTTTTTTACATGAAGACGAAGAAAGACTGAAGAAACTGAGGAAAAAAATGGCTTTTGGCCTTTGAAGAAGATTTTCAACAGACTAGGCTGTATGGCTCTGGTCCTTTGCCTTCCCCATCTCGGGGTAAATTAAAACAAAAAAAAAAATCTCTTTGGGTAATTTGAGGTTATGTTTGCATTTGGGCTATGTTAGTTTTTTTTAGAAATTAATAATTAAAGAAGTTTTTGTAGTACAGGCTGGCTGAAAGTTTATAATGATAACTTCAATATCTCGTTTGTTAATGCGTACAAATAGATCAAGTAAGTCCATACATTTTTATGATTTATACGAAGTTATAAAGTTTTAAATTCGACAAAAAGTTTTTTGTTTGGTTTAGGTTCAATGAAGAGGTCTGCCTATGGGACTCCGTATTTGCACATGATTGATGTAGTTCATCTCCTTTGTTCCAGCCATAAGGTTGCCTCTACGTAGCCTGGGGGAAGGCATCCCAGTTGCGAATAGAAAACACGGAACAGATCAACTGGAGTTCATCAAAACGATACAACCAAGCGCCGACACTGATTGGACGAGCATCAGAGACCAAGTGCTAGATATTCCTGGCTCCATCAACCAGAAAAACTTTGATGGTGTCATACTGAAATATCTAGTCAAAAATAACAGGGTAGATGTAGCACTTTCCCTAGCAAATCATTTGAAGAAGTCAGGAGAACTGAATATAGGATCAATAAATGGCATTTTAGGGCTTTACTATGAATTAGGTGTAAAAAATCAATTGACAGATGAAATGAAATCCTTTATACTAGAAATGCACAAATATTTATATGATAAGTACAAGGTGTTAGATGCTACAACAAGTCAATATCTGTTACATGCACTTTGTGTGATTGATGAATGGGAAAAGGCAATTAATGTTTTAGACGGTATAGTTCTAAGCAAGCCATCTCACTCGTCCTACAGTACTATTATAGCTACACTGTTCAAATTGAATAAGAAAAAAGAAGCACTGAAGATGGTAGAAAGAAGTCTAAATGAACAGAGACCTCTTCTACATAGGGCTTATGAGCAGTGGATAGAGTATATCTTCCGAAAATACAAGGATAAAAAAATTAAAATAAAACATTTAGAAGGCATTCTAGAACACATATCAAAAAACTTTGTAGTCATTCCTGAATTAACAGCTCTGAAAATTAAAGAAACATTGTCTTCTTTTGGGTGGAAAGCTAATGTCACAAAAATTTTAAAGAAGAGGTATGTTTTTTCCAATATAATTTTCCATATATTTTTCCACATAGATTTATTTATTGTTATTATTGAGATTTATACTAGTTGTTATTGTATTGTTTTCAGTGGACAATGTGTGTCCTGCAAGGAGTCACTGGACCTGTTGAAACTGTCTGAAGAAGAATTCAATTTACTGCAAAAGAATGTAAAAGAGAAATTAATTGTTGGATCTGATTTGTTTTTGAAAACATCTCCCAAAGAACTGCAGAGATTTTTAGATTTTGTCGATAATACTGCACCTTACGATATAGTCATTGATGCACTGAATGTAGCATTTGCAGCGAAATCTGGAATTAATCACGATAGGAGTCGATTATTAAATGATGTTGTCCAGCATTTTAATGGTAGAAACAAGAAAGTTTTGCTTCTAGGACGGAAACATATGCTCAACTGGCCTAAGATGTCATTAATGCTGGGGACAACAATAAACTTTTTCACTGATAACATGTAGGTATAATATTTGAATAGCTACTTACCTATGGTTCATTCCAATCAAAAAAAAGCAAAACGTAAACAAACTTACTATGGATCTGACACATGTCAATGTCATCTGCATACTATGTTTGTTTACATTTTGCTTTTTTTTGATTGGAATGAAGTATAGAGGTTGCATATCTTTACATACATAGATAGCTTTTTCAATTAAACTTTTTAAACTCATCCAAATGTGATCTGAACCCACTCAGTTGTTTCTGTTTAACTGTGTGCTAACCTCATCAATGAATAAAAAGAAAAACCAAACCCATTAACATTTAATCTTTCTAACAAATCAAGCTCTTTAAGGCATCCATATTATGTACCAAAAAAAATATACTTTCTGAGGCTCTTGGATAAAAATATAGTGTTGTATTTTTGAGTAGAATTGATTATCATTTATTCAGAATCTATTAATTTTAGCTCACAAGATGACCCATTCTTCATAACGGCGGCCATATTGAGTGGCTCGCACACGGACATCGTATCGAAGGACCAGTTGCGAGGCCACCGGTTCGCAATGAAGGACGAAGCGCTGCGCTCGATGTTTAGGCGGTGGCAGTGGCAGCACCAGTGGATGGTGTTTGGCGGTAGGGGAGGACAACCTATTATACGGGTATGTCTTTGAAATAGTAAATTACTTTTGCATAACAATTTCTGTTTTATTTATGTGATCAGGAAAAAGACAGTCTGACATTCTCTCTTTTTTTGTAATTTTTGTAATTAATTACGAGTCAGAAGTTATCAAACTAAACTGTAGGTATTCAAAAATACAGTTCATAGCAGCTGACTAATAAATAGTTGATAGAATTTCTTAAGGACTATGAGAATGTCCACATGACTCTATTTTTACTAGGAAGATGTTTAACTTATGTAGACTGTACTGTATGTGTAAGGTATTCTGTGACCACGTAACAGAGAACGTTATATTGACAGCAGATATTCATAAATACGTAATGTCAATATCTATTTCCCATAGTACATGGAATCCTATTTTGGGACAATTTGCCCTAGGATATTTATCAGAGATGAGGTTCAAGCATCCCTTTTCTCTTTTCAGCCCCCGCTACCAATCACGCCATGTGCTCAGAAAAACAAAAGTGTCTGGCATCTTCCATTCGAACGTGAGGAGCTTGACACGGCGGGGCAGGTTCGCGACGGCACCCCTGATTGGACGAGTTGGCTATGTCTCCAGCCTCCTAGATGATATTATTTATAAGTTATAAACGTTGATATTAATAAATGTATTGAAGTTGTTAAATTTTCCCTTTAATTTGAACACGTTTTAGAATTTGACGTCTTTGAATCGCTGCGATGTTCATTTCAGAAGTGTGAAAGGGACTTTATTTTACCAATAGATGAGCAGGCTCTTTTGTGTTACATACATGATAGGTTACTAATATAGGATTTAATAAAATAGGTGTAGGATTAGTTAACTGGGGTAGAAACTCGTCAAACCGAACTTTTTTTACGACTTCGCGAATTCGCAAGAAATTTTGCATATAAGATAAGAGGTATATTTTTGCGTACGGAACTAAGATTGATTTTTTTCGGAAAGTCGAAGGAGACATTCCTAAACGTATCAAAAACTTTTTTGCTTTGAATGGCTATTATAAAAATGAGGTTGTTCAATCAAATCAACGTCAAATTGTTTACCTTCCTTGGCCTACGTTATTTATTTATTTAGTTCATTTTTTATTTTGGTTTTTTTTTGTGTAAATTTCATATAAGTGTTTTAAGTTCACTATGCCGCCAAAAGGTTATTTTATTTAACTATTTATGCTTAATTATACTTTTTATTAACATTTGACTATGCTTACATGTCAGAAAAAAACAGGAAACTGCTATTGCTTTTATGGCTTCAGTACTTGCTCATAGCGTAGTCTCCATTTAGCTTCGTGAACATATGGAAACGTACAACTGCTTAGGTACACTACAGACCACATAATAAATACACTACGCACATGCTAATGCGGGGGCGGGGCGAGCGCTGGTGCGCAGCGAGTCGGCTGACGCGGGCCCTTTGCCCCGCGAAATGTCGGTTTCAGTTGCACGTGCAGTACTCGAAGTCGGTGTTTTGCTGAGTCGTGGTGGAGTTTCATGTTGCGTACCTACACTGCGACGCGTTTTCGCCGGACTGATGTCGGCATTACGCAATGAGGTCACCTCACGCCGCAACTCGTCACTAGTGCGCTCCGAAACTTACAATTTAGCGCGGATTTCAGTAATGTCAGCCCTCAACAACTGTATGTCCTTTAGTAGCCTGGTGACGTCAATATGGTCAAAGGTCATCGGCGGCAGCTTGTTAAGATCCCGAGCGACATACGTCGGAACATCGACCGGCTCCGTCTCCTTGAATACCCGAAAGATGTCCCGGAGATCCTTCTTGCCGTTGCCGTCCTTTTTGCGCGTGGAAGTGCGCACGGAGGTTTTGGCGGTGTCCAGCAGAACCATCTTGGCGGCGTAGATGTCAGCCTCCGTGTAGCTCGTAGAACAGATCTGCTCAAGACTGAGCTCGTCCATCACGTCGAGCTTGTTCTGCACGAAAGCTAGCAGTTCTTCCACCACGGTGGTGTCACACTTGCGTTGAGCCATCGTTGTAGGTAGGCACGGTGAAATACTACACTACACATAGCGGAATCGAGAGGCAGTAGACATTTGCCTATGCACGTCCGACCGATTCAACGCAACGCTGACAACTGATTAATTAACGACTTAATTTATGACTTCTAATTAACAATTATCAATAAACAATGAATATGTGGTCAATGACTATAACTTACAATTATGTGTGCTAGCTAAGCTAACTAAGCTAGCTAACTTAAAATTGTTTATATAAACAGTTCTTAAAAAATTAACAGATAAAGCAGAAAAGGAGAAAGAAAAGGAGAGAAAAAAGCAAGAAAAGGAAAGAGAAAAGCAAGAAAAGGAGAGGTTAAAGAAAGAAAAGAAAGAACAGAAGGAAAAGGATAAAGGGGACAAAAAATCTAAGAGAGGCTCAAAATCTGATTCGGGGGGCGAAGAAGAAAGTGGCGATGGTGCCGGGAGGGGTTTTGGCAGGTCGAGACGTGCTCGCACCTTGGAGCGTACGGAGATGCTTGCCAGACCGAATGCTAGGCGCTTGCGCTCTCTGTGGGACGAGAAGTGCGCGTACCTAACCAAGGACCGCCGCGACAAGATCAAGAGTGCACTTGAGGAGGACTACTTCTTGAGTCCTGAGTAAGTTTGTTGATACCACAGTAGCTACGAGAAAGTAAATTTTAAATTAGATTTATAGAGTAATTTTAGACGGAAATGAGACTACTTACATGCGTTATACCTACTAGTAATAAGTTTAGTTTGGTTTAGTGTAGTGGGTAAGACGGTATTACGACTTTGGTTTTGCCAGCCACCTTCGTGCGCATTCCAAGAGGTAGAGCCGAGGTGTCGCCGTCGAAGGATACGTCGTGGAGGACATCATCATCATCAATACGACTAAAACCTGTTTGATTGCTTCTTTTAACAGTTCTAGATTTTGACAAAAAGCATAGGCACAGCATTATATTATGGGCCTATCTATTGTATATGTAAATATCCTAGTTTTAAAATAGGAAATTGAAACAAAATTTCTAAGTATTGTAGAAATATTCTCGTTACTTAAGAATGAAAACAGAATCACCAGTAGATCTGTCATTTTCTTATCATTTATCAAAAACTTTACAACGAGGCGCTTTAAAATCACACTTCCCTCTTGCTTGGAATAACAATGTTAGAGTACCGTAGAGGCGTTCGGCTTATTTTTTTATAGGATCTAAATGAAGCTGAAAATATCTACTTAATTTGTGATATTCCT
Organism: Coleophora deauratella; assembly: GCA_958295455.1. NCBI lineage: Eukaryota > Metazoa > Arthropoda > Insecta > Lepidoptera > Coleophoridae > Coleophora > Coleophora deauratella. The sequence continues at coordinate 5,508,903 of OY282403.1, read as the reverse complement.
GAACACGCAGACAAACGGAGCAGTATTTTCAAGCCTTGAACGAGCAACAGAAGAAGTGGAGCGGCCCCGGCGGCATGGTCAGCCGTAAGGAGCAAGCTGAGCGCCAAAGGGAGCTCCGTCAACGCCAAAAGTGGCTTGTCAACTTCAGTGCTCAGGTCTTTGCTAGTTCTTATTATAAGTACCTAAAAGGTTTTTGGATAAGTTAGATGGAAATATAAGTTAGTTGGTCAACCGATGATGGTAAGATTTTTTAAAGTTCCATAATAAGAATAACTTTTGTAGCAAGTTCTTAGAATCTATGGGATATACAGGTTGTCGTTATACTTATTCCTCTTAAAGAGTAGACTTATTCATTTTGTGACGGGGCCGGGAGTTGACTGCATGAAAAATAAATTACGAAATATTACTGACTAAATAGCTCTTTAATATAAATTGTTAAAAACCTTAATCACTTTAATTTTCATTACATTTTCAATTTTTTATTTATAAGAATTTCCTCATAAGTATGCAAACTACTAGGTACTTTGAACAATGACGTCAACGTACAAAACTTCAAACATTTTTAGAACAAAATGCCGTTTTTGACATTTGATAAAAAGTAACTCAAATGACTAGCAGTCAACTACCGGATTGTCGCCAATCAGTATATCATTCCACCACCGAGACCGCAGCTGGATGTGGATCCAAACTTGAGCTGGACTGTATTTAATAGTGTTCACTGTGAGGGTTCACCACTAGGTACAATGTGGACGATTGTATCTTCTTCGGTCTACTTGAAAGAGGTATCTTCTAAGGATGTTAGGTACTGGTATTCCGGTCGTCCCATTGGCCCTCAGTGTTATGCTTTACTCCACATATCACCTCTTAAGTCCGCTGTGTGGATCACTGTTCATTAATGCCCATATTATTATGTACCGCCTGGTACCGCTTAAGCAATAAGCACTATTAAACACCCAGGTCGCCTACCGTCTCTGCGATTACTTGGCGAAGGGGCAGAAAGAGATGCTGGTGTCCAACCGACTGCGAAGCATCGCCGATGTGGTGTTAGAGCGAGTTGCCGAAATACTTGGTGAGAATATCTTAAATTAGGAATCTTACTACAATGGGCGATGGATGATGAGTACCTATAAGAAGATCACAGCGTCAAGGTATCCAGTTTTATGAACCTGTTGAGCACAAGAATTGCATCGTCCTTACGTTGGTTTTGATTTTTGATTATCAGCTTAGCACGTACGTATCAGCGTGACCTTTCACAATCCTTACCTTTTTTGAGCCTAGCTACGATTTCCTTTGAACTTATGTAATGTATGGTTCTAACGTGTCGGACAGGTGAACCAAAACCGTCGCGCACCCACCCCGGCCGGCTAGCCCGCTTCATGGTGGCCATATCGGACAGGATCGCGGTGTGGATCGAGAACGCCGTGTACCGCGCCGACGCGATTGAGCCGCGCGAGTCCGGCCGCGACGAGCACATCCGCCTGGATGCCGAGAAGCCGCTCATTTGCTAAAGGTAATACTAACGACGATGCTCCTTGAAGGCATGCACAGATTGTCTGAAAGCTCTGGATTCCATGTTATCAACATAAATTGCTACCACCTCGACATAATATGTAGGATGTGATCCCTAGGAAACAGGCTTCCTCTGTTCACCGGTAACTATCATAATCAATCCTAAGTCGCACATACTTTAGAGGATTCGTTCGAGTTTCACTGGATCGTCATTTCTCCTACCTATACCATATATTGTTTTTAACTCCTTCATAAAGGTCGTTTATACTACCAAAGAAAATATATGTATCTATAGTTCGTTGTACGTGTACATAGTCTTTTAGATCAGGAGCCAGCAAGGTGTATGGGCCTGAACATATAAGAACGCTGGAAGCAGTCTATCTCGAAAGAACTTTTTGTTTTCAATCGTTTGGCTCGAGTCTTACAGTCCAGATCGGTCACTGAATTTTTTTATGACGTTCAGAAAAACTTAAAAAAGTCGTATTTGGGGCTAAACATATAAGACTCAAAATGAAATTTGGATACGAAAGTAAGTACATTGGACAACCCCATAACATTTTTTTTTTCGCTGAAATCGGTCACCCGTCCCAAATCAGACAGGGGTCAGAAATCGTAAAAAATCGGTTTTGGAACTAAACATATAAGATGTCTGCAACTAATGTAAATCGATAAAACACACTTCACCTTATACAAAAAGTTCAGTCTTACAACGCGAATCGGTCACAGTTCCAAAATCTGACTACTTTTATAGCTTAGGTTTTTTCGCTGACGATGGGCGATAACTCGATAACCATTAAGGTTAGAGGTATAGTTACTTCGGCAAAAATTAAGTGCATAAAATTTCCAACAAAAAAGGTTATATTCATTTTTATTGTGGGATTAATAGATAATGAGCAAATTGTAAAACTGATTCTCATAAACATCGTTTTCGTCTATTTCTCCATAACCTTTTAAGATTACAGGTATAGGTACTGCGGTAAAAATAAATTACATAAAATTTGCAACATAAAAGGTCATATTCATTTTCACTGTATAATTAATAGAAAAAGAGTAAATTGAAAAAATAATTTTTATATTTGAAATTTTCATCTATTTGTTGATAAATTAAAGATTAGAGGTATCGCGGCTTTAAAAGAAACAAAGTTTATAATATTTTCAACAAAAAAGGTTTTATTCATTTTTGTTATGGGATTAATAGATAAAGAGTAAATTGTAAAATTGTTTCTCATAAATAAAGTTTTTGCCCATTTCTCCATAACTTTTAAGATTAGAGGCATAGCATGAATATGGTAAAAATAAAGTTCATAAATCAACACAAAAAGGTCAAAGCAAACATTACAGAAGAGATTTCCGTGCAATATCACGGTCTCTTTTTCGAAGAATCTTCGAAAATTTTTGTTGCTCGTTTAGAAGAATGTCGAAATCGAGATGACGGTCATTTAGATGAGATTATTTAATAAAACCCATCATATTAAATTTAAAAGTAAACTAATTCAGTTGGCACCTGTAGTTTAACTATTAGTCATACTTTTCTGCTTCAACAGATTTTTCTTTGTTTTGTTTAGAAATTTATTTTAAGTTACAGCTCTTTTTCAAATTATTATATTAAAATCGACACTATGTAAGTAATTATGAAAAATCATTTATCATTAGGTCCCAGGAATGTGAATAACTTACTTTTCTAAAATAGCACTTAAAAATTATGACAATACTATGAAAAAAATTTATAAGATAAAATCAAAAACAAACAAAATCAACATTTTAATAAAATTTTACTATAAACCATGTCATCATCATCATTAGCTGAAGGACCTCCACTGCTGGACAAAGGCCTCCCCCAAGGATTTCCACATCGACCAGTCCTGCGCTGCCCGCATCCAGCGGCTTCCCGCAACCGCAACCCGAGTGGGAGGCCTGCCTACACTGCGGTTTCCGGTGCGCGGTCGCCACTCGAGAACTTTACTGCCCCAACGGTCATCTGTTCTACGATCTATGTGCCCCGCCCACTGCCACTTCAGTTTAGCGATTCTGTGAGCTATGTCGGTGACTTTGGTTCTCCTACGTATCTCCTCATTTCTGATTCGATCACGTAGGGAAACTCCAAGCATGGCACGTTCCATCGCTTTTTGGGTGACCTTGAGCCTTCTTATGAGGCCCATAGTAAGCGACCATGTTTCGGTTCCATATGTCATCACTGGCAACACACACTGGTCAAAGACCTTAGTCTTGAGACACTGCGGTATTTTGGACGCGAAGATATTGCGAAGCTTCCCGAACGCTGCCCAGCCAAGTTGGATTCGATGATTGATCTCTTTCTCGAAGTTGGACCTACCTAGCTGGACTGTTTGTCCCAGGTATACATATTTGTCAACAACTTCAAGTGTAGAGTCTCCAACCTTCAGAGGAGTGGGTGTGACACGCACATTTGGCATGATTTTCGTCTTGTCCATGTTCATTTTAAGACCCACTTGTTGGGAGGCTCTACTGAGTCCATCGAGCATCGTGCTTAAGTCTTCCAGGGTCTCAGCTATGACCACGATATCGTCAGCGAATCGAAGGTGAGAGATGTACTCGCCGTTGATGTTAATGCCGAGTCTTCTCCAGTCCAGAAGCTTGAAAACGTCTTCCAGGGCAGCGGTGAACAGTTTCGGAGATATGATGTCTCCCTGTCTCACCCCACGCTGCAACCGGATAGGTTTCGAATTCTGATCCTGGAGGTGGACCGACATGGTGGCGTTGTCATACACTTCAGCACTTCTATTATAATAATAATAATTTTATTCATAAAAATGAAGAGTACAAAAATAGATCAATTACAATAAAATATACAATATTCGATATATCGATAGTCAATTTGGCACCGTTGGAGAGACTGTAGCACAGCCCAGGTCTCAACCGAATCAAAGGCTTTCTCATAGTCCACAAACGCCAAGCACAGTGGCCGATTATACTCTTCGGTCTTCTGTATAATCTGCCGGAGCGTATGTATGTGATCTATGGCACTGAAACCTTCTCGGAAACCGGCTTGTTCGGGAGGCAGGAAGTCATCAAGCCTGCGTGCGAGACGAGTTGTAATGACTCTCGAAAACAGCGATAAACCATGCAAACACTAACAATTTTAACTTCAAGACTTACACATATGTAAGTACATAATTTTCTATACTTAAAAATTCAAGGTACAAAAAAGTAAGTTATTCACATTCCTGGAGCCTAATAATAATATGAAATGGTGATGTAAATATGTTTTTTTATTTTAGGAAATGTTTAATATTATTAATGTGAAAGTATGGATGTTTGTTTGTTTGTTCTACTTTCACGCTGAAAATAATGAATGGATTTGGATGAAATTTGGTAGGTAGATAGATGAAGCATTCGGCTATCACGTAGGATACTTTTTATCCCAGAATCCTCGAAGGCTCACGGAGAAGTGGCTAAAAACTGTTATAGATGGCGCTGCCTTAACATTTTATCTCCCTGGACCCAATTCTGAAGTTTACGCAGACGAAATCGCGGGCGGAAACTAGATAAATATTTGACAGGACTAAACTAAATTTAAGCGTCCTACGTTGTCTTTTCGATATAGAAGGAAAAAGACAGAACACTTAAACAAGATAAGTTTAATCATGAAAACCGAATCGACACCAATATGTCTCTTCCATAGTAGTGTTAAGTTCTGATAAATCCTTCAACAGTATGTCTTTTGCAATTTCAAAAAAACCGTGGTTATTTTTTTTTGATTCGGTTACCCTTGGTTTTTTTGGAGCTCCTTCATTTGATCTTTTAATTATTTGATTCGATTTTTAAAGAGATCATGGTAGAGGATCATTGTTTAATTATTTTTTTATGTTTGACTTTAAAACATCAGTAGTATTCGAAACATGGTGCCAAAAAATATTTTGCTGTCGTAGAATTACGGGAACACATTTAGGAACTGATCGCATGGTTTATTTTTTAACTTGTAAATGTTTATTTAAAAAAATATGGGTGCTTGATTTAGAAAGCTCAAAGATTGCATAAATTAATTCGACCCTCATACAACGATCACTTAGAACAATTTGTTCCACAGGAGCATTGTTTTCCGATATGGTCGAATCGCCCAGACGATCTCCAGTGCTCTTCATGTTTAAAAAAATCACACCCGGAACGAAATTTGTACATCTACTTCTTTATGCCTGAATAAGAAGGTAAAGCCTCCCCGTACACATAGCAATATTAACTGTTCTTAAATTGTTTTGACTTCCCCCTTATTTTGATAAAACAACTCGACTGCATGATATTCGATTTATGATACGGCTGACCTATTAGAGTTTTACTTGTACAGTAAAAAATCAAAAACTTACTGATCTCGTTGATTGCATCAGTGACTATTATCCGACTTACACTATCCAGAAATATAGTTTAAATCATCGCTATACAACTCTAAATATGTCAGGCTGGGAACTTTTGGCGCTGTCTACATAAAAGTAGAAAACAATATTTAATTTTCTACATTTAGAAATTTAAGTTCTATGCTTTAATATTTGTATACTTCACAGGGTATTGATAAAATATTAATATTGAGTATACGTATAAAAATATAAATAAATGCTGGTATTGATGAAAATAACAATGTTACTCACTTTTTTGTTGTATCTTAAGATTATTCTATAAAAACAGTTTGATTACAACTTAGTTTTTCAATTAATTTTTATCTATTAATCCTACAGAAAAAATACAACAGTTTTCTTACATATTTTATGTATTACATTTTTTCTTATGTCACAATACCTCAAATTTTTAAATTTATCAACAAATAGATGAAAATTTGTAAAATAAAAAAGTGTTTTCAATTTACTTTTTATCTATTAATTATACAGTGAAAATGAATATAACCTTTTTTGTTGAAAATTTTATGCACTTTGTTTTTACCGTAGTAGCTATGCCTCTAATCTCAAAGGTTATGGAGAAATAGGCAAAAACTTTATTTATGAGAAACAATTTTACAATTTACTCTTTATCAATTAATCCCACGATAAAAATGAATAGAACCTTTTTTATTAAAAAAATTATAAACTTTATTTCTTTAAAGCCGTGATACCTCTAATCTTTAATTTATCAACAAATAGATGAAAATTTCAAATATAAACATTATTTTTTCAATTTACTCTTTTTCTATTAATTATACAGTGAAAATGAATATGACCTTTTATGTTGCAAATTTTATGTACTTTATTTTTACCGCAGTAACTATACCTTATAATCTTAAAGGTTATGGAGAAATAGACGAAAACTATTTTTATGAGAAACAGTTTTGCAATTTGCTCATTAACTATTAATCCCACAATAAAAATGAATATAACCTTTTTTGTTGGAAATTTTATGCACTTAATTTTTGCCGAAGTAACTATACCTCTAACCTTAATGGTTATCGAGTTATCGCCCATCGTCAGCGAAAAAACCTAAGCTATAAAAGTAGTCAGATTTTGGAACTGTGACCGATTCGCGTTGTAAGACTGAACTTTTTGTATAAGGTTAAGTGTGTTTTATCGATTTAAACTGATTACACACATCTTATATGTTTAGTTCCAAAACCGATTTTTTACGATTTCTGACCCCTGTCTGATTTGGGACGGTGACCGAATTCAGCGAAAAAAAAAATATTATGGGGTTGTCCAATGTACTTACTTTCATATCCAAATTTCATTTTGAGTCTTATATGTTTAGGCCCAAATACGACTTTTTTAAGTTTTTCTGAACGTCATAAAAAATTTTAGTGACCGATCTGGACTGTAAGACTCGAGCCAAACGATTGAAAACAAAAAGTTCTTTCGAGATAGACTGCTTCCAGCGTTCTTATATGTTCAGGCCCATATACCTTGCTGGCTCCAGTACTATTTAGAACTACCGAGACAAGACAGCGCGATATAGGTACAACTACGGTCATTATTAAACGCATCACACTACATAATCTGTGATAAAGACTCATTAAATGGACCTATTGTTTATTTGTGCTCTTGAGTGAACATAAATGATTTCCAACAGTTTTGTAGGCACCAAGCTATGCGACGTGAACTTTCTTGTTGGTTCTTGATTAAATCTCAATATTCATATAAAACCGCTGCTGCCTTATTAATGGTAAGTTTTGGTTTAACTAGGTCCAGGGATACTTGAATAGGTATGTGTTAGGTTAGATAAATAAGATAAGGAAAATATTTAGAGGAGTTCTACTGATGAAATTGAAAAAGCTTCTTTTTTTATATGATAGGTGGCAAACGAGCAGACAGATCACCTGATGGTAAGCGATTACCACCGCCCATAGACACCCGCAACACCAGACGAGTCACAAGTAGTATTACCAATTTGCCATGTTTCAAATTGTCAAAATCGTGATCGATTTCTTCTTAATCAAAGTAAAAAAAGTATATAAAGATAGTGGCAGCCAGAGCCACGTCTCTTTAGGTTTCAAGATTGATCAGTAACCTAACTAGACCCACGCACTGTATGCCAAGAACCCTTCGGATCGGACATTTTGAGCTAAGCTTAGAGATCGATGCGTTTCGATATTCTAAATACCAGACAAAAACTCCCGAGTGTCAATTATTTCTAGTTTTTGAGAAAAAAAAATCCAAAGTTGGTCGATATGTTCTATTTAGAAAATACAAAAAAATATTTTTTCCCGGAATAAACTATGCGTCCGTGAAGCTATTTACGTCAAATTATAGAGCGTTTAAAACAACATTTATTGATATGTACCGCTAGTCGAAAACGCAAGCGTAACGTGAAAAAATATTTTTTTTCCTTTTAACGGTTTTATTTTTTTAAAAATGATATTTGATGTTAGTAGCATCCAGAAATCTACTCACAATGTAGAGAATTAAGTTGTGTATCGTCACAAAAAAACGCAACTGTTAATACCGTGGGATAACGGAGATACGAGTACTCGTTAATATGTTAAGTTGACTGAACATTTTGACTAGCAATATTTTAATTAAGTTTTGGCTATGAAAATTCAATTAGGTGCAGTAAACAAAATCAAAGTCTTTGATTTTCGAATGCCTGCGTAAAAGAGTGGTGTTTATGTGTGAGTTATGTGCATAAACTTGAGTAGGTAATTGTTTTTTCTTCTACGTCCAATTTTATACAGGGAGTAACAAAATTGGTGTAGGACTGGGGATTCTACTCATCATACTAAACAAGTTTTGTTCTATGACCTTACTCAAATCATAAAAAAAATTTGGACTCCTCATTCATTCTGTTTTGTCATTTTTGTATGGAGATTCCACATTTTTTTTGCGATTTGAGCAAACTCGTAGAACAAAAATTGTTCAGTACGATGAGTAGAATCCGCAGTTAACGGGTCCTATACCAATTTTGTTAACGCCCTGTATACCTACACTTGCTAATCAAAATGATTTATTAAAAATTTTATTGTAGTTTTATTATTTATTTTTTGATTAATTTATTTATTTTTAATTAATTTGTATGTAATTAAATTTATTTAATTTTCTATTTGATTGCTCAATAATGCATTATTTTTTTAAATTGTTTCCTGCGCCTAATTTAATCTTCATAGCAAAACCTTAATTAAAATATTGCTAGTCAAAATGTTCAGACAACTTAACATATTAACGAGTATCTCCGTTATCCCACGGTATTAACAGTTGCGTTTTTTTGTGACGATGCACAACTTAATTCTCTACATTGTGAGTAGATTTCTGGATGCTACTAACATCAAATATCATTTAAAAAAAAAAACCGTTAAAAGGAAAAAAAAATATTTTTTCACGTTATGCTTGCGTTTTCGACTAGCGGTACATATCAATAAATGTTGTTTTAAACGCTCTATAATTTGACGTAAATAGCTTCACGGACGCATAGTTTATTCCGGGAAAAAATATTTTTTTGTATTTTCTAAATAGAACATATCGACCAACTTTGGAATTTCTTTTCTCAAAAACTAGAAATAATTGACACTCGGGAGTTTTTGTCTGGTATTTAGAATATCGAAACGCATCGATCTCTAAGCTTAGCTCAAAATGTCCGATCCGAAGGGTTCTTGGCATACAGTGCCACGTCCTATAGGTTCCAAGATAGTTCGGCAAGCCCGTGGCATGAACATTAAAGGGCTTTTACCTACAATACTTATGCCAATAGAGTTGCTTTATATTAGGTAGGTAGGTATCTATATTTATTTAATGTCTTTGTCTAATCTAATAATACACTTGCAAATATTTTCACAAATCTCGCTATCCTTGTCAACAAAGAACGCATAAATAAATAATGAAATTGGCTGTTTAATAACTAATCTCTATATAACGTATTCATAATTGTTTTTATTAACATAACTATGAGGCGGTGCGACCAATTACGAGAAACACCCACATTTCGATCTAGTTTGCTTGCCGTTTCTGTTTATGTTAAGATGAATACTGCAATAATGTCATGGATGATGTAAACAAAGGAAATTGTGTCAATGGGAATGAGGATATTTAATAAACACATTAATCTATTAAAACAAATCCACAGTCCACACCTACTTCGATGTTAACAATATAAATGCGAAATTAACTCTGACTGTCACGTTTCCACGGCTAAACTATTGAACCGAATTTGATGAAAAGAAAAGAAAGCTTGAACACTAGGAAAGTTCTTGTTTTTTACTTAGACTTCAAGAAAATACTATTTGATAGCAATCATTCTACTACTTTTAATTACATTAATAATTATCAAAACTGAATGTGACCAGGACAATTACACTACACGTAATCATTTATTTAGTGTAAGATGTAAAAACTTATACATAAATAAATAAATATCTGGGACAAATCACACACGGTCATCTGGCCCCAAACTAGGATACCTTGTACTATGGGAATCAGAGACTGATATACATACACATATACGTTTAAATACATACCAGACACAGAGCAAACAAATCTGCTCATCACAGAAATGTTTGCCCTGGGTGGGGATCGAACCCACGACTCTCGGATCAGTAGTCAGGAGCACTAACCACTGAGCCACAGGCAGTCAATAAACACTTTTTGAATAGGGGTTTTACAACTGATTTCTTTAATTTGTTAGGGAAAGTCCCTTGAGTGAGTGACTGATTTATTAGATGTGTCAAGACTGGGCTCAGCTCTGTTGAAGATTGTTTTAATATTTGGGTAGAGATACCGTCTATGCCAACAGATTTTGTATTGCGCAGCGATTTGATTGTTTTTTCAACCTCTTCATTAGAACATGGTCTAAAAAATAAGGTGCTTGTGATACTTGGCCTGTTCACTTTTAACTTTCTAGCATCATGTATTTTGGATATGTTAGATACATTTATAAAGAAATCATTGAATGACTCTACTATTTTGTTAGGATTATTAGTTATCTCTGAATTGATGCGTAAGGATTCAATAGTGTCAGGAGATTTAAAGCATTCATTTTTGCCTTTTATAACATCCCAAGACGCTTTACATTTGTTGTCCGCTGACTGAATAAATTTATTATTGACGAGCCATTGCGATTTCATTATACATTTTCTTAATAGTTTATTATAAGACATATAATTAGTCTTATTTTCGAGTAGTTAGTTATTTCAAAATTTTTCGGAATAAATTATAGTTTTTGACATTTGTTAAAATTTAACTCGGATGACTAGTAGTCAACTACCCCATTGCATAGGTTATTTGGGGAAAGTTATTCAGATTCATGAGTTGCAACCGGTGCGATGCGGTTGCTTTTTGTAGCTTGTCAGGAAATAAATAGTCACCCTGTAGATCAAACTTTTATATCTCAATTAATTATCGTATAAAATATTTTTATCGACGACAAAGCTTTTTCATTATCATTAGTTATTCAAAGGTTCGACCTTAGGTCTTATGTAGGGACTAGGTGACCTTCGTTAGGCCTATAAAACGTGTCTGTCTTCCGTGGTGAAGTATAGTTGCACACAGAAGGCTTGCTAAGCAGTTCTAGTGAGATCTACACAACCCGCCAACATGAAATACGTCGTAAGTTAAAAATTACTTTTTATCAGTACCGATATCTATTCTATTTTTCTTTTGATTGCTTCCATAGCGTGACCAGTTCATAACGCCATCTTTTACATTCCTGGCGGAGTCTCGCTTTGTGGAACTTGGTTTGGTTGGTGTTAAGCATCGATAACAATCCAGACTTGCCCCCCCGTGTGTGGACAGCCTAACCTCCCCGAGGTACCTACTGGAAGAACGTGATGACGCGAGGTATTGAAGAAGTAGGGCATTTTTTAGCCTATCTGGCTAGCTAACGTCGTCTTACGTCTAAGTCTTGCCGCCAAACGTCAGTGTTTATACATGTAGCAATGTTTTGTTCCGGTATAGAAATAAGATCGATAGTAGTTCTCTATTGCGTTGTGGAGTCTTGATAGCCCGCTTCAATCTTCAATATCATCATAATTTGTACCATCAGATGAGATGATGTCAGCTGTGTCTAAAAATACTTTAATGGTACCTGTAAAAACTACCATGTCTTGAACCTGAAAACACTGCCATGTCTACCACCTTTCAGATCTTCTTTGTCCTCGCTTTCGTGGCCTTCGCAGCCGCCGCACCTCAGTACCTCACCTACCCTGGTCTATGGGGAACAGCTCCCTATGGATTGGCTCCGACAAGGGTAAGTCTAACTCATACACCAAGTTTATTTTTGCCCAGTGTCCATTTAATACAAATCGGTGGAATACATACATGTATTTAGCGGGTTACTACGTGAGTTTAGTCAGTTGTAATATAAAAAGTTTTGAATTGATAAATAATACATACGAAAGTACAATAATAGTAAACACATATATTTTTTATTGCGCAGAGATCGCCCGAAAAAGTTTGTTAATGTGATTGGTCATCTACGATATTACTATGGAAAGAATGACCCAGCTATAAATTCCAAAAAAACTTTAAACATATTTGAATTTCTCGCTAAATATATAACATTTAAATGGCAAAACTAAAGTTGAGTTCGGTATGATAAAGTTAGATTGAGCAGCAATATAAAAGTGCGAATAGAGTTCAGTGAAATTGGCCGTTTTCTTTAGTCCGAGTAAAATGTTGTTCAAAACAGTTCCGTTAAGTTAGGTAATTTTAAAGAAATTAAATCACGAAACTTTAAGGTAATAGAAATTTTAAAATGTGTAGTCATCTATAAAAAAAAAAAACTTGTCTTTAATTGCTCAAAAGGCACAATTTCTGTGCTCTGGTCGTGGGTGGCGATCTGAAATGAAATCGACAACCAAAATTTCGTAATAGGTCTGAGTCTGACACAGAATGTGTTATGGTTTATTTTGTGATTGTCGAGCTAGAACTCGGAGCCCCGATACTAAAATTAAAAATCATGCTCATTTTGCAGTGTTATTGTTCTTTTGTTTCTTTGCCGTCACTGTAGGCGGAATAATAGGTTAGATAGCGTACAAAATGCTCTTTAGTTTATTGAAAATCACAAGTAGGAAGTAATAGTCTTGGATGGGAAAAAAAATATTGTCCAACGAAAGCAAATTAGACACACATTATAAAGGGTTAATCAGTTCTGCTTCGATTTTCTTGATTATAGTAACAATTGAAAATATTCTGTCGCTACAACAACCACAGCTATTTTGTGTTGAAACAATCGAATTTTAAACACTTTCAGGAGGTCCCGAGTAGTAGGATTTTTAAAAAAATGTTACTTAAAGTTCAGTCAAATTGTTTTTTTACTCGAAAAGTTATTATTATTTTTTTCTTTATTTATTTGTTTATTTCCGGCAACGAGGCCACATAACATATACAACAATATACATTTTACACTTAAAATACTATACATAAATACTCAATATAAACTTACTAAAAAAAAACATTATTACTTTCACAGTTGGATTCAGCTCAGCACACCAAAAAACGTAAAAAATTCAATAAATCAAAACTACCCCATAACTTTCCGACTATGGCTGGTTTGAGCACAAATTGACTGCATTCATATAGTAACTTAACAATTCGAATAGATTTTATCACAGAATTTCGAATAGTTTTTATGACAGAATGTTATATTTCAGACCCTGGTGACTGGGCCGACGGTGGTGAACGGCCACACCTGGCCCGGCCACGTGGTCACCACGCACGGCCTCTTCGGCACCACCCTCATTTAAACTCCGCCACCACCATCACCCGCACAGATACCACCGCAAGTTCCCGTTCAGTCCTGTTGAGTCTAGGCGCATGAATCAGATTATGTATTAAATGCTTTTTATTAATTTTATTTTTTGTATTTCTTTTTCTGTATTTGCAAATTAAAAGTTCGTCTTGCTCCAATTTTTGTATTGCATTGCTTGGAAACCTACCTTAAACTTAAGGCTCTATATTGGACAGGTAAATTGAAAATTTCTAATGGTATTAAAAGTCTGACTAACTAATCGCTTGCGAGAAATTCAATAACAATCGATTAGTCTAGCTTGGAGTTTACCTTTTGTAGTTTGTTACACTGGTGCGTTAAGAAGTGTTAAGTGATTAGCACAACGATACAGCAACATATTAAAGACCCCATAGGAATGGTTCAGATCGCAAATGTTGAATAATGGATCATTATTCAACATTTGCGATTGATCGTAACGAAACGTAACATGTTTGGTAAAATTTTGGAACAGTAAAGGGACATGAGATTCAAAAAAGGATGTTTTGAGAAACGGATGTTTTGGGGAACGGATGTTTTAGAAGACGGATATTTTGCGAATTTGTATGATCTGGGAAACGGGTGTTATGAGATTTGGAGATTTTAAGAATTGGATGTTTTGGGAAACGGAAGTTTTGAACATACTGGATGATTTGGGAAACGGATCTTATGGGCCGAAAGGCTACTATCGTATACTGTTCCATAGTATTCTGGAGAAGCAATAATTCAAAGTTGGTATTTATTGTAAAACTAAGCTGTTCTTGTTTTGTGACTGCCAGTGTCGATTCGCTAGATAGACTACCTTGTAAGAAGAGTTCGCCGTATAATATAATAGGGACTAAATTTAATGAATATAGGTATAGGGTAACTTTTAATTAGTTTTTGATACGAAAGGCTATGCATGTGCTCATGATAACAAGCAACTTTCCCTAAAGAAGCCATAGTCAATTCGCAAAAGAATTTTGGACTCCATACGAATCGATGAACTTACCGGCCAAATTAGTATGAAGAGTCAAACATTTTTTTTGCGATTTGACTGGGTCTCTTAGGCAAAGTTGTTTGTTATCATGAACACATCCACACCCTTTGGTATCAAGAACTAATTTAAAGTTACCCTATACAGAGTGTTAAAAAAAGTGCATTTGAAATTTGAAGGGGTTACTCAGAATCAAGTATAGAACCCAAGAAAAATATTAAAAAAATACCGCTCTTCAAATGTTTTTTCAGATTCTCATACTAAATCTGAATAGTGAATCAAGAATTTGTATGAAAAACTGAATAAAATATTTGAAGACCGGTTTTTTTAAATATTTTTACTGGATTCTATACTTGATTCTGAGTAACGCCTTAAAATTTCAAACCCACTTTTTTTAACACCTGTATACTCATGGACAAAAAAATCTACTCAAAGTTTGTTGCACGGCATTTGAAAAAATAACTCAAATCTAACAAAAAAAAAACAAAAGTTCAAAAACTGTGTGTTTAGTTTGGTGGTTTTCTAGTTTTTAGTATTTAGCAGTTTTGTAGGTTGAGTTATTTTTTCAATAGTCGAGCAACAGATCTTGAGTCGATTTTTTAATCCACAGTGTAGTTTGCGACTTACTAAATTATTATTGGTTTTGGTCGTATTTATTAGCATAGATCAAATTAAATGTCTCAGCCATATAAAAGATATCAACGAGCACTACAATGAATTTTGGCGGGTTTTATAGGTAATACCGAAAAAAATGAAAACAAGTTCTAAACTTCGAGAAACATAACTGTTGGTAAAATTCTTCGTCTAAAAAAACTACTCCCATCTGTCCATTAGCTTTCGACAAAAAGACTTCTAAAATATGGAATGAACCTTGCTAGTTTTTCTTTCCTTACCTATAGTGATTAAAGTCACGATATAAATAATTATGCAAATACGCTTAATTAAGATAGAACATTATCTAACTGAGTGTGAGCGATACACAAATGACTTTAAAAATGTTTAAAAACACTGTTTTAGATACTCATTGTATGGAAACTTAAGGCTTTTTCACATAGACAATGTTCACATCGTCGACGCCCATCACGTCGACGCAGTACTCGTATCTATTACATAGTAGGCGCGGATCCAGGATTTAATTCAGGGGGGGGGGGGGGAAATTTTCAGTATACCCTTATTTATGAATCGGTCGATGGTATTAGACCGTTCATATAAAAAAGTCGCGAGCGCAGCGAGCGCGAAATTTTTTGAATAGTTAAGAAATGCCTCTATTTATTTGTATTTTATAGAAGTTTTAGTACCTCGGCTTCAGGGGGGGGGGCAATTGCAATTGCACCCATTGCCCCCCCCCCCCCCCCCCTGGATCCGCGCCTGTCTATTACTCTCGCGCACGTGTAGTGCCGTATTTCGGCCGTATAAGGCCGTATTCATGTATGTGCCGTTCCCGAAATTTTCCAAAAAGACAGACTGCGCTATACATTTAACATAGCAATGTCTCTATCTTTTGGGAATATTTCTGGGAACGGCACATCAATAGTCATCAACGTACTTTTTAGGATGGGACGTGCCGAAAACGTGCTTTTGTTGGACGCGTAGAGTAACTCATACGTGTAAAAAGTATGTGACAAGGGCTGAAAGAACCTAGTATACAACTGGAGTAAGCAACGACCTCATACAATACAGAGTTCAATGACACTAAAAATATTTATTTGCACGTAACTATTGCGAATACAATTGTGGACCTTCTTGCGTAGTGTTTAGTGTTTAGCGTTCGCGTAACAGTAATTAATCTAACAATGAGATGTGACCATATTACATACGCCGTTGTTTTAAATGCTTGCAATGGACGACATACTCGTAGTTCGCTATTATTTAACATTAGCGACAGAATGACGTGAGTGTGGGAATAATGCGTGAAAGTTATTCCGAAAATGTCTCACATCTATGTGAGGTGAGTGAGACTCCTCATAAAATTTACATTATGACGAAATTATAGCTTCTATAGATTTTATTTTGTGTAACTGGATAGGTTAGATTAGGTGGCTCTTCAATTGCTATTACACAATGATGAGGTGATTATAAGTTCATTGGTATTACATTCCGGTATACCATGTCATATTTTAGTACTTACTCGTGTTTCTTTATTTACGATATAATGTGTTTTCTGATTCCTACAATCTGGGGATCTTCAAGGCGAGAGTGAATAGGCATTATTTGAGTTTGCGTGTACCATCCTCGACTACATCATCACTATCCTTCAGATGAGATGTAGTCAAATGCACTTAAATTTGTACGTATTAATAAATAAAGTAAGAATGTTATTTTTATCGACTTCTAAAAAGGGGGTGGTCTACTAATCGTCTGCGTTCTTTTTTGTTTTAGCACTGGAGTGCCTCTGACATAACTAACGTCTCAAGATACCGAACATTGAATGGAAGCGGGCGAGATCGTAAGATTTTTTTAATAGTTTTTTTTTGCTATTTTGCTCACTGACGCAAATATTCAATTTGTTATCGTCTTCGACTCTTTGGGCGCGTATACATGCGCAGTCCGGTTTAGAATACTCTAATTTTCGATATCATTAGTGAGATCGTTCTCTGCCATGTACTGATTATGTAAAATGTTAAACAGGTACTTACAAATTCTTATAAATTGGCTCACAAAATTGATTCAATCTTCATAATCTATCTCCGAATCAGCAAATGCAACTGTACGATTACACGATAAGATATAACATATTCTTTCTGCAAACTAAATCTTGTTCCGTGTATGCTTATCTACGATCTAGCAAGTAAAAGTAAGCATTTCGCTTTGAATTGAAGAAAAAAGAAGAAAACTTAGAATTGGAGCGATAGTGCCAGACGTAACGGTGGGTACAGCGATCGTGAAGACTCAACAACTAAGTTTAATCCGAATATTAGTTTTTCGAAAACTTATGCCACATTATTAGTTATTCTTCCTGTCCAAATGGACATTTGTCCGTATTAGTCTGTGAAAGATTCACGGAAAGATAATACTTTGAAATTAAATCATCGGAATTAATCTAAGTACCTACACGTTTATACACAACAATTTGTTTTATACACATTATTTACTGTTACATTTAATCGAAAAAGATAACAATCTTCGTTTTCTTATGGTCTATTTTATTCGTATATTCATTTTATCTAATATACATAACTTTATTATATATTTAAGTAGGAAAAAATAATTAAATTTAATTATTTGTAAAAGTTATTGATATAATTACATGTAGGTAATTGAAATCCTCTATGTACTAAATATTAATTATGAGTGACACTAAAATTATCATCGGCCCCACATCGGCCCTTTAACGACAGCGGCTGTCGTGTGTTAAATACTGTTGATGTGCCCGTGACTTTGTCCGCGTAGACTTCAAATGTAAACAGTCGGTCGGCTAAGTTGGAAGATTATTTTCCATTACTTTATCGTGTCATTTCACCTTAGATATTTAAAAACCAATTCCTACTGCTCGTTTAAGAAACGTATGTTCTAGATTTCAACTTTCTATCTTGAAATAGTTTTGGCCGTGTGTTGTCTGTCAGTCAGTCAAGGTATTATTTTATAGGTATAGAAAGAAATACTACCTTTATTTCAGGTACCGCTATTTAAATTTTCTATTTCTAGAAATAAAATATCATCTGATTGGTGTTCGCTAGACGCGGGTGTTCCTCAGGGTGGTGTGCTTTCTCCAATCCTCTTCTCGATCTTTATAAACGGCATCACCTCATCCCTTATTTCCTCTCTACACCTCTATGCAGATGACTTACAAATCTACAGGGCAGCACCCATTTCCAAATTTTCAGAGGCCATCGGCACCATCAATCGGCATCATCGAACTTGTGTCGATTGCTAAATGGGCCAGAGAGTTTGGTCTCCTAGTGAATGCGGCCAAATCACAAGCCATTGTGATTGGTAGCCCCTATTTTATATCAAAACTTGATATCTCCTCACTCCCTATACTTATCTTTGACGGGGCTCCCATCCCACTCTCCACCTCGGTAAAGAACTTGGGCGTATTCATTGACCAAACTCTCTCCTGGTCTGTGCATGTCAACGAGGTGAGTCGGAGGTTATATGGCTCTCTTCACTCCTTAAAGCGCCTCCAAAATTTTCTTCCCGTAGATACAAAAGCTATGCTGGCTCGTTCTCTTCTCCTTCCTCTTCTTGATTACGGAAATGTTGCATTTCTGGACGCAAATGAAGAACTGTTCGATAAACTGGAACGCCTTCAAAACCAGTGTATTAGGTTTGTCTACGATTTGCGCAAATACGACCATGTATCGGAATTCAGGTCCAAATTGAACTGGCTTCCAGTTCGTCTCCGCAGAGATGTAAGCGTGCTGACTCTACTCTATAATGCTCTTTTCTCCTCTAATGCTCCTTCCTATCTTCGTGATAAATTTCATTTCCGCACCGCCTCTGGAGATCGCCTGCGTTCGAGTACCAATCTTTCTTTAGTGATTCCCTTACACAGGTCCCAGACGTACACAGATTCATTCGCGGTGCATGCTGTGCGACTTTGGAACAGCCTGCCTGTCGATGTTAGGACCAGTCCTTCTGTAACCTCTTTCAAGTCCAGCCTACTGAAGCACTGGGGATATAACAAAATTCCTTGATTGAGCTATTTATTTATTTATTTATTTACTTATGTATGTATTATAATTATATTACTTATCTATTTACTTTATAGTATTAGCCTTATGTAGTGTATTATATATGTTATCATACCTGTTTATATTAAGTATGTTTATTATAAACTAATGTATAATAGTTGGATTAATTTACTTATATCTTGTTAAATTGTCATTTTAGGTTAGTGTTGTCTATTTTTTTTTTCATTCTTTGTAATTGTTAAGTATGTGCAAAACATGCTACCCGTCTTTGTAATGTCTTTTCAAGTTACCTGCTCAAAGGTTGACTGGAAGAGACCCCTTCCAGGGATAAGTCCGCCTTTGTACAAACTGTTGTTTATTTTATTTACACAATATTGTTTTGTAAAATGTATGTTTTGTGCAATAAAGAGATTACAAACAAACAAACAAAATATCATTGACCGCGACAGAAATACTTATATTTCAAATAGATAGGTAAATGTGTAGTCTTTAAATTACAATTATAGGTGATTGAAAATAAAATGAAAATTGAAAATATTTTATTCGAAATAGGTAGTAGTGTAGCTTTTCGAAGGTCATTCTTTTGTCTACCTAATACGAGGTTCCTATCACTCGGAGCTCGTATTACCCGCTGTTTCGGGAAGCTTTGCGCAGTGGGAAGAAACGACGAGCCCAAAGAAATTCCCTCCAACAAATTTTTCCAAAAAAGTTATTTTAATCTGTTAAGTACATCTTAATTTTAGATCAAGAGTTGATTTATATAATACGTACATTGAATGACCAAAACAACACTTTTATTATTTTAAACGACGTTAAACAGTTGACGAATCATTATTTTTATGCGCATAGAAATGAATTAGGTAATAAATTAATCATAATAAAATACGGAATTTCTTACGCTGATTATTTTAGGAGAAAGTGTGCTAATTCTATTATAATACTAGTGTTGTATATATCATATTGTTATTTTATAGTTAACTAGGTTCCATAGTTATTGCAGATCAGGTGATCCGTCTGCACGTTTGCCACCTATCACATAAAAAAAAAAAAAAAAAAAAAGATTATGTTGGCGACAGTTACTGGCCACCTATGCAGCCCACTTTTATGTAAATAATTATTCGAATTTTTGATATTTCTTTGTGAAGTTTTATATGCTGTTTTTGATAGCTTTGTTTTAGTTGGAATAAAGAATTTTACGTGTAACCAACAAATTGGTGTCAGAAGTGTTTTTATTTCATTTATTGTGTTATTATAATGCGTAATTGTAATAAATATTGTGTTGTCGTGAGTTTATTTTGAGTGTATAGTGGTGTATTTTTTCTTATCACAATA
This sequence comes from Coleophora deauratella, assembly GCA_958295455.1. Taxonomy (NCBI): domain Eukaryota; kingdom Metazoa; phylum Arthropoda; class Insecta; order Lepidoptera; family Coleophoridae; genus Coleophora; species Coleophora deauratella. The sequence continues at coordinate 5,488,311 of OY282403.1, read as the reverse complement.
TGGTAAGAACGCGATCACAAAAAACCACAGCGAGCAGTGGTGCGTCCTCGTCGCGCTTAGATAGCGTACAAAATGCTCTTTAGTTTATTGAAAATCACAAGTAGGAAGTAATAGTCTTGGATGGGAAAAAAAATATTGTCCAACGAAAGCAAATTAGACACACATTATAAAGGGTTAATCAGTTCTGCTTCGATTTTCTTGATTATAGTAACAATTGAAAATATTCTGTCGCTACAACAACCACAGCTATTTTGTGTTGAAACAATCGAATTTTAAACACTTTCAGGAGGTCCCGAGTAGTAGGATTTTTAAAAAAATGTTACTTAAAGTTCAGTCAAATTGTTTTTTTACTCGAAAAGTTATTATTATTTTTTTCTTTATTTATTTGTTTATTTCCGGCAACGAGGCCACATAACATATACAACAATATACATTTTACACTTAAAATACTATACATAAATACTCAATATAAACTTACTAAAAAAAAACATTATTACTTTCACAGTTGGATTCAGCTCAGCACACCAAAAAACGTAAAAAATTCAATAAATCAAAACTACCCCATAACTTTCCGACTATGGCTGGTTTGAGCACAAATTGACTGCATTCATATAGTAACTTAACAATTCGAATAGATTTTATCACAGAATTTCGAATAGTTTTTATGACAGAATGTTATATTTCAGACCCTGGTGACTGGGCCGACGGTGGTGAACGGCCACACCTGGCCCGGCCACGTGGTCACCACGCACGGCCTCTTCGGCACCACCCTCATTTAAACTCCGCCACCACCATCACCCGCACAGATACCACCGCAAGTTCCCGTTCAGTCCTGTTGAGTCTAGGCGCATGAATCAGATTATGTATTAAATGCTTTTTATTAATTTTATTTTTTGTATTTCTTTTTCTGTATTTGCAAATTAAAAGTTCGTCTTGCTCCAATTTTTGTATTGCATTGCTTGGAAACCTACCTTAAACTTAAGGCTCTATATTGGACAGGTAAATTGAAAATTTCTAATGGTATTAAAAGTCTGACTAACTAATCGCTTGCGAGAAATTCAATAACAATCGATTAGTCTAGCTTGGAGTTTACCTTTTGTAGTTTGTTACACTGGTGCGTTAAGAAGTGTTAAGTGATTAGCACAACGATACAGCAACATATTAAAGACCCCATAGGAATGGTTCAGATCGCAAATGTTGAATAATGGATCATTATTCAACATTTGCGATTGATCGTAACGAAACGTAACATGTTTGGTAAAATTTTGGAACAGTAAAGGGACATGAGATTCAAAAAAGGATGTTTTGAGAAACGGATGTTTTGGGGAACGGATGTTTTAGAAGACGGATATTTTGCGAATTTGTATGATCTGGGAAACGGGTGTTATGAGATTTGGAGATTTTAAGAATTGGATGTTTTGGGAAACGGAAGTTTTGAACATACTGGATGATTTGGGAAACGGATCTTATGGGCCGAAAGGCTACTATCGTATACTGTTCCATAGTATTCTGGAGAAGCAATAATTCAAAGTTGGTATTTATTGTAAAACTAAGCTGTTCTTGTTTTGTGACTGCCAGTGTCGATTCGCTAGATAGACTACCTTGTAAGAAGAGTTCGCCGTATAATATAATAGGGACTAAATTTAATGAATATAGGTATAGGGTAACTTTTAATTAGTTTTTGATACGAAAGGCTATGCATGTGCTCATGATAACAAGCAACTTTCCCTAAAGAAGCCATAGTCAATTCGCAAAAGAATTTTGGACTCCATACGAATCGATGAACTTACCGGCCAAATTAGTATGAAGAGTCAAACATTTTTTTTGCGATTTGACTGGGTCTCTTAGGCAAAGTTGTTTGTTATCATGAACACATCCACACCCTTTGGTATCAAGAACTAATTTAAAGTTACCCTATACAGAGTGTTAAAAAAAGTGCATTTGAAATTTGAAGGGGTTACTCAGAATCAAGTATAGAACCCAAGAAAAATATTAAAAAAATACCGCTCTTCAAATGTTTTTTCAGATTCTCATACTAAATCTGAATAGTGAATCAAGAATTTGTATGAAAAACTGAATAAAATATTTGAAGACCGGTTTTTTTAAATATTTTTACTGGATTCTATACTTGATTCTGAGTAACGCCTTAAAATTTCAAACCCACTTTTTTTAACACCTGTATACTCATGGACAAAAAAATCTACTCAAAGTTTGTTGCACGGCATTTGAAAAAATAACTCAAATCTAACAAAAAAAAAACAAAAGTTCAAAAACTGTGTGTTTAGTTTGGTGGTTTTCTAGTTTTTAGTATTTAGCAGTTTTGTAGGTTGAGTTATTTTTTCAATAGTCGAGCAACAGATCTTGAGTCGATTTTTTAATCCACAGTGTAGTTTGCGACTTACTAAATTATTATTGGTTTTGGTCGTATTTATTAGCATAGATCAAATTAAATGTCTCAGCCATATAAAAGATATCAACGAGCACTACAATGAATTTTGGCGGGTTTTATAGGTAATACCGAAAAAAATGAAAACAAGTTCTAAACTTCGAGAAACATAACTGTTGGTAAAATTCTTCGTCTAAAAAAACTACTCCCATCTGTCCATTAGCTTTCGACAAAAAGACTTCTAAAATATGGAATGAACCTTGCTAGTTTTTCTTTCCTTACCTATAGTGATTAAAGTCACGATATAAATAATTATGCAAATACGCTTAATTAAGATAGAACATTATCTAACTGAGTGTGAGCGATACACAAATGACTTTAAAAATGTTTAAAAACACTGTTTTAGATACTCATTGTATGGAAACTTAAGGCTTTTTCACATAGACAATGTTCACATCGTCGACGCCCATCACGTCGACGCAGTACTCGTATCTATTACATAGTAGGCGCGGATCCAGGATTTAATTCAGGGGGGGGGGGGGGAAATTTTCAGTATACCCTTATTTATGAATCGGTCGATGGTATTAGACCGTTCATATAAAAAAGTCGCGAGCGCAGCGAGCGCGAAATTTTTTGAATAGTTAAGAAATGCCTCTATTTATTTGTATTTTATAGAAGTTTTAGTACCTCGGCTTCAGGGGGGGGGGCAATTGCAATTGCACCCATTGCCCCCCCCCCCCCCCCCCTGGATCCGCGCCTGTCTATTACTCTCGCGCACGTGTAGTGCCGTATTTCGGCCGTATAAGGCCGTATTCATGTATGTGCCGTTCCCGAAATTTTCCAAAAAGACAGACTGCGCTATACATTTAACATAGCAATGTCTCTATCTTTTGGGAATATTTCTGGGAACGGCACATCAATAGTCATCAACGTACTTTTTAGGATGGGACGTGCCGAAAACGTGCTTTTGTTGGACGCGTAGAGTAACTCATACGTGTAAAAAGTATGTGACAAGGGCTGAAAGAACCTAGTATACAACTGGAGTAAGCAACGACCTCATACAATACAGAGTTCAATGACACTAAAAATATTTATTTGCACGTAACTATTGCGAATACAATTGTGGACCTTCTTGCGTAGTGTTTAGTGTTTAGCGTTCGCGTAACAGTAATTAATCTAACAATGAGATGTGACCATATTACATACGCCGTTGTTTTAAATGCTTGCAATGGACGACATACTCGTAGTTCGCTATTATTTAACATTAGCGACAGAATGACGTGAGTGTGGGAATAATGCGTGAAAGTTATTCCGAAAATGTCTCACATCTATGTGAGGTGAGTGAGACTCCTCATAAAATTTACATTATGACGAAATTATAGCTTCTATAGATTTTATTTTGTGTAACTGGATAGGTTAGATTAGGTGGCTCTTCAATTGCTATTACACAATGATGAGGTGATTATAAGTTCATTGGTATTACATTCCGGTATACCATGTCATATTTTAGTACTTACTCGTGTTTCTTTATTTACGATATAATGTGTTTTCTGATTCCTACAATCTGGGGATCTTCAAGGCGAGAGTGAATAGGCATTATTTGAGTTTGCGTGTACCATCCTCGACTACATCATCACTATCCTTCAGATGAGATGTAGTCAAATGCACTTAAATTTGTACGTATTAATAAATAAAGTAAGAATGTTATTTTTATCGACTTCTAAAAAGGGGGTGGTCTACTAATCGTCTGCGTTCTTTTTTGTTTTAGCACTGGAGTGCCTCTGACATAACTAACGTCTCAAGATACCGAACATTGAATGGAAGCGGGCGAGATCGTAAGATTTTTTTAATAGTTTTTTTTTGCTATTTTGCTCACTGACGCAAATATTCAATTTGTTATCGTCTTCGACTCTTTGGGCGCGTATACATGCGCAGTCCGGTTTAGAATACTCTAATTTTCGATATCATTAGTGAGATCGTTCTCTGCCATGTACTGATTATGTAAAATGTTAAACAGGTACTTACAAATTCTTATAAATTGGCTCACAAAATTGATTCAATCTTCATAATCTATCTCCGAATCAGCAAATGCAACTGTACGATTACACGATAAGATATAACATATTCTTTCTGCAAACTAAATCTTGTTCCGTGTATGCTTATCTACGATCTAGCAAGTAAAAGTAAGCATTTCGCTTTGAATTGAAGAAAAAAGAAGAAAACTTAGAATTGGAGCGATAGTGCCAGACGTAACGGTGGGTACAGCGATCGTGAAGACTCAACAACTAAGTTTAATCCGAATATTAGTTTTTCGAAAACTTATGCCACATTATTAGTTATTCTTCCTGTCCAAATGGACATTTGTCCGTATTAGTCTGTGAAAGATTCACGGAAAGATAATACTTTGAAATTAAATCATCGGAATTAATCTAAGTACCTACACGTTTATACACAACAATTTGTTTTATACACATTATTTACTGTTACATTTAATCGAAAAAGATAACAATCTTCGTTTTCTTATGGTCTATTTTATTCGTATATTCATTTTATCTAATATACATAACTTTATTATATATTTAAGTAGGAAAAAATAATTAAATTTAATTATTTGTAAAAGTTATTGATATAATTACATGTAGGTAATTGAAATCCTCTATGTACTAAATATTAATTATGAGTGACACTAAAATTATCATCGGCCCCACATCGGCCCTTTAACGACAGCGGCTGTCGTGTGTTAAATACTGTTGATGTGCCCGTGACTTTGTCCGCGTAGACTTCAAATGTAAACAGTCGGTCGGCTAAGTTGGAAGATTATTTTCCATTACTTTATCGTGTCATTTCACCTTAGATATTTAAAAACCAATTCCTACTGCTCGTTTAAGAAACGTATGTTCTAGATTTCAACTTTCTATCTTGAAATAGTTTTGGCCGTGTGTTGTCTGTCAGTCAGTCAAGGTATTATTTTATAGGTATAGAAAGAAATACTACCTTTATTTCAGGTACCGCTATTTAAATTTTCTATTTCTAGAAATAAAATATCATCTGATTGGTGTTCGCTAGACGCGGGTGTTCCTCAGGGTGGTGTGCTTTCTCCAATCCTCTTCTCGATCTTTATAAACGGCATCACCTCATCCCTTATTTCCTCTCTACACCTCTATGCAGATGACTTACAAATCTACAGGGCAGCACCCATTTCCAAATTTTCAGAGGCCATCGGCACCATCAATCGGCATCATCGAACTTGTGTCGATTGCTAAATGGGCCAGAGAGTTTGGTCTCCTAGTGAATGCGGCCAAATCACAAGCCATTGTGATTGGTAGCCCCTATTTTATATCAAAACTTGATATCTCCTCACTCCCTATACTTATCTTTGACGGGGCTCCCATCCCACTCTCCACCTCGGTAAAGAACTTGGGCGTATTCATTGACCAAACTCTCTCCTGGTCTGTGCATGTCAACGAGGTGAGTCGGAGGTTATATGGCTCTCTTCACTCCTTAAAGCGCCTCCAAAATTTTCTTCCCGTAGATACAAAAGCTATGCTGGCTCGTTCTCTTCTCCTTCCTCTTCTTGATTACGGAAATGTTGCATTTCTGGACGCAAATGAAGAACTGTTCGATAAACTGGAACGCCTTCAAAACCAGTGTATTAGGTTTGTCTACGATTTGCGCAAATACGACCATGTATCGGAATTCAGGTCCAAATTGAACTGGCTTCCAGTTCGTCTCCGCAGAGATGTAAGCGTGCTGACTCTACTCTATAATGCTCTTTTCTCCTCTAATGCTCCTTCCTATCTTCGTGATAAATTTCATTTCCGCACCGCCTCTGGAGATCGCCTGCGTTCGAGTACCAATCTTTCTTTAGTGATTCCCTTACACAGGTCCCAGACGTACACAGATTCATTCGCGGTGCATGCTGTGCGACTTTGGAACAGCCTGCCTGTCGATGTTAGGACCAGTCCTTCTGTAACCTCTTTCAAGTCCAGCCTACTGAAGCACTGGGGATATAACAAAATTCCTTGATTGAGCTATTTATTTATTTATTTATTTACTTATGTATGTATTATAATTATATTACTTATCTATTTACTTTATAGTATTAGCCTTATGTAGTGTATTATATATGTTATCATACCTGTTTATATTAAGTATGTTTATTATAAACTAATGTATAATAGTTGGATTAATTTACTTATATCTTGTTAAATTGTCATTTTAGGTTAGTGTTGTCTATTTTTTTTTTCATTCTTTGTAATTGTTAAGTATGTGCAAAACATGCTACCCGTCTTTGTAATGTCTTTTCAAGTTACCTGCTCAAAGGTTGACTGGAAGAGACCCCTTCCAGGGATAAGTCCGCCTTTGTACAAACTGTTGTTTATTTTATTTACACAATATTGTTTTGTAAAATGTATGTTTTGTGCAATAAAGAGATTACAAACAAACAAACAAAATATCATTGACCGCGACAGAAATACTTATATTTCAAATAGATAGGTAAATGTGTAGTCTTTAAATTACAATTATAGGTGATTGAAAATAAAATGAAAATTGAAAATATTTTATTCGAAATAGGTAGTAGTGTAGCTTTTCGAAGGTCATTCTTTTGTCTACCTAATACGAGGTTCCTATCACTCGGAGCTCGTATTACCCGCTGTTTCGGGAAGCTTTGCGCAGTGGGAAGAAACGACGAGCCCAAAGAAATTCCCTCCAACAAATTTTTCCAAAAAAGTTATTTTAATCTGTTAAGTACATCTTAATTTTAGATCAAGAGTTGATTTATATAATACGTACATTGAATGACCAAAACAACACTTTTATTATTTTAAACGACGTTAAACAGTTGACGAATCATTATTTTTATGCGCATAGAAATGAATTAGGTAATAAATTAATCATAATAAAATACGGAATTTCTTACGCTGATTATTTTAGGAGAAAGTGTGCTAATTCTATTATAATACTAGTGTTGTATATATCATATTGTTATTTTATAGTTAACTAGGTTCCATAGTTATTGCAGATCAGGTGATCCGTCTGCACGTTTGCCACCTATCACATAAAAAAAAAAAAAAAAAAAAAGATTATGTTGGCGACAGTTACTGGCCACCTATGCAGCCCACTTTTATGTAAATAATTATTCGAATTTTTGATATTTCTTTGTGAAGTTTTATATGCTGTTTTTGATAGCTTTGTTTTAGTTGGAATAAAGAATTTTACGTGTAACCAACAAATTGGTGTCAGAAGTGTTTTTATTTCATTTATTGTGTTATTATAATGCGTAATTGTAATAAATATTGTGTTGTCGTGAGTTTATTTTGAGTGTATAGTGGTGTATTTTTTCTTATCACAATATGGTAAGAACGCGATCACAAAAAACCACAGCGAGCAGTGGTGCGTCCTCGTCGCGCTCAGCAGCGACAGTTCGTGCCGAAATGGCTGAGGTAGAGGTGGAACATGCTCGCCGCCTCGCAGCCCTCACCGCCCAGCAGCTGGCACAGGAGCGCGAGCACCAGGAGCGCACGCTAGCGGCAGAGCGTGAGCAGCGAGAGCGCGCGCTTGCGGCGGAGCGTGCCGTCGTGGAGGCTGAACGGCAGGCAAAGCTTGCAGCTATCCGTGCCAAATCGTCAAGCTCACGCTCCAGCCGTGCTTCGCTGCGCAGCAGCTATGCACCCTCTTTGCAAGTTGACAAGTGGTTGGATGATACCATGGTAAACACTCACACACATATTTCACTGCCACAGGAGGTCCCGCCAGTGCATGCTTTGACGTCACCGCTGGTACAAAGCGGTGCATTTGCGCCAGGCGCGCCGTTGGAGCCTGTAAGGTCTGTCCTCGCCCCCGCTGACGAGGAGCGTGGCGTTGCCGCCACTCACATCCCAGCATCGTCGCAGCTACTACCGCCGTGGCCTATAGCAGGCCCAAGCGGCGTCACCCGTGCTGCGGCGACAACGGAGCCATCCGGACCTGATCTTACACACTTACATGCACACGTAGGCACTCCTACACATGTTTGTAACACAAATAAATGCAAAGAACCCCAACGCTCAGACATAAACCTTCTAACAGAAGCTATCCAGCGTCTCGCACAGCCTACTTCGAGGAGGGTGAGTGATTTGCCCCTACCTAATTACTCAGGTGCACCTGTGGAGTGGCTCAACTTCCATCGTCAGTACGAGCGCAGCAAGGGCTACTTCGACGACGTAGAGAACTTAGCTAGACTCTCAGCAGCTCTCAGAGGAACGGCGCGCGAGGCAGTTGCGTCGCTCCTAATCTCTGCAGACAAGCCAGCGCTTGTGATGTCTGCTCTCCAGCGTCAGTTCGGGAACCCCGAGGTTATTGTTTTGCATGTCGTCAGGGAGGTGCGAGCTTTGCCTAGGTTGAACAACTACGACTCGGGCAAAGAAATTAATAATTTTGCTTGTCGAATTCGGAATTGTATCGACACTATTCGCTTGCTTAACTTCCCCGAACATTTGGCTAATCCTGAGCTCGTCAACTCTATACTAGCTAAGCTCACACCTTTGCTGAAAGAAAGATGGGTTGAGTTTGCATTTTCGAAGCAGAACGATCGAAAATACAAACTCGAAATCTTATCCGATTTTCTTATTCACGAAGCTGACATTCACATGCGATTTGGCATCTTGTCAGAAAATTTTTCCTTTGGTCAAAAAATGTCATTCGTGAAGGACAAATCGGAAAAGGTTCATACTACCACAACCAAAGAGCTCGCAAGCCTCTCTAGTGAAAATGAAAATGAGATTGCTTCAGGTTTAAACTCGAACTCTTTGGGCAAACCCATCTCTTCCAAAGTAAATTCAGCTAAGTCTGTGGTCGGACCTTGTCAGTTCTGTCAAAATCCGACACATGATGTTATCACTTGTGGTAAATTTCGTGCATTGTCAGCAGACCAAAGAGTAAGATGGGTCAAAGAAAAGAAGTTATGCTGGCGATGTATGAAAAAGGGTAATCATAGTTACGCATTGTGCAAAAAGGTTTGTAACAAATGTAGGAGACCGCATCATACCTTGTTGCATTATAGTAATGCGGACAATGCTTCTTGTAATGCAAATATGGTCTCAATTATCCCTTCAACTGTTCAGCAATCAAATGACGTCCAGTCACAGACCGTGGCGGATTGTCACTCTGATGCGGATTCGGAAACTGTGGCGCACGTAGCGACGCCCCCCCGTGAATGTTTCAAACCTTTGCTTAAGGTCATACCTGTTACTTTAGAAGGCCCAAAGGGTACCTTGGACACCTTTGCCCTTCTGGACGATGGCTCTAGTGCTACATTTATAGATTCTAGTGCAGCTGCTCAGATAGGCGCCACCGGTCCCGAGTCTCAGGTACAGCTTAATTGTCTTAGCGGTTTATCTAAAAATTCTCCGGTAGAATACGTAGATTTTCAAATCAGTGGTCGTAACAACAATTTGCCTTTGCACTCACTGCGCCGGGTACGTTCGATTTCCAATTTAGCGATTGCACGTCAAACTTTACGTGCCAAAGATCTCAATTACGACCACTTGATAGGTTTACAAGATGATCTGTGCTACGATGACGCCCAGCCCATGCTCATTATCGGTGTTGACAATTGGCACTTAACTGTGCCTCTAGAAATTCGAAGGGGTACTCGTTCGCAACCTGTAGCATGCCGCACGGCCCTTGGCTGGGTCGTTTACGGCTTCACTACAAGTAAGTCGCGTCCTGTTTCGTTTGTCGATGATGATGTCTATCATATCTCGGTACCGTCTGAGCCTCCCGAATCGGAGCGCTTAGACTTATTAATAAACGAGCACTTTAAGTTGGATTCACTAGGTGTTCAAAAAAAGGAATATAACAATCTAGACGATGAGCGTGCCGTGAAGTTACTGCAGGAGACAACCCGTCGCTTGCCCACTGGCCGATTTGAGACTGGTTTACCGTGGAAAAATGATTCTCTAAATATCCCAAATAGTTTTCCTCTAGCTCTCTCGCGTTTTCTTAGCTTAGAGAAAAAGCTCATCAAAAACGAAACGTATGCCGAGTCATACAAGGCGCAAGTTCACGCAATGATTGATAAGGGATACGCAGAGCTCTGTACCAAACCACCTCAAGTCGGCCGCGTGACGTGGTATCTTCCACATTTCGGGGTTATTCACCCTCAAAAGAAGAAACTCCGTTTGGTGCACGATGCTGCGGCATGTTGTGAGGGTGTGAGCCTTAATTCTCTTCTGCTGTCAGGCCCTGATCTTTTGCAGCCTTTGCTTGCGATCCTAATGCGGTTCAGAGAAGGTCGTATTGCGTTAAACGGTGATATAAAGGAAATGTTTCCTCAAACTAAAATAAGAGTCGAAGATCGCGACGCCCAACGCTTTCTATGGCGTGAAGATCCATCTGAGACTCCGTGTGAGTACCGCATGTCCTCTATGATCTTTGGCGCTTCGTCAAGTCCATTCACCGCGCTGTTTTTGAAAAATGTTAATGCGGAGGAACACATGAAAGCATTCCCTGCTGCAGCTGCGGCCATAGTGAAAGACCACTATATGGACGATTATTTAGGTAGCTTGGATACAGTCGAAGAAGCTGCACAGCTGGCGGCTGATATCGTTCATGTTCACTCTCAAGCACGCTTAGAAATGAGATCTTGGGTTTCCAATTCAAAGGAAGCTTTAGCTCTCATACCTTCCGATCTGTGTGCGCCCAATGTAACTGAAGTAGGATTAATCAACTCCACTGCTACTGTTAAAGTTCTTGGTGTAGCTTGGAACATTTTACAGGATACTTTAGGTTTTAGAAACTCCGTACCGGATCTCTCTGAAACAAAATGGACCAAACGTATCGTTCTATCACATTTAATGCGTGTTTATGACCCGCTGGGTCTTTTGACTCCAATCGTTATAAGAGGTCGCATTTTGTTCCAACAACTTTGGAGGTTAGGTGTCGGATGGGATGAAAAGCTTCCTTCTGAGTTCCTGAGTAAGTGGAGAGTTTGGTTTGAGCAACTGTCAGAAGCGGCTAAAGCAAGTGTGCCGCGGTGCTACTTCGGCTGTCTCCGGCCAATAGATTTGCAACTTCATTTATTTGCTGACGCCAGTGAACACGCGTATTGCTGTGTTGCGTTCTGGCGATTTACATCTGAGGATGGTAGTGTAAGGCTGGCTCTCATAGGAGGTAAAGCCAGACTAGCACCATTGAAGCCAGTCTCGATTCCAAGGCTTGAGTTACAAGCAGCGCTTATCGCTGTCCGCTTCGCAGAGTATATTACTAAGGCTCATAGAAATAAACCAAGGAAAACTTATTATTGGTCGGATTCGCTCACAGTTCTCAAATGGCTCCGCAGCGACGTTCGCGCGTTTAGGGCCTTTGTCGCATACAGAGTGGGAGAAATTATGGAATTAACCAATGTATCTGACTGGCGGTACGTTCCATCAGCCCTAAATGTCGCGGACGACGCTACACGTGCAGCTTCAAAATTCGACGTTCAGAGATGGTTCACTGGGCCAGAATTTCTCTTAAACAGTCCATCTGAGTGGCCCAGCGAACCGTCAACTTCGGTTCCTTTGGCTTTGGATGAGTACAAATGCCCTCCAGAGATAGTGGGACTCATAACCACTGATTCTATTCCGCCAGAACTACCTTCACCGGTAGTTGCGGACCACTTGCGGTTCAGTCAGTGGTTGCGTTTGCTTCGCGCAACGGCTCGCGTGCACCTTTGCGTTAAGGTTTTTTTAATGATTATAGGCAAAGATTCGGTACCAAATCAAGAAATTCCAAATTCACTAAATCTGCTATCCGCAGCCGATATTGTAAAGGCTGAAACCCATTTGCTTCGACAGTCCCAATTAAATAGTTTTGGAGAGGAAATTGACTGTGTTCGACGGTCCGTACCCCTACCTAGACATAGTCGACTGAAGAAGTTTGCCCTGTTTCTCGACGAAAATGGTCTGTTGCGACTTTCCAGCAGAATTTTGAGTGCCCAAGATTTGTCTCCAAGTCTGGACAGGCAGCCAGTCATCTTAGATGGTCATCATCGAATCGTCCGTTTGATGTTGGCACATTTGCATCGGAAGTATGCTCATGGAAACACGGAGCTAATTGTGAATGAGGTCAGAATAAAATTCCACGTTCTTCATCTACGACCTTCAGTGAAGTCAGTGACCAGTCAGTGTCAATTTTGTCGCATCCGCAAAGCTGTTCCCCAAATTCCTCCGTTTGGCGATTTACCGCAGGGAAGACTCGCACATCACGTCCGTCCGTTTACACACGTTGGCATTGATTACTTCGGTCCAGTAACAGTCACCGCTGGCCGACGTCATCTAAAAAGATACGTCGCTTTATTCACGTGCATGACCATTCGCGCCGTACATTTGGAAGTGGTGGAATCTCTTTCGACAGACTCAGCGCTCATGGCCCTACGTCGATTCATAGCTCGTCGAGGATGTCCAAGCGATATATACTCAGACAATGGAACGGCCTTCGTCGGTGCATCCCATAAGCTGAAAGAAATGTATGACTTTGCGGCCAACCAGAAAATTTTGTGGCATTTCATAACCCCTTTGGCTCCATTTATGGGCGGCTGTTGGGAAAGGTTAGTTAGAAGCGTTAAAACCGCTCTTCGAATAACCCTAAAAGAAAGGTCACCTAGGGAAGAAGTCCTTACTACCTTTCTCCTGGAGGCAGAAGCCATTGTTAACAGTCGTCCCTTGACACATGTGGCGGTAGAAGCAGATGACGATGAAGCTCTTACACCCTTTCACTTTCTGTTCGGTGGGCCTCCTAATGACCGAACTCTCCACAAGCTGTCTGACGCAGACCTTTGCAGCCGCCAAGATTATAAGAAAGGGCTACGATTCGCCGATCACTTTTGGCAGAGGTGGACGAAGGAGGTGCTACCTTGCCTCGTGCCCAGGAGGTCAGGCTCTCAGGGCAATCCTATGCCACTTCAATGTGGTGATTTTGTTCTAATCGTCGACGGTTCTCTGCCCAGGTCCTCTTGGCCAAGAGGTAGGGTAGTCAGAACCTATCCAGGAAAAGATGGTGGGGTACGGACTGTCGACATAGCCACTAAAGGTGGCATTTTTAAGAGGCCAGTGAGGTTGCTTGTACCTCTGCCTTTGGTGGCTGGTACCTGTCGTCTTTACTAACTTGTCGATCTTTTAAAAACAGTGTTTTCACACCGGGGGTCGGCATGTTGGCGACAGTTACTGGCCACCTATGCAGCCCACTTTTATGTAAATAATTATTCGAATTTTTGATATTTCTTTGTGAAGTTTTATATGCTGTTTTTGATAGCTTTGTTTTAGTTGGAATAAAGAATTTTACGTGTAACCAACAGATTATCTAATATTACGCGGCTAATAGATTTTATCATCTAGCTAGAGGATAGTACAGGCTGTTAACAAAAACATCTAGGCTAGGTAAGACTTGGGTAGGAAGAGTGAATCGTTTTTTTTCGACTTCTCATAATAAAAGATCAGCTGATCGATCAGTTTTGTATGAAAAGTCAAAAACTTGTTTTGGGATTTCAGCAAAGTAGTAGGACAAAAGCATTCATCGTAATTAGTAAAGGGCTAATAAGGGTTTTACACCCATTTTATGACACCCGCTGTATTGATGTCTCCTTTTATCTTGAAAAATGTGAATGGAGACAGAGGAAATTCCAAAATACTGACTATCTCCTTTTTAACAGTTTAGGAGGAGTTAAAATAGGCTAAAATAGGCAAGATTTTGATTGTAATAAAGATGTATCTGACGATTAAAGGATTTAAATAAAATAAATACAACCAACAGCAAGTGCAAAAACTTTTTAGATTATTCAGGTGCTTAACAGAAATATTAATGGCCTATACTACTGATAACTAATATCCTTGTAAGGCCCAATGTCCTATTTTTAGGACATAGGTTTAGTAGTAATTCAGACACAACTACCTAAAATTTGAACTGATTTTTTAACTCGTATTACGATTTGAATATTGGCTCCATTTCTGAATGATCCATATTTGAGTTCAAGCGTTAGGGTAGTTTTTTAGGTCGTTGGGCTGCAATGACTACCTGCCTAAATTTTGCCTGGACCTTACGAGGGTATGGCTTCCACCAATGTGGCTCCACTTCCAATGCTGATGAGCTAGCCTTTACAAACTATAATACATAATATTAAATCTTTGTTTCTTAATGTTTTATAATCCTCATTTCTAATGTCTATTTTTACAATGGCATAACCTAGGACCTAGATGTTTTTATATGTCTTTATCTAACTAGATTTTATTGGCTTACTAATAACCGGTCATATTGAATAAGAAGCCTCTTCTACTTCATTCCATATCTGGATTAAATATATAAATCAACAATCTTATTGACTTCCATAATAACGTAACGTAACATGTTGGAATGGTATTTAAATAATCTTATCGCTACTATAGCAACTAAATTATTTTAACAAAACAGGTTGTTTAAGATTTAGAAGAGATAACGAGATGAATCTGTCGTTTGGTATGTTATGTTATGATTAATTAGGTAATGGTCAAGCGACTTTCAAGCAGTAAAAAGTGTAGGTTGAAGTAATGTTGAAAAATAACGATAATATGTAAGTATTTGTATACCACTCTAAGTACATGTGTGGGTTGGCACTTGAGTAAGCATAAATGAAGTAGGGCATCAATTAATTATAAAATACATATGTTTAAACTAAATAGCTCTTTCATTAAAACAGTAGAAAAGCTTACTCCAACTTGGGAATTCATTACATGTGCATTTTTTATTTATAAAAATTTAATAATGAGTATGAAAACGAACAAACCAACACATAATTATGAAATATTTTTCACTAAATAGGTATCTCTTTAATTGAAACAGTAAAAAAACTTTCTAGCTTGGAATTCCATAACATGTGCATTTTTTTGTTTATAAAAATATCGTAATGAGTATGAAAAGGACTAAAATAAAATTATGACGTCTTAGATCGCTATTTCACATATTTTTAGAAAAAAAAACGCATTTGACATTTCATAAAAAGTAACTCAGACAACTACCCTATTATTTAATAAACAGGATGTATTATGAAAAGACCGCTCCCGGAATCTTTAACAGGGTGTTCAACTCATATAACTGAACAACTTTTCCTATGGAACCCATAACTACTGAGTAAATTAATATTGTCATAATGGACTATTCATATACCTCTAAATTGATCGGTTAATCGACCAGTATTGTATGGAGAACCTATGTTACTAAGTACATTTATGAATTTGGTAGGTATTACAGTAAAAAGTTGTTCAGTTTTATTGAGCAGAACTCATCATTTAAGTTTCCGGTAGTGCTCTATCTTTGAACATGTTGCTGCTTAGCAGATATGTAGTTATATCAATAACATTTTAAGTATGATTAATCCTAACAATTAGGTAGATAGATAGATAGACACATTTATTCCAAGACAAAACACAGTTTACATACAAATACAATACAATTAAAGATTAAAAAGATTAAAAAAATCTTTTAATTACTACAAGTTTTAATTTCTTTCTCTTCATTTTAACTCACAATTAACAACGTATTAAAATATATGTTGCTGTAAGATAAAGACTTAACTATACATAACTCAACGTTAATTATTACGAGAACGTATTTTGAAAAATGTCTTATTTAGTGCAATGTAGAGCAACCTGCTAATTTAAGTATGGTACATATGTACGTGTATGTATGATTTCGTATATACCGGTGATGATAAAATGTCTGGCAATATTTTCGAGTTTTGTGGGGCAAGTTGTTCAGTTTGATGAGTAGAAGCCACAGTTAAAATATTGCCAGACATTTTATAATCACCCGGTATACGAAGATATTCATTTCTATAAAGGATGTTAAAAAAGTGCGATTGAGATTTTAAGGGGTTACTCAGAATTAAGTATGGAATACAGGAAAAATACTGGAAAAATCCGATCTACAATTTTTTTCCAGTTTTCCATACTCAATAGTGAATCAAGAATTTGTATAGGAAAATGAAAAAAAATTGGAGATTTTTCATCATGGAGATTTCGTGTATTCTATACTTACTTGATTCTGAGTTACCCCTTAAAATTTCAAACGCACTTTTTAACGGGTTCCCTACGTGATTTAGAAACACTTTTTATCGAGTGTCGATACAACCTGCATAGTATCCGCTTTCTCGGGAGTATAGTGGGCGAGTCACCACGTGAGCTGGCCGAAGTGAAAAGCTATCAAAGTGGACTTAACGTCTCCTTTCCGATGACCACTGACTTTGACCGCGTAATACTTTACGTAAGATGCAATTTGCAAAACTGACTAATTTGGGTTGGATGTTCCACTTTGCGGTTAGAAACACAGACAGATGCATTCTTCATATTTTCGCATCCGTTCTTAATTGGTCTAACGTTAATTAACTATTTTGGCGTTGATGATCGATGCTGCGTTTAATTAAAGATTTTCTAAACTAAATTAGGGTAAAATTAGGAGTGACTGACAGGAACTTAAAGAAACATTTAGGTAAATAAAGTAGATAAATAAAAAGGTTTTTAAGTTTATTGCTTCGGACGTAATTTAATTGGTTTTTGAAACCATCATAAAGTATAGTTGCGTCTTAACGATTTGATTATTTACTCTATAGCTTTACCGGTTAGATTGTAATAGTTATCTAGTTATAAACACGTAACATGATCTAACTGGAGGAAGGTAAAAGGAAGGTAATATGATCGGAAAAACTTAGGTAACAAAGATTATCTCGAAGAGTGAATGTCTTCAATCTATCTTAGACAGCTATACGTAGATGGTGTGCTCTAAAAACGCCAAAACAAAGTTTTTTTGAACAAGTTGTCGGACAATTGTTGTATAGTAGAATGCGATCAATGTCAGAAAACAATAGGTTTATGTAACTGTTGTATGAAAAGATAGCGATCGCGAAAAGTGCTAAGGTGTATCTGTACATCAATCATAAATAATTCACTTCTGCGTGTTGTCAAAACAATACGGCACTTTGAAACAATATCAAAATTGCTTCTTGACTTTCAAATTGCAGTCTAAGAATTACATTTGAATAACCGAGTTGACACCTTATTTTGATTTTATTTATATCATATGATATCATTTATTCACAATTATTTGTAATGTTATGTTCACAATATTCGTGTATAAATAGATGTTAAAATTTATTACAAATAACCTTTTCAAGGCATTAGTGAAGTCAGGTATTAGCATTTATAATCTAAACACAACACAATTAAAAATAAAAATATATGGTGTGTAACTAACTTTAGCACCCCAATTCACCCTCTTACGGGTCAACATTTAGAAAATTCTTAATAGTCCTCTACATCCTATAATAAACGTATGTTTCAATTTATAAATTTCTATCTCAAGTTATTTAGACTCTGCGTTGTCTCTCAGTAAATCACGGCATTGTTTTATAGTTATAGAGTATACGTAATACCTAGGTTTCAATGGATTTTGGGATAATTTTAAACAACTGAACTAACTACCTATGACTAAGTTGGCATGACTGTTTTGATGAATGTAATAGAAAGAGGAAAGACACGTGCTCGCGAAGCATGAGTTAAATCTAACATTACATATGACATAATAGCAGCCTACTTATTTATGGATTTGTTTCCGCAAAAATCTAGGTAGAATTCGACATGGTTGAAAAAATATTTTGCGTAGCTATATAACTTTAAAAAGGATTGGATTTCTCGTAAAACATATCACATTTACCGCAGATGAACAAAAGAGTTCAACTTTATCGACTTCAGTATATACGTTTCACCTGACATTATTTTAGTATACCGATAAAATTAAACTCAATATTGATTAAAACTGATTGGAATGCGATTGCTATAAAAACCCTCATTTCGTGGTACACTAGCCCACAGAGATATCTGAACCCCTACTAAAGCTATTCGTGATACATGGTGTATTACGGAGAGGTTCAGATATCTTTGTGGCTGTCTGTACATGACCTCAATTGACTTTCTGAATCATCTTAAGGACCTATCAGAGGCTTTCTTATGTCGCACTAAGATATTTTTGACGAGCTATTACGTAAAATGAGGGTATGCAATGCAGTTCTTGTAATAAAACTTTACTGACCCATTGAATCGGGTTTTGTTACTGAAAACTGGGTGACTGTTAAATGTGATCGTGCGATCAATTTCACGGTTAAAATTATAGCATTGAAGTAGGCTTTGATTGACTGCGTTCATAATCGATTGGTGCTATCGATTTAACGGAAAACTATCTTGTTTGAATTGAGTTTTGGAATTAGAATAATTAGGTAAAGGAGAGAATCGACAAATACGCGGGTAATTAGTTACTCATTAATAACATACACCAGAAGGTATAATTTCATGAAATTTTAATAATTAACAAATTATTATAATAATCTCGGTTAATGTTCTACTCTTATAAAGACCGTAATTTCAGTTTTATAAAGCGTTTAATTATAGCTTTTATCATTGACGCGATGGTTTTTAACATTTTCTAATAGACGAACATCTCTAATAGGTATTTTACTCGTTTTTGAGCATTAGTATACTAACGTGAAATCTAATAAATTATCGAAAACTCATTAACTCGCTGATTGTGTACTTACTGTTTTTAAATCGATTCATCTTTGTTCCACCGTTGAGTAGAAAAAGTAAAAAAAACCGCGGTCTACTTTCGGCAACAACCCGCGGCTCACAGTTTGAAATTCGAATTACATCATTTCAATGAAAGTGCAAGCCCATCTTATCTATGCAGTGCATGCGCACTGTATTCTGTTTCAATGTAGGTATGTTTCAAGTGTACATTTGTAATTTCATGTAATGTATATGTATTTAGTGATTTATTTAGAGTGACGTCACAGAATCGTGACCGGTCATAACATATCGAACCGTTTCCTTGCATCGTCTGTTATTATTAATACATTACCTTTGAGAATTTATAGTTTGTATACCATTTTCGTACTAATTGTCTCTACAGTGTCATAATGACATTAAAGGTGCAAGAGATTGTTCAGTTTGTAATTTCGAACATTTTAAGGAAAAAAGATTGTTATGAAATATATACCTATTTAATATAAGTAATGCATAAAAAAGTATCCTATATCTGGGAAGGAAGATGAATTCTAATGACACTTTCCACTACAAAATCTATCAAGACGTTTTGCGGTAAAAATGAAACATCATATATATTTATAACACTTATAGTACTCGCTCCGCTTGGGCAGTCGGGTAATAAGTCAGTTAAGTATAATTATTATATGTATTTTTTAGACAATACATACAATACTTATTCTATTACGGGGAAACGATATGGGTTGTTAACATAACATATGTATCTACTACGCATGAAAAGAATTTCGTTCCAACACGGAAGTTGTTCTAAATCTGTCATCACCCATCAATCAGATACGTCGATCAGTTATAAAATAACTCGAGCAACAGAACCAAAACAAATCAGGTAGCATGTTGGTAATTTGCCGGCGCGCGCGCCCGTCGATGTCACCCGATACATCTATCCGCGGACCACGGACCGTGATCGGCCGTGACGTAACGTAACTTCCGGTCTCTATTACCTCATGGTGAGGCTCCTACGGCCGGAGCTCCCATTCTTTCAGCCGGTGCAGTGAAAGGGTCCTTTGGTACACTTAGACTTTTACCCTCATCGAGACGAGCCTGGGTGCACACTCGCTTATAAATTGGATGGCAACACTGCTACAAGACATTACGAATTCGGCGGCTGTACACAGCAGCCGTCCGATCTGTGTTTATAATTTGCTTGTTTACTGTGTTGTGACAAAAACTTTCGTGCAGTGATTTAGTTCAACTCGGTGCCCGGAATTATTAAATAAACATAACAAAATGAAATTCACGGTGAGTGGTTTGTGAAGTGCACCCTGAGGACGATGTTGAGTGATTTAATTGTTATAAATAAGGAGTACATGTTTTGGCATAATTTTTCAATGAAGAATTAAGTTCACAGTCAATATTCAAATATTTTATCGTTTAATTTATAAGCATTTTAGGTTACTCGTTTCAAAGTTAAAAGACTAAAGAAAAATATTTTTTTTAACATCCCACTGTTTATTTGGCTGTGATAAAGGCGATTTGAATCATGATACATTCAGAGTAAATTTTTGCATTGCCAAAATGTAGCTCATATTGTTTATAAAATGGTGAAAGTTGTATTTCTTTATTTGTTATTTAGAACTTGCATTTTGTATTGACAGTAAAAGTGAAGTTAATAGTGGTATAATCATAAACAGTTACAGGATATGCGGGCGTTATAAACAGAACACTGCAATACACGTAGCAATTTCACTTTTAAAAACTTGTTTCTGCTTCGATACTTAAAGTCTAAATAATTATATATCCCGCCTATTTTATGAGCTGTCTATAATTATTTAGAGGTAAAACATACTTTCATTTTCAGGTTATATTCGTCGCGCTCTTGGGCATAACAACGTCATGGGCAGTGAAGGTGAAGAATGCAGAGGATAAAAGGGAAGATAAAAGGGAGGCTGCTCTGGGCTACGGGTTGTCTGGGCACTCATCCGGAGGTTATCCATCAGCCTCGCTCGGTCAGGAAGACGCCAGTGCCATCAGCATCGGCGCTGGCTACAGCATCGGCGGAGCCAAGCCCAGCTTCAACTTTGCAGCCCCCGAGGCTAGCCACAGTTTCCAATTTTCCCCTGAGCAGCTACAGTCCGGTGGAGGCCATCCTACAATACAGCTGGCGCCCATCACACTTCAACCTTCCCATGGTGGTGCTATCTCACAAAACGAGCTTCAACAGCTCATGAGTCAATTGTCTCACGGACTCAGCACTGGACAGTTGTCTTTAGCTCCATCAGACGGACACAGCCTTCAAGGTGGCCAGCAATACCAGCAGTACTCCTTTGGATCCCCTCAGCTGCAACTGGTGGAGCAGCCAGTATCCTCTGCGCCGCACTACGCCGCTGGACATAAGGGCCTGAGTTCCTACAGTTCCACTGGACCTGTTTTGTTCAACCCATCTGACTCACAGTCCAGCCAAGCCTCTTTGTCATACGCACCAAGTTCTGGACAAGCAGCGCACGAATCTATATCTCTGCCTCAAGATTCTGGACATTCTTTCCCTGGACTTTCTTTAGGTGGATCTGGACACTCTTTTGGTGGACTCCAGGTGCACTCTCTTGGTAACTCTGGACATTCCTTTGGTGGACTGCAGGGTCATTCTTTGGGTGGTTCCTCACATTTGCTGGCTGGAGGACATTCCTTGGGTGGACATTCTCTAGGAGGATCTGGACATTCTCTGGGCGGTTCTGGTCACTCGTTCGGTGGTCTTTCTTTAGGTAAATCTTTAAGTGGTGGTTACATTCTGCCAGGCAAAATGTCTTTTAAGCCTTCGGCATATATCGGTTCTGCATCACTCCACGGTGACTCCAGCCACGGATTATCTAGTTTCTCAGGTGCTCACGGCGCTCCTTCTTTTGGTGCCTCTTTCTCCGGTAGCCACGGTGGATTGTCTCATGGCTCCAGCGGACATTATGCACCCAGCTTTAGTGGTGACTTTGGAAGTGGTTCTACTAAATTCATTGCTCCCTCATACCCGAAAGCTGAAGGTTTCGCAGCATCACTAGATTCTAACTCTTTTTCTGCTGGTGGACACTCAGCGTCTCCTCCCGGTACAACATATGGTGTACCATCATCATCCCATGGATCATCCTCTGCTGCACACGCTGCTTCGTCATACACTCCTCAATACTATGTGACATCGTCGAAGCACTCTTCTCCTAGCTTTGGTTCAGGCAGTTCCTCATACAAATCTTCTTCAAGCCACAGCCCGATGAGCTCATTCTCATCTGGACCTAAATACAGCTTTAGCAGTCATGGTCCCAGCACTCGTTACTCTTCGCCCAAAGATTCTCACGGCGCACACAGTGAAACCTCATACAATACCATCAAATACAGCGAAGAGCTTAAGCCCCGCATACACTAGAACTTTATCCAAATGTAGTACAAAGTGTGAAAGAGAGCTGATGTAAATATATGTGTGATTAATTTTGTGCGAGGATTACATATAAGGCTGCGGTTAAGATGGAAAGTGTTGCCTTGGCGAAAGTACTTTTGTTGTTATTTGTGTTACACTAATTACCTTTGAAGGCGACTGATTCTAATCTTGTCAGCCTCTGGAGGCTAAGAAGCACATGTCATGGACTACATTGCTTTCATTTCGGAATGTTATCATATACCGAAACTGGTTCCGTTTGAGAGGAATTCAAAAAGGGGAAAAATGTGCATGAAATTACTTAGTGTCGCCACGCCTGATCCTCAATGAATATGCCGTGAATTTCTGTAAATATTGTTGTCTTAGTTATAATGTAATATGCTTATTTATTATTTGTAGATAATAAAATTGTTGTTGTTGTTTTCAATAATAAATGTTTTTGTAAGCTGTTTGAATTGATTTTTTTGGGAATCTATTGTAGCACATTTCAAAATGTCAAATTAACTTTCCTAAAAAACAGATAAACAAAAACGTAGACATTGAAATAAGATTAATAAAATTTATCTCAACTGCTAATAAAAGAAAAAAGTTTTTCTCCGATTGGTTTACTATTACTGGTAAACTATACTTGATGATCGGTTTTAATTACTCATAAAGAGATGTTATAGCATATAATGACCCTATTGCCGTGGTAGGCGTAGCACTGCACACACGCAGCATGCCTATAATATGGTAGGGTTGTTAGACCATTTAAGAAGTTTTTGACCCGGAAATGGAAATGTATATTTTCACAAGCAACTTTTATAAGCGGCATGCATCCTAACAAAAACATAGTATTTTATTGACATCCAATTCTTAGACTTCTCTTTAGAACATAAATATTATACTTTTTACATGAATAATAAATCTCTCTTCTTTTCTCTGAAATACTAGGCCATACAGCATTTCACATAGGAGTTCCATAAGTACGGTATAACCGATAGGTAGGTAATAATTTCCTATCATTTGGATTGTGACATCCCTACGCAGGTAACTTCACACGCCGTGGCCAATAAACACGTGTTGTAAGTATGCACCGCGGTTTCACTCGAGGAAAGTGAAGGAAATTGAAAAATGGCTCCATCTTGTTTTATATTAATGAGAATGTCGTTTGTCGCATACGCATGGTTCCCTCGCTCTTTGTACAATACATGAATGAAAAGTCTCCGATGGGATGATGATGAAACAAAAACTTATTGTAGACTTGATGAAAAGTTATAATATGTAGTTGATTCGTGTGGCTTAATTGTGTTAAACGTGTGAATTACTAGAATTAATCAGATCAAATTTGTGCGGAAAGTCCAAAAAAAAAAATCACTTTTTAGCAAAGTTATGGAATTTAATTTTTTTCATAAGTAGAAGACCTTCATAAAAGTATTCCTTCTATTTTCTCTCTCTCTATCTCTCTTAGTTTGTGGCGTCTCTTAAAAAATTCTGCCAAGTTATTCCATCATTTTTTCTTACATATAACTTATACCACAGATAGCAAGATTTTTAGAGCGACCATGATTTTAGATAGCCTTTGATGTTACGGCAAAGGACCAGGAATCAGGATAAAGTAAATGCGTGTCTCAAAATCCCCAAACCATCGATATATGCCCACTGACAAGTACATGCTGATGAATGAAGAGTTAAATCAGAAACTATTTAAAACCTTGATTATATTGAAATGACTTAATCGAAACGAATTGTAATGTTTATTCGCCCAAAATGCTTAGTTACATTTATGGTTAAACTAGCATTAAGTCTCTTTAAATTTCACCAGTAGCTGGCATGCAAAAAATTGTTATAAAAACAAAGACAAAAAACTAGTTTAGACATTACGAATTCCAATCTTTTACACGTACTTACTTGCATTTTACATACATAATGATACTACTTAGTAATAGGTAGTTCTTTCGATTTCGTTCTTAACACTTACCGCTCGAAATGTATTCGATAATTGTCGTCGTCGTCGTCGTGGTCGTGTCTACTTCTTACCGAATCTAATAAAGTATTCAGAACAGTCGTTTTGTTTTGTTTTGTCTGTTTTTTGCGAATGGCCAGTTATTCAACAGGTATCGGTCTGCGGCGTATGTAGAGCTTGGCTGCGCGGAAGTAGTTTGCATTCTTGTCCGAAAACTTGGCTGCCATTATGTAACTTTTATTTAAGGTTTTTTTTCCGATAACCGATTAGCTGTTAGACGATTTGGCGTTCTGAATATCGAGATTTAAATATCAATTTATTGAAATGAAGGTCCGAAAAATATAAAATATTTATTTTAATGATATGGGTAGAGTTTGGTAGGATGTTTCTCTGTAGGGGTTTTTAGTGGTTATATTAATTAAATAGGTAGGTATGTGTCGTTCTGAAAACGGCGACTGAACCAATTTTGTATATTTATGAATATAATTTAGATTATTTTAGATAATAGAATAATTTTGAGTTTAGTCCTTTATCTACTGTTCCTTAACAAAAATTTTTTGTAATAAAACAAACCCGGATTAAATACAACTTTTACAAAATTTAAATATGTATCGTGGTGAAAATGGCTGCTGAACACATTTTGTTTATATAATTAATATACCATTTCCCACTTATTTCTTTCAATTTTTTAATGTTGGAAATAGTTCTATTGTTCCTTATTAATATTTTTGTATAAAAAACCGGGTTAAATACGTTGTATAAGTAACTGCTCTCATTTTAATGAGCAGAGTAACGAGATGTTCCGTCTAATAATTTATGCACACCAAACATAGATTATGTGCATAATTATAGTTAAAAACCGATAACATGTTAACTTCGATTAACTAAGTTGTGTAATTTGGCTCGTAATCATGATTATTAATTTGAAAATCTAAAATGAAAATAACTATCTACTGCAGTTAATATTGTATTATCTATTAACGAGTCAACTGAGTGATATAAGTACATATAAAATAAATGATCTTACCAAGTTATTAGCAAATTAACAAACAAAACAGCTGAATCTAAAAAATCCTAGTACTTGCAAACCCATTACCTACATAGTTTTGACAGGTTGTAAAAATGAAACGAACATACATACATTAAAAAAACCTGACGCTCTGCTTGGGCAGTCGTATGAAACAGCTATCCCAAAGAGACTGTTGCGTCGCTATAGCGCAGTGACGACGAACCAGCCGCTTCAAACATGACGAGCGAGGTTGCGGGTTCGAATCCCGTCGGGCTTAAATCAGTGATACCTGGTTTGGTAGATGGTAGGCTTAATTTACAAGCTTAACTTGGTAAATAAACCACTATGATATAATTTATGTAATTAACAGCCCTTAGCGCCTTCACATCCCGTAAATGTTAAGTGGGTGCTACACGGTCGCTAACAAGTACCCCAACCAAGGTGACATTCGTTGTTTTCAACCGTATTCTACGAGATTCGGTCACCAACCACGGTCTACACGGTTGGAAACAACGAATGTCACCTTGGTTGGGGTGCTTGTTGGCGACCGTGTAGCACCCGTTTTAGGGCAACACCAGGCAACTGCCGTCTATCCTTTGTGATAGATACGGTTAAGTTGTGACACACGATAAGAAGAAGATGAGGGCATATTCCACCCACGTAGGTCGAGTCCTATAGTAAATGTTTGTAGATAGTGACGAACCTGATTTTCACAAGTTTTTACCCTATTGCGCCAAAGGGGGGTTATGTCTTTCGAGTGTATATATGTATGTATGTTTATTTCTTTGGCATGCTCTGTAGCCTAAACGGCTTGATGGATCCTGAGAGTGACATAGGATATCTACATTCTAATGCAGTCGGGATTCATATATTTTTTATATGATTAGGTTATTCAAGCCCTTATAAGCGCCTTTGGTATAGGAGGCTTGAGTCTGAAATATGACTGATGATGTTAATGAAGATAAATCATTGATCTGCCATGCTTACGATAAGAGCAGTAAGTCTGTGAAACACACTTTCGACTTTTCGTCACATTTTTGAATTTTCCGAATTGTTTCCTTAGATTATTTTAAATACAATTTTTGAAATGTGTAGCTCAGATTCTGTATTTTTATACTGCGTTATCATTTATCTGTCTTATTTATTTGTTCTTATATAATTAAATGACGAAATGGGTGAAGTTACTGCTTTTAAAAATATACTTACTGCTCGTATCGTAAGCAAGGCAGTGATGTTGACTGATGGATGATGCCTTAAATGCCCTTGAAAGGTATCTAGAGGTTTAGAAACTTATACAAAATCGCAACTTCTATATGCACACGCATATATGTAAAAAAAATCTTCTGCAAAATAGTGTAGAGCGATGAACATTAATGAAAATCAACCCTCCTAAAATCGGTGCCCAGCGCCATCTACGGAAAACTATAGAATTAAACAAGCAACTCGGCATCAGTATGGTGGCAACAGTCTATCGATCTACAATAGTAACTGGTTTCACACTCTAGTATTTTGTTTTGTAGCAGACAGAGCTTGTAGATGGAGCTAGCTAGACTTGTCTAGTTACAAGTTGCGACAAGGCATGGTACGATTGTTCTGTACTACTACTACAAAAAAAAAAGGAATGGCAGTTTCGATAGTTCTGTAGAAAGGTGGACCTCTTCATTTTATGGTGTGGCACAATTTAACCTCAACAGCACAAAGGGTATACAGCAGTTGCTTCATCATCGCATATTGCAGTATCATCAAATTGGGAAAGCAAGATGGATCTTTAGTAGAAATAGAATTCTGGAGTAGGTTTTGTATTGTTTTATTGTATGTGTTGCACGAATAACCGTCTTATCTCTCAGGCACTTAGCGTATCACGTATAGGACGTTTTAACACAACAAATGGCGCATGAAAAGTGATCTTCATCTGCCTTCATACAAATTTAGTCATCATCATCATCATAAGCCGAAAGACGTGCACCGCTGGATAAAGGCCTCCCCCAAGGATTTCCACATCGACCGGTCCTGCGCTGCCCGCATCCAGCGGCTTCCCGCAACCTTTACCAGGTCATCGTACAAAAGTATTGTAGTTCAAATGTAAGTTTCCTCGCATATGTTTTCCTTTGCCTTAGAGCTAGGGCTTAGAAAAAATGCACCACCACCCTTTACTAGTTTTACAAGTTGAGTTTCTGGGGAGATTCAAACTTACGACCTATCTCTGTAAGTGTTTGGCTTATTAGATGCTTATTAGGAACTGTGTCGTGGAGTCAGAAATATTTTTCCATGACCTACACCAGTCAGTTTTGTAACAACCTGTACATGTAGGCACATGTCATGTTAACTAGTTGTAATTGGTTTTCAAATTAGCAAATGTAAAGGCTTTTGATATTTTGTGTTTTGAGTGCTCCATAGAAACGCATTGAAAGGAACAAGTGAGATGTTACATAGGTAGCGTTGTACTGTGTAGCAAGTGTGTCTCATTAAATATGGCTGTTAATCTTACTCGTATAGAGATGTGGTCATTAACGCCAGTACTGTAGGTCTATGTAGTAATATAAATAAAACTCCTACCCGATAATATATAGTTTTTGAAAGTACATTATGATTTAGTGTGCCTAATTGGTGACAAAATATACGTATGTTTATTTTTACTTCCATGTTTTTGTTAATTCAATATATTAATAAAAACTCGTTAACTAGGCACCCGGTAAGCAGTTGCAGTTTCTTTTATGGGATGGAGGTTTGACAGATATGTGACATCTTCACGTAGTACTATTACTTAATCTGTGGTCTTACACCCGGCCATTGCATTTATTAGAATTCGTAAGATTACATTACTTAAATTAAATTATAAAAAATTTGGTATCAAGGTATCAAGTCAACACTGCACTGGTTCACTAAAGGATCTAATCAAGCGAGAACATTTATGAAGAAAATATTTAATGACTTACGAACTAGATTATTTTAGAGAGTCCACCATAAGGGTCCAATAGATGGGTTCCAAGACAAGCCCTATATTGGTAGATAGTTTTCGCGGGTAATTGCCACGAGCCCTTTTATTTACTACACCTACTATAACGATTTCTATAATAGTCTGTAGTAATTTACATTGGAAATGGATTATCAGAATCAATAAAAGCTTAAAATGATATTATACAAAAGATTTAAGACCAGTTAAAAGTGAAATACATACAGGAATGACAGTGGTGGAGCGACGAATGCATTTAATTTAAGGTGGTAAATAAGATGCCGAAACCGAACAACTTTATCTAAGGCATGTATGGTTATAATAACACAGAAAATAAAATTAATAAAGACAGACAAAAAAGTATCGTCACTTTAAGGACTTCAGTATATGAATATGAAAAACGTTACTTATTTCGAATAAAGAAACTTTTTCGTTTTTATTTGATTTATCTTAAATTTTATATTTGAAAATATAATAATTCTTCATATCATATTTAACATTAATCATCATAATTCCTTGTAGCGTATACTTATTAGTGTATTAAACAATGATTTATCTGAGAAACATCGAAGTAGGTCATAGAACATCCTTCATGCAATTAGCACAATGTATGAGTACACACAATTTTGACTGTAGTTATGCATTTGCTTCATAATTTAACCCTGATTTTGTCAGTTATCAAAGAAACAAAAGTTTAGAATCTGTCGAAATAAAATTGGAAGATAAGTGTGTTAGTTAACTGTCTTAATTGCGACGTTAAAAAAATTTATTTTAACATTTCATCCTTTAAAAGTTGCCCTTCTCGCTTGACGAAATTTATAATAGTAATAGCTAAGAAACAATGCGATGAAAAAATGATTGACTTAAAAGATGGCCTCTTCGTCTGTTACCTACGATATACAGCGGATCCTTTTTTGTGACTTATATTAGAACGATGCGAGATCGATAGATTCGCCCAGACTGTCAAAGAAAATGTTGATAAACAGGGCGACAACTAGTGAAAGTGTAACTGTATCTGTGGGTAGATACTACATACGAGAAGGGAAGCCGATACAACTGGTAACGCTACCTCGTAGTTACATGTACGTAATGCGAGCAGTTCCGCAGACCACTGCCTAGGAAGTGTCGGTCAAACTGGATATGTAACATTGCAGGACAAAGACCTAGACGGGTCAGTTCCCTCGGATCTGGAGCTGGAGGAAAGTTGCCGAAGCTCGCGATATAAATGCGTGAACTTGATACCGTACCGCACTTTTCCGCGCGGCGAGACGGTGGCAGAACACTTTTCCTTTCGTTTGTCCGCTTTTCTTCGGAAAATAATGTGATTATAGACAAGAGGGCTCTAAGTTATAATTTGAAATGGCTGTAAGAGTAATTTTCGTAAGTTTGTGTTTATATTATAGAGATACAGTGAAAAAGATGCCTTCGAACAATAGTTTTTGAAGACAACAATACTTGTGTTAGGTTACTGTCTAGTTAATGTCAAAGCTAATGTTTATAGAACGATAATAGAAAACCGCGTTAAAGAAACAGACTGATTGATTGCCTTTCACGTCCTCCATATAACGTTAAACTGCGAGTAACATCCACTTAACTGACCATCAATTTCAGATCTTTGTCGCTTTCGCTGCGCTTGCGATTGCCAGTGAGGTAGACGATGGAGAACAGAAGAAACGGGGAGCAGGAAAGACAACGAGCCTCAACGCCATCCCAACTGGAGCGCAGAAACCTGAATATACCTACAGTATTTACTCCCAAAGTCCTAGCCAACAAAGCAGCCCACCGAGCGCTTCTTATCAGACGCAACCTGTGCAGAGTTCATTCTACCCAAACCAAGCCAGTCATTATTATACTTCAGGCAACACCCAGTTGGAACCACAACCTTCTTACAATCCACAGCCTCAACTGAACTTCATCCCACAACAAGCCCAGTCCCAATTCGTGCCATTAAACTTCATCCCCAACCCTGGGTATCAACCGAAGATTCATATCATACCATCTAAGACTGCCAACGGAAACATTCAGTTGGCGATAATTCAGCAACCATCTTCTTTCCAGCCACAAGCTGTACCATACTCTCATCCTCTATTTTCTCCAAACGCTGGCCAAATTGGTCAGCATCAACTTTACAATAATTTACCGCAGCAGTATATAGCACCAAACTATCAACCTTTACAAATACCCCAGCCTTACTTAGGCCAGCAATCCAGCTATCTCTTCGCCCAGCCAAACCTCTCTTTATACAATAACCTTCTATACCAGAATCCCGTACAAAGTTTGTATAACTACTACCCTTCCCAGTCTCAAGCTAAATATTCTATTTCCTACGGGTCACCTGCCCCCAACGAGTATGACAAAGGTTCTGGGCCTTATACTCAGGGGATTACAAAGGACGATAACGATGTAGCACACAGCAATGACTATATTACCCCAGCTGATACTTCTAGCTACAAGAACTCCTATTCCGCTAGTCGTGGTTCTTCTTACTCTAAACTATAACAGTTTCACAAATATTTAGCACCTATTAATATGATATGTACATAGATTTATTAATATATAGACGTGTTTATATCTTTTGACTGATATTTTATATAAGTCGATGTGTTGTTGATTTGTTGCCATTAACGTTTACCAATGTAATTTATTAATGATTTTTTATTATACTTTGTGAATAAGTGTTGGAGAAAGTTTTTGTTAGAAATATGTTCATTGTTCGTAAATAAACTATTGCTTATGGGTACACAATTTATTTTCCGGAATCCATTTAAGGTTCAGTTCATCAAAATAGCCTAGATTTGATAAAGCCCCATCAAGATTTGATAAAAAATATATTCGTCTGATTAATTTTTATATTGTTTAAAAAATACTACACCATATTTCTCTATAAAATTACAATAAGAATAGAATGAAATAGAAAAAGTTAAAAACTATTATTGAATATGTAGAGACTTACAAGTAATAAGGGACAGTCTGAACTCTAACATAGATTACATAATACTTACATTGTAACTCTACTATGGTCACAGAATTTAAATTGGAAATTATCTATAATGTAAAGGACCATTAAGAAAGGATTGATTTAAAATAAACCTCTTAAGGGTGAAACTGGGGTTTAAAATTTACATGTAAAATCGAATTCTCAACAGTCTCAACGAGCCTTACATCCTAAATCCATGTCATCTTGATGTTGATAAAGTCGCTGGCATCTTATCAGTCTTATATAATCTACGATACTTACAATGTAAGAAAAACATAAAAACGTGCGCAATTTTCTACCCATACTTATAATTGGCGATACTGGCGTATACATACCTTCCAGTTTGCTCTATTAAACCTTTGCATTTTATTTTTCTGTGCCGAAATGATTTCACTTCTGGATCACTGATATAGCACCTTCGCTGTACTATTGTATTAATCTCTTTGCACAGTTATTATACTTATTGCAAGTTATATGGTGCGTAAGCAACACAATAAAATTACTTTCTAACGATCGCTTTGTTCGAAATGTTACGGATGCAATAAAATAAAGAGCAACTAATAGATTTGGTGCTTCATCTTGATAGAAAATGCCTATGATGTAACGAAGGTGTAAATAAAAGAGTCGATGAGTGAGCGATAATAAAGCAGTGATCTGGCAAAGTTTGCAGGAAGATGCTGGATGTATACGAGCCAACCAACGGCCTAAAACCATCCCAGTGTGCGAACTATTATTATTATTTATTATTCGAAATAAAAATTTGAAAACTTCTGACACTGGGGTTGGCCACTAGCCCCACAACCTCTACCAATCCGGACTTGGCCCCCGTGTGTGGAGTATGCCCTAAATCTTCCTGAGTTATGGGAAGAGACCCGTGCCCCTGCAGTGGGGACGTAATAAGTTGTTAACATTCGAAATTATTCGGACTCCAAAGCATAGGAAGAAGATTTACGTCTTATTACAGTGGACCTACATCTACATACTAATTTTTTTACCAAGATTACCCATTAATTACCTATGTATAAAGTACAGATATTTATTTACGCTAGAATTGTACAAATATGTGCATGCACAAAAAACGCGCTATGATTTATACATAATTTTAATTTAACTAAAACGGTAAACTTTACTAACCATGCTCTAAGTTCCCACCTTTGGGAAAAAGGAAGAGAGGAGGACCGAAGTCTACTGGGCGGAGGACTATAGATGTAGAAGATTGTAGCTGGAGCCTTCGAGCTAGAGTTGATGCTCCATGTTCCCCAGAAGTAAGGGAATATAGGAAGAAAAAGAACCATCACAGAACTTGACAGCATAACTATTTCATATTAAGTAATTATATTAATATTTTGATAAATATTTTTCATTTATTATATAAAAACTATTATCTGTGGAAACTGTTCTTTATAGTGAGAAGTTATTGTTTATATGATTAACTGATTTTGATTCTGTTTGTTTTCCGAATAAATAAAATATTGTAAAATCAATAAGTCCGAACCAAATTACTGATACTTAATTGCAATGAATCACAGAAACAAGTCTGTTCGCGCTGCACCTAGTTTTAGCGTAACTACATAAATTAACTACACGATTGATAAATGGCCGAACAAACATCGTTATTCAGAAGAACGTGAGAAAAGTAGTGTAGCTACTCGTCTGTAATGATAACACAGTCAAGGATGTGCTTAACACGCGTGTTCAGAGGGTTCAGTATCCGTAATGAATTATAATTAGTAATTACTAATAATGACCCTGACAGTAGGATAGCCTGTTGGAAGATACAGATTTGACAAGCTAATAGTACCTAATTTATGAAAATGCTTTACGTTAACAATCCATATCGTCCCCACTACAGGGACACGGGTCTCTTCTCATACCTTGGTAAGGTTAGGCCATACTCCAATCAAGGCGCCAAGTCTGGATTGGTTTACATAGGAACAAGCTTTATATCGAAAGTAAAATCCTCAAAATATGCGCTTAAATGAGGTAACTTTCTCATATAAGATTGAAGTTGTCGCCTTTGCTTTGCTCCAAAATAATAAAGTAATTCTCATTACAGTTTTTAATAAAAAACTAAGCGACTAAGTATTGTTCTATTAATGAATTTATTTTATTTTTATTTTAATAACAGTGACAATATTTGATCTTTGAACAATATTTGTGATCTGGTGAACAATATTTAATAATTTATATCTATTTTTGATACAGTCAACAACCCAAAACATAATTTTGTTTATAGTTTGCATTACAGAACCCTAACTTCATAAAGTAATGACGTAACTGTTATCAGAAGCGCTGGCTGGCTATCAGTGGGCGGCCTTCAGCGGCCTTACTCCGGTGAAAGGAGATCGTATATTTCGTTAATTGCTTCTCGTATTATTTGTATCATTTATGTGATGCGTAATCGAACACACCTGTTGTGTTCACAGGCTGTTGATTTATTCATGAAAATAATAATCATTGAAGACAGCGTTCAGAAAGAATAAGACGGTCCGGACTTATAGGTCAGGCGTACTTGCAGTCCTTTTATCCTTTTCTAAAAATGTCTAAGCCATGTAAAGTAACGTCAAAGGGACTAGTTCCCATGGGGACTAGTTCCCATTGCAATGTCTCATTACACTCAGGACCCGACTCGATATATAAATAGGAATATATAGCGAGCGCTCCCCTCAATTTTTTAAATCTTTCAGGGTTTACCAGTCGATACTTATTGATTAGACGTTACTCCACTAAGACTGCTTTTGTGAATTTTACAGAAAGCTGCCGGACATATTTGTGTCAGGTTTACAATGAGTGGTGGTCGAAGGGAAACGCCGTGTCCTCGAAATATTGGATGTGTATCGGTGGCCAGTTGATTTGCATTGAATTTAATAATAAGGTGAATATTTCTTCTTTTAGAAAAAGACTGTAACTAGACGAAAGTTGCGTTATTTGGAGTTAGATGACAATATCATCGCCTGCTAAGTTCCCGAAGTAAGTACACAATTGGTCAGTTAAAAATTCAATTTTGATGCTTCAGGTGTAAAAAATCTTTACGTTTTGGTAGCCAATGGTCAGGCATTTTTCATATTACTACAAATAAACATTATAATATTAGGTTGCCTATTTAATTGGAATCACCCTGTATTATTCTGCTCTTCTTAAACATGTTCAAAGACCCGCACGGGGACCGGTCGCACATCGCTTTATCCCAGCCAAAACACGGAACGTAACGTAAGCGCCATTTATCGATAGTTATGACACATGGCGGTCCTACGACAATTTGTTTCTGTAATTTCACTTCCGTGTCACAGAAATTTGTGAATTGTAATTTCCTGTCAATGCTTTTCTCGACTTTCCTAATAATTCGCTTTAAAAAAAAATGTCTATTATTGAGACTTAGTTTGAAAAATCGTTTATTGTTTGTTTACAAGCAAAAACTGGCCCTTTTATAATAAAAGGCCTTTCACTCTTTGTGCATGTATGTACCCTTTATAGGTCATTTCTAAAACGACTATTATCAATCAGTTTGCTCTTTTAACGATTTCAAAGGTCTAAAAGATTATGATACCTGTGATTCTATAAAGAACTGTATGGAAAGTAGTCCTATGATTTATTTAAAAACTAAATGTCTGTCCACTTCTTCCCTCGCAAACAATTTTCGGTTATTCCGATGAAAGGAATCAGAATAAAATATATCCTCCTTTATGTCTCAGGCTATGTGTGTGTAAGTCAAATGTAAAAGTTGGTTAATAATAATAATAATCTTTATTTCGGGCTAGAGCTCATATAAAACAAAATTAATAAATATACATTATTTATTTATTTAGTTAAGGTGAGGTGTTGGGCGTCAAATCAAACAAACACATTTACATTTGTAATATTTTTGTTTCTGGCAAGGATTAAACATTTTTTTTTTGCAGCTTATTTCAGTTCACAATACTCATAAAAATGAGGATATTCTCTTCCGATACTTAAGTTGTGTAACTTGCGTAAGCGCAATTTTACTTTATACTGCTCTACTGGTTACTGATCTAACATAACTGGACCCTTTTCTCCCTTCCTTGATTACGACATCTGTCTCAGTTGTTGTAACTTTAATGGATACTTAAATAATAATTATAGTTTTGAAGGCAATAAAATGTAACTTAAAAAGATACGAAACTGATTATAAATATATTGCATATATTGAATATACTTTTCTATAATTGCAGTCAGTTTACCATTTTTATGTTACTTTGCTGCTGCTTTAAAATATTCGATATTTGATTAGGAATCCAATAAACGTAATAACAACTAAGAAATACGTCATAATCAATGAAAATGATAAAGAGTTCAATTATGTTTGACCAGAAGAGCAATATAATAAAATCGACCTGTCGCACTTCAAATCCCATTAATCTGTTTAGGTTACAAACTCATAGAAAGAAACAAACATATAATACATACACAAGCTTTTAGGGCATTCGGAAAACCATCGGGGTCCAAAAACTTTTACAAGTCTCCTTGACGTTTTATTAAAGCAAAACAAAACACATATTTATCCCGACTGCGCCAGAAGGTGGGTTATGTTTTAGAGTGCATGTATGTATCACACCCCGGACACTTCATACAAATTTCGTGCCATTTTTACTACATAGATATACATGTTAGTACACATGTAAACGTGTGCGTGATGTACTAGGGTTGAATCGAGGTTCAATTAGCCCTCGTTGTTCTTTATTGTTAGCTAGACTTTTACAAATAATGCTGTATCCACCAGACAAGGCTGTATAGCCTTAGAAGCCTTTAGCTCTTTCCTTAAAAAAAAGTCTTTGGTTAATAAACTGTGCTTTGGTTTGCCCCTTGACAAATGGTCACACATCGGTCACACATCGGTCACACG
Organism: Coleophora deauratella; assembly: GCA_958295455.1. Taxonomy (NCBI): domain Eukaryota; kingdom Metazoa; phylum Arthropoda; class Insecta; order Lepidoptera; family Coleophoridae; genus Coleophora; species Coleophora deauratella. The sequence goes on along the minus strand of OY282403.1, from coordinate 5,452,224 downwards.
GGGGGGGGGGGGGGCGTAGCCTTCAGAGAGCGGCAGGGAGTGTCCATACTGTATAATGTCCTTATACTGTGATATGTATGTAACGTATATTTCTTTGGCACGCTCTGTAATCTAAACAGCTTAATGGATTTTAGCTTATGGATTTAACTTTTTTTTTTAAATAATAGTTAGGTTATTTTAGTCTGGACGTTTATTTCGGCAGACTTGACCGCTGAGGTGTTCATATTAATGCCGAGTCCTCTCCAGTCCAGAAGCTTGAAAACGTCTACCAGGGCAGCGGTGAAGAATTTCGGAGATATGTAACGTCTCCCTATCTCACCCCACGCTGCACCCTTGGAGTGTGATTTGGCTCCGTTGGAGTGTAACTATTTGTCTCTGCTGGTGTAACCACACTCCTGTGTAATGCTGTAGGCTTTCGTCTCACGAGCACGACGGAATTAAACCTGCTTTCGGAAGCTCAGTCGTAATTCCATCATCACCCGCTGCCTTGTTGTTCTTAAGCTTTTTGAGACGGACTCTCGTATCTCGGACCTCACCAGCAAGCTCATGGAGGAAAGACGAAGCCTGATTCTGAAATCCTCTGAAGATGCTTGTCAGTATCGGCGACTAAACAGACAGATCTCCAAGTCCTTGACCCGTGATATACGCCAATTTAATACCAACCGTATAAAAGAGGCTATCGAGCGCAATAAAGGGTCAAAAGTATTCGCAAGGGATCTGTCTGCTGGTCAAAGCCAACTGACAAAGCTGAAGACCGAGGATGGCAGAGTCGTGTCGTCCAAGCCCGAGCTGTTGGAAGAGGTTGAGAAATTCTACGGACAATTATACATGACTACACGCTTACCTGTCAGCAATCTGGCTGAAGACCCGAGAGCCAGATTGTCCCGACACTATACCGAAGATATCCCAGACGTCATCCTGTGCGAGATTAGAATGGCTCTCAAACAGCTTAAGAACAACAAGGCACCGGGTGATGATGGAATTACGGCTGAGCTTCTGAAAGCAGGTGGAGAACCGGTACTTATAGCTCTTCAGAAGCTATTTAATTCCGTCATGCTCGAGGGACGAACGCCTACAGCATGGCACAGGAGTGTGGTGGTGCTCTTCTTCAAGAAGGGTGATAAGTCTCTGCTGAAGAATTACAGACCCATCTCACTCCTGAGCCATGTCTACAAGCTGTTTTCGAGAGTCATTACGAATCGTCTCGCACGCAGGTTTGACGACTTCCAGCCTCCCGAACAAGCCGGTTTCCGAAAAGGCTTCAGTACCATAGACCACATACATACGCTGCGGCAGATTATACAGAAGACCGAAGAGTATAATCGGCCACTATGCTTGGCGTTTGTGGACTATGAGAAAGCCTTTGATTCGATCGAGACCTGGGCTGTGTTGCAGTCTCTCCAACGGTGCCAAATTGATTATCGATACATCGAAGTGTTGAAGTGCTTGTATGAAAACGCCACCATGTCGGTCCACCTCCAGGATCAGAATTCGAAACCTATCCGGCTGCAGCGTGGGGTGAGACAGGGAGACGTTATATCTCCGAAACTGTTCACCGCTGCACTGGAAGACGTTTTCAAGCTTCTGGACTGGAGAGGACTCGGCATTAACATCAATGGCGAGTACATCACTCACCTTCGATTTGCTGACGATATCGTGATCATGGCTGAGACCTTGGAAGACCTAGGCGCAATGCTCGAAGGACTTAGTAGAGTCTCCCAACAAGTGGGTCTTAAAATGAACATGGATAAGACGAAAATCATGTCAAACGTCCGTGTTACACCCACTCCTCTGAAGGTTGGAGACTCTACACTCGAAGTTGTTGACGAATATGTATACCTGGGACAAACAGTCCAGTTAGGTAGGTCCAACTTCGAGAAAGAGATCAATCGTCGAATCCAACTCGGCTGGGCAGCGTTCGGGAAGCTTCGCAATATCTTTACGTCCAAAATACCGCAGTCCCTCAAGACTAAAGTCTTTGACCAGTGTGTGTTGCCAGTGATGACATATGGATCCGAAACATGGTCGCTTACTATGGGCCTTATAAGAAGGCTCAAAGTCACCCAAAGGGCGATGGAGCGTGCTATGTTTGGTGTTTCCCTACGTGATCGAATCAGAAATGAGGAGATACGTAGGAGAACTAAAGTTACCGACATAGCTCTCAGAATCGCTAGACTTAAGTGGCAGTGGGCAGGGCACATAGCTCGTAGAACAGATGGCCGTTGGGGCAGTAAAGTTCTCGAATGGCGACCGCGCACCGGAAGGCGCAGTGTGGGCAGGCCCCCGACTCGGTGGACCGACGACCTGGTAAAGGTTGCAGGAAGCCGCTGGATGCGAGCCGCACAGGACCGGTCGGTGTGGAAATCCTTGGGGGAGGCCTTTGTCCAGCAGTGGACGTCTTTCGGCTGATAGATAGATAGATAGATAGACCGCTGAGGTCGAATACCTTTTTTTTATCACGTATTATGTAAAAAGGTGTAAAGCCTTTGTTTCATCCGACGGTTTGAATGATGTAAGCATGGTATAGAAACTTCTCAGTAAACGTTCTTTCACTTGGATGCCAACGGGTCATAAAAGTTAAACATCTGTAGAACAATTGAACCATATAAAAAAAAAAGAAATAAAAAATAGTTCTCGAGAGGTCGAAAGTATCGAGAACTGGAACATTTAGTTAGTACTGAGTGCGTAACACGTATTGATGTTACGCAATTTAATTAGACATAAATCAAAAATATTATTTTCTCACTTTCAATGCAGTTTAATGACAGTTAGTTATAAAGGCAGTCGTAAAGTTTGTAACAATTAGGTTAATCGTTATTATGTATTTGCTTTTAAATTATTTTGATTTAAAAGATTCTTAGATAATTTTTATATTATTTTTTAATCATATAGTAGGCGGCTCTACTTTTTAGCGCAACTTAACCGCTAACGTCAGCTCGTTGGTCATCTATAAAATAAAAACATTGTTAAAAAGCGCTTGTATAGAAAATAATAAATCTTGCCGAATAACAAAAATGATTTCGTTTAATTGCATCTTACCTAATGAAATGTGACGATGCACTCGGATGCACTCGAGAATGTGAAAAAACAAACTCAAATAGTGCCCTTTTTTTAAAAAAAATCTGTTACTTAATTAGGCAGACAAATAGTAGATTTAGTTTAAAGTTTGCTTTTCTGCAGTCGACCTAGCTCCAGACGAAACGGTTGGTCATTCCTGCACCTTCCACCATTTAGGTCGAGGGGGTGACGCAGATCTTGGACAGCTCTGATTGTCCCAAGATACGTGAAGCGGTCCACCACGGGAAGGGAGACTATAGACGGGAAAGGCAAAATATGAAGTTCTCAAGAACGTTTGTTGGTTTGGCCCAGTGTTTGGAAGAGGAAAGGATGTCTTGGCTCGAAAGGAGATTTTTGGAGAAGTGGAAGGAGGGATTCAAAAATACAGTGTAATAGTACATTATGGTACTAGTGTGTAACATTGGTGATTACCGTCGAGGCGCCATTGAGCCGTAGGCGAGGGTCTTAAGAGAGCCAAGGACGGTAATCATCAATACACACGAGTATCATACGACGTTTTTCAACACACTTGTGAATAAAATAACAATAAAAACTCATTTCAACAGTGAAAACGAGTTGTGCAAAATGTTTCGCTGTGGCGGGAAAAATTAATCAGTTTTCCTATGCGCGCGCATTGCGATCGGCCACAGACTAAAGGGATGAGGTTTTTTTTTATTTTCGGCGCATAGGATTTGCGCCTATTCTACCACGTACAAAATGGGGAATTTAAAGTTTTCTTTTATTACAGAGAAAACAAAAGTTATATTTGAGTGAAAGTTTTATTTATTAAACACGTACGAGTTAAAATTATCTATTTAAATAAGAAGTTGCATGAAATGAGCAAGCAATAGGAACATTAATTTATTTGTTCTATTGAACACGATCTTTTTTTTTGAATAAAAACTTTTTTAAGAACAAAGCATTTAAAAAAAATCTATAACTCACTAGTGAGTTATAGCAATGAAAAAGTCACAGTTTGATTATGGGTGTCATTCTGTGCCTAATTGCGGTGACCATAGAGTCACTTTATGAGCAAGTGTGTTGAAAAAAAAGTTATAATACTTTGTACTTTGCTGCATTAGCATGAATTACTGGATATTTGCACAAAAAGGAAATCAGAAACAAGAACGAAAATACATAATTATTAGCTGATTGATCAAATTATAAGAGTAGTTCGGAAATTCTAAAAGGTTTTAAAATTTCAGAATTTTTATAATACTGTGAAGTATCTATTATTACGCTAATGAGTAATAACGATATTTAGATATCAAAATAAAATTATTGCAATACGTATGTCTATTGTTCTATTGGATTGTCTAGATGCAGGTGCGCGCACGCGCCGCGCCACACACGGACATAAATTCAAAGATACAATCGACCAGTAATAATTACTATAATTTGTTAGAGTAATGGCTGAATTAGCTATAATCAATCAACTCTCTTGAATTATAGCATTGTTTAATGTAAAGCTTTTGATTATTTCATGTAGTTCTTAAGCTTATAAGGTTTTAGACTATAATTGACAACGCTGAATACGTTAAAAACGACCGACTTCAATCGTAACAACTTCAATTTTGTTATACTATTTTTTTGCTTTTATTGATTTTAAAAAAAGGGCTGCGGCTGAATCTATTTCGAAAATAATATATATGGAACGTATATTCTTTAAAAAAAAGAATTTTTCAAATCGGTTCAGGAGTTTTCGAGTAAACGGGAAATATACATAAAAAAACAAATGAATTAAGAACCTCCTCCTTTTTTGAAGTCGGTTAAAAAAGCGTCTAAAACAGGCATTTCGTAATGTATTGCACATTTATTTCTTTATGAGTACTAAAAGTAGAAGATGTTTACTAAACCTTAAATTCTAGTATTTACAGCCGATCTTAGTAATGTTTCATCCAATCGTGAGCGAAAGTTAGCTTTGAGATTTAAAGTGATGCGCTGTAGCAAGTTTTAGCAGCATAATACATAATTATGTGTAAAAATGTAACTGCTTACCTAATTTGGATATATCTGTCATCCTGTCCGATCGTACTTAGCCCATTTAAGGTTGTTTCTAGGCAATTTGACGGCCTCGCTTTCCAAAATGGTCCGGTTTCGAAACATTTTTGCAGTGCAGCAGTAAATTTGCGATCGCATCAATACCACACTTGCTCCGTTACATAACCTTATGATTTACATGTGGAAATTAGCATGTATCTAACGTGTATCACGTAATTACGTGTACGATGTGTATATAACTAACCTAACGCAATATACTTAATAGTTTAGTACTTATATTTAAATAGAAGCAGATTGGGTATTGTATTAGCTTCTAATTGTCGTGTTTGTACTTTTTTAATGATTGCGCCATCAATATGTACAGTTTTGTTTAATTGAGATACTAAAACTATTGACTCGGTGGCTAAGTGGTTAGCGATCCTGACCTCTGATCCGAGAGTCGTGGGTTCGATCCCCACACAGGGCAAACTTTTCTGTGATGAGCAGAATTGTTTACTCTAAGTCTGGGTGTGTAATATCTATATATGTATGTATTTAAATGTATATGTGTATGTATATCAGTCTCTGGTTCCCAAGATACAGGGAATCCTAGTTTGGGGCCAGATGACCGTATATTTGTCCCGGATATTATTATATATATTTTTTAAATAACTAATAGATTTTACCCAACTTCCCAATAAGGTTTATTTATGTATTATAGGTATGTATTGATGGGGTCTGTCGCCCGCCCCGCATGATAGTGGGGTTATTCTCAGTTTTTCTCTTGCTTAATTACTCTTTTAAAATAAGAAAAATAAAAGAAAAACTAAATAAAATAAAATAAAACACTAGATTTACTGAATCAGTATGAATCCGCGTTACTTTGGTTGATCCAACAATGACCTTTGGATACCTAATTGACCTTTAGATACCTTGGAAAGTAGACATACGATATATCACGAATATTAAACAATTTTGTTTGAACTTTGTACCGATAGACATGATTTTTTTAAATATTCTGTGTACATACACAACACCGTTACAATTTCAGTACACGAAAGGAAGACTATGTCTCTCTTCTCATATCGTGTGGCACAATCTAATCGTGCTATCACAAAGGATAGCCGGCCGTTGCCTGGAGTTGCATTTAGCATCACCAGCATCATCACGTATGTGTGTGACACGATCATGATGGACACATATAGTAATCAGGTGTGCAGGTTTTTTTTTATTAAAAAATCGGTATGAAAATATATGTAAGTTTCGAAAAACTCATTGGTACATTAGCCAGGATAGAAGATGATAACAGTCTGTTACTTAGGTGATTTAGGAGTGCTAGGTATCTTCAGACTGACTGTCGTGTTATTAATATTATAATTATATACAACATCCGTCGGTTTTTCTTTCGTGTCGCTTGAATTACAGTCAGCAATTCAGTGTACAGGGATAATTCATAATTACATGTCAATATAAAATAAATTAAAATAGCAATATCAATATTAGTTGAATTAAAATTATAGTAGTAGTAAGTGTAAACTATGTATAGTGACAGTGGAATTTAAAATAATTTGAATCAATCAGTCTTTTGCATATTTGTTGATACGTATAAAAGTTACTTAATCTATTTAATTTACAAAAAAAATCCACTAACGCTAGGTAGAAGAAGAAGAATTAAAAACTCCCAGTGCTTAAAATGTTTTCTGTTACTTATAAGGAATAAAGATGAACCTAAATATAACAACTTATTTCAGTAAAAAACTCACATCAGGTCGGTCAAAGAAACAGGTGCAATATATCTGCATATAATAGAAACAAACTCCTCTTTTGCTGTAGCAACACTGTCTATTTTTTAATACATATTACAAAATAAACAAGAACATATTATGGTAATCAAACTGCCTATCTTTAATATAAATCACGGTAATCGTGACTTAGAATCTTTATGAATCATGTTAACAGTGTTTGATTCGAATCAAATAATTAAAATATTTCGTTCGATTGGAAGTTTCAATTAATATTGCTATAAGCGAGCAGCTTATGGGTAATTGTTTAATTATTTTTTCTATCTTTATAATCAACAATCTGAAATTTTCCCTAGATTTCTGATATTAAAATAATATTCTTGTGTTTAAAGCGATATCTTTAAGTTAACATCAAGTAATATGTTATAGCATAATAGTTTTTTATTTATTTGCACTTGTATAGTGTAGGCATATTCAATAGATGCTAGAAGGTTTTATTTTTATTTTGTTAGGTCAATCAATTTAATTTGAAATATGAGCGAGATCACGTCGACAACAGTTTTAGGTTTTTTTTATTTTACGTCGCCTTAAGGTCCCTTAAGTATGGAGTTAATTTCTCATTTTACATAACTAAATGTTAAGTCCACTTTATTTTATTTTATCAAAACATTCTATTACACTTTCAGTTTACATCATAGAAGTGTTTTCCTGTTTTTTGGCAGTATTGATCGAATATATTGATAGAATATCGAACAAATGGTCGAATATTAAAAATATCTGTCGCCGTAAAACCGCGAACATCGTAATTTCACGAATATATAGTTATTTCATTTATTTATTTACGGTGAAATTAAGGTTTATATGATCTTACGATAACGTATCCATTAGCGTTAACAAAACAATTCAACGAGACTTACAAGATTTATATATCTCGTTGAACTCTTTTGTATGAAAAAAAAAAGAAAAACTCATATTAGACGATACATTAACCTTATTATAACTTACATACATAACATTATAAGTTACTTTATGTCTTCATAATTACCTAACCATTTTAAAAAACATGAGATTGACATTCTCGGGATCTAGACGAAGCTAACGACACCTCGCAAGCTAAAATCCATCAAGCCGTTTAGGCTACAGAGCGTGTCAAAGAAATATACATGCATACATACAATCGAATAACATAGCCCTCCTTCTGGCGGGTAAAAAGAGGGCAATATTTAGCAAAATTCAAAGAATATAATGCTCCGCTGTACTTAGCTTTTATAGACTACACGAAAGCATTCGACAGCATATATCACAGTTCTATCTGGACAGCACTAGAAGAATGTAAAGTGCACGAAATGTACTTGAATGTTATAAAAAACATATACAATAACAGTAAGAGCAAAATCAGGCTCGAAAGAAGCGGCCAAGACTTCCCCATAGAAAGAGGAGTACGACAGGGAGATCCCATGTCACCAAAACTATTTATTGCGGTCCTACAAGTAGTATTCAACAGATTGAAATGGGGACAAGAAGGAATAAGAATCAAGAACAAAAAGCTAAGCCACTTAAGATTTGCAGATGATGTGGTTCTCTTCTCTAACACGAGCAACACACTAGAAAAAATGATTAACACCCTTAACGAAGAAAGCCGCAAGGTTGGGCTATTTATGAACCTAGGAAAAACAAAAATTATGGCAAACAACAGGAAAAATACAATCTGCCTTGAAGGTGTGGAATTAGAATATGTAAATTGCTATGTCTATTTGGGAAAACAGGTATCTTTTAATGAAACAAATATTGATGACGAGATTGAAAGAAGAATATCTATAAGTTGGAATAAATTTTGGGCCCAAAAGGAAATACTAAAAGGAACTTACCCAACAAACCTAAAACAAATAATACTAGACACAAACATCCTACCTTGCCTTACATATGGCAGCCAAACATGGGTATATACCCAAAAAGTTAAAAATAAGATCAGAACATGCCAGAGAGCAATGGAAAGGAGTATTCTCAAAATTAGGAAAATTGAAAAAATTAGAAGCGAAGACATTAGAAAAAGAACAAAAGTGAAGGATGCCCTTAAACATGCCCTCGAACTGAAGTGGAAATGGGCAGGACATATATCTAGATGCAGAGACGAAAGATGGACAGTACAGGTGACCGGATGGAAGGGGCCTGTAGGACAAAGAAAAATAGGAAGACCAAGAAAAAGATGGTGTGATGACTTAATAAAAACAGCAGGAAGCGATTGGCAACACATCGCACAAAACAGAGACGAGTGGAAAGGGTTGGGGAGGCCTATACCCAAGAAGGGATTCTTAACTTAGATAAAGAAAAAAACTAACCAGATTAATAATTTAAAATTAAATATATTATACTTTAACTAACAAACTAACAAATATTTTCAAATGTAATAAAGTTAAGGAAATAAAAAGGCTAAATAAATAAATAAAATTTAGCAGTTTGTTTGACTGAGCCTGTATCCTAAACGGCAACATGGAGATTTTTTTGAGAGTTGCTCTACTGGCTTTTGGAGACGGTTACGGGTGCTTAGCCTATAATTTACACCTCCTTCATAACTGACTTGATCTTTGTAGATAAAAATTTAAAATTTATATACACATATGAAAATAAAACCTTCGGTAAACCCGAGTAGTATTTTCAAATATTATATTACGTGATACTCAGGAGATTAAGATTAGAAAACATAACCAGAAAACAATGTCCTCTTGATGGACAGCCATTTAGCAATACGAGTAGTACTCTGGCGGCTAACCAAATGATCTAAATTATCACATCACAGATAATCGACTCTACTCTCTACCGTTTACTTTGACTCATTAAGACCGGCTGCAGACATTGCTTAATACGTTAACAAGCAATATAGTCCCCACTATTGGGGTACAAGTCTCTTCCCTTAACCCCGGGAGGTATGGCCATAATCCACACACGGGCGTCAAGTCCGGATTGGCGGAGATTGTGGGGCTAGTAGCGAACTCCAGTGTCAGAAGTTTTTAAGGCATAACGGCTTTAAAATTGTTTAGACTGCCATCTAGTTACAGTAACAAATGACTTAACGTGCCATGTAACTCACGGAAATGGTCGAGATAAATACCACTAACAGTCAAACCCATCCAGGATATGATCATGTATGTAGTCAGTTAACACCCATGCGACTATGCACACCATACTGAGCCATGACCGCTTCTGATCAATATCCTGGTCTATTCCCGATTTACACCTTGTAAAATAATCATTCAGGAGCTAAATTTATATATGGTATGATGCCCGATCAGAGATTAACGTTCCGTTATCTATCTCGCATCAATCACCAATATTATATTATCAAGATCATTTTTTTTATAAGCCCGAGATGAAGTGCAAAGATCATGTACCCACAGCAGAAAGTACGCGAAGTATGTTATGTGACCACTCTGACAGCGAGATGATATGCCGACTTATTGTTTGACAGCACGATAAAATGCAGATTGCAGACAGAAGGTCGTTCGATGACTTTTTCTACTCAAGTATTGTAATAATGAAATGAAATAATATTTATTCGAAGTAGGTATCTCTGTACACTTTTCGAACGTCATATTTTTCTACCTAACACGAAGTTCCTACCACTCGGAACTCGTATACCCAACGTTTCGGGAAGTGTTTGCGGAGAGAGAAGAAACGTCGGGCCCTAAAGAAACTCCCTCCAACACATTTTTTAAAATAAAATTCTTATATGCTATTACATAATTCAGGTAAGCGGACTTGATTTATTTAGAGTGAAGAGTGATAGCTGTAACAGTGTGTTTTTAAGCTCTTTAATGTTTGATGTTTGTTAGAATTTGTTACGATGCAGTTTTGTAACGGTTACTTTTATTGGTAAGACCGTTCGGAAGAAAATTCCCAGTGGTTTATCTAGTAAGTCTGTCGGGAAGGAAATTCCCAGTAGTCCAACTAGTAGGACTACTACTGTTCGGTAAGGCAGAAGAGGGAACAAAGGGGATGGGCGCCGTACAAAATGCACTTGTGGCAAGATTTATTGCGTAACGTCATCGTGTTGTGGTGATAATGTCCGCCTTTTAGACCCATTTTCCAAAAGAAGAAGGTAAATAAGTCATCTGTTTATAAATACATTTTTTTAAATTACTTATTACAATTTTTAAAAATACACTATGCACATAGAGTATATTTTATTGCGCATACGAGTATAATAATATCATCATTGGCCACAACATCTTGTCAGATGATTGTTGCAGCGGCTACGGGTATCATTTCGTTGTGGGAGCACCACATCTTCGCTTGTGACTGTATAGGCCGATGGCGGCGCGACATTTCTTGCCACATTTGTCACAGGTAAAACGTGAGTCTAAGGGTTGGTAGTTACTATAAGTAATAGGAACATAACTGCAAACCTCTTAACTAGTGTAACTTTGTATAATTTTGTTGTTTCTGCGTCGAATCAACGGACTTCCGTGAATGTCAACCGTTAGTCTATAGACGTTTATTTCGTGAGGGTAGATTTATGTAACGCTCCGTTAATAAAATCTATCTATCTATCTATTTATCAGCCGAAAGACGTCCACTGCTGGACAAAGGCCTCCCCCAAGGATTTCCACACCGACCGGTCCTGTGCGGCTCGCATCCAGCGGCTTCCTGCAACCTTTACCAGGTCGTCGGTCCACCGAGTCGGGGGCCTGCCCACACTGCGCCTTCCGGTGCGCGGTCGCCATTCGAGAACTTTACTGCCCCAACGGCCATCTGTTCTACGAGCTATGTGCCCTGCCCACTGCCACTTAAGTCTAGCGATTCTGAGAGCTATGTCGGTAACTTTAGTTCTCCTACGTATCTCCTCATTTCTGATTCGATCACGTAGGGAAACACCAAGCATAGCACGCTCCATCGCCCTTTGGGTGACTTTGAGCCTTCTTATAAGGCCCATAGTAAGCGACCATGTCTCGGATCCATATGTCATCACTGGCAACACACACTGGTCAAAGACTTTAGTCTTGAGGGACTGCGGTATTTTGGACGTAAAGATATTGCGAAGCTTCCCGAACGCTGCCCAGCCGAGTTGGATTCGACGATTGATCTCTTTCTCGAAGTTGGACCTACCTAACTGGACTGTTTGTCCCAGGTATACATATTCGTCAACAACTTCGAGTGTAGAGTCTCCAACCTTCAGAGGAGTGGGTGTAACACGGACGTTTGACATGATTTTCGTCTTATCCATGTTCATTTTAAGACCCACTTGTTGGGAGACTCTACTAAGTCCTTCGAGCATTGCGCCTAGGTCTTCCAAGGTCTCAGCCATGATCACGATATCGTCAGCAAATCGAAGGTGAGTGATGTACTCGCCATTGATGTTAATGCCGAGTCCTCTCCAGTCCAGAAGCTTGAAAACGTCTTCCAGTGCAGCGGTGAACAGTTTCGGAGATATAACGTCTCCCTGTCTCACCCCACGCTGCAGCCGAATAGGTTTCGAATTCTGATCCTGGAGGTGGACCGACATGGTGGCGTTTTCATACAAGCACTTCAACACTTCGATGTATCGATAATCAATTTGGCACCGTTGGAGAGACTGCAACACAGCCCAGGTCTCGATCGAATCAAAGGCTTTCTCATAGTCTACAAACGCCAAGCATAGTGGCCGATTATACTCTTCGGTCTTCTGTATAATCTGCCGCAGCGTATGTATGTGGTCTATGGTACTGAAGCCTTTTCGGAAATAGGCTTGTTCGGGAGGCTGGAAGTCGTCAAACCTGCGTGCGAGACGATTCGTAATGACTCTCGAAAACAGCTTGTAGACATGGCTCAGGAGTGAGATGGGTCTGTAATTCTTCAGCAGAGACTTATCACCCTTCTTGAAGAAGAGCACCACCACACTCCTGTGCCATGCTGTAGGCGTTCGTCCCTCGAGCATGACGGAATTAAATATCTTCTGAAGAGCTATAAGTACCGGTTCTCCACCTGCTTTCAGAAGCTCAGCCGTAATTCCATCATCACCCGGTGCCTTGTTGTTCTTAAGCTGTTTGAGAGCCATTCTAATCTCGCACAGGTCTGACGTCTGGGATATCTTCGGTATAGTGTCGGGACAATCTGGCTTTCGGGTCTTCAGCCAGATTGCTGACAGGTAAGCGTGTAGTCATGTATAATTGTCCGTAGAATTTCTCAACCTCTTCCAACAGCTCGGGCTTGGACGACACGACTCTGCCATCCTCGGTCTTCAGCTTTGTCAGTTGGCTTTGCCCAGCAGACAGATCCCTTGCGAATACTTTTGACCCTTTATTGCGCTCGATAGCCTCTTTTATACGGTTGGTATTAAATTGGCGTATATCACGGGTCAAGGACTTGGAGATCTGTCTGTTAATAAAATCATAATTCCAAAACAATGTTGCTGCTTAATGGCAGTCATTTTAAGATTATATGTATCTATATATCCCATCTTTTTTTATCAGTTTTCACTATCACTCAACTTACTTTCCTATAAACGTACAGCTATTGTATACAGGATGTTTTTTCAATAGTGTGAAAGTGTTAAAAGGTACTCTACTAAGGAAACTCAACAACTATTGATTATTAATTATTAATTAAAAAGATAGAGAGTTTTATTTGCAGTTCTTAAATATATATGGAGAGTCCTGTGCAAGTATCTTAAATTGTGAGAATTCTGAATAAGTTCCTAGGGCGAAAGGGATCTGGTTCACAAGTATGCCTACCTTTGAAGATTAAAAATTGAAAAAACAACAGACTGTAGATTATAACAGCCAATGATATTAGTTACAAAAGGGAGGACAGATATGCACGATAGGGTATCGGCCGTGCTCCACTTGCTTAGAAAGTCCTAAGTGAAAACGGTCCACTGGGGAAATCTGCTTTAGTACTAACATGCGTGTACGCACGAGTACTTCTGTTAGGTACTTGATTTTACGAAACAGATGACCAGAGGGCCCTGTCACTTCTTCTTGCATCCCTTGATGAGCATAAGAAAGAAGTGTCTTAGGCGGAACTTGGCTCGCGTTGTTTGGTACAAAAGAAATGTCTAAAAATGATCACGAGCCTTTTAATTTTGTGACTGTGATATCGTTAAATATAATATAGTATAGTATCATATTTATAACTAGTAAATAGGTTCTGAAAGCTATTAAGAGAAAAACAATGTGAGACATTCTCTTAAAAATTTCTTCTTGTCGTATCATGCGAGAGACAATTTTTGTTAAGAAATTGTAGAACGAGTGAGTGATCCATTCTGTTTGCAGCCGAAAGCCTTTGTTAATCATTACTGTCTAATAAAATAAAAGATTGGATGTTTGTAATATTATATATATAGACCTCCTAGGGGTGAGAAATTATTGTGGAACTCAATCGCTTAAAGGTTTATTATAAACTCTTTTATTTATTACTAACACCAAATGTTCAGTGTAAATGATGGTAACGAACAGGCGAATGAAAAAATAAAACTCTGAAATGAAGAGTATTCGTTTATCTATGATTCTGTAGTTCAAAAAGTGTTACGTGAGGTTTCGCATCATTTTTGGCATTATGCGCTCGTGCTTCACGTTTGAAACGGATGTAACCGCGATGATGTGTAAAAATAAACTAGGAATCAAAATTGACGAAATAGTTTTTCAAGAGAAAGGTTGTTATGGATTCTTGGGCAATTTCTTCCATTAGAAATCACGAGAATTTATAGTTTAGGACTAAATTCGTGAAGAAAACAACCAGGGAAGGTTGTCAAGTGGCAAATATGAAATGTCAGATAAAATTATGATCTATTGAGTGACTGAAGAGGAGGTTTTTTTGAGATGAATTGAGTATAAGTTTCTTTACAAAAGTTGATCAACTTTTGTAGAGTTCGTTCTGAAATACCTGAAAAATATCATGAAAAATACTGTAACTAACAGTCGTTACAGTATTTTTCAGGTATTTCAGAACGAACTCTAAAAAAGTAACTCATTTGCGTTTTCGCAAAGTAATATACTCAGCATTTTAAAATTCGGAATTAAGATATTAAAACAACCTGTGTTGTGGATTTATGATGCAAATCAATCAATGCAGACATAATAAAAATGAAGATATTTATTGCTTCAGATATTTTATTAGCATATTGGCAGTTTGTAAACAATTAAATAAACCGTAAAAGCCGGACTGGCTACATCCAAATTACAAATAAGTCTATTATTGCTCTTGAAATGATCAATGATCGCTGAATAATTACATAAATTTGGATTATGCAAAACATTTTTTGGAGTGGAGTAAATGATGCAGTTAGAATGTGTTTTGATTCGGCTTGTGGTTCTGTATAAGGTTACTGTATCTGTTTCGTATTCAGAACCAGAATATGGTATGTCATCATTATTATCTTCGTCATAAAGTCAGAAGATTACACTGTTGAAACATAAGCCATAGTCCTCCGCTATAGTTTACTACTCAGTATTATTCTTAGCCATCTTAGCCGCATCCAGCGGTTTGCTGCATGGTTCAGATCCTGTAAACGTCAGTCCATCTTGTTGAGGGCTGCCCTGCCCATTCTTTAATTTTTCCATTCTGCGGTTCATATAGGCATTTTATACAAAACTATAAATTTTCCTGACTGCTCAGAGGGTTTTTATGGGGCTATCGACGTACGTATCAGTATGTTGTTACCGCCCGCAGCCATGAGTTAAAGTAAGATTCGTCTTGATCTCCAGATTTATAGTTATGAAGCCGGGTTTTGATATTTTTGTGTTAAATTGGCTATTTAATAACAAGTTTTCTCCAAATAACAGTCTCTAAACTGAAGTCATAAATATAAACTATTCAGCTCTACTCCATGCTTTTCTATTTATTAAGTACGACGCAAATTTGATGCGAGAAATTTTGACTCGCCTAATAACAGTTCATAAAAGTAATGTAAATCGATTTATGATCAATTTCATAACAATTCGACAAAATCGTATCTCAAATTATGCCATCATGTAATCGTAATAATCCATCTGCGTAATGGGTACTGTTTAGTTCGCCGGAATTTGTGTTTTTTTTTGTTCTTCGAAAATGTGCTCGCTCGTTCCATAATATTCTATTGTTTCGGTATATTACACCTTTGAAATGCATTCGTAATTTTATAATCATATGTTTTAAATATGTTATTAGTATAGTTTTATATAACTTTTATACTATGACTGTGTTATTATGAGATGTGTAACATATCTACAGCTTAATAAAGAAGTTAAAAGCACTATCGAAAAGAAAAAAAATGAAAAGTAGTTTAATATTTTTTGTTTTCACTTAATAATTATGGAGATAGGGAACTATTTTATTTAGAAATGTATATTTGTGCATTATGATATACTGGATAGATATAATACAAAGAGTAAAATTAAAAAAAAAACAAAAGAAAAAATATTCCAGAACTGGTCAACTTGAACTTGGAAAAAAAGTTACATGAGTTGCCGGCCCAAAGCCGGCGTTTAGGTATTGTATGTAACCCGATAACTCTAAAATCAAAGAACATGTATATCTAAGTAATACATATAAATTCCTTGTCTAAAATTCAAAATGATATTCTCTAACATTCAACTAACAATACGGAAAAATTCACCTACGAAGCAAAAACTTTGAAAAATGCAATTTTCATTTTGTGGAATGAATGATGATCGTTGTTTTGTTTAAATCGTTGTTGTTCCTTGTATTGTATAAAATAACCAACCAATAGGTTTTTGGATCAACACTTGTTTGTGGTGAAATTTTACATTTTTACGGAAAATTGATGCACTTACAAATGCCTATAAATCACTCCGCGTATTTGCTAACACGAAAAAAGATGATTAAGTTGTTCATCTAACGACACAATTATCTGAATATGATCTAGTTATGGTATATCATGTAACTGAGGCTAACCAAACCATGGTCGATGGTGGCCGGCTGATGATAGCCATTGCCTTTCTTACCGATATGTAGAGTAGTGCGGTATTTAACTTCAACCCGGTGATACGCGCGACCACTTACTTGAGGGCCGCTCGATTGCAATCACGCTCGCGAACAACCGAAATTACTGTTAGTGAATATGTAAATAAATGTATTCTTGATCAACCTGTAGATTATATTGATTAGAATTCTAAATTTGAATTTTGATAAAATCTTTTTTCTTTTTTTTCTAAATGGCAATGATAAGCCTACCAATTATAAATTGCGGCTAAAAGAAAAGTAGAAGTAATTAACAACGGATCTTTCAAATTATAGGTGTTGCATGGTTACCAGAAGGGGCTATCAACAGGATACGGATGTGAGGACATCGTTCAACTATAGAGGATGTGGTGACCACAATTTGGCCTCTCTTCCATTGGTGCAGTGCCTTAGTGACTACAATAAGTGAACAATAGTGCTTGGAACTCGCGTGCAGTGAATTTGGTGAAACAAAATGCTTGTGGTTAAGGTGAGAGTTGTTTTTAAATGGTTGTGAAGCGAATTGAAGACTTGTGTGTCTATACATATAGATAAGTTGGTACAGTCGGCCAAAAGGTGGTCTTCCACTCTACTGTTGAAGTTCATTTGCACGTATAAAACAACAAGGTTTATTTTTCCATTTATCCCATATTGAGATGGTTACTAATGCTCTTTTTATAATTTATCGTAGTGACGTCAATATTTCGTGATGTCAGTGATATTTTCATTTTAAAGTAGCAGAATTGAAATTCATGTTCAGAAAAGTTTGCAATGATTTCCATTGAATGCAGGATTTTGAAGATTATTTGTTGAAAATATGGCCTCAGGCGTTGATAACAAAGGTCAAAATAAATAAACATCTTTAACTTATGACTTACAACTAGACATCATATAACAAACAACATTATAAATACGTCATGATTGTGCATCTTTTCGTTGTTGGAATCTAAATGTAAGGCTCAACCTTTACGATATCTTGGTTACGCGGGAAGTTTTGTCAAAACTGTTAGGCCACTTTCTTGTTCGACTATACAGGCTGTTAAAAAAAGTGCGTTTGAAATTTTAATGGGATACTCAGAATCAAGTATAGAAACAGGAAAAAATCCGATCGACAATTTTTTTCCAGTTTCCCATTCTAAATCTGAACAGTGAATCAAGAGTTTGTAGATGAAAAAAAAAATGATCGATTTTTTTAAATATTTTTACTTGATATATATACGTAATCCGAGTATCATGATGGCCGGCTGATGATAGCCAATACATTTTTATCATCATACATACATACATACGACATGCGTAATTCACACAATACTTACTAAAATACTAAATAATAAACCTGAGACCGTTTCGTTGTAAATAACCAATTTCAGTTCTAAATCGGAATTAATGTAAATTTACTTGCTCGTAGGCTACATTTTAGCTTAAAATATCCTTTCTACTGAATTAATTGTGCAAAATTTCAACGTGTAGATTCATTGCCGATTTGTTTAGTTTGCACTCTTTTTTGGATACCGTATACCGACATACTAAAATGAAGTAAAAGTTTTAACATCAACACAGAAGCTATCCATCCGAGCAATTATTACTGCAAGGGCCAACTATAGGCCAGACAGCAGTTAACCGCAGCATGTAAATGTAACACCTTTCTTCATCTCAGACGAGAAACACGTAAAATTACTATCAAAGACTTATATTACGTAAGGACAGGCGCATTGGCGTAGAAAACGGGACTACTTTGCGAGCCCATGTAGAGCATATTGTTGTCTGTCAGCGTTTTTAAGGCATCTATACATGTTTAGATTATAATTTAGCATTTTGCACATGTGATGTTTATTGCAACACCAGGCAACTGCTGTCTATCCACACGAAAGTGTCATACGACAAGCAAAAGATAAGTACATATTTTAACTATAAGATAGACACATAGCTATTTAAATCTATTGAATACGGGGCAGAAACATAGATATAAACACTTTGTTTAAGATGCGTGGTTAACAGAATTTGGGGAGCACTTATTTCATTATCAGGGATGTATAAACAATCTATATAAAAATTTACTGTGGCAGTAGCCACCTGTTTCGATTTTAAAGAAACTATACTCAGGGACAAAAAAATCGACTCAAAGTATGTTGCACGACTTTTGGAAAAATAACTCAATCTAGCAAAATAAAACTAAACAAAAAGTTTAAAAACTGTGTGTTTACTGTTTATGATGTTATTTTGGTGGTTTTCTAGTTTTTTGTTTTTAGTGTGTAGCAGTTTTGTAGACTGAGTTGTTTTTTCAAAAGTCGAGCAACAAACCTTGAGCCGATTTTTTTGTCCACCAGTGTACTTTTTTAAAGAAAACTGTTCATTAGCAGGAACGCGGGCCGTGACGTTTACAAAAATAATAGACTACTGATTGGCAGTTCTTGAATTAGATGTCTATGGTAACTATAGTTTTATTATGCAAATGCACAGACGTGTTACATAAATACAATGTGGATTCATCACCGTCAACCAACCAAAACTAAAGTAATTACGATAGATACATTCTAGTATTTGGCTCTTTCTTGAGGGTTTGTTATTATTATTATTTTAATAAGAGGTGAGCAGTTTATACCTGATAATATGACTATATCTTTGTTCGTGTTTTATGATACCTAGTCCATCTAAGTTCCCACTGAGAATACACTTACCTAATTAGATTTTAAATCTTTAAACAGACATATTAACAGTGTATAAAGGAATTTTGCATTATTTTGATATAAACAGGCTATAAAAAATAGGTGTATGACTCGTTAACTGGGGTTCCTGCTAGCAAATTGAATAACTATAGCTTAGCCATACATAAATTTGAAAAAAAAATTGACGCTGGAATTTGCATCTTATTACAATTGTGTCTTCAAAAGAACTGACTCGGTGGCTAAGTGGTTAGCGATCCTGACCTCTGATCCGAGAGTCGTGGGTTCGATCCCCACACAGGGCAAACTTTTCTGTGATGAGCAGAATTGTTTGCTCTGAGTCTGGGTTTATAATATCTATATTTGTATGTATTTAAAAGAATATAATATGTATGTATATCAGTCTCTGGTTCCCAAGATACAGGGAATCTTAGTTTGGGGCCAGATGACCGTGTGTGATTTGTCCTACATATTATTATTATTACATATACATGTATTACAAGCTATCATCCTAACCGAACGCATGCGTTGTATTATAATTGACCACGCTGAATACGTTAAAAACAACCGACTTCAACCGCAACAACTCCAATTTTGCTATGTTTTTGTTGATTTTCTCACAAACCGCTGAATCGATTTCGATAAAATTTATATGGGACCACCTGTAAAGTATACCCTTTTAAACAAAAAAAAAATTTCGAAATCGGTTCAGGCGTCTTCGAGTAATCGGTGAACATACATAAAAAAAAAATATTAAAAAAAAGATTCCGACGAATTGAGAACCTCCTCCTTTTTTTGAAGTCGGTTGAAAATATTACTTTCTTAACGCTCGGATATTTTTACGAAGAAAATGTTTTTTTCATTTATTTATTCAAGTAACTTAGAGTTATCATGTTAGTAACAATTTAACTTAACCTATGTTAGTACAACAATATCTTAAACAACAAATAGACACACTGAGTCGCGCAAGCGATTCCCACCGCTCACAGGGCCACCACCGAAACCTGCTCCCAAAGACTACTAAGTAGTAGTTACTGAGCCTATACTGTCTATCCGTCTGTCTGGCGGTGGCACAGGGCTGTATATTTTAAAACATAACAAGAAGCAATCTGAGACTGTCGTACAATAAGTGTAAATCAATAAATTCAAGTATAAATAAATCGTCATCTGACGCAAAACTAGATTCTCTTGTGTCATGGGAACCAGAGACTATACACACATATATACAATGCTTTAATAATAATAATAAATTGATGCGTGAAGAGGTTCGCTTTAGTAGTGCGGAACCCTTTGTATGCGAATCTAATACACGCTTACCTGGTTTATTATAGAATATCTTATGAAAACCCATGGAAAAAATCAATCTGTATTAATACGTAATTAACACATAAATTAATTTGTATCGGAAAAAAAGGATTTAAGATTGGAAGCGCCTATATCCAATTATTCTTCCACAATTAAATATGGTAATGAAAATTTTATGTGTTGTATGGTAGATGATTTAATGGAGTAATAACAGCAGAATAAATATTCAAAAGCAAATACTCCAGTTATTAAGTAACATGCCTCGTATGTACGTAGACGTAAAATGATCAAGTGCTTGCATAACTTTGGAGAAGGGCTAGTGCCATCAAGCCCTTTCAAAATGCCGCTCCTTATGTTGGGACACATAATTTTGGGACAGTCAGGACCGGTCTACAAGTAAGTGTCAGTGATCGCCATCCGAGAGCTGAGAAACAACATATTACTCAATTGTTATTACCTTAAAGTGCAGTAATTCGTTGATAAGTAGGTATCCAGAATAAGCGACGAAACGATTTCACTGATATTTAAATAACAAGCAAATTTTAAGGAAGTACATAATTTTAAGAACTGCGAAATCACTTTTTGCCTTGGATGGGTAAAAGTATTTTCCATTTCTTTTGTTGATTGTCCAGTGCATTAACATTTCATTTGTTCAGTCTGTCGTTTTTAAGACTTTTCACACAATATCTATAGATTTGTATGAGAAGTCCTGAAACCGTTACCGCTCATAAAATGTGATAATAATAACTTGATGACGTTATAACACATACGTGATAAAACATGTCAGCATATCATCATCGCGACATTAGCTTACAACATTAAGCAAGTTAGTAGGTAATTTATTAACCGTGAACTACACAAGATGCATACAAGTATAACGGTATGACATGTCATATTCAACAACATTGTGTATGCCGTCAGCATCATCAAAATAAAATGATCTGGGCCGTTCTGCGTTGGTGTATAAATGGTAGCATCTTAGGCCGATTTACACATGCTCAAAGTACAAGTCAAGTGCGAGTTAATGCGACGAGTAGAAATTACAATACTGGCTTTGAATATGTACATTCCGGTGGGTGGAGCGTGATAGCCATTGTAACTTCCTCTATAAGATGTATTCGGTATAAGCTCTGCGGGGTTCGTTAGGCACTGACAACTATTACAAAGGACGCGGCAGCCGTTTTCACGTGGGTCATCAGAGTTTTGCTACCGTACACAGTTTAAAAAATAATCTGAAACTAGGTATTAATCGGAGTAGAGTTCAAGAGGGTTGGAATTTTTCACGTTACACACAACTATTCACAAATACGGTGCTTAGCGTCATGTTCAGGAGAATGGGTTGAAACTGACAGCTGAGGTTCTAAATACGACGTGTAGAAGCCGAGAACAATTTAGAAGTAGCAGAATATGAATATTGTATTTTGTCATTTTATTTGGAGGAGACTTAAAATACAGAAAATGTTTTCTCATTTCCTGTGAGACTTCTGTTTCTTAGTTTTGTAATTTGACTCGGAGAATCTCACTTTACTCATGTATGTGTAAATCCGTCCTAAGACGTGATTGTTTGTTATAATCACCTTTACCATATTTTCACGAATAATCTTCAAAAGCACAAGTGACGTCCACCCACAAGTGTTACACAAGTTCCTTTTCTGGCATTTGTTATATGGTGTTATAAGTAGAGTATGTGGATTATATGGTTATACATATGTATAGGTGCATGTGTAATATTACGTTTATGTTTAAACCGATTTTGACACTATGCTACTACGATGTAATGACAAGGGAATATTTAGTTTTGTATTTACATAGGGTTCCTTCCAAGAAAATACGATTATTTTTATTAATTTTATGTATACGTGCGTAATGCATGTCCTCCTTGATAAAGTATACAATTTTTCATATTTTTTCGCTTTTTGCATAAATCCAACTGACTCAACCATTCATGCAACCAAAATTGTAAAATTATATATGTCTTTAAAGTTTTTACATCATACAAATAGAAAAGACCAGGTACAATTTGAACTCGTGTACTGTTTTCGTATGTGCCGCTCTCGCACCGAGCTCCTGTTTGATTATGTCATGATTATTACTTACTAGCTTTGTCCGTGGCTTCACTCACGTGGATAACTTTTTAATGACTATTCTTGATGAACAGAGTGAGAAGGGAAATGTTTTTAGATCCCGCTAAAACTGTATTTTCCTATGTTGTTTATTTAACTTTTCTATTAATAAAGGAATCCGTTTTTTAAGCAGAAACTAATTTAGTTAACGACATTACCAACAGCTTTGCATATTACATACGTTTTTCAACGTCCACATGTTGATGTAACTGTAACAGTAATAACATAATATGCATCAGGCAAATGATACCGTCACAGACGCAGAGTAGCAATACTCCAAAATGTAGCGATGATGAGGCAACCGCAAGTAACACATCTCGAGAGTGTTGGAATCATTTAACCACATAAATTGCGGGTAAAAGCTGGCGCTCCCGTACCTAAGTACTGAGTAAGACTGGTTTCGTAATAGTCTAGGCTCTGCCTTTTTTTGCCATTCACCTGTTCCGTTGATCGTTGTCCACGCGCCTGGCCGGCCATCCACCCCGTCTATACGTGGACACCACTCACTTTCCGCTTTTACTTTCAGGTCGTTCCAGTTTTCCTTCTGGTTCTCGTCGTGGGAGCGGAGAAGAAAATTGAACTGCAAGATATTGAGGAGGATAATCTTAGAAGCGAAAATGAAAAGGATAACGATAAAGACGAAGGACGTGCACAGAGCTCGTCATCAAACTCTGGTTTGCAACCGCTTGATTTCTTGAAGAACGGCCTTCTTCGCTATTTCGAAGCCGCTCAAGCACCACAACAGCCGAGATTCGTACAACAGTATGCGGTAACAGAGCCTCCTGAAGTACAAGTGACGCCTAAAGCTCAATATGGAGTATCAGCTCCTGGAGCTCAGCATGCGATGGTAGGGTACTACTCCAATATACCGATGCAGATATATCTAGTCCCACAATATTATAATGAGCCTTCGGAGCCAGCAGCTAATACGCAGCAAGTACAGTACGCTCCGCCTAGCGCGTCAAGGTTGGCCGCGTATCAAACGGCACCCGAAGCAGTACAACCACAGACAAATTACGTAGAAGTACCAGCATACGTCACTCCATCAGGCAAAGCGTACATTCAGCAGTATGCCTCACCAGTCGCTTACGTTACCTACGCTCAGCCGACAGTAGCCCCTGCTCAAACGCATACAGTGGCGTATCAGATGCCTGTAGTTCAATACCCGACTGCGATAGTGGCGCCACCATTATTACACAAAGGGTATTACCAACAACCACAGTACCCTGAAACTAACTCAGTTGAAGAAGCCCAAGAGGAAGAGATAACTCAAAAGCAATATGCTACTCAACAAGAAGAACCTTACCATAAGCCTTCAGGGCGTGAACATCCTCGCTACTACAACTCCAGAGCACCAGTTAGAGAAGAATACAGACATAACCCAACTTCAGCCCTACCACCTCCCAATCCTTTGCTAATACAACCCTCGCCTCCTCACCTAGCGCACTTGCCTAAAGCACTACCAATGGTAAGGCCACTAACGAAGCCTGTCTACGCAACTGGGGGAGGATACATTTCCAGTGCGTACACGCAACGACCGAGCGAAGCTTACGGAGTACCGTACAGACGAAAACCCACTTCTTTACTAGACTCTTATATACCGTCTAGTCTTCAAGTGGAGTACCTTAAACGAGGCTATACGAAGGACCCTTTAACAGCATATGAAGCTTTGTCAAGTGCTCGACATTTATCCCACTCGTCAATACCTACGAGGCATTACGAAAGAGGCTTTTTGCCGAACCAGATGTACCACACTGCCGCTGGGGGCATCACATATGGACACTACAAGAGAACGCCGAAAGGTGAAAAAGTCCCGCAAAAGTGAATTTAAAGTCTGCCTAGGTTTAAATTAGACTTAAGTTTTAAATACTAATCATTGTTATAGAGGCTAATTTTGTGTGAATGCGAGAATGCGTGTAGAAATTAATTTTTATATTAAGTCAACCTGTTTTTGTTAATAATTGGCAAGAGTAACGTATTATTTGGCTTAAATTTATGGTTAACGTATTTTGAAATGTGGTCAGTATTTACAAGTTGTTATTAAATAAAACATGGTTAAATTTGTTTATATTTTAAACCCCTTGAACTTTTCCTATGACACCATAAATAAAAGCCTATTAAATGGCTTAACACTCTTGATTATGAAGAAGTTGAAAGTCTCTTTAAGTACATGGCCTAAGATAAAATATATACTAACAATCACTCACACACAAACAAAAACATACAACAATCACACACATTCTAATATGCAAACACACACGCACCCACTCACACACACACACCCACAAAAACATACAACAATCACACACATTCTAATATGCAAACACACACGCATCCACTCACACATACACACACACACACACACAAACAGACACACATAAAAAGTACCCATAAACCCACACTTAGTTACAACATATATTGTTACTGATACTGCAATAAACATTTAACAATTTTTTTTATTAAAATAAACTTGTTTTTTTTCATTAGAATTATATACCATCATCATAATGCTAACAAGACATTAACACTTACGCAATTTCTTGTCAAAATCTATAGCAAAATTCACATAATTAATTTAATTAATCTAACGCATGACATCTTTGACATTACGTTCTGTCGAAACTGTCGCACGAGCAGGCAAGCCTGAGCACGGCCCGTCAAAGTCATGCATGAGAACAAAGTGAGAATGGACTTAGTATTTTTGATTGCTCAGAGTAGGAAGATATATACAGGCGAATTTTATTTTTGAATAAGCAACAAATGCTACTTAATTGAACCACTTTTTCAAAAGAACACAAAGGCATGCGATCGACTAGACAAAATAATAATTAACTGTCCATAATTGAGCAATCGATTTATTTTGTATAGATTTTTTTTTTATTGTATGGATGATTGTATGGGTTCATTGAGGAAATTGTTCAGTTTAAAAGATAACACTGCTGATTGAAGATGATTTGACTTTTTCTCTTACAACACATGAAAACTGAGCTCTTCGCAGATACGAGTATATTATTAAAAGTTTTAAGGCCATCATTTAATTTGAACCTGCAACCATTGATCTAAATCCAAAAAGGTCATTTACATAATTAATATTCTATTCACACGTCTGATTTGAAACATGCTATAGCTCTGATAGTGGTAGGTCTGTTTAAGATGGATCATCAGTCACGCCATATCAAATTTAAACAGCCTTTACATGGTTAGGTGAAAAGTTAACTACTGACACAGTTTGATTGATAAGCTTTAGATAAACTAACTAGCCGTGTCGGAAGTCATTCGTTTGATCGAATACCATCGTTGTGAAAACTTAAACTCATAACTTTATATTCAGTTCACTACTACAGCCTATACGGGGTGAAATTTTATTAATTTCGTTCCCGTTAATTGTGATTTCTACTCATCAAACTGAACAACTTAAATTATTTATATTACAACAAATTATTACAACGTAAATTGAATATTCTTGAAATATTCAATTTACAAAAAAAAACTTATACAAATTTATCAGCTGATCAAAAACTGTTTTGCGAATTGACTATGGGTTCCTTGGGGTCTGTTCAGTTTCTTGAGTAGAAATTCAAAATTAACGGGAACAAAACGAATAAAATTTCACCTGTATATGCAATAGGAAATGTAACATGATATATCGTCGTTTGCTTCACTGACAGAAGTAGATACTTCTGTTACTTTAATAATTTTACAAGCTATTCAGTTGACGTCAGCTTAAAATGAAACCGACTGAAAAGAAAACTCAAAAGTACCTCAAGTCGCACTCAAGGTTTCATTCAAGTTGCCAGGTGTAGGAAGCTACTGGAAAACTATCGCTATTGACTTTGGAAAATATATTATGTTTTAAAATAATAATTAATTATAATTGTCGGGTACCGATTAAATTGTTCAAGATTTGTACTACAGTACGGTGAGTATTTAATTTAAGAAGTATAAATATTCGCAAAGTATTTTATATTTAAAACTTCATTTTACCTCGACTGCCCTAATTTTACAACAGGTTCACTTTCGCGTTAAACAACTGGTCTAGTTGAAGTGAAAGAGCCTTTGTCTAATCGCTCGCACAGTACAGACAAACACAGTATAGGTACTCTTAGGTACACTAATTGATTTCCGGCGGGCGAGTCACGACACGAGCGACGCTGGACTCTCGCTGCTCTGCGCTGGCGCGTGGCTGTTTGATAACTAAACTAACTAATGTCGGGGGCAAATCTCACACTTAATTTGTTTTAGCTTATTAACATTAACATTTAATGTGGATAGCAGAACAGACTTGCTGGACAGATAAAGGAATCAGAATTAAATAGCTAATTTAGTATGGAAAGTAGACAGGCCTTTGCAGAAACTATGGGTATAGTAAGATTTCAGAAGATACAGACATCCTTACCAATAAAATAGAACTAAAAAGTAAGTTTGTTTCTTTTTTGTTTGTCCTTCTTTTACGTCGCAACGGAGCAATGTATAAATATGATTTTTTGACAGGGAAAAGTGACACATATACATAAAGTTACATATTATCCTGTAGAAAATCCCTTTAGGATTCTGATAAGATATTTTTGGGCTCGATACACTTATAATATAGGTATGTGTTCGCTTGCGGCTCGCTTACTGCACACCCTTAACGACAGTTATAAAAACGATACGGAGCTCCAGAAATACCTAATAATATGTATACTTGTAATTTAAGCTGTCTAAATTGTCGAATTGTAAATTCTGTTGAAATTATTGTGGTTTTGGATTACGCTCATTGAACTTAGGACATGTTGAAAGGGATTAATTTCCATACTTCATAAGGCATATAAAAAAAGAAAAGAGAGTAATGTAATAAAAAAATAAAACTGAAGCCGGTCACTAGCTCAGTAACTACAACTCCACTAATCCGCATCTGTGAGTAAGGTATGGCTTTATACTCTCGACAATATTTTTTTTGAAATGAGAAGAGACCCGTGGCGTGGTCCGGCAGTGGGATGTAATGGGTTATCGTTACAATTTTAAATATTAAAAAATCCGGCCAAGTGCGAGTCGGACTCGCGCACCGATATTCCGAAATAATTCATAATCACACATGTCTTGAACTCTATATTTTTTATATTTGAGTTGATTGAATGAAAGGTAATTTGCGGTTTACGATTTATGTCGTATTAAAAAAAACTACTTACTAGATCTCGTTCAAACCAATTTTCGGTGGAAGTTTGCATGGTAATGTACATCATATATTTTTTCTAGTTTTATCATTCTCTTATTTTAGAAGTTACATTTCAGAAGTCGGCGCAAACTATTCGGTTTAGAAAAAAATTATATTAGAAACCTCAATATAATTTTTGAAGACCTATCCCCACACGTATAGGTTTGATGAAAAAAAAATTTTGAGTTTCAGTTCTAAGTATGGGGAACTCCCAAAATGTATTGTTTTTTTTTTCTATTTTTGTGTGAAAATCTTAATGCGGTTCACAGAATACATCTACTTACCAAGTTTCAACAGTATAGTTCTTATAGTTTCGGAAAAAAGTGGCTGTGACATACGGACGGACAGATAGACAGACAGACAGACAGACATGACGAATTCATAAGGGTTCCGTTTTTTGCCATTTGGCTACGGAACCCTAAAACAGGTATTTTGTTAATTTTTTTTATTGTCATTTTATTTTGCCTGTGCACCACTTACTTCATGATTTAGATATTCAACTCAATAACAGGAGAAGATATAACATAAGTAACTTAACTGGGTTGTCTGGAAGAAATCGCTTTAAGCGATAAGACCGCCCAGTTTGTACCACCACATATCTTTTTATTTTATTAATCAAATCAAATCAAATTTATTTCAGAATAAATTCCATATTATTTGTTAGTATTACAAGACTTAAAAACTACATGTAATGAAATTGTATATTTTTTGTGCAATAAAGAGTTTTATCTTATATTAACTGTATTATTTATATTTGCATATCTATAGAAAAGTGTGAAATGAACAGGAAAAAATATCTGCACTCAGTAATCGAACATCGACGATTTCATTGTTTCATTCAAAATATTACAAAAAATAAAAAAATATACAGGCTTTAAAAAAACCAGACCCTAGTGTGCTTCCTATAAAAATCATACCGAATTCGCGAAAAAACTAGTTTCCATAGTTACTACAATAAGTCAATTTTGTATGAAAATGAAAATTTAGTACAGGTTATTTGGGAAAGGTTGTTTCACGAGTGGAACCTACCATTTCAGTTTCCGGGAGTGGATTTTTTACTAAAAATGCCGCTCAACATCATCGTTTTTACGATGCCATCTATAAAATGTTATCTGAACTTTTATACCAACGCATCTTAGAGCTCAGTTCTCACTGCAAAGCTAGTTGGAAACGCAGAAACTGGAAAAACTTTCACTTAGCTTGGTACGAATGAAAATGATTCAAGTAGCTTTTTGTTTAGTTCAGCGCTATGTGTATAGATGGCGGTGTTAGCTAATATAATTTTTTTGTTGCAGAACCGCTCGCGTTGATGTCTTTTGTATGGCGACTTTGACGTTAAGTCTTATCAAACCGTTATCAAAGCATGTTCACGAGTATATTTGGTTTTTGTTTGTTGGTTGGATAACTAAATAGTTTGACATAAATAATAATAATAATTAAAAAATATTTATTTTCAGACAGTTTAGTCCATATTTTGTTAGTAACATAGGACATTTTTTTTAGGTGCAGGCATCCACTTACTCTACTATTCGATCCCAAGGAATAAATTAGTTTTTTAATAAAATATTTTCTTATTATACTGTGTCAAAAAAGTACATTTGAAATTTCAGAGGCATTCAGTATTGGCTGTAGAACACGTCGAAATTTAATTTAAAAAAAAATAGTTAATCAAATAATCCATACAAACCAGCAATAGAAGTTTTTTGACTCGGGGTCGTTCATTTTATATGCAGAAAGGCTTGCATGATTAGCAGGTTAACAGACTACAGACGCGGTCATAATCTGGATAGGTTTGGTATTTATCTCGACCATTTCCGTGCTTTGCAAGCTACATTAAGCCGTGGGTCTTAGTTGCTATCACTAGATGGCAGTCGTTAAGTCATGTAAAAGGCCTTAAAGGTGGCTTGAAAACTTCTGACACTGGGGCTGGTCACTAGCATTGAAACCTCCATCAATCCAGACTTGGCCCCGTATGTGAAGTATAGCCTAACCTTCCCGATCTGTGCCCCAAAAGTGGGGACGAAATGAGTTATTAACTATGTATATGATGATGATGTTAAAGTAGACTTTTCGTTGGGAATTATTTTGCGCCAAGAGATTCTGATGTTTTGGATTTATTTCTTACTGCACAAATAATATTTTTTAAAACTACAGTTTCGACTCTCACAATAGAAATATGACATTCTTGAGGCCTGATTCAAAAACTCATTCTCTCCACTGAAAAAAATATTTCATGGTGCATATAATATGAAACTACATTTTCTTGAATGAAATAAATTGTTTTTACCGTGTAGTATATGAAATCCATAACACATTTATTTCAACCAAGTAGTAGAACATAAGTATTGGTTTGTTTTGTTCCATTCTATACACCTGTTGACCGATCTCATGGACTCTCAATATTTGTCTCAGTTTCACTTTTGTCTCGGCGAGTCATCTCGTGCTACATTACTCCGGCACGCATCAATACGGGTTTAATAACCGAACGACCGTTTTCTTTGCATTATTTATGAGAGCTCGTGCTTGTCTCGTATTAAATAAGAGGAGATATCGAACTCGTCTTTTGGCTACAAGATTTTCGTCCTTTACGTAATTTTGTAGGCATACTTTTTCATTTTAATAAAATTTTATATGCGTTTTATATGAATTTCAATGAGTTTGTATAAAAATATTTCTTAGAATAAGTACAGAATGTTGCAAAGTAGGTGAATAGTGAATACTGATGATTGATGATATAATGAAATATTATGTTTCGTTGAAGTTATGATCTAATACGTTTTAGATATCCCATATCAGAGGCATTTCAGGTGGTATGAAAACTTAACACTGGGGTTGGCCTTTAGCCCTACGATAATTTAGTATTCATATTATGTGAATTTTAATGAAGTTGTTTAAAATCTTTCTTTTTAAAGGACAAAGTGTAAAAAAGTAGGTGAATAAATAATGATTGACGATATTTTAGTTATGATATAATAAGTTTTAGTTAGGCTATGTCAGAGGCCTTTGAGGTGGCATGTAAATGATGACGATTAGTTCCACAACTTAGTAAGGTCTAACTTTTCCTATATATAGGACTTACACTCAAACAGTGGTGACAACATGGGTTGTTAACGCAAATTTAAATATCAAAATGATTCCTCGACTGCACAAGGGGGATAATGTTTTCAATTTATGTGTGTTGTATTAAATGGAATAATTTGCCATGTAATCTACAGAAATATTTTATGAACGATGGACAAAACAAACATACAGACATTCAATTACACGTTATATAATTTTGTGCCATTGTGCCAAATACTCGCACATTTGGTTTGTCTTCTGACTCATGTAATACTCAGACCAAATGACATGCTACAATGGACGAGGCTTTCTAAATAACGAACTTAAAAGTTTGTCGTACAAGAAAATCATTTAAACTTTATCTCTTAATCTTTGTCCTTCTAGTATATACAGGACTGTTATTTTTTAACACAAATCAGCAATAAACATTACGCCTAGTCAGCAAAGAATAGCGGCGATAGTCACACTTGAGAAAAAAAAACGTACATATAAGCTAGTTTTGCATAGAGGGTACCTTATATACATTTTTTCAATAGGTGGAAGGCCGCATAGAGTTATGGTAAGGCACACAGTTTAATTTAATCCATTTAGAGACGAGAACTTTGGTGAAAGTTACCTCTATAAGATTTCTTGATTTGGAATGGATATGGGATTTTTGGAATGACTGACTACTTAGTGAAAAAAATAATTTTAATAAGCTATAAAAGACGGTAGGTTCCTTCATAAAGAAAGAGCTATTAAAAAAAATGAATGATAAAAGGATACGTTTTCTCGAAACTATTTGGCCGTAATAAATTTTTTGAATCAAAGAATCTCAAATCGCTTTTATGAATTTGCGGGTCTCAATGTTTAGAAAAAGATTTAACAAATGACTGTCTGTTGCTCAGTTTTGAAGTGATATATTTTTTTTACTGATTTTGTCAATGTTTAGAACGCCTCGTCCATAATTTTGAGTCTACAGTAATACCTATATCTTGTGCAATTTTTTCCCCAGAGTCCGCACAAAACAATGGCTTATACAAATTGAATCTGTCACACTTCACTGTGCTGCTGTTGGATTATTTTACTTTATAACTGTAATAAAAGTAGAAAACAACAGGTGGTGGGTGGCACATAAATATCCATCATGATTTCTATGCAAGTATTTGTAGGTCAGTTTATATTGCAGTCTACGAAATGCCATATAATAATTACTCGGTTGCACCAACAGAAGGTACTGTTTTTCTGTTATATGGACGTATTTCTTTTCTCTAAGAGGATTCCTTACAGGTTGATTTTTGAGACTTTCTTTCTTGTCGCGTGGCACAATGTAACTGTGTTATTTATTGCCCACGATACAACGACCGCGCACCGTAAGGCCTTGTTTAGGGAGACGCGGGGCGTTACGCGGCGCGTCAGGCGTCGCGCTGCGAGGCGCGTTTTTCAGTACAAACAAAACATGACGCTTCAACATGAACGCTCTCATAAATTACCATATGTTTGATTTATACCACGCGACGCTTGACGTACCGCGCAACGCCCCGCGTCTCCCTAAACGAGGCCTAAGATGTAGCGCAGGCCTTCCTCCCACTCGGTGGACCGATGATCTGGTAAAGATCGCGGAAAGCTGCTGGAAACGGGCAGCGTAGGATCAGCCGGCGTGGGAATCTTTGGCGTAATCTTTTGTCCAGCGGTGGACGTCTTTTGGCTTCTGATGATCATCCGCGATGGATGGTGGAGCCTGGTGTTGCAGTTAGCATCTCCATCGGTTACGTGTAACGCGTTTTAAAATTTACACCTACGAACGTACGTACGTTACGTAGATTATTTAAAATGCGATAGTCATATATAGATGAAGATATAAAGGCTGTAACAAAATATATAAGTTAAAACTCGATCCATCTTTGCTTAAACCGCAAAAAACATTAAGGTCTTTTCACACAAATCAGCGTAGAAACTAAAAGACTAGACTAAAATTTTTTGAGGTTATGAAGTCTTAGAACTAATGTTGTTAAGATCCAATTAATTGATCCTATTTTGGAGCATTCTGTGTAATCTATTTTCAATAAAACAAAGAGGATTTGAAATTGCCTTTGTTCATTTTAACTACCGATATTGTCCCATTGTCCCACGGGTCTCTTCCCATATCTCGGGAACTCCACTGAATTTATAATAAAAAAATTGCAAGTCTACAAATATGTTTTGATATTCAGAGCTCTTGTATATAAATAAAAGATATAGTGTAATCTTTCAGCACCTACTAGGATACTATGAGCTTTTAGAATATTTAAGCCTATACAATATGTTTTAAAGCTTTTGTAAGGCTAAAGTTCGGAAGAGTGTAATTGGAATTACAAAAAGCCGGATAGGGACTAATAGGCGTATTATGTACATGTTATGTTAATTATATATACAAGGACAGAATCACGTAGAGATAATTAATTATATTGCGAGAATCTGCATTTATTTTAATTTTTATTGCGTAAAGTTACGAAATTTCATCATGATCCCTTGGAATGTTACGCGTTGCATAATTTGTTTTAAAGATTATATCTTTGTTATGTTATTCAGATTTCTTTAAATTTTTACAACAAGGTGTAGTTATGGGACAGTTATTTGATACAGTTAAATATGTGTTTAATTTTATTTATATTATTAAAACAAGATTATTTTATCAACATTTTTACTTAGTTTAAGGACTGATTTCGATAGTGCCACGTTATTGAGAACATTTTGAAAAGTATCAGTTGTGGATATAAATTATAAGTCAAAGAATGAAAGTTTCAGTGGTATTTTAATACAGAAGCTTTTTATTTTGGAAGTCATTTACGACTTCCAAAATAATGCTTTCGAAGTTTGCACAGTGGTATTTCAATAATTTTTTTTTTTTTTTATGTGATAAGGAAGGCAAACGATCAAGTGGGTCACCTGATGGTAAGTGATCACCACTGCCCATAGACACCTGCAACCCCGGAGGGGATTGCAGATGCGTTGCCAACCTAGAGGGCTAAGATGAAATGCCTCTTGTGCCTGTAATTTCCTCGGCTGTCTTACTCTCCACACCGGAACACAACAGTGCAAGCACTGCTGCTTAGCGGCAGGATTAGCGAGTAAGATGGTGGTAGCGATCCGGACGGACCTCGCACAAGGTCCTACCACCCGCAATTATTTTGGAAGTCGTTTAATACCACTGAAAATTTCATTCTTTGAAAGTTTTCTCAATAATGCTTTCGAAGTTTGCACAGTGGTATTTCAATAAAAAGTATAAATGTGGTGAGAATTATGGCCCCTAGGGAAAATTACAAAAGTGCATCATTTCTAAAATATTTAAAAGCTTATAAAGATTATGCATAGAACTAGCTTACAGTTATGATAACAAACACTGGGTTACAGATTTAAGTGGGACTTTTATTTCTTAAATTGTAAACAAAGTCGCGAGAGGACGCAAGTTCAAAGAAAAAACGAACTGTTCACGTCACTTAACTGGTAACAGATGGGCATTATAATTAATTTATGTTTTTAATATTTAAGTAGAGATGACGAATTTAATGAGTTTGTTGAATAAGCGATATTGATGTCATGTCAAGTTGTATTTTTGTAATATATTCTTTAAAGTCAAAAGTTCTCACTTCAGGTAGGTATACAAACTATTAAATCGGAACTTGTATGCGTTTTTAAAAAGAAGTGAAGCGAGGAGAAGCGTTGAGCCCAAAAAATCAAATTTCAGATTAACTAGATGATTTTGGAATTTAAAACACCAATTTATCAGAAAACCTAACCCATTTCATTAATACAAATGTTACGCACTCCCAAAATCTAATAAGCTGTTTTGACTACAGGCGGTAACAAAGACACGCATAAAAAATCTTGGCTTTGCTAATAATAATTTTCAGTGTAGAATAGCTTATAATAAAGAAAAAAACTAGAACTTTTACACCTTAACCAAATCTAAGTAAAATAGTAAGGAAACAGTAGCTGAATACTACGCGAAAAGGTCAAACTACATAGTTCTTAATACAAATCCAAGCTAATGTGTTATAAATTAACGCATTTGTAACCGAACCTAATAAAACGTATCTGGACGAAATTATAATGCAATCCATTTTCAGATTTGACTCGTCATTATTTACTGTCCAGTACTAGAGACAGACTCATGATAGAGGTCAAGACACAGTGAGTCTCAAGTAACCTATTTAACGAATCACATAATATATGTATTTATAAGTGTTTGTTTCTAAATAATACGTTGTAAAATAAATAAATAAATAAATATAAAACAAAACATATTAAACTCCGACTGTATAAAGTTGTTCTCGTACCAACTAGGATGAAAAACTGATTTTATTAATATGTTTTTGTGTATTTTTTCAAGAGGGAGGCAAATAGGATTGCTTATACTGGATTGTTTTACTCATTTACTTAACGGATTAAGTCGAGAATCATCAAGGTGCCTCTTCCGTTTGTGTGACGTTTTAGTACTATAATAGTTTGTTTGGGGCGAAGAGCATTTTTATCTCATCTGAATTGCTACTGACCTTAAATTGCCAGATAAACATCTAGTAATATAGGATTGACTTGCTATGAAAAGGTCATCTAGGTTAATTTTAATCTTTTTATGGTCTAACAATAATGTTTAAGCATAAAAATATTCTTAAGATCATTTATGTGGTTTTTATGAAAATCTTAAGCTATATTTTTAGCATAATCATTAATCATTGGTAAAAATAACGCGTTCAATTGACTTTACGTGGATAAACACGTTAAAAATATATTTTTTTTATTTCATTCGGTTTGGTTATTGT
This sequence comes from Coleophora deauratella, assembly GCA_958295455.1. Taxonomy (NCBI): domain Eukaryota; kingdom Metazoa; phylum Arthropoda; class Insecta; order Lepidoptera; family Coleophoridae; genus Coleophora; species Coleophora deauratella. The sequence continues at coordinate 5,416,407 of OY282403.1, read as the reverse complement.
GTATTGACCCTTTTGTGGTGGCAGTGAGCGCAGATGTTTCGTATTTTATGACTTCCAGTGTTTACTGATGTACCCAACGTAAAGAAGGTTAACGGGTCAAGTGCTTGTCTCAACTCATCGAAAGTAATTTGATATTTGACGAAACATATCTAGATCGTTAATGACAAGGAAATACTTTAAGTATGATATTTTTAATATTATATTAGTAATATTCTATTATTAGACGTGCACTTCTCACATTACAGTTTATTTATCTTTAAAACTTTCTTCTCTTACTCGACACGTTTCAGACCATTTTTCATTATATTAGTAAATATCTCTTTAAAGAGTAATTACATAGTAATTGCATCAATTTGACTGTTAAAATTTTGATTTATTATTCTTTATCTTACTATACTTCTTTATTATGTAAACTAGTTCCATAAGTAGTTTAATAAGATTTTATAAGGGTGCCTTGAAAAGCTCACACACCAAATTAATCACGACAGAAGAAACATTTAAATGACTCATAAATTTTTGAAAGCCTTATTAGAGTAGGCACTCATTTATGTTTAACCCACCTCATCTTTCTCTGTTACCAATGTCCTTGATTTATAATTTGATTTTTGGATGAAAAGTAAACTGCAACTATGTTTGTTAAAAAAATAGAATCAACTATTATGTTAATATGAAAACACAGGATTTAAAAAAAAGTGTAGCAGTAACAGACCTAACAGCTAGTTGGTTTAGATGGTTTATAGAAAGGTCTTTAAAAGTAAATCAACAATTTCATTTTAATTTTTAAATATAATTTTCTGATTCAATTTTGAAGCATTTAGCATATACTTATGTGCGTTATTTGTATTTAATCCGACCAAATAATAAATATGCGGATCCCTTCATAAAAGAGAAAATCTTAAACAGAGTTACATAAAAACAATCCGATCATGAACATGGTTGGATTAAGCATAATAAATACATCAGTGTCCGACCGATACCTTGTAACACTATAATCGATGAAGATTCGTTGCGTAATCGATTTAAAATCACTTATTAAGCAATAAAAGCAGTAATGATCACATCTCTACGATCTTTGAACACTGATTGATGGTTTCAGTTCACAGGTTTATCTGGAGCGCAATATCTTCATTATTCAACACTATATCACTGCTTAAAAGTATAGTCTACAAAAGGTGTAATCTTCTTCATTATCTAGTGGTGTTATTAGATGTAGTGTTATTAAATAAAGCAATAACTGTTGGTGAAGTAAGCCTTTTCATTGTGAAAGATGGTCGTACTAATCGTACCTTTATCAGACCACCTGCCAAATACAAGTTGTAACAAAATTGGTGTAGGACCCGTTAACTGGGGATTCTACTCATGGTACTGAATAACTTTTGTTCTACGACTTTGCTTAAATCGCAAAAAATTTTTTCGTCACTCCATACAAAAATGGCAAAAAAAATATCTATTTGTATGGAGGGTCCAAAATTTTTTTTGCGATTTGAGCAGTCGTAGAAACGACTTCTACGCAAAAAAAATGTTCAGTACGATGAGTAGAATCCCCAGTTAACGGGTCCTCCATCAATTTTGTTACATCCTGTATAGGAAATGATAATAACTCTGTTAACTATAAATATTATTATAACTACTTAAAAATGGCTACTGAAAATCTGATGTCTATTTCAGACGTTGTGTGTTACCGTAAGATCGCGCAATAAATCTTTGTTTACATCATTCTCTGGTGTTTCATGGTAGACCATAAGGAGTTTGAATTCTGAATGTACCTATCGTTTTAATTTTCTTGCTAGAGTAATTTTATATTTTGGAGTAGCTTATTATAGGTAGGAACTAGAAGTGGCCACGTTTGGATACAATATAACAGAGGCGTAAGTAAATATTCAGGAAGTAGGTGGGTGTTAAGATAGAGGTAGGCTCAATAGAAAATAAAGAAGAAGTGAAAAACTAATTACAAAAACAACATGTGGTAAGACGTGATTTTTCTTAAGGCTATATACAAATTTTAACAGCGTATCGGAAACGCTTCATACCCGATTGCTCAAGCGAAGGGTAAAGAAAATTATAATAATAATAATGAAATGTTTATTCGCTCGAAACGTAGTTACATTTTAGATAGATTGATAAAAATAATGCAGACTTTTTTCATTTTACCAGCAGGTAACGTAAAAATTTAAGTTGTCATAATACCTATAAACAATTACTTTGTATATGGAACAAAACGAATAATTAAAATTTTAGTTTATGTAGGTAGTATGTATGTAGGCTAGTCGGGTTTATGTATATCCGCTTTTTTGTTACCACTTATAGCCTAAACTACGTATTCCATACGTTCCAATACCTCTAGTTCGATTGCTCTTTCTAAGTGGAAGGGTGGAAAATTAGATGATGAATTTCGCTCTCATCCTGTTAACCAAATTTAATAAAAAAAAATTCATGTCATAGGTGTTTTAGACAGTTAAGTTATGAAGATGGTAATATTTAGTAATACACTGATATTAATAAGTTGTTTTTGCAAAATCTGGTTTATTATAGAATAAAAGTCGCTCAACTTTGACTTTCTAATTATTTATTAGAATTAATATTCACTCTTCTTCACTAATTAGCCCAATTTTCAATGCTATAAATTATTTATCTTGTGGCATCGGTACAGGTATTGCAAAAATGTCGTATGCTTATTGTGGCATATATCTAGGGGCGCAGTAATATCACTGTCACATGATGCATCCTAGCTCAGACCAAAGAAACTTTCATCTTGGTAATTTTTTAAAATATTTTTTTAGTTTAAGTTTAATTACTTTATATTTTAAGCTCGTAATACAGAAACATCACCAGATGGCATAACATGACTCAAGATGTTCCTAAAAATTGTTACTTTATGACTGTATTTGTAACTAAGTGGCAACTTGCAACCGGCTTAGGCAAATCAACAACCTTAATGATTTGTAAAACTTTTATGACACTTTTTAATTAAACATGCATGTATGAGAAAATCTTAATTAATTGCATAATGCGCACAGCGCGTTGCACAATGATGTTCATCTACTACACGCTGGTCTTTTAAAAGTTCTACCTATCTTGATTTTAAAGTTTCTAAAAGGTAAAATAAATAAAATAATTATATATTACTTGAGAAGCAGTTAAAATACTAACATAATTTCTTTCCGCCTCAGGGCATTGTCTCAAAAATTACTTCACACTATAAAAATAAATCGGGTTCTTGTCATGGTTTGATAGGGCTGTCGTCACTTCATCGATTGTATGAGAATGACATATTATGTAAACATTTTATTACGGGAAACGTGTCATTACTGATTAGTAGTGTTCATCCGGTTCATCGATAAAACCGATTTTTTAAATAAAAATAAATGATGTACATAAATGTATACATATAAATGACTCTAGCATATACCCGGATGCACAGTGTGAACTAATCAGGGTAGAGATTATTTTTCAAAAATATCCCACAACATATAAGGGGATGAAGGTCGTGGATAGTACTCGTATTGATGTTATCACAAAGTTGAAAGAACTAAAACTGAAGTTCCAAGAACTTTGTTCAAGAAACCCATCCAAAATATATATAAAAAATGATCTGCGTACAAAACTGTCTGATCAGCTGATCGAATTTTATAAAAATCTTTTTTTGTTAGAAAAAGTTGTTTGTATGTAAACTCTTTATTTACAATCAAAATGGAAAAAGTGTAAATAAAACAATAATATAATAATAACTACTATAATAATATTGTTCTGTTTCGGGATTAAAGTGTACTATTATATTTAAGGGAATTAAGATTTTGCAGGTACAGCCTGTATAAATGTTGAACATGTATACATGATTTCCACGTGTGGATGTAAATACCCTTCGAATTGTTGGAAATCCAGTTTTACATACAAACTTAAAAATCCATTTTATAAATCTACAACCTCCCAGGATGTTGTTTAAATTATTAAATGTCTATTCTTTCCTTTGCTTCTATGTAGGTCTCAATTATTTTCAGATTATTTCGACGATACAAATCATGATACAGTTTTAAGTATATTTTTACACTTTTGTAATGTGAATATGAAACTGGTTTACATGAAATAAATTGTCTAATCTTTATCTTTTATGGTCACGTACTTTATACAGTTTTATACACACGTTGTTAAGGTAGGTCGTAATTCAAAGATGACATCCAAGTCATGCATACTTCAGGCCAAAAACTAGGTTAGCTGTAGTGTGTAAGTTGATGTTACTTAACATCTTCAACATAAAAATTTTACATCTTTGGACTCATATTTTTCGGTAAAAAAACTCTTTGAGATATAGTGCACATATGCAAATAAATCGAAAGCGTACTTGAGTGCCATCTTAAAATACGTTCACTAAAATATTGCGCCCCTTTCGTACTCTTCTCGTCGTCACTGATAAGGCATCTTCTATTTATTGTCAATGAGAATATTAATATGTATGGTGTAACTGAGGATAAAAGTTGTTCACGCATGAGCTTTTGTTCTACTACTTTGCTCAAGTCACAAAAAAAATTGGTCTCTTCATAAAAAAATCATCACCTATTTGGCCATTTTGTATAGAGTCAAAAAAATGTTTGCGATTTTAGCAAAGTCGTAGAACAAAGGTTGTACAAATGATGAGTAGAATCTCCAGTTAACGGGTCCTGTACCAATTTTATTACACCCTGATATTTTTTATAAACCTCCTGGAAAATGACAATTTGAATTATGAGCATTATTATTATATTATTTTTAATAAATTAAATAACTTTACATACGACTAAAGTGAAGGATGGAATAAATTATACTTTTTAATTGTCTCTCTTTTTCACTTGGATGTTATTCTCTGCTTTTCTTATTGTATACTAGGATTAAATAAATACGAATTACCCTTCTCGTTTTATTTGCGGATTTTAAATTTGAAGATAAAATCTAATCTAGTTAATCTTTCAGTAGTCAAACTTAAAAAAAACGTGCACCGTTTTCCGTCGTATGTGCATTACAGTAGCGCGAATGTGTGCGCGCCTTCTGCCGCGAAGCCTTGCGCCGGCGCATCTGCGCGAACGTTTCCGAGGTATAAAAGAAGCTAACATGCCGTTTCGGCGACCCATTGCTGTTCATATACCCGCCGGTCACTCTTGACAGTACAGGTACATTAAACAACAACAATTAGCCCAAAACCTTTATCATTTACAGTGAATTTCATAATAGTGTGCGTGATAGTGTTGTGACGTAGTCTAGAGATAGTGATGTGTTGTGATATCTGATAACGATAACTGGTAACGGTAATGATCAAGGACTGTTTTTCTTTTGACAGAAAGTGCGGCCAGTGACGTCAGAGTATCGGTCGCAATGCGGTGGCTCGGATTGGTAAATATTTTTGCTATTGTTTGTTTGTTTGTATGTTAAAGTGGATCAAGATGTGCTCTAGTTCAAGTAACGGTGCAGTCGGCATGCTTTTGCATGAGAATACCTAGTAACAGAAGCCGTCCATAGATTAACAATATAACTTAATATACGGGGTGTATTAAAATAGGTTGAGGACTCGTTGACTGGGGCTACCTGTCATACTTAACAAGTTTCCCTAAGTATTCTAATATGCATGTAAAAGGTAGAAAACATTTTGATGTCTTCATATGAATAGATCAGTTCTTCGGTTTTTTTTTATGGAGAGTTTAAACATGTTTTACAAAAGTTGTTCAGTATGAAATATGTTGGGTAGAAGGCAGAAGCCCAAGTGAAAGGGAACCAACGGTTTGTTATTGCATCTTGTGTATAGGTTTTTGATTTAAAAAAATGGAGTTTGTATAGTATGTATAATCTTAGTAGACTAAGAGTAGCCGCTACGGTTAGATCATGTACTCATATTTTGTTTTAAGAGAAAAGGTGATAACGAAAAAATTTCATAATTTCAAGTTGAATTGGAATCCTTTTTTTTCTATGATTTGAAGTGACTAGAAAGTATCTAGAATATCGTGAGAGAAAGTTTCACATTTTAATAGATAACCATTCAAATAGACAGCAAAATAACAATTCTATACGGCAAATAAAATACAGAATTAACACCTTTATAACTTTCAAAGCAGATAATACTTTGAAATAAATATCAGCGATTACTGTTACTATTACTTACAAGTACCTTTTATAAATATTTATATGAAGGAAATCGGAATCAAATCGGAAGGAAAAAAGGGGTTTAGTCGAAAAGTCAGTTCAGTTTCAGTTTTCTTAATATTTTAATCGCTGGACTACCCAACAGAGATTTAAACTATTTCAGAGATTGCATTAGGTAATTGAGAATCTTTAAGATATGATTAGTTATACAACTTCCAACTATTCTAACGACTCATTTCCCCATTTACATCGCTTTAAAGTTGACGGTAAACGGTTCCTCATTCATTATGAGGACCGCCTGAAACTTTCCCTGTCTGCTTAACCTTGTATCCTAATTATTACAATATTTCGATAAGAATAGTTAATATTAAAGCTTAAATTAAAATATTAAAGCTTGTGTATATATTACTGTAAAAGCCCGTATATTGGTAACTTTTAGGTTTTGCTAGTAAATCTTAGGATTTACCAACATTTTAGGTTGGGTTAGGTTGAACTTTTTCCATTAAGATTTGGTAAATCTTAGAATTTACCGTAGTTCGAGCTTTTACAGTAACATATACAACCCCCAACGGAGCGATACTATACAGGATATAACAAAATTGGTGTAGGACCCGTTAACTGGGGATTCTACTTATCGTACTGAACAACTTTTGTTCTACGACTTTGCTCAAAACACAAAAAATATTTTTGGACTCTCCATACAAATTGATCATCTGTTTTGCCATTTTTGTATGGAGTGTCCACAATTTTTTTTGCGATTTGAGCAAAGTTACAGAACAAAAGTTGTTCAGTACGATGAGTAGAATCCCAGTTAACGGGTCCTATACCAATTATGTTACACCCTGTATATATCGTACACCAGATGAAATGTGTGAAACGCACTTAACTTTTTAATAATTAATAAAAGCCTTAAGTAGCCTTAGTCTGAATTTTATTTCTTCTTTACGGGTGCTTGGAAGTTTGAGCTTAAGGCCTCAAGGCAAAATGCGTAGATGCGTAATAGATATCAGTGCCTATGCCTGGAGGCGTCTTGATGAAATTCAATAAACGAAGTAGGTCGATTAGGCGAGATTGGCAAAGCGATTACCGGCATACGAAGCATTCCATCCCAATCCTCAAAGATTGGCGAGGCACTGATAACCTTTCTGGTGATAAAGATAATTTTTTTTATACCTTACATAATCAAAAAATATTAATGTATACCTGGCCTATATTTTGTGACCTTGCTCTTTATTTTATAATTATCTTCATTAACTATTTTTATATTATTCTATTATTAACTAGCTGTAGCCTTTTTTCTAAGTCTTTAAAAAATATGGTGATTTAATATAAACATTATATCGTTTACCGCTAACCTACCATTATACTTTAGCTAAATATAGTTGTAAAATAAACATAACTTCATAAATGAAATAGTGACTAAGTTTATAATTAATTTCAGAACTGTATGATGTCTGACTTCTATGGTAGCTTATTTAAGCACGGTTGCTTTACAAGTCATTATCAAAGTTTAAGACAAAAAAAACCGTTTTAAAATAGGATAAATTATGACTTCCTATATACGATAAATTAATTGGATGTAGTTGACAAAAGTTTCATGTTTTTAATAGTGGAAAATCTAGTCCTAATATCCGCATACTACCTGAGTATCTAAAACTTGTTTGTTAAATTAATAAAAAATCAAGAAGACTATAAAATCCAAAGAATCACACTTTGAAAACCATTTACTTCATACATACATACATTCTTAACAAATCAGAACATTACATAACACAACAGTTCATTACTTCATGTATAAATATGAACTTTATTGTTATGTAATTTGTGGTCATTTTACTACAAAATGCTTAGTGGCCACTCGAGTGGGAACATTTACATTTTTGAATGCACTATTATGAAAAATAAGTCTAATTTAAATTGATGCAAAAAGATGCAGCTTCCGGTTTAGAGAGCTCTATTTTAATTAGCTTACATCATTTGCTTTCATAATGTGTGTTAGTTGTGTGAATAATTATTATAATGCATAATTAATTATACATAAAATATACGGTTTCATATGGTTTTATTTTTCGTTAGTAGCTTTTACTCAACTTTTATAGTCAGAATAAATTCTATTTAGTTTAATGTCCAAGAAGATTATTATGTTTGTGATCATATTGAGCTTTGGGGAATTCGTATCTTCTTTATGAGTTCTCTGGCCCTGACCTATGATAATTATTATTGATAATTTTGCGTACTAGCTATGTTTATTACAAATTGTTGAGAAATGCCAATCCTGAATATACAAGGATCTTGCTTAAGGAGCTGTATGACCGAAACCCTAGGTGCACGGCTGTTTTTCGTACACTTGCCCTGTTTATTCTACACATATAACAGATTACAATTAACCTCACAGATGTTTCTTCACCCAGCAAATGCCACTGCGCGTACACATTAGAATTCATCATAATGGTCGTTTTGAAACCATTTTCACGCCGAACAATAGATTATTACTATGTCAGTGCAATGCCGCCTTAATTTACAATTTATTACCTTTTGATCTTATATAATTATAATGTTATATTCTATTGCGGATGTTTTAATTATATAGGTAGACTAACAATTTGTTCAGATAGATTACAGGGCGTAAAAATACTTCTCCTGGAAACAAATGGGATTCTACTCGTCATACTGAACAACAAAATAAATCTATACAAATTCTGAAAAAATAAACAACTACCCATAAAAGTTGACCGATTAGCATCCACCATACACTACAAGCAAACCGAAATGTAATGTATGAAAGAAAAGTCCAAAAATCATTTTGAGAATAACAATTTGCTACAGGTTCCTTGTAAAAAGTCGTTCAGTGTTATGATATGAGTAGAAACTGTTTAAGGTTCCGCGAGAAGTCTATCTATCTAATCAGCCCATTAGCCCACTGCTGGGTACACGCCTCTTCTATGTTTCTCCACGCTATTAATCTCGGTCCCTCGCCGATATCGCCCAACAACGTCCAGCAACGCTAACTATGTCATCCGACCATCGGGCAGCTGGTCTTCCTACTGATCTACGCCCTGGTCTTGGTTGCCATGTATACGTGGTGTTATATGTCACAGTTTAATTAGATCGGTGAGTTATAGTTTAGGAAGCTGTGTCGTATTCGCCGTGGGATCACGATGTCGATAGGTCATTGCGCTGAACGGCCTTTCTCTTCACCTTTAATACAGGCATTAGGAACCTACAGGTAAAACAATAGTTATGTAAACAGTATAAGGCTACCTAGACGTAGGGCTATCAACTTTTTTAATATCAAATGTAGTATTTTCTAAGCAGTTATCTCAAAAATGTAGTAAGTGGAGAAAGAATGAAAACAAATATAGTATGGTACATAGTTTTTTAAATTTATATGTTTTACTACTCTGCTTTTTAAAAATCATTTTTTATTTTTAAGGAAACACAATTAATTCTGCATTTATTACTGCATTTCGTTTTCATGACAGAAAATATGCGCTCTGCAAACGCTGAAGTTGCTGGATTTGAAAGAAGAAATAATAAAAAAATTTAAATGTTAAACTAAGTACTTAAGTCCGAATCATTTAAGAAAAAACTTTTTGTAATTTTTTTGCAGAAGATTGAGCAGTTTTTTTTTGCAGAAGATTGAGCAGAAAATTTTTGGTCAGAATGTACTAGGTCAAAAATTTTATACACTAAATTAGTTTCTGAGTACACATTGTCGAAACTATAAAATTTCTTCCTTCAAATTCAGCATGATGGTTAAAATATCGGTCGGATTTTTTTATTCAAATAAAATATAGTGGTTTCGCCTACCATATATTTTATTAAAAATTATAGTATTTGGACCCCTAATATAGCAGGATACTATATTATATAGGGTTGGCAACCCTACCTAGATGATACGTATCTAACGACATTCACAGACGGACGGGAGCTATAATAAATATTAAAGGTCGTTTTCATATATTAGCGCAATTTTCAAATTTTCCAATGATTTTCGTAGTTTACTGCTCCATATATTATAAATTATAATTATTATGTTGGTTTTATCTATTTTCGAAAATCTTACAATATTTTGTAAATATTTCAATGTAATTTATAAAAAAGCGTCGGTGGCGCAGCGGATAGTGACTTCGTCCTCCTAACCAGAGGTCGTGGGTTCTGGCCAGTGCACCAATGAGTTTTTTGAAACTTACGTGTTTCGTTTCATACCGACTGCTTTAACGGTGAAAGAAAACACTGTGAGGAAACCTGCACATCTAATTTCTGGATGTGTATAATGGTCGCGGTGCACAGGTCCGTAGGTGTAAATCTAAAATGCCCTGCACGTGACCGCGGGTGATGCTAAGTGCAACAGTAGGCAACCACCATCTATACCTTGTGGATAGAATGGTTAAATGTGGCACACGATAAGAAGAAGAAGAATATTAGTCGGCAACTACGAAAATAAGGAATATGACTTTTTGTCACTTTTTCGTCAAAATATCCTAAATTAGTGACTAATAGTTAATAAAATTATATTTAATTAGATACAAAATAATGTAAGCTTCACAGAATAGATTTGGCGTAATAAATAATAACACATTGAGGCGTAAATCACAAAAAAACCTCGAAAACTTTTAAGTTCACGTCAGTTTCAAAACATTACACTTTAACCTTCTTCCCGGGAGACAATGTATCGTAGATTGTTAACGTGGTCTCTTATGGCAAAGATATATTAAAATATATCAAGCTTAATATAACAGATGTTTGCTTTATACCTCCCGTTTGTGAAAGTCCTTAGATACGTATCGTCTAGGTAGGGTTGCCAACCCTACTATATAATATAGTATCTTACTATATTAGGAGTCCAAATGCTGTCAATAATATTACTATTGTTTACTTAGTTTGTAATGAAAATACAGCGACATCTCTAGAAACTCATGAATGAAACGTGAATAATGCTATCTTAAAAGTGGTTTAATATGTTTTGGTTGTATTTCGATAATGTTAATTTAAAAATAATTAAGTTATATGGTATAATCAGAAAGCCAATCAATCAATTATTTTATAAAGTCAAAAAATTCTTATGCAATTTTTATCTAGGTGTAGTTATTACTCACACTTTTTATCACGTTAATTAATGTACCTTACTTTAATTGCGTGAATACTCGGACCTTAAACTCATTAACTTAAGCATAGGCTTCTGTAGTTATGTGGCATCTACCTTCCTATTTCTCATAATTAATGGCGTTACATAAACTTTATAATTATAATACTTATCATTCAAGTGCTGTGATTTATAGGCATTTAATTAATCGTTAAATAAATTACGAACTTTTATAAATTCATGTAAATATATTATGACATAAGCGGTAGCGTTTGTTTTTCGATTAGATGAAACATTAGTTCTGTGAATGATCAGATCCTGGGTCGTGGAAAGCGGTGACCTGCCTTGTTTATGCGCAGCTCGGCGCGACAGGTGCGGTGTAGTTGAGCCAGACCTGCGTGAGATGAGAAAATCGTTATGTAATGAATTCGCTAAATTAGGTGCTTCGTATTTAGGGAGGGTGAAATACAGAATATATATTATTATTTGGTGTCACTGGGTGTTTTAAGACAGCACTATAATGGTGATTCCAAAAGGATCTTAAAGATTCTAAATGTTTCTATATATATTTTAAATAGTAATTTTCTGGATGCTTTGTCACTTACCTTAAAGTAGGTTAGAAACTTACGCGTATAACACATTGCTCCGGAATCCGCTCCGGTGTGCGGTTTTACGTCATCTCAATTTCCAGTAAAAAAAACCGCCACACCGCACACCGCAGCGGATACCGGAGCAGTGTGTTATCCGCCTTATTCTTCTCTTTATCATACTGAACAATATTATTCTAAAAATGTAGAGATTTTTGTTTGGTCCTTCGGGAAACTCCCATTTAAAATCCTGGGACCTTCTTACACTCTGTATGCGTAAAACTGCAACAATGTTTGTATATTAACTAATTTGACAAAATGTATACATACTTACTTACAAAGGTATAGGTCAATGTAGATAGGGTCTTGAGGAAAATAGTATTATTTAATCGGCACGATTGAAGCCCGGCGGACCAGGTACTCTGTGTTATATAAGAAACAATTTACTACCATACTTTAAGACAGAGATAATTCTACGAGTATTGTGTTCGCATTACGAGCTTTGAGAAGCGCAATGATAACATGTTTTATTTAGGTTTATTGCTCACTATTTCAAAAGTTACGTCAAGTTTGTTGGCATTTGTAATTGTGGCGTTTATGGTGTTGCCCTTGTTACGTACATAGAACGCTTAATATTGATGTATAAAGTTGTTGAAAATTTATTGCCATAATATGCTTCAATGGAACATTTTATTGCACCTAAAGACGGACTCGTAAAATGTTTATCAAAAGGCACCCAGTACACAGCAGCAATAAAATTTCACAAGACAAATCGAATCGTACAAAACGCTGAGGAATATGTTATGTATGTTACCTAATTACGGTCGTCACGTAGAGAGCTCGTCTGCGTACCGCGAGGCGAGCTGCGCACACGCAACCACCAAATGAGCTGTGCACATCTCGTTTTGAAACATCAACTTTATATCCACTAGTTATGTCTTATGTTACGTACATGTGCTTAGAAACATTCCTAAAGCAAAAGACTAATCAGATGTGCACTCTCGGTTTCAGGTGCTGCTCTGCGCAGCGATAGTAGCTGTCTTCGCGGAACCGGAGCCGAAGAAATACAAGTCAGAAGTAAAGGACAAAGACAAGGCGAGCGCCAAACTAACAGATGAGGAAAGGAAATTTTTGAGAGAAGTTGAAGCCAAGTTTGGAATCAAATCTGATGTTCCCGTGGAAATAGAATCTAGTAAAGAAGAAGGTAAAGAAGAAGAGAAGAAAAATGAAAAAGATGGAGATGATAACGAAAAGATACCAGAAAAAGCAAAGTTGCCATTTCCTGCTGTGATAGCTATAGAACTTGTCAACGATACAGACGTAAGTTCTAAAGGAAAGAAAAGAACCATTGATGCCAATCTCGGTTATGGATATCAAACTAATAATGGATATACATACACGTATTTTGGAAAAGAAAAAGGGAAATTTATGATTTATCCTTACTCTCAAGAAGATATTCCGCCTTCAAGTTCCCACAGTTATAGCGAACACAATATAAAAGCATCTGATGTAGAAATAACACCATCACAAGCTTACGAATTGGTACCCACAAAAGAGGATGAGGCATATCATTATGACAAACCAGCGGTTGAGTTTAAAACCAAATATGAGAACGTGCAAGGTGTGCAGAGTCCACCACCTCCTCCTCCTTCTTTCTCTTCCCAATCTTCTCATAGCTCTCGGCCAACAACATTATACACCACATATAATGGCCAACAGTTTTCAGGCTTAAGCGGGCAATTCCCATCCGTTCAGTCAAACTATTTAGTAGATTCTTCTCAGCTACTGAAAACCCCTCAGTATCAAAGTGCAGGTATAACACAGGATTATATTCGCAATCATGGTGCCAGCAACCAACAAAGAGTAGTCCCTGTACTTGTACTAAGAGTCCCTTACTCCTATTTAAAGAATCCATCCGCGGATGTATTCCCGTCTACTAATATACCACAACACGAACCCGTCTCTCAATATTTCAATACTGATTCTTTGCAAGATTTAGTTAATCAGTACTTCAAAAAAATTGGTTACCCTCATCCACCCAAAGTAATGACTTATCAAAATCCCATTTCTGCATCTGTTGACAATACTATTTCTGCCCCGATCGCAAGTCATGAGCCTCAACAGTATGCGAACCCGTATGTGCAACCTTCATACACACATGCTGATTACTCAGGCATTCAGTATTCAGCAGTTCAACCAGTAATGGCAAGATATCCATCAGGCTACTCACGACAACATCAACAATACTATTTTATGAGAAACCCATCTTCTTTGTATCGCCAACCAGTGCAACAACAGTACGTGTCTAGGTATAGGTATCTTCCTCAAAGTTCCGTTCAGAACCACGCGTACTATATCCAAAGGCCGCAATATCAACAGGAATCTTACCAGGTACCTGCTCAAGCAGTCCAAAGTGACTACTCTGGGTCAGATCAACAAACAAGTCACCACTCAGGCCACTCAGATTACGGTTCTCATCAGCATAATAGCAACGATGGAAGTCACGTAACGTCAGTGGAATATCAGACTACACATACGCAACATGCACAAGAGTATCAACAAGCATCAGTAGCTCCTGATTATGAGTCAGTGCAAACTGCTACAGCATCATATGAGCAACCTCAAGAAGAAGTATCTCATGAATACGCAGGACCCACTAAAGTATCAATCCCGACACATGATGAAACCTCGCAAGGTGAATATCAACATCCTGATCAAAAAGAAACGATCACTATTTATCCAAAAGGAGAAGCCGGTCATAGATATGTCATAAATTCTCACGCTGATGTATCTCAAAGCAATATTCATCAAAATCAGGAAAATGAGCAATCTGGATTAGTTTTAACTGAAAATTATCCAAGCAAAGACCATACCATTGCAACAGTTCTGCCGCTTAGTTATAAGAGCAGACAAAATTCAGAGCCAGTTCAAACAGTCAGCTATATAACTCCAGTGCCACATACAATGAAGTACCAGTCCCAGTATAGAGTTATGGGACCACAAACACATTTCAAGACTCCTAATAGTGAAAAAGTGGCATACGTGAATTCACATTCGATACCATCTTACAGTTCACTTAACACGTACAGTCGCGAGCATAATACCGAAGAGGAACACACAGCGGGTCCTCAGTACTTGCCACCAGTCGGAAGACAAAAGCCTCCTTCATATCCTAGAAACTATCACGCTCACCCTAGAAGAAGTGTGAAACCGGATAGCAAGTCAGACACAACAGCAAGAAAACAAACTGAAAAAACTGAAAAGAAAAAGTCGTCTTAGATATAATGTTTATAGTATGTAACTTACATTTTTAAAATGTTACCAAGACTTTTGTTATTAAGGTAAATGCTATTGTAAATATAGTTGTAAGTAGTGTTTCCTTTATTTGTATTTAAAATTGTTATAAATTGCCGAAAAAGCTAGAATTACTAACCGTTCTTCATTCTTCAAAGTTCAAATTTCTGTGTCAGGAACAACATGGAGGTGTACCTCTTAATACTATATAAAATACATCAAAATAAGTTTTAAATTTAGTGGTCACTAAATTACAATTGAAATAAAATGAAGTTTCTCATTTCATTTAGAATGCTTTTTAATAGTTATTTTTGTAATTATGGCTGTAGTATCGTGCAATAATTAAAATTAGGATAGTGTATAATTAAATCAAAACCTGCTCAAATAAAAATTTTCGTTCAATTTTGTTTCTGATTTCTATCCGCATTGTTCTAAGTGAAAATAAAAGTAAATACAGAGTCTTTTTTTTTGTTTAAGTGGGTTACATACGTATCGTTTTACTAAGAATACTGTCACAGTTTTTATCCTTATCCCTAGTTCCTTACTTGAAATAACTACTCAACCATTATTTTTTGGCTTTAGCAAAGAGCTTTAAAAGGGGGCGGGGAAAAATATAGGATACTTTTATATAGAAAAATCTGCGCACCCTCAAAGATACTCATAAAAAAAACTGTATCCATGCTGGCGGAGCCGCGGGAAAAATCAATGTTTTTCTTGTTAAATGTAAATGCAATTTAAATTCAACGCATATATGTATATCAATTTGTATGATGAAACATTTTCGAACAACATTATCGAAGGATTGAGATTAATTTCTTGAGCAATTCAATAAAATATGGATTTACATTTTATTGCAGTGCATCATTTCATTTTGTTTTTAGATCACACTGAGATTTATCGATGAATCCGTGCATGACTGTCACCTACTATTATCGGAGTACTTATTTTGAATTAGTTACTTAATGGCAGGTGTATGATGTGTTTCATATTAGATTCATATTCGTACATCACACCTTGCTTAAACGTTACAGTTGAATGGAGCAGATTATATGAACAGACACTTGATAATCTGTAGAAATGAATGAAGCTTAATCATTGTTTCAGTCCGAAGGAATCAATTTTTCATCAATCGACTTTCTCAATTCTTTACGTTCATCATCATCAGTTCACTTAGGTAGTCAAATATACTTATTAGAATTATAAGGATACATGAATGACTGAATCGAGGTACAGTATATGTAACGTAATGTAATAAAACCCCGGAAATGCTTCGTTACCTACAAGTAGGGAGAAAATATTTCCGTATCTTATTCGGTCTCAGCAGATCAATAATCTAACTTAACGTATCTTACTTAACTAAGCCTAGAATCTACATTTCTAGTCTAAATCCAAACTTCCATACTAATAATATTGTTTAAATTCGAAAGTGAGTTTGTTTCTACTTTTTCACGTCGCAACATTGGAGCGACGGATCTATATGATTGCACAGAGTGGAAAGTAACAAAGGCTATATCTTATACTGTAAAAATATCGGATTCATTCGGGAATTAAAGGGGGAACACAAAAATAATGCAACTTCACAAGTATAATGCAAATTGCTATAACTAGTCAATCGATTTCATTGGAAAGCAAAGAGCTAAGACAGAGGGTGGGAAAAACAACATAGAATAGATTTATCCCGAAAAACTCATTTATGTGCTGGGCACTATCAATGACAGTTGTAACCAAATAAACCATATCCACATGGGTGATGTCATGCGCAAAATAGGTAGTAGCTCATAAACAATGACATAACAAGTACTTTTATTAACAACTTCTGTATAAAATGTCTTATTCTTATTAGATCTCGCAAAAAGCTGTTGCTTTATACAAAGGGCGGGTTCTTATCACAGGGCCGCACCCCCAGTGCGGTCGCAGCGTTTCACTCTTCGTTTCCGTATTTTCCGCATTTTCCGGCTGCTTGTACCAACAGGTTACTAGACTTTAAATCCAAATTGTCCAATTCGCAAAATGTTCTCTTGAGTCAAAACGCCCGTCATCATGATTTTACAGAGTTCAACAAGGGTGACGTTTTCCTTAATTTAAAAATAAGGGATAGCTCGATAAAAGGTATATTTTGAAATAAACGTCAAGCACGAATTAATAACTGTCAAATAAATTCTGAGCTATATCAATAGTAGTCCAAAAGTAATGTTATATCATGTTATGGCACAATTAACCCTCCATCCTCAATGTATAGAGGCGGTTGCCTTGTGCAGGGTTCACTTCATAGAATGGGTAAAATGTAATTGTGTTTGTATCTACCATATATTATGAGAAAAGCTTAGCAATGTTGTAGTGTCTGACATAATTCATAGCGCAAACCAAAGTTTGTGTATCCATGACATTTTGCGATTAAGATAACTTGCACCTTATAAAAAGCGTAATAATTCTAGTAGTCGGAAAAAAGCAATGTCTATGAATAGCTTCTGAACCAACCCATAATTTTTAATTTTTCTGCCATTTTGCAAATACGATGTTCTGTAACTAGTAAATACCGATGGGTTTTACGGAGCCAAGGAAACAGGAAGAGGCGTAGACACGCAGCTGGACCGGTAACTGAGCCTTAGATATGAGCGCTCATTACTGCGTTGACGGACATACTGACATTAGCTTCGGCGGGTATCTTTTAATTGAACTGAACAAGTTTACTAAGGAATAAAAATATATTATGTACCGACCAATCTCAATGATATAGATGTCATTTCAAAACAGTTAAAGTGACAATACTTACAGATATTATGCATATCCTATTGTAAACCATAGTTAATGAAATGTAATCGGGCCGTTTAACTGATTTTAATTATTAGGTATACTAGGTATGGTATGATAGAAGGAACTTATAAGAAATTCGTTTTGGAAACTAACATGCAAAATGACACGAATAGTAAGTTTGTAAGCGCATAAACCAGCAGGCGTATGAAGAGAAAAAGCTGTTAAAATGTAATATTTTAAGGTCATTCTTGAAATGATAAGAGATAATTACATATATAACAATATGCACTTGAAATAAAACATGAAAAGTAATAAAAAAACATTGTTTATGTTTTTATTTACACATACTTTAAATCTGCGTTCAAAAAACAATGAAGCTTTCAAATGCTTTCGGTGATGATTTTGGTGTAATGCTATGCATATTTTCTTAGGCGTTTCGGATGGTGTTCTTGAGACTCGTGTGTAGTGAAGTGAGTACAAGTGAAGGAAAACATCAGGAAAATGCAGTTCCACTCGTTACGTAACGGTCCGCACACCCTGTATAACTTATCATACGATACGAGTAAGTTCGCTAATGGTAAAAGCCACCTACTAATTGTCTTCCTGAATTTCGAGTTCAGTACATTAGGTGTGGTGTTGATTAGGTCATAGGTTCCGGTGTCGAGAATTTCCTAGATGAAGGTGACATTACATTTTCTTAATAAAAATATTTTTTTGTAAGAGAGTATAAGGAGTAAGCAGTAATTTTTAATTGAGAGTGTTAATTTAAATTAAATAGATAGATAGAATCCATTTCACTGAGTCAGTGATTCAGTTATTTACGCTCCTGACTGCTGATATGAGGGTTGTGGGTTTGATTCCCACTCAGGGCAAACATTTCTGTTATGAGCAGATTTGTTTGCTGGGTATATTATATCTTAATATGTATCTGTATGTATGTAGAGGTATATCAGTCTCTGGTTCCCATAATACAGAAATCCTAGTTATAGGCCTTATGACCGTGTGTGATTTATCCCAAATATTTATTTATTCATTAGTAGACGTAGAATAAGATATTATATGAATCTATAAAAGATTTAGACAGACTAGGTGGCTTAGTGGTTCGATCCCAACTCAGGGCAAACATTTCTGTGATGAGCAGATTTGTTTGCTCTGTGTCTGGATGTATTATATCTATATATGTATGTATTTAAATGTATATGTGTATGGTATATCAGTTTCTGGTTCCCATAGTACAGGGAATCCTAGTTTGGGGCCAGATGACCGTGTGTGATTTGTCCCGGATATAAATTTTTAGGTCTTTTTAGGTCTTAAGAACTGTTTTTTTGCGATTTCATCAAAGTTTTTGAAAAAATATATAGTTAAACACCTTAAAATATTTTTACACCTCTTTGTTAAACTTGTACTTATATTTTTTGCTCATCGAATTGAAATTAATAATGAATAGGACTAATTTACAAAGCACATCATATTTTCATTCACACAAAATATTCTATCTACCACATGGGAATACCGTTCTTGAAAGGGAAAGCGTCTTTAGACAGTGTCACCATAAATACAGTTAGTCCTATAAACTCTCGACTGGTCCTTATGCGGCATGTGACTCCTGACCTATAGGAGGGATCCCTCGTGCAAAACATACAATTTATTCAAGAAAGCTGTGCTTATCTACAACTCGATGCGTACAAACATAATTATAGAATTACAAACTAAGCGTGTTTTAGCTGAGTTTTCTCGACAAAAACTGGGCATGGCGTATTAAAATAAGTGAAAATCTGACCTGGGATCACCTGAATATCAAGGCTTTTTATATGATGTCAGTACACTTATGGCAATCAGATGGTTTCTGAAAATGTAAGAAAACTTATAAGAGTAAAAGAAAACAACCTTAATCTACAGTTTATGGGTTATTAAAAGGAAACTGCTCTTTTTTATGTCATAGGTTTTTTTTATGGAAAAATTAACAAAACCGATATTTTGAGCAAAGCCGTAGAACAGAAATTTTTAATATATGTATAAGAAGAAGAACTTTATAGTATTAACTACACTACTTTATTGTTAACCTCCTTTATAAGAGGTATCTAATGGTCGGTTTACACTCAGTGCGAGTGAAACGACACGCAGAAATACATTGTTTGGCTACCTTGTGGCGTACACCATGACTCCAGTTAAAGCAAGCAATGTACATCTACTTGTCAGTTTCCTCGCACCAAGTGTAAACTGGCGTGTAGGCTTAGGACTTACGCAAAAGGAAAAGGTAATTTGGAACATCATTTATTTTAACAAGTCTGCAACATTAACAAAGTTACTATTTGCGTCTATTATTAGTTTATTGCCTGTTCGATTGTTAATGCAATGCGAATGTACTAGGAACTGTACCACATTACTATACAGTCGTTTAAATATATTGAAGGGAACAAAAAATTGTTTTTTTAAATATATGTTATTTCGCAACGGAACGATGCCTAACGTAATAATTGACCACGCTGAATACGTTAAAAACAACCGACTTCAATCGCAACAACTCCAATTTTGCTATGTTTTGTTGATTTTCTCAAAAACCGCTGAATCGATTTCGATAAAATTTATATGGGACCACCTGTGAAGTATACCCTTTCAAACAAAAAAAGAATTTTTGAAATCGGTTCAGGCGTCTTCGAGTAATCGGTGAACATACATAAAAAAAAAAAAGATTCCGATGAATTGAGAACCTCCTCCTTTTTTGAAGTCGGTTGAAAATACGGATGAAAATTTGCGGGTTCCTGTGCTTAAAACTAAACAACATTAAATGTAGTTTTAATTATTTTTATTAATAAAAGTTGAAAGTAATGTTGTAGTTATAATTAATCATTTGACATTTTAAGTTTTATATATTTTTTTTTTGCATATAGATCAAGTGTGATGTTTCGCCCATACAAAAGACATCAACGAGAGATGCAGCCTTTTCAGTTTTTTCTAAATAATACTACAAATTTTAATAACCACCCTGTCTTAATTTCGATACCTTAAATTCAGAACGCAGCTTAGATTTTTCTTTCAGGTACAATATTTCTATCCAATTAACTCAATGATTTTTGAAAAAATCGTTGACTTACGTTACGGCTGAAAACAGAAGAATGTGTTTGGTAGTTGCTAAAAAATTAATAATGCCTATATAAACCTATGAGCAACCTGTACTTACAACAAAGTTAAGTTAGTAACAAAACTGGTGTAGGTCCCGTAAATTCGGGATTCTACTCATCGTACTCAGCAACTTTTGCTCTACGACCTTGCTCAAATCGCAAAAAAATGTTTGGACTCTCCATACAAAAATGGTAAAACAGATGGTCAATTTGTATGAAATGTCCATATTTTTTTTTGTGATTTGAGCAAAGTCGTAGAACAAAAGTTGTTCAGTACGATGAGTAGAATCCCCAGTTAACGGGTCCTACACCAATTTCGTTACACCCTGTATATTACTAGTAGTTGTTATTCTTAAGTGTTAAGATTATCTATGGTTTCAACTCAAAGGTGTTTACTTCGAGAGGATATTGCGCTAATTTATGTTTAAGGAAGCACAGCACAGCGTCTCAGTAAAGGTACGCCTACGGCAAGGAAATTTGAATAATAAGGTACCGATCGATAGACTTTATCCCTTCTAAAGGCAGTGGTTCTAAAACTTAAACAGAAATTTAATAATATAAAAGTGATTTTCTTTTGATATTTCACAATTCATAAGCTTAAACATATTGTATCCATACAGGCATCCGCGTGGATGCATGTAATATTGTAATACTGCACTACATTTTCCTTATCTATACTGTGTTTTTTTATTATATTATAAATACAAACGACAAAAATAAAGAAACAAGTAGTACAGTTGTATATCAAAAAAATATTAATCAAGACAATTTTGGAAATTAATTTAGAAACTTAATGAAAAAATATATAATTCATACGACATCGTTTTTTATTATAACGTTTAATTGTAAATCCTTATATTTATATCTTTTAATATAATAATTTTGTGTCCCTTAAAATGAAGGAACCAAGAATGGCAGTTAATCAAATTTTCTTTACTGTTTCATATTTTTATTTTAAATATACACATATTAAATTTGAAATAGTTGAAATTAAACGTTTTAATCTTTCTCAGGTCAAACTATATAGAGTTTTTATTTTGATCAACCGACCTTCCGGTTTTTTTTTCATCAGAATAATCTATTGTACCATCCCTTAAAACGGTGTTGTCGATCAAAACAAGACCCTGTTCTTTCATAACATATTTCACTTGTGTCGGTATCACTTTTCTTGCCGAAAGTCATAAACTTTAATATCAGTATCAATACTGACCGAACACTGCGCCTACCAATAACTGACCGAACACTTTGAGAACAAGACGCAACTACACCAATATGCATCTGCGCGTGCACATTGGATGCAGTTGCACCCACACCGATGCACCGCCACGCTCCGCTACCCCCGTATATAAGCCGGGCTCTTAGTAGCCTTGAACCTCATTTTGCCACAGACACCAGGTCTAACCAACCCCTAAATAGTGAAGACTATGGACTAAGGTGTGAGTGAAATTATGGTGTGCAAGAACTGTAATTGATATCTTTTTTGTAAGATTTTTTATTTGTGTGCTTGGTGACACTGAAGACGTCAAGATGAAAGCCGTACTGCAATCGGTGAGTAAATATATCTTTTTTTAACAATGTTACGTATCGTTGGTGAGCAAACAATACCTCACAAGTTGATTTTTGGCGTTTCCGACATGAATGCCTGTGGATGCAGGTTTTACCCGCACTTATATTTACCTATAATATTTAGGTAAAGATATCGGCCGATTAGAAGCCATTATTAAAAGAAATAACACTACCTAAGTAATTTTTCTAAGCAACACCACTAATCAAATCGTTTTTTTTGGGTGACTTGTAAAGTAGGTAAAAATGACGTACGCGGTGTTGTTTGCTCACCGACGATATGTAGAATCTTGACAAACTGTTCAGTTAAGTAAAGGCAAGGAAACTATAAAAACCTGCACACCAATTTTCAGCGGGGCGGCAAAAAAAACTTCATTGGCTCCGTCTAATCAATATATTTTTAGACAGCTGGATTGTCATAAGTTTAAAGTCCCGCAGGTATTTAAAAAAAGTGTTATCGCTCTTTTTAAAAGAAAAACCATTGTGTGCAAAATAGAGAATATAAACATTTTGTCGTTGTCCTTAAATGTTATATATTCTTTATTTACCTATAAAAATCATCTGTTTATATTTTTATATTTTAGGTTGTGCTAGTGTTTTCATTCATTGATTTTTTCACACCATTAGTTTGAATTATAGTCAACAAAGAAGGAAATTAGACCATCATGCTGCCGTGGTATTTCAAATATTTATAGAACGAAATGTAGTTTTTGGTTGTTAATAAAAAATCACTCAGAGTTATGAGGTATCTATCTATACGTTATTAGAGTCTTTTTTAACCGACTTCAAAAAAAAGGAGGAGGTTCTCAATTCGTCGGAATCTTTTTTTTTTTATGTATGTTCACCGATTACTCGAAGACGCCTGAACCGATTTGGAAAATTCTTTTTTTGTTTGAAAGGGTATATTTTACAGGTGATTCCATGTAAATTTTATCGAAAACGATTCAGCGGTTTTTGAGAAAATCAACAAAAACATAGCAAAATTAGAGTTGTTGCGATTGAAGTCGGTTGTTTTTAACGTATTCAGCGTGGTCAATTATAGTCAAATCTTCTGAAATGGTTTCTTTTTCATTTTGAAATCTGACAGACAGACTTCTAACACTAACCAAGAGATGTGTAATTAAGAGGTTGTTACTTACTAATTAAAACACGAAGGAAATTAAAAATCAATATCAAATCAAATCAAGTTTATAATCTATATAAAATAGTGTCCGTTCAAGCCTATAAATTTAAAAGCCTCTATAGAAACTCATCTTCTATAAAAAACGCCTTTTATATATTTTTTTAAAGGAAGTAGCTGATTGATCTTAATAACACTTTATACTAGAAAGCAAAACTCAAAACTAGTAAGTAAAAACTTTTTTCGAACTGTTGTATTTTGTATAATACTACACTCCATTTTTGACTATACATTGAATTTTGCTTCTAACGTGTTTCAGCGTAATGAAATGAACAGCTCAAATCTCACTAAGTGATAGTTATCTCTAAAGTGATCTTTTATAGCTATTTTAATTACAATCATTCTGAATGCTTGAAGTGAGATTAAAATGGCTGTGATGCATGAATTGTAGAAGGCGAATTTTTT
Source organism: Coleophora deauratella (assembly GCA_958295455.1). Taxonomy (NCBI): domain Eukaryota; kingdom Metazoa; phylum Arthropoda; class Insecta; order Lepidoptera; family Coleophoridae; genus Coleophora; species Coleophora deauratella. Next base: position 5,392,311 of record OY282403.1, on the reverse strand, counting down.
CTCGTAATGACCACGCTGAATACGTTAAAAACAACCGACTTCAATCGCAACAACTCCAATTTTGCTATGTTTTGTTGATTTTCTCAAAAACCGCTGAATCGATTTCGATTAAATTTATATGGGACCACCTGTGAAGTATACCCTTTCAAACAAAAAAAGAATTTGTTAATAAAATAATAGTAATTAACTTAACGTTAATATAATAAAAGTTTCCACAGGGAAAATATGTGTCCAGAGCAAAGAAAACTTTTAGTAACTAATGGTTAATAATTGGTTAGTTTGATTCCTCCACCTCCACCAATCCGGACTTGGCCCGCGTGTCTGGAGTATGGCCTAACCTTACCGACTTACAAAGGAATGGGAAAAGCCCCGTGCCCTAGCCATGGATGGTTTTTATGGGTTATGTTATGGGTTGTTAACGTTAGTCAGTTTGACACTTTGTTACGGAAAGTGACTTTTTGCTCTGATATTTTAGGTTACTTATGGAAAGGCTTTCAGCGTCTTAAGGTTTTCAGAAGACACAATCTGAGCAGGTCAATGCTTGATAAAAGAAAATAAACTGTTACGCTACTCATTTTAAGTTCAAATCAATGAGAGTAACATCGTAGTGGTTACGTCGAAGCCGACCTTTTAGAATTTTTATTTTTATTCGACATTTATTTTGATATCGATGTCGGTTTTTAGTACTTATTATTATTATTATTATCCGGTAGTTGACTGCTAGTCATTTGAGTTACTTTTTATCAAATGTCAAAAACGGCATTTTGTTTTAAAAATGTTTGAAATTTTGTACGTTGACGTCATTGTTCAATATAGTAGTTTGCATACTCATTAGGAAATTCTTATAAATAAATAATTGAAAATGCAATGAAAATTAAAGTGATTAAGTATTTCAACAATTTCAATTAAAGAGCTATTTAGTCAATAATATTTTTTAATATATTTTTCATGCAGTCAACTCCCGGATTCTATTTTATACTTTATGTGAAAGCCGAAAGCTTTCACATAAAATTTAAATAAACCGTTCAAGCTAAATTGAAAGTATTAAAGTTAGTTGCAACATTAACGAATGTCTTGTTTGTAAGAAACGTTGCAATTAATACCAAAAACATGGTTTACAGGATATCTTTTACATCAAAGTTTGTAACATTTTTATGATTCTGTTTTTTGTATTGTTTCAAGTATATTATTTACATTTTTTACATAGTGATAGGTTCATGCAGCATCCTTTCAATAATTTTAATTGAATATTGCTATAGGACCCCTCATCAGGCCTATGGTTTGTTAACGTAATGAAACGCCTTTCATCGCTCGCTTAAAGTCATTTTGTAGCTTGAGTATGATTTCATTTTATAAAGAAGAATTAATTGCGTAGAAATCACCTACCAAGTATTGAATTACATGTGAATCTTAGCACGCGTGTAAAAAAAAAACAATACGTTACCTAAGTAGACGTAATTGAACTTGTTAGACATATGAGAAGGTTGGTACTGGCAGCCATATTACATATTTATAAAGAAAGTAATTATACATAAAAATATGCAAATTAGCTAGCGTTTGCCGCGTTTGGGTGGAAATTATGGTGCCTGCCTTTACGGATTCATCTTATGTTGGCGGCGGTACTTGTAGCTTAGATTGTTCATTCTGATAGTAAAAATATCCATAATATTAATGCATTGTATTAAGATTTTTAAATCAATTTGAAAGAAAAAAATTCTGAATTTATTTCACGATTTTTTAAATATTTAAAAAAATTGAGCATTTGATTCTCACGGTTCACGATCGAGGTAATTTTATTTCACTACTTTAGTCATTACAAATACTTATATAGTTGACAGTTTTTTGTTGCCTGACAAGGAACGAACAAATTACTCATAACACTGAATAACTTCCCTCAAGTTTTTTTTTGTTTTTCATACAAATGGAAATCAAGTGATCATAATCTGTTTATTTATCAATTCCAACAAAACTGAGGAAACGCAACAATGACCGGAAACAATGAAAGTGAACTGCTTCCTATGATACAGCGATAGATATGTGCACTTAGATACAAAATAATACAATGTATGAAACATAAATAAGGAAAAACACGCTGCATACAACTTATTAGATTCGATAAAAGTAGCATTTAATATGTAGAAGTGAACTGAACAACTTTTCCGAATAAATAATAATTGTCTTTCTATACAACTATTATTATGAAATTCTCGACATACGTATTAGTTATTTTTTCTTCGATTGTAGAGTCCTCTGCTTCGTTAGTAGTGGCTTTTAAACGGACTTCAAAAAAGGAGGAGGTTCTCAATTTGACTGTATGTTGTTTTTTGTGTGTATGTTACGCGATTAGGTTTAGGTTTAAAGAATCTTTATTCACATTAAAGATATTAACATCACTTACATGTGAAAAAAATAATTTTATAAGTAAATAACAAAAATTGTCGCTCGTACGTCAGAGCTGCGGCCAAGTATACATATAGGTACTTAATGTAAGTAGGTACTTATATAGTGAAGTGTAATTTAATTATTAATTAATTAACTTAGTATATGTTTGGCAAGTTTCCGTTTAAAAATATTAGTAGATTCACTATTTTTAATGTTGGAGGGTAAGTTGATTCTTTTTTTGTTTGATAGGTAATACTTCAGAGGTGGTATACATGTCGCAGGGATATGATTAAATCAAGGATTTGATCAAATCCCGGGTGATGTTAAAATAATAACAGGATTTTGTCATTTCCCTAAACAAATCTAGTGATTTGATCAAATTCCTAAACTGATTTAGTGAAATGATAAAAATAATTATTCTGGAGTATTTTAAAGGTTTATTTGGTACCCCTAAGGGATTTGATCAAATCCCTGATTTTATCATATCCCTGCGACATACATACCATATAAAATTAATCTAAATTGATTCAGCGCTTATTGAAAAAATCAACAAAAACAAAAAACATTGTGAAATTGTAGTAGTTACGATAAAGTCGGTTGCTTTTAACATGTTCAGCGTTGTGGATTATCATACAAATTTTTTGGTTAATTTTTATATTCGTATGAGTTTTCTTTGATCCGAATGAGTAGGTGGAAAATGATCAGATTAATTATTTGCCGATTTTGTCAAAGGACAATTTAAATGCTTCCACCCAACTTTAACCTTATAACCGCCATGACTAGGTCACCTTGCTGGCTTTCTACCGATGATAAATCATCACTGTCATCGCAACATTACGTGTTTGAACTGTTTTTTGAACCAGCTGAGATGTCGCTACGTTCCAGTTTTACACCACGTAAATAAATTTAAATAGTGTCTAACAAAATTTGAATTAAAAGTAATAAGCAATTGAATTTTTTGCCTATTCACAATATGAAACTAAAAGTGTTTTGGTGACACTCGTTTTTAAAAGTTCTATCAAGACTTGAGTAAAAATCTGAAAAAAATACATATTTCGTGTACTTATTGTAATTTAGTCAAAAACATGATTAAATGTCGACACTTAAAATTTAAAACTTCCTTAAATGGAATAGTGATTAAGTTTGCAGTTCGTTAAGTTTCAACTGCGACTAATATTTTATCAAGGTAAATATATGGTATATATACAAGGTCTTTGTATATTATACATCATCATCCCTTAAAGTCAAAGCGTTTATTTGACAGAATCCAATTTCACGGTTTGACCAAAGAACTTGTATATCTTGTAGGTACTACATATAAATTCCTTGGTGGTGACACTTATTTGTGGTTCTACATAGGCATCGTAACAGGATGCTAGGTCAACTTTTGTGTTCATACCGGATCATTTAGTGATAATCCTTTAAAAGGCCCATGTTACAATTAATATATGTAAATAAAATTCTAATATACTTTCATCGTATACCGAAAACTATGAAGAAAGTCGGTATCTTCCTACTCTTGAAAATGAGTTTACTGTCAATAAAATACTACTACCAATATAATATTAGTTATTGATTGAACTTGGAGGATCGTAATTGTACTTCGAGGATCGTAAAACAAAAGTCAACTTGCAGTAGAAGGAATAACAGCGAGCAAATACAACGCAAGGATTAAAATGACAATGTTTTAGTATATTGGTACTATAAGGCACATATATTCATATACGATGAATTACCTCAAATTTAGATTTAAAATTTGTTCTATTGTTGAAAATACAATAACATATTTATTTTTTCCAAATGATTCTTTAGTGTTCTCAACGAAGCTGAAAATATATAAATAAGATACATTGACTAATATGAAAAGTTCATATCGACAGAAATGCTAAAAACAACACCGGTTTTTCTTAAGGTATAAAACCCACAAAAAGGCATTAAAGTGTAGCAGTTCGAGTTGTTATGTTAACCTTCTCATTTTCCCATACATTAAAATGGCTCAATTAAATTTCGTTTCCAAATAATCTTTCACAATCTTCACCTTAGATGAATATGTATTTTTGTTGCTTAATACCTATCTAAACTGTTTAATTTTCATATCAAATTTTTACGACACCTTTATGTTGTGAACCCTTAATATGAATATGAAACCAATCATATTATTGACATCTTTAGAGGCAGATTGTGACAAAAAGACTGAAAATTTCTTTTCGAGATATTTTAGGGTCAGTTTCGAATGATGAATACTAAAAGCGTCCCAGAATGCCGACCGAAAACTAGCCCAGCAGTAAGGAACGTATGACTGTTTTGTAAACGTTAAACTAAAAGTACCTACTATCGTCAGATGTTTCATTAACACAATTTATTATTATTCTCGGAAAAACTCTACTCACGAAGACATAAACAACCATTCGCGTTCCTTTTCCAAGAGTTAGGAGACAGTCTTACAAAATAATAGGTAATACATTATATGTATATCTAGCATTCAATTTCCCTTTCATTGCATTCACACGATGCGTCACCGTAGCTACGAGTAGGAGGCGGTTACTGGAAGCTGCATACAGGCTCCACCACACGACTTTCGCTGTCCTCGGGTCAAACGCGGGACCAGTAAAGGGCAGAGAAACCAGAAGCAAGAGTGTCTTGCGCATCCCTGCCAACTTGTACCATGTCGCAGTAACCTCTGACTCGTTGACAGCTTATCTACAATCTAGTTGTGTTTTCCACGGTAAAATATAGTAGTTGCTTTTAGAACTCTCTTCTCATGCGGAACGAAACGTTAATAGTTGGTTAGGCTAGGTATACCTGACTTTGTGGGAAAGAGCATGGGCATTATTTAATCTCACCTCAAGACCTAACAGTATCTAATATTAAATGTTATGTATATGGTAGTCAATATTTTATTGAAGTTCTTGAACTTTGTTCACTAGTCACACCAAAGATTATCTCGAAGCTTGTTAGTCTGTAGGTATTACATAATCCTGATATAAAGAATGTGTTATTGTGTAATGGTAGGCAGTGTAAAAACATGCGAAAATCATTAGTGTCGGTCAACGGGTGCAAACAAGACTATTGTTTCATCGTAACGTTATCTACGAAGATGACTATGAATTAAATTAAAGAATCTTATCAGTACCTGTCAGTTTCTCTTGGTGATTAGTTATTATCACTAAAATAAGGATTTTTATAGGAAAAAAGGTGTGTAAAACAAGTGTGGCTATTATGTCACTGTTATCTAAGAAATACATGTACCTATACTTAAAACCAACTACCGACTTTAAAATACCCGCATCTAACATAAAGCAGAAGCTTAATAGAAAATTTATGATGATAAATTTCAGTCCAAGATGGTATTAATAACAGAGATTTTAAAACAAAGTATGTTATATCAAAAAGTGCCTACGGAAATCTCTATTCATATGATTAATGTTACTCTCTTGACCCTTATTTCATAGATATGAGATGGTTATTTTATAACTTCTGTCTGTAATAAATTTATTTCCTATATTCAGCTGGTTAATATGTACTTATGTATTTGAAGTTAATTACGTTCAAGTGATCTATCGAATCTTTATGATAGGATGAAAGTTTATATATAAATGATCTGCTATGATGAATGTTATACTAAATACTAGGTTCTCAGATGATTCTAAGCTTAAAATATGCATCTTATTTTGTATAAAGTATTTTTTTCCATCTCAGAAAATATTTATACCTCCAATCTTCGCAATTTTAGAAACAAACTTATTATATAAATAGTTATGGAAATTACCTGCGCATACCATGCGATAACTAGTTATGGAAACTATGCGTTTTCTACTATATTATATATAATATTTTAAGGACCAACCAAGTAACACCAGGTAAGAAACTCGTCATAACAATTAAGTTATTTTATAAAAAAAAAACTGAAATTTTTCTTTATCATATTTCTGCTCAGTGTTCGGCTCTTGTCGATTGTGTAACTGCTATCCTCTGGTATTCCTCGCTAACGCTTAACAAGACGTTTTACCTACATTTAATCTATATAAAATATTTTCGTCTTTTTCCATCAACGTTTCCATCCATGATATTAATCATAAATTCGTCGTGCACATTACAAATTTCAAATCATATTTAAGTTTCTGTTTTCCCTAAATTTCATTCTAATATCCAAAAATTAGCACATAAATTACATTATACCATGCGAAAGCAATTAACGTCAAAGTCTACTAAAGATTATCCATTATGACGCTTATGATACCTATTAAATCATAGTTGTTTCGCTTCACGTAGCTTATAGGCGGAGACGGGTAAAGTCGCCCTCTGAACCTGCATTATACCTTATTCAAAGACCTTAATGTAAGGACAGGATCCTAAATATTGTCAGTTTCTTGGAGCACATTTACAGTCCATAAGATACGATAAGATTATTTGTACACTAGAACATGTGACATAAAATAACACATTTTGTATGCAAATCAAGTACAATATACTAAAACATTGTAATATGTATATAACAAAAATTACGCGAATACTTAAAACCTCATTGCGTAAAGCTAAATGTTAAGAAAGTCCTGTCCTTAAATACTACGACTATGTCTTATATCTCGCCTCACTATGCTTCGCGCATGCGCGTTGAAAGCTCAACCTTCGACGTGAACCGTGAACTTTCCATTGTCTGCATCCTTTCACGATTTCCTGATCGAGTTGCGATTACCATCACGAGGGACGTTCGACATCGACCTTCCGGGGAACTTAGCAGAATTATCGATAGATTTCTTATGGAGAAAGTTTATTGAATTAGTACCTAGTTAGATTTGTTGAAGATTTGTCGATTGGCTGTGTAATAGTTGTCATTATGAAAGTATTGGCATAGTAAACTAAAAAGCAATATTAAAAACTATTTCTCTCTTCTTTGGTCACAGCAGAGATGATTTATATTTCAGTAATTTTTTCAATCTCTGATGGCGGTAGAAATAACGCTCTTTATCTCGGGTATAACTTAGTGAGGAAATTTGAAATATTTCTGGAGCCAATAAAATTGTTCCTATCTTGATGAGATAATGTTAAGGGCTTACCAATCGAGGATAAAAAATATAGGATGTATTTATGCCTGGTTTCTAAGATTTCATGGTCTCAGTCTGTAATTTTTTTAATAATTTTTGAAAATTAAAAATCGAAATTAGTAACTACAACCCCCCGTAATTGTTAAAGTTTGCAAATCACGTCTTATTAAGTGAAAAAATATCAGGAAGGTACCTTATAATCAAAAGGAACTGGTATACATATAATATTATCTTCCTGCCGAAATCGATCAATCTTATAATGTTAGCTACCTCTGTAGGGATCTTCACTTATCCCTCTAGTTTAGTACAATATCTTTTAGTACTTATGTACATAATAGTACATTATGGTACTATGTAGTGTGTAACATTGGTGATTACCGTCGAGGCGCCATTGAGTCTTAAGAGAGCCAAGGACGGTAATCATCAATACACACGAGTATCATACGACGTTTTTCAACACACTTGTGAATAAAATAACAATAAAAACTCATTTCAACAGTGAAAACGAGTTGTGAAAAATGTTTCGCTATGGCGGGAAAAAATAATCAGTTTTCCTATGCGCGCGCATTGCGATCGGCCACAGACTAAAGGGATGAGGTTTTTTTTTTCGGCGCATAGGATTTGCGCCTATTCTGCCACGTACAAAATGGGGAATTTAAAGTTTTCTTTTATTACAGAGAAAACAAAAGTTATATTTGAGTGAAAGTTTTATTTATTAAACACGTACGAGTTAAAATTATCTATTTAAATAAGAAGTTGCATGAAATGAGCAAGCAATAGGAACATTAATTTATTTGTTCTATTGAACACGATCTTTTTTTTTTGAATAAAAACTTTTTTAAGAACAAAGCAACTCAACCAATAAAATTTAAAAAAAATCTATAACTCACTAGTGAGTTATAGCAATGAAAAAGTCACAGTTTGATTATGGGTGTCATTCTGTGCCTAATTGCGGTGACCATAGAGCCACTTTATGAGCAAGTGTGTTGAAAAAGTATTTATGATAAGATTAATTGTTCATTCACGGTTTGAAGACCGCGTTTATTCGTCTCCACTATCATTATAATGTGACATGAGCTCACGATAGTTATGTACGTTTATTACAGTGTGTTATAATTTACAGCAAGGGTTTACATTTCTGTGAGCGTATCAAAGTCAAAATATGTTTTATTTAAGAAGATGCTGTACGCATTATTTTAAAATAGGTAATCTTCATTTTTTTCTCTACCTAGCAGAAAGTTCCTACCACTCGCTACTTGTACACTCAACGTTTCGGGAAGTGTTAGCGGAGTCCATACAAGTTATCCTATAAATATATGACATATTCTGTTCCAGATTATTTTTAGAAGAAACTAAATAGGTATTTCTAGATTAATAAATTTACTATAAGAATATTGTGCTTATGATCGTCCAAGACTTTCGGGCTTTTAACGTTTTTTCTGCACCTTCGCTTTACCAAAACCTACCTTACTTACATCAATTAGGCAGAAACAAAATTAGTACCAATCCGGGAGTTGACTGCATGAAAATTAAATTGCTAAATATTATTGACTAAATAGCTGTTTAATTGAAATTATTGAAAAACTTATTCACTTTAATTTTCATTGCATTTTCAATTTTTAATTTATAAAAATTACCTAATAAGTATGCAAACTACTATTTTGAACAATGACGTCATCGTACAAAATTTCAAACATTTTGAGAACAAAATTCCGTTTTTGACATTTGATAAAAAGTAACTCAAATAACTAGCAGTCAACTACCGGATATTAGATATACTAAATAAAGATTTTGAACTTGAACTTATATGTCTTATGTTATGATATGAAGCTGCAATTAATTTAACTGAATTCGCCGTTTAGCAAGCAAAAGGTTAACGTAAACCAGTTAGAGACACGAAAGTGCAATAATACGTGCGCAAATCATCAGTGTTGCTTATAAGGAATCTTGAAGGATGTGTTACTTAGCCTTCCATGGAAGTCTTAAACGAGTTTAACCTTTTGCCACGTCTAATGCTAAAGAAAGTGAAATCACTGGGAAATTTCTCGCACTATGCAAAGTCAATTAGAATAATAATTACTTACCAGACATGTTCTATCGCATTTACATTTATTATTGAACGTCAAATAAAATTGTCAGGACCTTTCCCACTATAACAGCTTGTTTGGAAATAATTTTAAATAATAATTTGTTATTGTTACAGATACGGATACTAGTCGTAATACTGCTAATAAAGAACATTCTTTGTCAAGATGGCTACAGCGAGAGGGACATACTTCGCCTTCAACAAATGGCGGCCAACGAGGGGCAAATCGAATCCATCTCGAGCTACAGTAACAACATATTGCAAAGGGACCCGAGCAGCCAATCTTTCAGCTCGGTAAGTCTCCAGTACCAGACAGATGATGCCGACAGCAGTGGTGACTACAATAGAGCCGACAGAGGAAGGAGCAGAAAAGTATATCGCATAAAAAATCCTTTTCAACGCCAACTGGATCTTGCAGATGAGAGACAACAAGACAGCATAACTACAACGCAAGATAGCGACGTAGGGGCTAGTAACCAGTACCCATCTATGCAGTACTCTTTACCACCTGAAGAATTCCTGCAACAGATGAGAGCTGAACAATACTATCAGCAGCAGCAACAGCAACAAGTGTCCACGCCATCTCCGAATACGGGATACACGGCGACACCACAACCCCAATATCAATATTCAACCATGGCGACATCAGCATTTGACAACAACCAGCAGTCCAACCAGGTTTCTCAGCTCGAGCCGAAAATGTCGAACTCTCAGAGTTACAGATCGATCTCGAATTCTTACCAGTATAACGGACCAAATTCTTATGCTATAGAAAGCGTACAAAGTACTCCGTCACCTCTAGCCTATTTATCTACTCCTTTGCCACAAAGTCCATATGTAGGTACCCAGTCAAGCCCTTATGTTTCAAGTTCATCACCTATCTATCTATCTAGTCCACCTAATATGCAACAATACGTTTCATCATCAATATCCGCTATACAAGCTGGAACGCCAGATTATAACAACAAATTTTCATCCACTATCGGCAGTAATTCGATTAACTACGACAACAGTGAACAAATCAAGAAAATGCAAATAGATCATTATGACAACTCGGTTGTTGGTATAAGATATCCTATAAACATCCAACATTATCAAAACGATTACCAGTCGTCTACTGTTGCTCCATCGTCGACCCCTTATCCTGAAGCCATGCGTGAATCATGGCAGAACAATATGAATGGAGTAAGCCCTATATCAAAATCTTTACAAGACGTTTCAGTGTCACCGTATCAAAAGTATCAATACAACAGAAATCCTCAAGATAACAGACAAGATCAGAATTTGGAACCTAGTAATATAGAAACCAATCGTTACAATAACAATGTACCTTCAGCAAATAATTTATATCTGAATTACGCACAACCCGACTACCAAGTTCTCTCCAATATTAGAACTCGATCCAGAGATGTGGAACATGAAACTGCCCAGCCAGAATATTATTCACATGGAGAATACGGCTGGAAATTTACTGATAAGAAGCCTTTAGTAAGCAATGGGTATTCATCTGGAAGCTATCCAAGGTACCAAGGTATAAAGTCACAATCGCAAAACGATGGTGTAGCTGTAAGCCAAATGAGTTTTCATATGGAAACAAGTAAGCCTCAACAACAAAGCTATGATCAAATTTCAAAATCAAGTCAAGAAACTGCAGATGCACAAGAGTTTGCAAAAGCTGCCGCAAGAGCACACGAGGAATTAAAGCAACGACAACAACTTTATGCAAATGAATATGCTTCAAGTTATACAAGTAGTCCATACGGTGGATTAACTGGAAATAATTATTATGGCCACAATGATAACAAACAGCGTAATAAATTTTTTGGTGATAATCCAAATGCTTATTATTTCAATGGGGTACAACAAGATTTGATTACTGCGTCTCCATATTACTTTGCAAGCTCTAGAGAAAACCCAGAAGAGAAACACAAGCAACCATTTGACCACGATAAGGCAATGAAAAATATAGTCTCCATAGATGTTTCGAACGTTGTTGGAAACTCGGAAAACCAGCAAAAAATACCATCAAATTTCGACAGCGGTAAATACAATCAACACGTTTTTGGAAAGGAACAAGTTGAACAGAACTTGAAACAAAGCTTCAAGTCCATTACGGATTCGTATTATCAAGATAAAAATGCTGCTTACGGTTTAAATATTAAACCAAAACCAGACGATGGAATATCTTCAGAAGGAATGAAGTTGTTAGAATCTACTTATTATGGAAAACAACCAACACAAGAACCGTTGTATAGTCCTGGTTCATATTCCGATAATAAGCGTTATATTGATGCGGCATCACAGTCAGCGAACTATTTTTCTCAGCTAGCTGGCTATCAAGATAGTGTGAATTCTCCATCAAACACACCACAGCAAGGAATACAACGCCCTCAAAATCAGCACCCATCAGACATTGCAAGTATTCTGAAACTGAATGATATACCTTACAGATTGACACAAGGATTACCCATTGAAAGTTTCCGGTCCCATAGTGGAAACTTTGAACCAGCTGGATTACCAACTCCTCTTCCACCAAGACTTAATCAAAACGTAGGTAGTCATCAGTTAGATGTGGCTAGTAATATTCTAAACAAATATATTTTAAATAAACCATCCCAAAGTACAAGTAGACCTGACATTGATTCTCAGAGTGGTAGTATATCTACCATTAACGGTTTCAAAGTTGCTAACCCCTTTAATGTCGATCTAAGACTAGTTGCAGATATGTTAAAAGGCAAGCCTGCCCTAGATGACAGTCAAATGTTAGGACTGAGAGATCAATTTAATAAACCCCCGCCACTGAAAATTGATATTTCACAATTACAACAACTTTTACTTAAAAGCGAAACTCCTAGAAGTTTGTCACCTTTAAATGATGGTTTTGGTGCTTACAGTTCACCTTATTTTGAAATTTATAATAGTGGAGGTTACCCTTATCAGGGTGTCAAATATTCCCGGAGCCAGGAAGAGGAAGAGACAATAGTCCCTATAGCTGATTCATCCAATAGTCACCCTATTGGTGCGGTATTGGAACAAGATGATTCTTCAAACGCGAGAGAAGTTGTTAGTGGTTCAGAATTGACAGGCCAAGAAGAAGAAACCATACCTGAAGTTGTAGAAGAACGACAGAAAAATAAATATGTTCCCAATCAGAGAGGACTAAGAGACAGACACAGGTATCACAATTCTCTATCTAACAGGCATTCCTATCAAAGAAAATACCCAAAGACAGACGCTCATGAGCCTTATCCTTTGCTAAAACCACCACCGTTTTCCAGGAGTAGAGGAGGTAACAAAATTGAAAAGTATTCCTCTAGAAAACGACGGGTCAGGAGACCGAAAATGGTTCGTGTAATGAAATCTGAACCCTTATATGAAGCTGATACAGATGATGAATCGGATTCAGCAGTTTCAACACTTTTGCAACCACCTTCACCTGTAGCTGAAGCAAAATCTGATAGAGAAGTAGTAGATGATAAAGGTGATTCTTAAGTGTCAGTTTTTAGTTCTCTTTTTTTCTTTAAAGCAAAAAGTAAGTAAAATAAGTTTATTCATCAACCAAGGCCACAGTGAGTGCTTTTAAATGTTATAAACATTTGTGGCAGAAGATTCTGCTCTTCATTGTTACATAATTTATTTAAAATTGTTGACATAGTAAAACTTAAAGGACTTAAATGGAAGTATTAGTTGACATTTTCATTTGAGCTTGTATTAACTATTCTGTTAAGACTGACAAAAACATATCTGTAAGATTAATCTCCAATGCTTTTGAGTAATTTATACCATTTTAATCGCTAAATTCATTATGTTTTTATCGTTCGGCATTTATTATTGTAATTGAATGGGATGAGCATTTGTAAATAGGTTTATTTTTAGTTCTAAGTTTAATATTACCAGATCTGTGTAAATAACTCAATTTTCTATTGTTGCTATTTGTTTTATGTGATAAGTTTAAGATTGTAATTTTAAGCATACCAGTATTTTTTAACACTTATTTTAATTGTTACAAAAATAAAGAAATGGTTAAAGTAACAGAGAATTGTTGTTAATTCACTAAAACAATAATTATTATTTTAACGAGAATAATTTAGTTACATGCGATAATAGTAATTTCATCTAATTGATCTGACACGCATTGAAACTGCACCGAAACATCTAAAAAATGACAACACATGACGATCTATCTTCATAAAGATTTTCTTTTGATTTCACTTGAGCAACGTTAATGATCGCTTGCTAAGACTGATGCACTCCAGATCAATGTTACGTAATTAACAGAATACATTTAGATAGTATATTAGCATAATTATTGTGTGCATATGATTATTGGCTATGAATAGCGCTTTTAATCCTTTATCTGGCTTAAGAATTTATGCGAAATCTCTCCGCGAAACGTTAATTTTTTTTTATAGTTTAGTTTTAATCTTAATTCCTGATTATAGGCCTATTTTTGCATATCCCAGGCAGGAGGCATTGTTATTTGTTTAGCCACTCTGCCTTTGCCAAGGACAATCATTTTTATGATAAACATTTTAACATAACATTTATTTATTTGGCACACACATTTTTCAACTATTGCAATCAAATAAAGTGGAAAGTTATTGTTGATGGCTGAATACAAACAACTGACGGCTGATATGATATCTAAAATATGTGTTATGTCTTTTTTATATATCGAAGAGACAAGGACAGGACGCCTAAATTAATTTTAGTCTTGTCATATAAGTTTAATCGTAAACACCGAATCGACACCATTGTGCCTGGGTGTTGTACTAGTGTAAATATGTGGTATGTATATTAATGGCAGGACTTATGATGGAGAGTGGAGAGTTTCCACACATACAACATAATATTGACATAATAGATCTTCTATCTTAATCCTGTAAGATTTGGCAAACCACTAACAAACCCCTTTGGGATAACAGATGTCCATAGGCGGCGGCGGTAGCGGTCGTTGGTTGGCTGTTAGCCCGCGTTGCCCAATCAGCCGATCTTTTTGTATGTAAAAAGATCAATTTCTTTGAAAAGCCGTAAAACAAAGTTGTCCAGTTTGAAGAGTATAAGTCCATCTTTCTTTTACTGAGAATCAAAGTTAGGAATTAGAGATCTGTATGTGATTCGTTTCCAGACATTTATGTTTATCACTACATTCGTAGAAGTAAGCTTTTCTTTGGACACCTTACTTCAACGTCAACTCACTGACACCAAATAGAATCATATGCTTCTATCAATAAACTAACCAGTATCGTTCACTATTATGTTATTATGACAGCTCACAAATAACAGATAACTGCCGTCGACGCATGTCTCAATTGTGCCGTATTCATAGTATTCGTCGCGTCGCGTGTGTTTCGCTTTCTGAACGCATCATTGTCCTCTGTGCATCTCTGTAACAGTCTGGACTAGGCGAGTCAAGATAAAATGTTTGTCTCCAGCTTCTTCTATATGTCGTGCTACTGTGAGTGTTTTGTATGGCTGTAGTGATTTATTACATGCTTCTTAATTGGTAATCACAAAATATTCTTCTAAGGGTGGATTAATTGCTGTCAGTCTATTTATTTTACAAATTTTTAACTTTTACTGAATAAAGATTCAGAAGTACCTAACTAGTTTGGTTATTGTAAATTCACTATTTTATTTTTGTGTAAACATTCGTTTCAGTTTAAAAGTTTTAATAGTTAAAAAGTGTAACTCATGAATCATAATCGGCAAATATTAAGGTCATTTGTAAACAATTATATCGAAAACATTTGTCAAAGGTAATTTCCATAACTTAATCGAGTTTGGAAACCGTTACAATATTACTGTTGCAATGCATCAGGGCCAGGTCCTCCGTTATTAAGTAACCGAGTATTTAATTAATTCAGCCGCATATATTTCCGTTAGAAAAGGAAAGATGGAACCAAAACCAGTTCTTCACTCTCGATCTCGATGTCGTCTGACCCACGGGCAGCGGCCGATGTCAATATAAATATCAAGAAAGAAAACGAAATCACACAAACAAGCTTAGCTTGTTGTAGAGTAAACAGCTACACCAGTGGCCAGCGATTAGCTAATCGAAATGGCTACTTTTGTAAGTATCACGAATGAAAATGTAAACAAAGTAATGCATGAGTTTTGATAAGACAAACAATTAACAAATCTTCTTATTTCCAGAAATTGGCGGTGTTAGCAATCCTAGTGAGTAGCAGCAATGCAGGTATCCTGCATAACAATCATCATTATGATGCAGGCCACCATGATCTCGGTCATCACGACATAGGCCATCATGACTTAGGTCACCATGACTTGGGTCACCATGACTTAGGTCATCATGATTTAGGCCACCATGACTTAGGTCATCATGGCTTGGGCCACCATCATGCTCCAGCTATATCAAGCTACGCCCCAAGCAGCTTCCCCGCAGGATCCTTGCCATCGGCCACCTTTTCTCACGGTCACTCCAGTGCTGGTCTGGGATCCTCAGGATTCGGAGGCTCTAGCTTCGGATCGTCAGGAATAGGTGCCAGTGGGCTCGGTGGTTCATCTTTTGGTGGATTAAACCTTGGTTCATCACTTCCGGGAGCAGGATTGGGTGGAGGACTTGGCGGACCTTTGGCAGGTCCTTCTGCTGCCGCTGGTGGCCAAGCACCTTTACCAGGACCTAAGAACCCAGCTATCGACAACATTCACGGTTTAGCTAATCAACAGGGTGCTCCCACTCGGTACCGTGTCCGTGAAGAGCCCTACCAGGTATACAGAGAGCAGATACACAGAGTGCCCCAGCCTGTACCAGTCCCAGTGCCTCAGCCAGTGAGAGTTCCCGTGCCACAGCCCTACCCAGTCCAGGTCCCAGTAGTGAGGAACGTCCCAGTCCCTGTGGTGAAGATTCAACACGTGAGCGTTGACAAACCCGTGCCTTACCCAGTTGAGAAGATCGTGAAAGTCCCAGTGGAGAGAGTGGTTGAAGTTCCAGTGCCCCGCCCAGTGCCTGTCGAGAAGATCGTCGAAGTACCAGTCATTAAGCACATCAAAGTACCAGTTCACGTTGTCAAGACGTACCCGGTGCCAGTGGTGAAGACAGTTCACCACAAAGTGCACGCACACCACCACTCGCACGGACATGGCCACGGTTGGCACTGATGGGAGACAAACTTGCGCTGAAGATTGTGCCTTAAGACATACCTCATGAATCACTATATCATCGCTTTTCTCCAGTCTTTTGTAAATAAATCTTTCGCATTTTTGTTGGCTCATCGAGAGGCTGCACTCTAGGGTGATAACTAAGTCATTAATTAGGTTAAATCTACGACTGTATATGTCGTTTTGTTAACGACTTTTCGTTTTGTAAATATATGTAGCAATGTAGTTTTATGATATTACATTATTAAAAATTTTCCAAAGAACTCAACGTTTTTATTTTATCATCGTGAACTTATTCTATAATTAAATACCCAGTTAATTGCAACAATGAAATGATGTAATTTGAATTCGATTTTTTTGCAACCAATGCAGTAGTAATTTTAAAAAACTATACAAATTTTAAACGGTCCATTGATGTATCTATAACAAAAATTAACATTGTTTGTTTGTCATCAAAAAAATATTCTAGAATAATTGTTTTTGAATAATGGTATAATTCGAATAGTTCAAGTTCTAAAATTTCTTTTTTATGCAACCGATGTAGAAGCCTTTAAGCTTTACAACCCTATAAAGGGACTTTTTCTCACTAAAATTATCTGTTGTAATAAATTCTAAAAAGGAGTTCGATTGTGTTAATAGAATATGGCTACCAAGAAAAAAAATGTTCCATTCAGTTTCATTCATACAAAGAGTTATTCCTGTAACGGCAAACACACTAAATAAGTTGTCAAAAACTTACATAATTAAAATAAATTAGGTAAGTTTAATACAAACAAATATGCAAAATTCATATAAGGAATGGAAATTCAGATTTATAGAGTTATTATTTTAACTTGATTCCATCAAACACATCACACATGCAAATGGAGTTAATGAATTAACATTAGACATGCAAACCATCCGTATTATAGGAAAACATGGTACATTTCTGCACGTATATGCAGGAATGAATATTATATTAAAAGTTATTTATGTTAAGTTTAGAAATGAGATCGAGAAAGTTGACAAAGCTGTGAATGATATTGTTCACAAAGATTCGTATTGTAGAGATACTGATTACGGCGTTTATACAGAGTGACTTTAAAATATTGCTTGATACCAAAGGGTGTGCACGTGCTCATGATAACAAACAACTTTCTCTAAGGAACCCATATAGTTAAATCGCATAAAAAATTTTGGACTCTCCATACAAATCGTTTAACTGACCGGCCAAATTAGTATGAATAGTCCAAAATTTTTCATTAAATTACTTTTTATTAATTTTTTATTACAGTTGAATGATTTTTTCCGTCGTCCCATCAATGGGACGTCCAATGTAACTACGGAAAACAAGGGGACTCTAAATACATTATGAGTCAAATTTGTTATGGGGACCTCATGCGTTTTGACTTGTCAGTTCTTATTTAGTATTTAAATGACAAAATTTTATTGCAAAACTATGACCTTGACAATATATCCCTTCTTCCAATAAAACTGTAAAGGCCTACTGGAATTATAATTTAACTGAGTCTGTGAAATTGTAAGAAACGGTGGTGATTGACAAAAACCGTATCATTATAATTTCACTAGTAAGATTATACTATAATATCACGGGTTTGACAATATCCCTACGACATAAATATAAAATCCCTACAATAGGTGATCCGTGTGCTCGTTTGCCACCTATCACATAAAAAAAAATTAAAAAAAAATGACTGCGCGGGAGTGATGCTACGTGCTATGATCTCTCTCTCTTATCGTGTGGCACATTTTCACCATCCTATCCGCAAGGTATAGGCGGCGGTTGCCTGGTGTTGCACTTATCATCGCCCTTGGTCACGTGTAGGGCAAACAAAAACATCGTGGGTGAAGGAAAACATCGTGAGGAAACCTGTACATCAGATTTTTAGTTGTGTATGATGGTCGCGTTGCACACGTCCATAGGTGTAAATTTTAAATGCCCTACACCTGCTATGATAGGACAGGTAATATCTCTTACAAGAGAAATAATTAATACAAATATTGGTACTTTAAAAAGTTAGTATTCTAATTAAAAACACGTCGTAGCTTTGAGTAACAAATTATTATCGAAATGATAATAATTTGTTACTTAATACCCATTAATAAAAATAAATTGTTTGCTAACTGAAGAACTGAATAATTAAAGAAACGAAAGAAACACATGTCAAATGTAGAGAAATTATGATTTCATATCGATAAAGCCATTTAGTATAGGGTATAATGAAATTAAAAGAAAAAAGATAAACCCGTGCCCACGCTGTACGTTATGTTTTTAGATATGTGACAAACAAAAAGCTTAAAAAGCTTTATTTGGGGAAAATCTTAACTAAAATAAATAAATTTTATATTTGTGCCAATTAATTGCCTTAAAAAGAGTAATCTTGATAAAGGTCGCACTTAAGACTTATTTTCTACTGCATGCAAGCCAATTACAATGTATATAGCTGTTTTAGCTAAAAAACTATGTAAATGCATCTGCCCAGAGAGACACAGAGTTATGACAATGTCCAAAATCATGTGTGTTATGAAATAATTATGAAAATGCAACATCTTTCTTAACAAGAACAAACTAAACTGCAACCGGAAGAATTCAAATCCTTTGAAATTCGGCCACATCCATTCTATTACATCTTTATTACTCATCAGCATATAAATTCCCACAGAGTTGGTGAAACTATACCTATGCAGTTTGAGAGACAAGTTAAACTGGTCCTAATATAATATAGCGACGAAATACCAGATTTGTGGTAGCAAGAATGGGACTGTGGGGACAGATGGGTTCTGACGTAACTCTTACTCAATAGTGAATTCGATGGAGTAAATCAAAACTTGGGCAGCGCATCTAAGCTAATATATGTCAAATGCTAATTTAATGGAGCTGCCGCTACTTTAGTAGGCCTACCTAAGTATCAACATTATTAATGATTGTGTCCGCGACAGCGTGCTTGGAAGTTGGTTAGTATGAACTTAGAACTTTGCTTTCTTGTTTTTTATCCTACTGAAACAAGAAAAAATAATTAGCATGAAATGCTGATTTACTAAATTAGTATGAATCCACGTTTCTAGAAGTTTACCTAAAGCTTGAGCATAGGATAACCTATGGCTGGTAAGATATCTTGGGAAGTAGATATGCTGAATCTGGTGTTGTGTCAAACATTACTAATGATGCCCACGACTTTTAAAGATTAGAAATAGGTGTGTACTTAGAACTTGATTTGTTGTAAGCAGGTGGATAAAAGTTCTTTATAGGCCCTTAATTATAGATTATGTATTTACCAGCTGTGGCCGAGACTTTGCCCGCGAGTGGATTGAAAAAGTTGCCTGTGTCCTTAATCAGAGGTCCCGCGTTCAAATACTGGCCAATTTATCAATACATGTGTTACCCTACCAAAATAAGAAACTATACTTGCAAAATAAGAAAACAATAATATCAAAAAGTAAAGAATAAACAAAAAATGGTGAGATGATGCCATAAGGGCATTGGCATAAGGTTAATGCTTCTACGGATCCGAGGGTCGTGCGTTCGATTCCCAGCCAGGGCAAATATTCCTTGGTTATGTACAGTTTTATTTTATAAGTGGCCAGAAACAAATATCTACATGTAATACACCCAGTATTACATGTAGATATTTGTTTCTGGTTCGCATCACAGAGGAAATCTTGTTTAGGGATAGATCGCCGTATGGGATTTGTCTCGGATATTAGATACTAATATAAAATTTGCTGATATGTATAGTATGTTGCCAGGAGTTGGCGTATGACCTGATATGGTAAGATACCTGTGACTTGCTAAAATTTAACTTAATTAATTAATTTATAACTATCTAATTTAACTTAATTTAATTTAACTTTACTAATTTAATTATCGTATTAATTAAAAAATCCAAACACCAGTAACCTTGGTCAAACAATTTTTAGAGTTCGTTATCGAGAATCCAATTTTATTTTTATTTTATTTTATTTTATTTTCTTTGGGGAGCCTACGGCTATGTTTACAAGATGAATCATTAACATAAATAACAATGTGCCAATAATAGGGTAAGGAATAGAATCTATAAATACAAAAGATATATCATTTAGAAGATATATAAACCAAACATATAATTTTCTTAAATATAACGATTGTCAGATATAATAAACTCTAGATATAATTTTAAAAATAATAATCTCATAAGGTATAATAAACGCTGTATATAATAAACATACAATATAACAATCATATGATATAAGACTCATTTAACCTACTATTGATAACATATAACATATCTTAGATTCAAATTTAAAAGATACAACAGTGGAGATGACAAAACTTTTTTCTTGTTAATATTACATAAGTAATGTGAACTCTTTATAAAATATATTTTGTATACTAAATTAATTGAATTTTATTTGTCACGTATAAAAGCACTAGATGCAAGCAAGCACGTAAGCAAGCATGCAAGCAAGCATGCATGCAAGTAAGCAAGCATGCAAGCATCAAAGCAAGCAAGCATGAAGTCAGGCAAGCAAACATGCAAGCAAGCAGTCGATCTGTGGTCATTTCGGATCAGGATCGATTGAAAGTTTCAGTAAAATTGGTTCAGCTATTTTTGCGTGATGCCTAAACAGGCAGATGAACATCGACTATTGTAGATGATTAAAAAAAAGAAGAGAGTATGATGTTATTTAAAAAATCAGGAGAGATATGCCTAGGAGAAAAAATTGTGGATAAAGACACTCTTATAACAATCCATATCTCTGGAAAGCCAAATACTCCTTATGGGGGGCTAAGTCCGGTTTGGTTTGTTATAATAAGTTACAATAATAATTTCAAATTTTCCATATTTAAATCTGAGCTAGTTCACACTGTAGATATTGAAATGAAATTTCTTTGATTTTACCATATAAAATCTTTATAATCTATTTAATAACTTATTGGCTGGCTACAGTTTCAACCAAAGGAGAAGCCTAACCGGATGTATGCACCTGAACATCATATCCCTGGTCCTGGGAGAATTAGGTACAATAATTGTATCATAACGTCACTTGGAAAGTCGCGCCTACTATACCTACATGAATCGCTATATCTATTTATAATAAATTTTACAAATTCATTGATTCATATCACTTACAATAAAAAAATAACAACAAGAAGCTACTGATTTTTTATAAAAGTTCCTATCGACTGCATCCAGCGAGGCTTCAATAGTGTTACCTTTTTTAATTGCTGATCTGATGCCTCAAAGTCTGTGATGAAACAAATTTTATTTAGAACAACTAATTTACATAAATATTTAGTCATCGATGTGACGTATGGGTCGGACGTTACATCCGTTGGCCGCCGTTGGTTTAATTAATTCGTCGCCGAGACTGCAACATCTTGGGATTGTATATAAATATGTGGGACGGGGCGTTATCACATCACACACCGCAGACACTCGGAGGAAACAACAACATCACCGTATAGGCTGGCTACTAAGCGATTAGCTAATAGCCATGGCGTTCGTTGTAAGTTGATGACATGATAAAATGAACAGAACTCATAATCCAGGAAAACAATAATTGTAATCCAAAACTTTGTTACAGGTTAGGGTAATCTTCCTCTCAGCATTAGCTTACACAGCAAATGCGGGAATTTTGAATGGTCATCATCATCATCATCATGATAGCCACTCCATTAGCCACGACACCTACGCATCATCAGCTCTAAGTGCCCCGTCGGCCTCCTACGGAGCGCCTTCTACGTCATACGGTCCACCTCCAGTGTCCGGATCTCTAAACTTAGATACGTCACTCCCAGGACATGGACATTCCCACCCGGATCTTACTGGAGCTGCATTGGGTGGCCCAGGGCTTACCGGACCTGGAAGCGGCTTCAGTGCACCGAGTCTGACTGGACCAGGACTTGGCGGCACAGGTCCTTCTGGTGACGGTAGCCTGCTTCTGGACGCTAACTTGCCACCAGCAGCTCCAGCCACTGCAGCCGTCGGTCCCCCAAGAGTGATCGGAAGCACCGTGACGGTAGGCAGGCCTATCGCATCCGCTACAAGATACGAGCTGCAGCAAGTCATCCAGGACGTCATCCGCCGTGTCCCCGTAGAAGTGACCCGCCACGTTCAAGTAGCAGTGCCTGTACCACAGCCGTACCCAGTGCGCCAGGAGATCCGCGTGCCAGTACCTCAGCCCTACCCCGTCCACGTGGATGTCGTGAAGCATGTGCCTTACCCAGTGTACAAGACTGAGCACCACGAGGTCGAGAGGCCAGTACCTGTTGAGGTAGTCAAACACGTTCCGGTTGAAGTGATCAGGAAGGTCCATGTCCCTGTTGACAAGCCTTACGAGGTCATCAAGAAGATCCACGTGCCAATTGAGAAGCACGTTGAGGTACCAGTGCCCGTGTGGAAGCCATACCCCATCCACATCATCAAACACGTCACCCATTACAAGAAGAAGGGCTGGTGGTAAAAAGCCAATAGAATCACCTCTGTGCCAAATAGTCATTTGTAAATATTGATACTTAGTCATTAGATGTTATGTAGATAAATAAAATGTATTCTTTTAAAAAGGTTTTCGAATTTATTTCTACCCTGAAATAAAAAAAATTAAACTATTATGGTAAAATTATACTTAATAATCTGTCATATAAGGATTATGAGAGATTAAGAATAATAATATGTATAAATTTAAAGATTGTGTAATATAGAAGCCATGATAAAAGCTTCGTAATGCTGAGGCAACCAACATAACTGGCCTAAACTTAATGGGGTTAATAGACTTTCAGTTGCAGAGACACTGAATCTATTCATAAGTCCCCAAAAAATAGATATCTACCCACATAATATACAGTTAAGAATTATAGCAGTTGGTGCAATTTCTCAAATACTCAGTTCAATCAAATTTTGAAAATTTCGCTAAATACACAGATACTGGTCTTCTACTCATGAACTGCAACTTTAAGTTACCCCTACAGTTATTCTTGTTAATTGATAACTTATTCCACTTTTTCTGAACATACTATATTTATCAAAGTATTGATGGCAAATACCAGTAAACTATTTTTAAGCAGTGTTTCTACTTTTAATATTGAACAACTTTCCAAAAGAAATCTATTGTTAATTCATCAACAAAACTTCTTAGTATAAAAATTTATCGGCTAAATTAGTCAAGTTTTTATGAAGATACCAAATTCACCATTTTCATGAGTTCCAGGAAGACAAATATAATTAATTCAGAATAAGAAGTTGAAGATATGAGGTTATTCGCAAAAGAAGCAAAGAGACCGACAAAGTTAGAAGAATTACCTCACTGAAGAGGCAATGGGCCAGACAAATCTACCTAAGAAGAACTGAAAACCATTAGACAAATAAGGGTTCTACAGTGGAGGATACGTTTGGGCAAACTAAGTGTGGGACGCCTCCCGGCTAGGTGGAGCCATAGAAAAAAAAGGTGGAGCTATAATTTGCTCAGCTAGCTGTTTTAAATATCGGGTGAACAGAAATTTTATAAAGTAGGTAGGATTTCTAGGTCGCTGTCTGAGTCCTGTGTCTGAGTTTCTACATAGGAAGAGATTAGCAATAATATAACAATCTGGAGCAGTGGTTTTCAACCTGTCGCGAAGCCTTTCTCAAGGGGTCACAAGTAAAAGAAAAAGTAAGTGTTTATAGGTCCTACACAGCAATGAAAAAATACGATTTCAGTGAGAAGGCTGGGCCTGTTTATTTTTTAAGAATTTGTCAAAACGTAGTTCTATTTTGGAGACATTAATATAATAACTAAATCATTTTCTAACTGAAGAAAATTATGCGCCAATATAAACGTAGTTAGTCTTTCAAATCACTAACATTTTGTATGTTTATGGCCCTAGGAGGGTCGCAAGAATTTTGTATCTTGTAAAGAGTTCGGGTATTAAAAAAGGTTTAAAAAAACTCATCTGGCGGATAAAACCTATGAGCAGCTTGTCGAGTTATACCGACTACAGATAGTAAAACTTTTTATTTTTATTTATCTTAGCATTGTTGGAACTCCTTTATCCAATGTTAACACTGGCTGCAAACTAGATTTTATCTTCTTCTTATTACACACAGATCCCATAATATTTTGCTTTTCAAAAGAATTTATGTCGTAGCTACACCCTGCTAATAATTATACTCGCTTTAACTCCACTGCATTTACTTTTACTTTTATTTAATTATTTATTAACTATAGAATCTTATTATGTTTAGTAGAAGCCATTTTTTTCTCATGTATTTTAGAAGTTAAGACCCTTTACATTAAATATACGAGTATAAGTAAATAATATGTACTTCACAGATTATTAAAATGCAAATCTGTCAGACTGATTGGTTTACTTTGTATGAAAAGTAAAAACTTTGTCAGTACTGTAAGTAGGAGATACTATTACCCCTGAAACGAGTATACATATTTTCGGGTTATTGACCGAAATGACAATATTGCTTGCAATAAAGATATAAAATATGTTTTTTATCTAATAGTTATTTTTTAAAATTTTCGTAGTCTTATTACAATTGCTATGCTCGTACTTAGCCCTAGTTTTTTTATTCTAAGTAAATTTCTTACTCCTTACAAAAATCCCAAATATCTCGCATGACTTTTGCAAGACCCTGAAAAGAAATCCTAATTCGAAAAATTGTTTTGAGAGTTAAACTCGTTGGGTAAATATGGATAATTAAATATAACTTTTTTTGCATCGTAATTATTTAACACGTCTTTTTGTGGATGGTTTTAAATAATTTATTTAATCGATCGAAACTTAGTGTACTAAAAATGTGTGTCAACTTTAAAATATAACTTTTAAACACACGAAACACATTTGGAAGAAATGAAACACGCAATATGCTCATTAATATTTGGAATACCTAATTAGATTAGAATTATAAATTAAAATTAATTTTTGACCTGGATGTGTAAATTTATAAAGATCCGGACAAGTGCACGAGTCGGACTATGCGCGCAGAGGGTTCTGAATATTGAGAATTTTTTGCCATCTTATTTTAAGACCATTGACTTCTTATACGTTTTCCTGATCTTTAAAAGTTTTAGGGTCAGTAGTTTCGGAGATAAAGAGTGGGGAGCAATGGTTTAGTTTCGTCTATTTTCTTAAATAATTTAAAACTATTTATTATAAAAAAGTATAGGTAACTGAGATCCATACAAAAGCCCTATCATTTGTACAGTTTGCAATTTTTTTTTAGATTTTTTGATTTGCCCCAGTCTCAAAATTCATTAATTTAGGTTACACATCCGTGTTTAAATCCATGTTTAGGATCAAAGAAATCTCTGTGTGCATTTAGTTTCTCAACTTAATCAGTCCATTATTCCAAATTCCAAATCCAATTCCAAAGTCCAAATTGGCTGTGACAGACGGACAGTGATCCTATAAGGTCTCCTTTTTTCTTTTTGGGCACCGAACCCTAAACATGATGACAAACCTGAACTAGAACCATCTGCAAAGGTTATGACAGTGCAATTAAGTTTGGGAAAACAATTCGTAGTATTTTCTGCTGATGAAACTCAAAGCTAAGAATGAACTATCAATAATATGATCAAGTAAGTAACCAACATAATTTAACACAAAACAGTAAGTGCAATAGACTGAACACATCTGTGGAATGATAATCACATAAAAATATGGAGATACCGCGTTAGGTAGACGTAGGACTTCACTCAATAGCCTACTTACCTGTTTATGTATTTCTGGCTTCTGATTATCTTATAGCAATAGGCTTACTGAGACAAATATTAATAATATCCGGGACAAATCACATACGGTCATCTGGCTCCAAACTAGGATTCCCTGTACTATGGGAACCAGAGACTGATATTACATACATATATACGTTTAAATACTCACATATACATATAGATATAATAAACTCAGACAGAAAACACATCCGCTCATCACAGAAATGTTTGCCCTAAGAGGGGATCGAACCCACGACTCTCGGATCAGTAGTCAGGAGCGTTAACCACTGACCCACCGAGACAGTCGACAAAACTTACCCTGAATGGTTAGTTCCGTAATAAATAGGGCAGAGCACATAGCTCGTAGAACAGATGGCCGTTGGGGCAGTAAAGTTCTCGAGTGGCGACCGCGCACCGGAAGACGCAGTGTGGGCAGGCATCCGACTCGCTGGACCGACGACCTGGTGAAGGTTGCGGGAAGCTGCTGGATGCGAGCCGCACAGGAGCGGTCGGTGTGGAAATCCTTGGGGGAGGCCTATGTCCAGCAGTGGACGTCTTTCGGCTGATGATGATGATGAGATGATTTATAGACAGCTATAGTAATTGTAATTTACAAGACTGCTACGCCTAATATATATTTATATAGAAAAAGGCTGACATCATACCTGATGGAAAGTGTACCCCAGAATAGGGCTAATATGGAATGTCGCTGAAGACGGTAATTACGTACGCTGGAAATCTCCCCCGCCCACCGAAACATAGCATGTTGTTAGGCGGCGGGTATAGAGCGAGACAGGTTATTTATAATTACTCAATACAGCCTACTTTGTGGTCAAAGATGGCACCATTTTTCATTACGTCTTTTTATGAGAATAAACTTCGGAGTTGAAACAGATGTGAACTCTGTCGATATTAGCATAAACGGTTAATATTATTCCGTACGTAATCGCTGAGAGCCTAGTTGTGATTCAGTTATCGTTCCTAATACGGTGGTATCATATAAAATTGTTGCTCTTCCTTATTTTATTAGCAGACGAGCGACTGTGCCCATCGGAGCTGGCTGTCTAGGAACTAGCGGCAGCCATGGATTTACAAGTAAGTATAAAAAACCCTCATAGATTACTTATGTACACATATTCAGTAAATATATTGATTATGATAATTATATAACAAAAAATCTATTTGATCTATATTATATACACAGGAACACATAAATTTAACGAAATGTGTTGGAGTAAGTGAATTCCTGGAACTAATAAAAGATCTACGGTATCTGATTATTGTCTTCGTATGTATATCTAATAATATGCCTATCTACTAAAAATATTCTGTTTTGTCTATTCCAGATATGGTTCATAATATCATGCCTACTGCTAGCAGCAGTAAGAACAGAGCCGTCTATTCAGCCACCTGAACCAAATCAACCTGCTTCAAGTCCACAAAAACCTCAACAAAGATATAAAGAAGTCATAATGTACCTTACGCCTAGTCAGATCAAAGCCCTAGAAAGTGGGGAGGGGTATATCATACCTCATAAATCTGCACAACCAGCTTTATCACAGGATGACCAGAAACAAGATTATGATTATCAAGCAGCACATCAACCACAACATCAACAGCATCAGTTGCAACAGCAACAGCAAATACATCTGCGTCAACAGTCACAGCAGCAGAAACAACAACTTCACCACCAACAACAACAAGAATTACAACAGCACCAAGAACAGCAAGAACTGCAGCAAAAACAACAACAAATAATTCATCAGCAGCGTCAACAGGAACTATTGCAACAGCAGCAACAACAAGAACTACATCAGCAGCAGCAACAGCTACACCAGCAACAGTTTCAAGAACAACAAGACGAAGCTAACCGAAAACATCGTTTGCGTTTAGAAGAAGCGATCCAAAACCAACCCACATCATTACTCGAACAAAATTCGTATGAACAACATATAAAACAGCAAAATGAAGAACAATGGATACCACAAAGTTATCCTCAAGTACAGCAACAGACAATACCTCAACAACTAATATCAAGCTCTCAAGATGATCATTACTTACAGTTTGGAAAGTCAAAATCTCTTCCAGATAACTATGCATACATGTATTTTTATCCCAGTGGCAAACCTCATGGCAATGAAAACATTCCATTAGTTCAAACCAATCCAAAATACAGTGAACAAATTAAACTCCTTCACTTTAAACCAAATTCCAATCAGAACTTGCAAGTGATTGAAAATCCTAATAGGATTCATCACTCATTTGACCATTTTGATCAACAAAAGCATAAACAGCTCATAAACTATCTTGTACCTAACAAATTCCAATTGATTCCATACGATTATAGCAAAGACCATACTTTAGATGATCTTTTTGCACAACATCATTTTGAATCTCAACATCTACAAGCTCACCAACAAATTCAACAACAAGTTAATCTCGAGGCTCAAAAGCAAGCACATCAAGAAGTTCAACAGTTACAACATCAAATTGAATTGGAAACGTTAAATCAAGCGCAAAATCAATTTCAAGTCGATGTTCAACATCAAGTTCTGCAGGAAGCCCAACATCAAATTCAACAAACGCAACACCAAATTGAACATAATATACAGCTACAGAACCAGCAATTAGGACAACTAGAGTCTTTACAACAAGCTCATTTAGAATTGCAACATGCTCAGCATCATGTTCCATTGCAAATACAACAAAAACCACTGGAATTACAAACAGCGTTGCCACAAGAAATAAATTTAAAGGAATTGGAAGACCACATTAAGGAACATATTAAGTCACAGAAAATACTTAGTCAACAAGCTAATAAAGAACAAAAAGCTATGATTCAACAAATTGAGAATGAAAAACAGAAAGAAATAGAGATTGCCAACATGGATGCTCATCATGAAAGTCAACAAATAAAGGCAGAGCAAGTTAAAGCTGAAGAATTAATTAAGTCTGGACAAATTAGAGCTCAAGAAATAGAAGCTCAAATTGTTGCAGAAAACTATGAAGCATTCGCGAAAATAGAAAGTTCTCGTAACATTGGAAAGAAAGAAAAAGTGCAAGCTGCGTTAACTTCTTCCAATCTACACCAAGATATAATTGATTCATTAAACCAAAATAGACAAGAACTAGAATCTGGATTTGTCCCTATAGCTTCCAATGGACATGAAAACTCAAATAATAGGTTGCCTAAAGAGGTAGAGCAAATACTATTGAAAAACGAAGTAGAAAAACAAAAAGCTTTGGCCAAAGTAGCTGAAATCGCTAAGGAACCTCCACGAGTGATAAAGGAGGAAATAAAGGTTTTAAAAAGGCCGCAAGAGGTTCGAGTAAAAGAAGTTCGTGTTCCTACCCCTGTTTATGTGCCATACCCCAAGCCAATAGAGGTTAAAACGCCTCAACCATATATTGTGCCAGTTGAAGTTATAAGACCCGTTCCCATTCCAATTGTACACACTGAGAAAGTAGAGGTAGAGAAACCCGTACCGGTAGAAGTAAATAAGGTGGTACACGTCCCTGTAACAAAAAATGTGTATGTACCTGTTGATAAACCCTATATTGTGGAGAAGCTAGTCCCCGTTGAAGTTGAAAAGAAGGTTCCAGTACCTGTTCATGTAAATAAACCTCAAAAATACACAATCATTCGGCATGTGTGGAAACATTAGAATCTTGCCAAAATTAGTTGTTTCCAATTTTATATCTTTTGTTGTTAAATTTGTGATAAATAGTAAGTAAGTGTTATTTAAAGAATAAATAATATACATAATGTATTTTTCTTGTTTCGTTAACTACATATATCACCCCCACTGTTAAAGCAAAGGTTTTCTCCAATATCTCAGGAAAGTTGCAACTTTCCTGGGCCATATTTATTTTACACATACACATAATGGTCGCTGCATGAATTCATGTATTTCCGAAGTGCCTAGTTGAATTTTAACAGCAGTTTTACTTTGAAACTGATTTGTAACGCAATGTCTAAAAGGTATCCGTGGTATTTTTAAGTCTAAATGACGATTTCATTAGGCCGTTACGGGTTCGATTCCCGAGGGGTTCAAAATTTTAAGACTTGATAATTGGGCTGTTACTATTCTGTTACAGTACTATATATGGTAAACTGCTGGATCAATAGATGTTTTCACGATATTGTATACGTACCTACAAATCCTTGGGGTATTAAAAACATTGATAGAGCAAGGACTGACCTGAGGAACATTGATAGAGCAACGAATGTAATGTGTGACTGAGGTTTGGACTCGTGACAAATAAGAAACTACGGTACTTAAGAAGAATCCATATATCACTTGCTTATTCGTAGTTGCATCATTTAAGCTTTCCTCTGGCTCATTGGGTTTGCAGAAGGCATACTTACAGCATAACAATTTACGGCATGCCGTGGAAAGTCGTCTTTATAGTTTGAATGCGGAATTTCAAATTTATGAGGAAGCAGAGTTTAATATTGGTTACTAAGTTGTACGCCCAGATTCATAAAATAAGTTAAGTAGCTATCAATCACTTAACATAAAGATAATTTTAAAGTTAGGAGGTTCTTAAGGGCCCGACGTTTCTTCATTCTCCGCAAACACTTCCCGAAACGTTGGGTGGGTATATGAGTTCCGAGTGGTAGGGACTTTAAATTAGGTAGTTTAAAAAAGACCTGCGAAAAGTGTACAATGCTACCTACTTCGAATAAAGATATTTTGACGTTGACTTTGAAAGCCCCGCGCGCTATTCAGATGAACAACTGCTAAACCAAATACTATGTATGTTCCCTTCAAAATAAAACAAGGAATAAGATATGTATTGAAAGAAATATACATACAAAGATGACGACAAAGTGACGTTTGATTGTTCTCGTGTGAACGATATGAATGAGGTTGAGGGGAGCGATGGCTGGCTCTCGCGTTATACTCGTCATCGGGTGTTGTCCGTGTGAACTGGCCTACTCTTGTAATGGTATGCAACTACATATAAATATGATCAGACTTTTTCACAAACTATGTAATAGACTGTAAGCTTTTTATTGAAAAAATGTGTTGGAGGGAGTTTCTTTGGGCCCGACTTTTTTCTCTGTCCGTAACTCTCTATCAGCCGAAATCGAAGATCTCTCCGTAAACATTCCCGAAATGTTGGGTATACGAGTTCCAAGTGCTAGGACCTTCGTATTAGGTAGAAAAAAATGACCTACGGAAAGTGAACAGTGATACCGACTTGAAAGATGGAAACTAGATGAAATAGGAATGTAGGTATAATAGGTTGAGTGTGTAATGAATAGTAATTTTTAATTAAAAAAGATATAATTGTAGTGGGACGGACACATATACGGTAAAATATGAGTCTGACATCTCGCCAACTGCAATTATTTGTCTATTTGACTAAATATATAGGGTTTAAAAGTAATTATAATATAGTGACTAAATAGAGAGGGTTTAAAAGTAGTTAAGGTATCGTATATAAAAAATGAATTTTTCCTGCATATAAAACTCAAGAATTCTTTATAATCGCAGAGGAGAATGATGTCCATTCTTATTGTCTTCCTAACGACATTGCACCACCGGCCACCAGAGCATTATTTTAATCAGATCTGATCGTATGGGATTATGAATAGGCGTTGAATGAAGCCTTGTTTTAAGTTTTCAGAGCATATCGCATATCCAAAGTTAGTTGGTATATTTTTATACGCATGCCTTTTGTTACAGCTTCTCTATATACTTTATATAATATATCTCTGGATTAATTCTATAAAAATATTACCATAGTTTTAGTGATTTTCATATCAAATTCAATATAGTCACATTTTTTCAGTGTTTTGAAAACAAATCTCTCATTAATATCGGCATAGAAGATTCGATCGATTGCAACTGAATAAGAACATTTCATTTTCAGATACCAAGCCAGACAGTTTGAAACTAAAAGAATTGCAATGTTATCTATTACATGTTTCTGTAAATTGTAACTGTATCTAAAGTTTTATATAAGGTCTTATAAAATAAGCTGAAACTATCTAAACTTAGGGCTTCTAACTTATGAATCTGAGCTTACTAAAATAACTCTTCACGAAAAAAGGTCGCTTTAAGAAGTTAACGAATTAGATTGATATGGGATGTACAAATGTTTTTCGCGAATTGACTATGGATTACTTGGGGAAAGTTGTTTAGTTTCATGAGTAGAATACAATAGAATAAAACTTAATAGAAACCTTAAATAAAGTTAGCTGAATAGAAAAACCTTATGTCAACTCAGCTGAGCTGACGCTTCTATTTATGTTTTTTCTCCTTTTTAACAAGTCGATCAGCTAAGATACTATTATTATTCAGTTAATTGTTCAGTTTCACAATTAGAATCCCTACGTTTCAGGTGATTTTATCAGACCTTACAAGACAATGTCAAGGGTTTGGATGGTTAAAAATCCTAATATAAGTATTAATGGATAGTTGGAACAACATAAGTCCATCGAGCTCGTTGTGACTAAAAACTGTCGCCGTCTCTATCCTAAGTTAAGAACTAAAATGAGACGAATGGTTTATTTCCTTGAATCAAATGTACGCCTCAATTCTCTTATTGCGCCTTATAAAGCTACTAAGTAGTATAAAGTTCGAAATCCACTAAAAGCTAAGTCTTAATGAAAACCCCTAAAGATAAAGAAAATTAATAAGACGTATATTTTAGAATGCAAACTGATAGGTACCTAGATAATAAGGTGAAGCAAAACTGGATGGAAAATTAAATGGGAAACATGGATTTACTTAATATTTTACATATTTGATTAATTAATTAATATGTAGTCAAAAAACTGTTACACTTACAATTGACCAGAGCAGATATTAATTTCTACTTTGTAGTCTCTATTGTTGACAAGATTGATATTTTATAAGCAGGTTTTTTAAGTAAAAGTCGCAAAATTACAAAAATGGTGTAGCAACTGGATGTTTTACTCATAATACTGAACAATAGTAATGTACGAATTACTAATACACCAATTTTGTTTAAGCCCTGTATTATTGTAGCATAGCTAAGCTAAGCTCTGTGAACGCCATACTTATATTAAGTATAAGCTGTCGTGCGTGAGCTGACAGCGAAATTGTAACACCTCTGCGTTTGCGCAATCTCTTGTTTATGTTTACCGTAATCGCCGAGACGGTATGTCTGTCAGAACATTTGCGGTCTCGTGGTCTACTTACAAGATTTACTTACTGCGGCATTTCGCTAACTTGTACGCGTTAGTTTCGCATGTGCGTAATAAAGATGCCTCAATGCAACTAATATCGCTCAAAAGGTTATTTCATCTGTATCGAAAACAAAATTTTCATCTGTGTCGATGTAGAGTTAACTTAAAATGAAAATATTGAGTGTATTGATTTATTTTTAACTATGATTCAAGGTCCTATATTACTGGTATTGTATTTGGGCGATTTGTCTAAATATTGTCCCCTAAAGTAGGATTGCCTCTGTTGAATGCTAGGGTAAGTTACTGACATCATGAAGTACTTAGATAGAACACGCTTTACTGATTTACACGACTGGTGATGGTAGGGTAGGTAGGTACCATTTAATGTTGGAGACGAAGATCCTATTTGGATCTATGTACCATCGATATAAGTTACTTGATATTTATGGTTTATTCTATCCGAAGATCAAGACAAATCTAGCAACACCTCGCACTAGGCAAAGTTTTTTTAATAAGAAATAAACGGAAAACATTACCTTCCCTCACTAAGTTGGATAAAAATACAGACGCTGCTGACGTGTCTAAAAACAATGCATAAAACTCCTTACATGCTGGATAGTAGATATTTGACAATTATTTTTTTGTAGAAATTGTAACGCTTTAATTTAAGCAGAATAAGCGGTATCAAAATGGAACTAAAATATAAAAATTCTTTTGCGGTATCATACGTATTTCGATGTCGATTACAAAGAAAACCAGGGCACTAACATATAGGTAATAACTGGTGGTAGTTGTATTACTTCATGCTCGTAGATTCATCAGTAATGACTGTTCTCTTACCTTATTACATTAGTGCAATACTATTTAATTTCAGTGTAATAGATGTCATTACCTTAATATTTTATTACCAACACTGTCATAACATAATACATATCATATATTTTACGTTGCGACACGACATACCTAAGTACATAATACGGTTTACCAGAGACTTGGAGACTATGGGGGCAACATACATTTTTGATTTGTGAAATTTCTGAAGAACTTTTTAGCTAACCTCACTTATTGGCGTTTGAATAAAAGAGCTTAGAATTAAACATCCAACACTTTATTAATATCACAATTTCACTGGGACTCAACCGTCGATCTTTACAAGACTAAACATAATACAATAATTAATTATTAATGAGAATCAAGCGAAGAAAACAATAAAGAGAGAGTATGTAAACATTGTACGTCGTGATTTGTTCTTGTATCATACATACGTAACTCTCGAGAGCGATTAATCAGGTACCACGCGCTCTGGCGGCTTTCCTATATTATTTTTATTACAACACAAATATCTAATTAAAACAGCAAACCTGACTACAAGTATTACTATCTACATCAGGTACGTTCACGTTTCAATATGTAGCCTCATTATCTGCAAATTCAGTCTGAAAGAAGCTAAAAGTTTATCTAGTACTAGAAGTGAAGGCAAGGAATATTCCTATATACGTACGTTTGTATAATAAAACTTTTAAGTTGGAGGAAAATCCTCGCAGAAATACTAAACTTAAATGCAGTTAATAAAATCAATAGGATTCATGTTTGTAACTTTCTCCGCTGTCCCCGAACGTGTAGTACCCATGAGATTCGGGCTGCTGTAGTTCAGAGTAACCTTTGTGACCTTCGGAGCCTTCATAACCCCCGAAATGCTCGTAGCCTCCTTGCTCAAAACCTCCATGCTCCAGACCGCCTCCATGTTCAAGGGCAGCTGCCAGATGCTCGGTGTCAAACCTGTGGTCTTCCAGAACTAAGCCGCCTCCATGCGAGTGGTGTGTCTCAGGATGGATCTGTTTAAGTTCCTGCTCGCTCTTACCCTTCTCCAAAGGATGCTTCAGCAGATGACTGAACTCTTTCTTCACGTAAACTGGTACCGGGTGGAAATGCTCGAATTTGATCGACTGGTGTGACTTCGCGTGTTCGTGTTCGACGTGGTGCTGGTGAGCTGATTCTCCTATCAAGGCCTGATGGTCGTACTTCTCCTCGACTTGAGGGCCCTCGTCGTGGATGACTCCAGGGCGAGCCGCCACCACTGCCAGGAATCCCAGGAATAGCTGTTGAAAAAACAGAAGGTAAATAGATTGAACAGGTCAAGTTCTACGCTCTTTAGTTTAAAATCTGTAATGACTAACTATTGAATACAAATCTACATATTCTGTTTCCGTACGCGTGACCGCGATTGGTCGTAAGCGCAACCACAAAGCTGTTATACCAGTAAGTATTCTTTGGTAGTTCTATCTTTTCATGTATCACGATTACCCGATAAGAAAAAAAGGCATAGAGCGGAACTAATGTTGGCAAATAATCTAATATCTCACAGCCACGGGTGGCCAATTAACCGGTGTTAGCTCTGCCCTCATAAGAAAGAAGGCCGTAAAGTTTCCGTATACTTAACGGCTTTCTACCTTATGAGGGCAGAGCTGATATCTTTTATCGAGTACAGTCGCGCGAGAAACCAGTTCTGCTTGCACCAGGAACCTTATTCAGTTATGTAACGACAACAGGCTTCCTACAACAATTTAAATTTATAGACTCTATGTTAATCTTGATTTATAATGCAGATAGATTGTTTTAACTGTTAAACCGATTGAAAAAGTCAGCATCTTTTTTTGAAAATTGAAAGTTTATTTTTAACTGAAGAAATAATTGATTTGACGATAACCACATCGATATCAATATTGAACTGCTTTTGTTTCGATTATGCAACCTCACATTTAAATCCATACGACACAATCACGTAACGCCTAAACTTTTTGGCACACCGACGACTTTTAATTAAGATCACACAGACAGATACACTTCTACATTGCTTAGTAAGTAGACTGGTTTTTTACGCACATGGTACTTCATTGCCGAAGGTTTCAGACCGCACTGCACCAGAGGGTGGTAAGTAGTGGCGGCAATTGTGATTTGCATTGCTTTTATAGTGAGTTTCACTTGCTGGAGCGGTGTGGCGCAGGCGCAGCCGGCGACGTGTGATCCAACCGCATTGGCAGTTAGACCGCGTAAAGAACAATAGGTACAATAAACAACTAAGTAGAAATTCGTTGGGAGTTTCGGACGAAAAAAGTTCGATAAAATATAACCGTCCTCCGTACATTAACATATCTCTATCATTGTTACGTTACTTCTGCAGAGTGTCTGTTCACGTAATTGTTTTGTAACCAATCGATTATTTATGCGTTAGATTCAATCAAACGGTACCTAATTATAGTAATTTGCATTTTTTTTGTGAATCGATAGAATGAATGAATGAACAAACATTCCATTTTATTTGTTTTGTGTTAAGTATACTATTATCAAAAATATGCTAACTTAGTTTTTGGTGTAGTTCGGTATCAGACTCGTGAATACCTATACTCTAAGCTGCAGTGGTCTAGATCTATTAATAAATATAACACAAGAGCCTCCCAGAATCTGTTAGTTCCTCAGATACACAGGACTACCGCATTTAATGGCAGCTTTCGTTATTTGGCAACCAAGTGTTGGAACAATCTACCTCCGCCTCTTAGGGAACCTAGCTATATCTAAGTATACCTTCAAAAAGCATTACAAAAGCTTTTTAACGGATAAACAAAAGTTGCTATAAAGATGCCTTACGATGCCTTAAATAACAATAAAAAATAATCAAACGATCTAAATTTTAATATAATATATTGAAATTTTCTTTTTTTTTTTATCAAAATACGAATTTGATACGTAGGTATTTCAATCTTACCTGTATGTAATCTTATCTGTACCATGTATTTCTACTACTATAAGTATATAATTGTAATTATGTAGTTTAGTTTCATTTTTAGTAATATACTATATGTGTAAGTGAACTGTCGCGTCCGCGCCTGACTGACAGCTGAGGGTACCAACAGAATACCAGGGTTTCGCTTTCGGGCCTAGCATATGCTGAGTTGGGGCCCTGTGGTTGCAGTTATACCACATAAATTTGTTAATTTTGTATTTTTAGTTAGCCATATTTAATATATTTGTAATTATGTCGTGTTATTGTAACCAATAAACGTGTTTTCTTTCTTTCTTTCTTTCTTCCAAAAAAATATTGATAGACAAATGATTTGATATAGGTACATAGTTATTATGTTTATAATAGGCAAGTTAAAAGATAGCAAAAAAAGACTAAGTAATTTCAGTTCACAACCCAAGACATCAATTATCAACGTTTTTAGCAAACATGCTTCAGAAACAAACACTGATCTTTTTTTAGTTAGTAGAGCGTAAAGATGTATTATCGCATGTTTTTTAATGGCCCAGAAAACTGTGGTGATGAAAGCTAAAGAAAAAACTGATATTCATTAATAAAGTAGGTATGTATAAAGATAAGCTAAGTTATTTAATATTAATAAGTATTTTAGTTACATAATTTAATAAAGTAGATGGTTAATGTAATACACACTAACAAGCAATGATAAGCATTGTAATTTCATTTTTATGCTTCAAGAATCAGTGAATATGGAAAAAAGGTAATAATTTGCCAACATCCATGTTGCATGAATCTCAGCCTCATATTCAAAAATACTTAGACCTAGAGATCCATATATATATATAAGGTCTTCTAAAGTAAGTACCTTTAAGTAACCATAAAAGCGTGACTTGGAAATCTTTACAACAACACAATAACGCACATTCGATAGAATTACGAAATGTCGCAATTTTGAAGTAGACCGTGTAAACATTTCCACTTAGCCACTAAGAAAAATTCTATATATTAACCACAAACCATTTAAACTAATAGACCATATCGTTAAGCCGCTGTAGATTCAATTATCATCCTTGAAAGCTTTTACAAATAAAACTTACCTCGCAATGTACATTGCACAAAGTAATATCCTGTGATAGGTAATTTTTCATTTAGGGTTTTTTATCCGATAATTTTTAAATATAAAACGATAAACATGTTGCTTCAGGCTCCTTAGATATGTTCATTCTAAGGAGTCTGAGGCAACACGGTTTATTGTACGTAGGACACTCAATAAACGATGGTTTCACTACAGTACCAACTTTGGTTAAATTTTGCATACATGCTACTTTATGATCAATTATCTGATTACCTATCCTCATATTGAAGCGGTCATAACCTGGATGGGTTTGCCTGTTAATATGTAACATTTATTTTACCGTGTTCGTGCTTCGAAAGGCGGTTGCTATCACTGGGTGCCATGTCAGAGAAATTTTAGGCGTCTTGAAAACTTTTAGCCATTAGCCTTAGCCCCACAACCTCCACTAATCCGTACTTGGCTCCCGTGTGTGGAGTAAAGACATATTTTCCCTAGGTATAGGAAGACACCTGTGTTCCAGCAGTGGGGTGGGGACGATATGGGTTGTTAATATATCAATTATATCCATTAACTTTTAGGTCATGTTTGAAGATCAACTAAACATCTCTACATACTTAATCACAGCACAAAAATGATTAATGAACAAAACAAAAGAATGAATGATCTTGAATCCGTAATTGCGTTTAGGACCTTGAGTTACTTAAATTCTAGTTTCATCATGATGTAATATGTTCTGGTGGTTTTGTGTTTTTCAGCTTTATTAGGCAAGTTTCTAAAATACCGGCCAAGTGTGAGCCGTACTCGTGAATTGACGAGGACTCTGTATATTGCTACATAATAACGTACATATCCGTATTTGAAAAAAATACTTCTTTCATTCATTTCGGGATTTTAAATTACTTGACTTGTTTCTTTATACTTGACAGGTTTTTGCAATTGTTTGTTTGTTTGTATACTCTTTATTGTACGACAAAATAACACAACAAAAATTGTTTGCTCTATTTAATTATTTAAATAATAACGGCGAATTTTTATGCGCCGAAATGCAATCAGTTCATGAAACTGAACAACTTTAATTGAGAAAAGAAAATGTATATTTTCCATACAGGTTAACTATCATTGTTAAAATTGTATAAAAAGGTGTTCAGTTCGACGAGTAGCATCTCTATGATATTTGTCAATAGAGATAGAGAGTCCCTCTTCTCTATTAATATTTATACCTACTGACTGTAAAAAGTATTTACTATCTCATTTTATTTAGGAATTCATTTTATTTTCACTTCTGTTATAGGTATTTGTATATTGCAAAAGTTGTGCAAAAGCAAGTTAAGTGGAAAGTGGCATTCTCTGGCCTAAGAACTGTTCCTTGTACAACGTAACTATGAGGTCTCCCTCAGGCTTTGATAACTAATGCTAGGTCGATAAAATATATTTATTGTAGACCGCTGCTGTCTACATTTCTTACTGAACGTTAATGCCTATTTGTCAAAGTTATGTAATGATCTGAAAAGTACTTATAAGGAGGTACCTACTAATATATTGGTTCATGAGTAGTATACAAGGTGGAATGTTGGAATGCCACCTGGAGGGAAAGTACTCTAAATACTGGGGATAACAAATTTTACTCAAAGGAAACATTCTTTTATTTTTAAAAAGAAACAAAACTGCACTCAAAGATTTTTGAAAATACCCTTGTCACACCCAGGAATAGAACCGGCTAAAATCCGAAAAAATAACACCTGTAATTTTATGACATCAATCGATAGGGCCAGTAATAGGGATCAAATCTCTCTAACAAAATGGCAAGTTAAATGAAAGGAAAACCATAAAAACTTAATTAATAAATTCAATAAGACACTTTTACTCAAGCACTAAAGCACTTTTTATTCAAGGGTTTATAGAATTACTTATGTTAAATTAAAAATTTATGGGTCATAATACAAGATTTAATGGTTTTCCTTTCATTTAACTTACCATGTTTGTAAGAGAGATTTGATCCTTATGATTGACCCTATCTGTTAACACCATAAAAGTACAGGTTATGTACAAGTGTTATTTTTTCAGATTTTAGGCGGTTCGATTCGTGGTGGGTGTGACAAGGGTATTTTCAAAAATCTTTGAATGTAGTTTTGCTTCTTTTTAAAAATAAAAGAATGTTTCCTTTGAATAAAATTTGTTATCGCCAATATTAAGAGAATTTTCCCTCTAGGTGGCATTCCAACATTCCACCCTGTATACTACTCATGAACCAATATGTTAGTAGGTATATTATGCATTTAGGACTCAGGAGATCGTTAGAAACACATCTTATAACATACTTAAACTAAAGTATAGTTTACGTTTAGGACTCAGGAAATTGGTAATACACTCCTTATAACATACTTAAACTTAAGTATAGTATGAGTTTAGAACTCAGAAGATTGATAGTAACACTCCTTATAACATACTTAAACTTCAGTATAGTAGGTGATTAGGACTCAAGAGATTGTAAGTAACACTCCTTATACCATACTTAAACAACAGTATAGTATGCGTTTAGGACCCAGGAGATCGTGAGTAACACACCTTATAATATGCTTAAACTAAAGTATAGTTTACGTTTAGGAATCAGGCGATTGGTAATACACTCCTTATAACATACTTAAACTTCAGTAAAGTATGAGTTTAGAACTCAGGAGATAAACAGTAACACTCCTTATAACATACTTATGCTTCAGTATAGTATGCGCTTAGGACTCAGGAGATCGTTAGTAACACTCCTTATAACATACTTAAACTTCAGTATAGTATGCGTTTAAGACTCAGGTGATTGATAGTAACACTCATTATAACATACTAAAACTACAGTATAGTATGCGTTTGGGACTCAGGAGATTGTTAGTAACACTCCTTATAACATACTTAACCTACAGTATATTATGCGTTTAGGACTTAATAGATTGTTAGTAACACTCCTTATAACATACTTAAAATACAGTAAAGTATGCGTTTAGGACTCAGGAGATCGTGAGTAACACTCCTTATAACATACAAAAACTACAGTATATTATGCGTTTAGGACTCAGGATGTTGGTTTTAACATTCCTTATAACATACTTGTACTACAGTATAGTATGCGTTTAGGACTCAGGAGATCGTGAGTAACACTCCTTATAACATACTAAAACTACAGTATAGTATGCGTTTAGGACTCAGGAGATCTCAAACTCAAACTCAAACTCAAACTCAAAATGTTTTTTATTTAAGTAGATGCTTTACACATGCTTTTAAATCGTCAATATTTTTTTCTACCTAGTACAAAGTCCCTACCACGCGGGACTTGTACACTCAACGTTTCGGGAAGTGTTTGCGAAGCGAGAAGAAACGTCGAGCCCAAAAGAAACTCGCTTCAACACATTTTTTAAATAAAATCTTAAATTCTATTACAATTCATGTCAACAATAAAATTGTGAGCTGGAGGAACTATACATGTCCATATATCATTGTCATTTACATAATCTAGTATTTTGTAATACCCTCTAGAGCATAAACAATTTTTCACATGCAATTTGAATTTGTTTCTGGCAAACTAGTCACATTTTCGGGTATTTTGTTATAAAAAATTACACTATGCCCCATAAATGACTTCTTAACTTTACTCAGTCTCGAATAGGCAACATCTATGTTATTAATATTTCTTAGATTAAAATTGTGTCTGTCACAGTTTTTATGAAACAAGTGCAAATTTTTACGTACATACATGATATTTTCGTATATGAATTGACTAGCAACAGTAAGAATATTAATTTCTTTAAACATATTACTCAACGACTCGCGGGATCGCATCTGGTTGATTGCGCGAATTGCCCTTTTTTGCAAAATGAAAATCGTTTCAATATCAGCGGCATGTCCATGTCCATGTCGTGAGTAACACTCCTTATAACATACTTAAACTACAGTATAGTATGCATTTAGGACTCAAGAGATCGTTAGTAACACATCTTATAACATACTTAAACTAAAGTATAGTTTTGGTTTAGGACTCAGGAGATTGGTAAATACACTCCTTGTAACATAATTAACCTTCACTACAGTATGCGCTTAGGACTCAGGAGATTGTTAGTAACACTCCTTATAACATACTTAAACTACAGTATAGTATGCGTTTAGGACTCAGGAGATTGTTAGTACACTCCTTATAACATACTAAAACTACAGTATGGTATGCGTTTTGGACTAAGGAGATTGGTAGTAACACTCCTTATAACATACTTAAAATACAGAATAATATGCATTTAAGACTTACGAAATTGTTAGTAAAGTAGTAGTATGCGTTTAGGACTCAGGAGATTGGTAAGAATATTCTTTATAACATACTTAAAATACAGAATAATATGCATTTAAGACTTACGAAATTGTTAGTAACTCTCCTTATAACATACTTCAACTAAAGTATAGTATGCGTTTAGGACTCAGGAGATTGGTAAGAATATTTATAACATACTTAAACTACAGTTATGATGCATTTAGGACTCAGGAGATTGTTAGTAACACACCTTATAACATACTTATACTAAAGTATAGTTTACGTTTAGGACTCAGGAGACTGGTAATGAACTCCTTATAACATACTTAAACTTCAGTTATGAATTTAGAACTCAGGAGATAGTAAGTAGTACTCCTTATAACATTTTTAAACTTCAGTATAGTAGGTGTTTAGGACTCAGGAGATTGTAAGTTACACTCCTTATACAATACTTATGTATACAAGTTCCGCGTGGTAGGAACTTTGTACCAGATAGAAAATAAGACGATTTAAATGTATGTACAAAACATATACTTCAATAAAAAACATTTTGATTTAGATTTTTTGATTTTATAGTATGCGTTTAGGAATCAGGGGATTGTTCGTAACACTACTTATAAAATACTTAAAATTCAGTATAGTATGCGTTTAGGACTGTGGAGATTATTTGTAACTCACCTTATAGTATACTTAAACTACAGTATTTTATGCGTTTAGAACTCAGGAGATTGTAAGTAACACTCCTTATAACAAAAGTTAACTTAAGTAATGTTTACGTTTAGGACTCAGGAGATTGGTAATACACTCCTTATTACATATTGAGACTTCGGTATAGTATGAGTTCAGAACTCAGGAGATAGTTAGTAACACTCCTTATAACATACTTAAACTTTAGTATAGTATGCGCTTAGGACTCAGGAGATTGTAGGTAACACACCTTATAACATACTTAAACTAAAGTATAGTATGGGTTTAGGACTCAGGAGATTGGTAGTAACACTCCTTATAACATACTTAAACTACACTCTAGTATAAGTTTAGGACTTGGGAGATTGTTAGTAACTCTCCTTATAACATACTTAAACTTCAGTATAGTATGCGCTTAGGACTCAGGAGATTGTTAGTAACACTCCTTATACCATACTTAAACTACAGTACAGTATGCGTTTAGGACTCAGGAGATTGGAAGTAACATACCTTAGAACATACTTAAATTACAGTATAGTATGCGTTTCGGACTCAGGAGATTGTTAGTAACACTCCTTATAACATACTTAAACTATAGTATAGTGAGCGTTTTAGACTCAGGTGATTGATAGTAACACTCCTTATAACATACTTAAACTACAGTATAGTATGCGTTTAGGACTCAGGAGATAGTTAGTAACACTCCTTAGAACATACTTAAACTTCAGTATAGTATGCACTTAGGATTCAGGAGATTGTTAGAAACTCTTCTAATAACATACTTAAACTAATGTATTTTATGGGTTTAGGAATCAGGAGATTGGTAGTAACACTCCTTATAACATACATAAACTAGAGTTTAGTATGCGTTTAGGACTCAGGAGATTGTGAGTAACAATCATTACAACATACTTAAACTACAGTATAGTATGCGTTTAGGACTCAGGAGTTGGTTTTAACATTCCTTATAACATACTTAAACTACAGTATAGTATGCGTTTAGGACTCAGGAGATAGTTAGTAACACTCCTTATAACATACTTAAACTACAGTAAAGTATGCATTTATGACACAGGAGATCCTTAGTAACACACCTTGTAACATATTTAAAATAAAGTATAGTTTACGTTTAGGACTTAGGAGATTGTTAGTAACTCTCCTTATAACATCCTTAAACTACAGAATAGTTTGCGTTTGGGACTCAGGAGATTGTTAGTAACACTCTTTGTAACATACTTAAAGTACAGTATAGTAAGCATTTAAGACTCAGGTGATTGATAGTAATACTCCTTATAACATACTTAAACTACAGAATAGTAAGCGTTTAAGACTTAGGTAATTGGTAGTAACACTCCTTATAACATACTTAAACTACACTCTTATATGCGTTTAGAACTTAGGAGATTGTTAGTAACTCTCTTTATGACATACTTAAACTT
Organism: Coleophora deauratella; assembly: GCA_958295455.1. NCBI lineage: Eukaryota > Metazoa > Arthropoda > Insecta > Lepidoptera > Coleophoridae > Coleophora > Coleophora deauratella. The sequence goes on along the minus strand of OY282403.1, from coordinate 5,347,587 downwards.
TAGTATAGTATGCGCTAAGGACTCAGGAGATAGTGCGTAACACTCCTTATAACATACTTAAACTACAGTGTAGTAAGCGTTTAAGACTCAGGTGATTGATAGTAACACTCATTGTAACATACTTAAACTACAGTATAGTATGCGTTTGGGACTCAGGAGATTGTTATTAACACTCCTTATAACATACTTAAACTACACTTTAGTATAAGTTTAGGACTTGGGAGATTGTTAGTAACTCTCCTTATAACATACTTAAGTTTCAGTATAGTATGCGCTTAGGACTCAGGAGATTGTTAGTAACACTCCTTATACCATACTTAAACTACAGTACAGTATGCGTTTAGGACTCAGGAGATTGGAAGTAACATACCTTAGAACATACTTAAATTACAGTATAGTATGCGTTTAGGACTCAGGAGTTTGTTAGTAACACTCCTTATAAAATACTTAAACTAATGTATTATATGGGTTTAGGAATCAGGAGATTGGTAGTAACACTCCTTATAACATACATAAACTACAGTTTAGTATCCGTTTAGGACTCAGGAGATTGTGAGTAACAATCATTATAACATACATAACTACAGTATAGTATGCGTTTAGGACTCAGGAGTTGGTTTTAACATTCCTTATAACATACTTAAACTACAGTATAGTATGCGTTTAGGACTCAGGAGTTGGTTTTAACATTCCTTATAACATACTTAAACTACAGTATAGTATGCGTTTAGGACTCAGGTGATTGATAGTAACACTCCTTATAACATACTTAAACTACAGTAAAGTATGCATTTATGACACAGGAGATCGTTAGTAACACACCTTGTAACATATTTAAAATAAAGTATAATTTACGTTTCGGACTTAGGAGATTGTTAGTAACTCTCCTTATAACATCCTTAAACTACAGAATAGTTTGCGTTTGGGACTCAGGAGATTGTTAGTAACACTCTTTGTAACATACTTAAAGTACAGTATAGTAAGCATTTAAGACTCAGGTGATTGATAGTAATACTCCTTATAACATACTTAAACTACAGAATAGTAAGAGTTTAAGACTTAGGTAATTGGTAGTAACACTCCTTATAACATACTTAAACTACACTCTTATATGCGTTTAGAACTTAGGAGATTGTTAGTAACTCTCTTTATGACATACTTAAACTTTAGTATAGTATGCGCTTAGGACTCAGGAGATAGTGCGTAACACTCCTTATAACATACTTAAACTACAGTATAGTAAGCGTTTAAGACTCAGGTGATTGATAGTAACACTCATTATAACATACTTAAACTACAGTATAGTATGCGTTTGGGACTCAGGAGATTGTTAGTAACACTCCTTATAACATACTTAAACTACAGTATATTATGCGTTTAGGACTTAGGAGATTGTTAGTAACTCTCCTTATAACATTCTTCAACTACAGTATAGTAGGCGTTTAGGACTCAGGAGATTGGTAGTAACACTCCTTATAACATACTTAAACTTCACTATAGTATGCGTTTAGGACTCAGGAGATAGTTAGTAACACTCCTTATAACATAATTAAACTACAGTATAGTATGCTTTTAGGACTCAGGAGATCGTGAGTGACTCTCCTTATAACATACTAAAACTACAGTATAGTATGCGTTTATGACTCAGGAGGTTGGTTTTAACATTCCTTATAACATACTTAAACTACATATAGTATGCGTTTAGGACTCAGGAGATCGGGAGTAACACTCCTTATAACATACTTTAACTACAGTATAGTATGCGTTTAGGACTCAGGAGATTGTTAGTACACTCCTTATTACATACTAAAACTACAGTATGGTATGCGTTTTGGACTAAGGAGATTGGTAGTAACACTCCTTATAACATACTTAAAATACAGAATATTATGCATTTAAGACTAACGAAATTGTTAGTAACTCTCCTTATAACATACTTCAACTAAAGTATAGTATGCGTTTAGGACTCAGGAGATCGTGAGTAAAACACCATACAACATGCTTAAACTAAAGTATAGTATGTGTTTAGGACTCAGAAGATTGGTAGTAACACTCCTTACAATATACTAAATCTACAGTATAGTATGCGTTTAGGACTCAGGAGATTAGTAAGAATATTCTTTATAACATACTTAAACTACAGTTATGATGCATTTAGGACTCAGGAGATTGTTAGTAACACACCTTATAACATACTTAAACTAAAGTATAGTTTACGTTTAGGACTCAGGAGAGTAGTAATGAACTCCTTATAACATACTAAAACTTCAGTTATGAATTAAGAACTCAGGAGATAGTTAGTAGCACTCCATATAACATTCTTAAACTTCAGTATAGTAGGTGTTTAGGACTTAGGAGATTGTAAGTTACACTCCTTATAAAATACTTAAGTTTACAAGTTCCGCGTGGTAGGAACTTTGTACTAGGTAGAAAAAAACGATTTAAATGTATGTACAAAATATCTACTTAAATAAAATAATTTTGATTTTGATTTTTTGATTTTATAGTATGCGTTTAGGAATCAGGAGATTGTTTGTAACACTACTTATAACATACTTAAAATTCAGTATAGTATGCGTTTAGGACTTAGGAGATTATTTGTAACTCACCTTATAATATACTTAAACTACAGTATTTTATGCGTTTAGAACTCAGGAGATTGTTAGTAACACTCCTTATACCATACTTAAACTACAGTACAGTATGCGTTTAGGACTCAGGAGATTGGAAGTAACATACCTTAGAACATACTTAAATTACAGTATAGTATGCGTTTAAGACTCAGGTGATTGATAGTAACACTCCTTATAACATACTTCAACTACAGTATAGTATGCGTTTAGGACTCAGGAGATAGTTAGTAACACTCCTTATAACATACTTTAACTTCAGTATAGTCTGCGCTTAGGACTCAGAAGATTGTTAGAAACACTCCTTATAACATACTTAAACTAATGTATTATATGGGTTTAGGAATCAGGAGATTGGTAGTAACACTCCTTATAACATACATAAACTACAGTTTAGTATGCGTTTAGGACTCAGGAGATTGTGAGTAACACTCCTTATTACATACTTAAACTACAGTATAGTATGCGTTTAGGACTCAAGAGTTGGTTTTAACATTCCTTATAACATATTTAAACTAAAGTATAGTTTACGTTTAGGACATAGGAGATTGTTAGTAACTCTCCTTATAACATACTTAAACTACAGAATAGTTTGCGTTTGGGACTCAGGAGATTGTTAGTAACACTTTTTGTAACATACTTAAAGTACGGTATAGTAAGCGTTTAAGACTCAGGTGATTGATAGTAACACTCCTTATAACATACTTAAACTACAGAATAGTAAGCATTTAAGACTCAGGTGATTGGTAGTAACAGTCCCTATAACATACTTAAACTACACTCTTATATGCGTTTAGGACTTAGGAGATTGTTAGTAACTCTCCTTATGACATACTTAAACTTCAGTATAGTATGCGCTTAGTACTCAGGAGATAGTGCGTAACACTCCTTATAACATACTTAAACTACAGTATAGTAAGCGTTTAAGACTCAGGTGATTGATAGTAACACTCATTATAACATACTAAAACTACAGTATAGTATGCGTTTGGGACTCAGGAGATTGTTAGTAACACTCCTTATAACATACTTAAACTACAGTATATTATGCGTTTAGTACTTAGGAGATTGTTAGTAACTCTCCTTATAATATTCTTCAATTACAGTATAGTAGGCGTTTAGGACTCAGGAGATAGTGCGTAACACTCCTTATAACATACATAAACTAGAGTTTAGTATGCGTTTAGGACTCAGGAGATTGTGAGTAACAATCATTATAACATACTTAAACTACAGTATAGTATGCGTTTAGGACTGAGGAGTTGGTTTTAACATTCCTTATAACATACTTAAACTACACTCTAGTATAAGTTTAGGACTTGGGAGATTGTTAGTAACTCTCCTTATAACATACTTAAACTTTAGTATAGTATGCGCTTAGGACTCAGGAGATTGTTAGTAACACTCCTTATACCATACTTAAACTACAGTACAGTATGCGTTTAGGACTCAGGAGATTGGAAGTAACATACCTTAGAACATACTTAAATTACAGTATAGTATGCGTTTAGGACTCAGGAGATTTTTAGTAACACTCCTTATAACATACTTCAACTACAGTATAGTATGCGTTTAGGACTCAGGAGATAGTTAGTAACACTCCTTATAACATACTTAAACTTCAGTATAGTATGCGCTTAGGTCTCAGGAGATTGTTAGAAACACTCCTTATAACATACTTAAACTAATGTATTATATGGGTTTAGGAATCAGGAGATTGGTAGTAACACTCCTTATAACATACATAACTACAGTATAGTATGCGTTTAGGACTCAGGAGTTGGTTTTAACATTCCTTATAACATACTTAAACTACAGTATAGTATGCGTTTAGGACTCAGGTGATTGATAGTAACACTCCTTATAACATACTTCAACTACAGTATAGTATGCGTTTAGGACTCAGGAGATAGTTAGTAACACTCCTTATAACATACTTAAACTACAGTAAAGTATGCATTTATGACACAGGAGATCGTTAGTAACACACCTTGTAACATATTTAAAATAAAGTATAATTTACGTTTCGGACTTAGGAGATTGTTAGTAACTCTCCTTATAACATCCTTAAACTACAGAATAGTTTGCGTTTGGGACTCAGGAGATTGTTAGTAACACTCTTTGTAACATACTTAAAGTACAGTATAGTAAGCATTTAAGACTCAGGTGATTGATAGTAATACTCCTTATAACATACTTAAACTACAGAATAGTAAGCGTTTAAGACTTAGGTAATTGGTAGTAACACTCCTTATAACATACTTAAACTACACTCTTATATGCGTTTAGAACTTAGGAGATTGTTAGTAACTCTCTTTATGACATACTTAAACTTTAGTATAGTATGCGCTTAGGACTCAGGAGATAGTGCGTAACACTCCTTATAACATACTTAAACTACAGTATAGTAAGCGTTTAAGACTCAGGTGATTGATAGTAACACTCATTATAACATACTTAAACTACAGTATAGTATGCGTTTGGGACTCAGGAGATTGTTAGTAACACTCCTTATAACATACTTAAACTACAGTATATTATGCGTTTAGGACTTAGGAGATTGTTAGTAACTCTCCTTATAACATTCTTCAACTACAGTATAGTAGGCGTTTAGGACTCAGGAGATTGGTAGTAACACTCCTTATAACATACTTAAACTTCACTATAGTATGCGTTTAGGACTCAGGAGATAGTTAGTAACACTCCTTATAACATAATTAAACTACAGTATAGTATGCTTTTAGGACTCAGGAGATCGTGAGTGACTCTCCTTATAACATACTAAAACTACAGTATAGTATGCGTTTATGACTCAGGAGGTTGGTTTTAACATTCCTTATAACATACTTAAACTACATATAGTATGCGTTTAGGACTCAGGAGATCGGGAGTAACACTCCTTATAACATACTTTAACTACAGTATAGTATGCGTTTAGGACTCAGGAGATTGTTAGTACACTCCTTATTACATACTAAAACTACAGTATGGTATGCGTTTTGGACTAAGGAGATTGGTAGTAACACTCCTTATAACATACTTAAAATACAGAATATTATGCATTTAAGACTAACGAAATTGTTAGTAACTCTCCTTATAACATACTTCAACTAAAGTATAGTATGCGTTTAGGACTCAGGAGATCGTGAGTAAAACACCATACAACATGCTTAAACTAAAGTATAGTATGTGTTTAGGACTCAGAAGATTGGTAGTAACACTCCTTACAATATACTAAATCTACAGTATAGTATGCGTTTAGGACTCAGGAGATTAGTAAGAATATTCTTTATAACATACTTAAACTACAGTTATGATGCATTTAGGACTCAGGAGATTGTTAGTAACACACCTTATAACATACTGAAACTAAAGTATAGTTTACGTTTAGGACTCAGGAGAGTAGTAATGAACTCCTTATAACATACTAAAACTTCAGTTATGAATTAAGAACTCAGGAGATAGTTAGTAGCACTCCTTATAACATTCTTAAACTTCAGTATAGTAGGTGTTTAGGACTTAGGAGATTGTAAGTTACACTCCTTATAAAATACTTAAGTTTACAAGTTCCGCGTGGTAGGAACTTTGTACTAGGTAGAAAAAAACGATTTAAATGTATGTACAAAATATCTACTTAAATAAAATAATTTTGATTTTGATTTTTTGATTTTATAGTATGCGTTTAGGAATCAGGAGATTGTTTGTAACACTACTTATAACATACTTAAAATTCAGTATAGTATGCGTTTAGGACTTAGGAGATTATTTGTAACTCACCTTATAATATACTTAAACTACAGTATTTTATGCGTTTAGAACTCAGGAGATTGTTAGTAACACTCCTTATAGCATACTTAAACTACAGTACAGTATGCGTTTAGGACTCAGGAGATTGGAAGTAACATACCTTAGAACATACTTAAATTACAGTATAGTATGCGTTTAAGACTCAGGTGATTGATAGTAACACTCCTTATAACATACTTCAACTACAGTATAGTATGCGTTTAGGACTCAGGAGATAGTTAGTAACACTCCTTATAACATACTTTAACTTCAGTATAGTCTGCGCTTAGGACTCAGAAGATTGTTAGAAACACTCCTTATAACATACTTAAACTAATGTATTATATGGGTTTAGGAATCAGGAGATTGGTAGTAACACTCCTTATAACATACATAAACTACAGTTTAGTATGCGTTTAGGACTCAGGAGATTGTGAGTAACACTCCTTATTACATACTTAAACTACAGTATAGTATGCGTTTAGGACTCAAGAGTTGGTTTTAACATTCCTTATAACATATTTAAACTAAAGTATAGTTTACGTTTAGGACATAGGAGATTGTTAGTAACTCTCCTTATAACATACTTAAACTACAGAATAGTTTGCGTTTGGGACTCAGGAGATTGTTAGTAACACTTTTTGTAACATACTTAAAGTACGGTATAGTAAGCGTTTAAGACTCAGGTGATTGATAGTAACACTCCTTATAACATACTTAAACTACAGAATAGTAAGCATTTAAGACTCAGGTGATTGGTAGTAACAGTCCCTATAACATACTTAAACTACACTCTTATATGCGTTTAGGACTTAGGAGATTGTTAGTAACTATCCTTATGACATACTTAAACTTCAGTATAGTATGCGCTTAGTACTCAGGAGATAGTGCGTAACACTCCTTATAACATACTTAAACTACAGTATAGTAAGCGTTTAAGACTCAGGTGATTGATAGTAACACTCATTATAACATACTAAAACTACAGTATAATATGCGTTTGGGACTCAGGAGATTGTTAGTAACACTCCTTATAACATACTTAAACTACAGTATATTATGCGTTTAGTACTTAGGAGATTGTTAGTAACTCTCCTTATAATATTCTTCAATTACAGTATAGTAGGCGTTTAGGACTCAGGAGATAGTGCGTAACACTCCTTATAACATACATAAACTAGAGTTTAGTATGCGTTTAGGACTCAGGAGATTGTGAGTAACAATCATTATAACATACTTAAACTACAGTATAGTATGCGTTTAGGACTGAGGAGTTGGTTTTAACATTCCTTATAACATACTTAAACTACACTCTAGTATAAGTTTAGGACTTGGGAGATTGTTAGTAACTCTCCTTATAACATACTTAAACTTTAGTATAGTATGCGCTTAGGACTCAGGAGATTGTTAGTAACACTCCTTATACCATACTTAAACTACAGTACAGTATGCGTTTAGGACTCAGGAGATTGGAAGTAACATACCTTAGAACATACTTAAATTACAGTATAGTATGCGTTTAGGACTCAGGAGATTTTTAGTAACACTCCTTATAACATACTTCAACTACAGTATAGTATGCGTTTAGGACTCAGGAGATAGTTAGTAACACTCCTTATAACATACTTAAACTTCAGTATAGTATGCGCTTAGGTCTCAGGAGATTGTTAGAAACACTCCTTATAACATACTTAAACTAATGTATTATATGGGTTTAGGAATCAGGAGATTGGTAGTAACACTCCTTATAACATACATAAACTACAGTTTAGTATGCGTTTAGGACTCAGGAGTTGGTTTTAACATTCCTTATAACATACTTAAACTACAGTATAGTATGCGTTTAGGACTCAGGTGATTGATAGTAACACTCCTTATAACATACTTCAACTACAGTATAGTATGCGCTTAGGACTCAGGAGATAGTGCGTAACACTCCTTATAACATACTTAAACTACAGTATAGTAAGCGTTTAAGACTCAGGTGATTGATAGTAACACTCATTATAACATACTTAAACTACAGTATAGTATGCGTTTGGGACTCAGGAGATTGTTAGTAACACTCCTTATAACATACTTAAACTACAGTATATTATGCGTTTAGGACTTAGGAGATTGTTAGTAACTCTCCTTATAACATTCTTCAACTACAGTATAGTAGGCGTTTAGGACTCAGGAGATTGGTAGTAACACTCCTTATAACATACTTAAACTTCACTATAGTATGCGTTTAGGACTCAGGAGATAGTTAGTAACACTCCTTATAACACAATTAAACTACAGTATAGTATGCTTTTAGGACTCAGGAGATCGTGAGTGACTCTCCTTATAACATACTAAAACTACAGTATAGTATGCGTTTATGACTCAGGAGGTTGGTTTTAACATTCCTTATAACATACTTAAACTACATATAGTATGCGTTTAGGACTCAGGAGATCGGGAGTAACACTCCTTATAACATACTTTAACTACAGTATAGTATGCGTTTAGGACTCAGGAGATTGTTAGTACACTCCTTATTACATACTAAAACTACAGTATGGTATGCGTTTTGGACTAAGGAGATTGGTAGTAACACTCCTTATAACATACTTAAAATACAGAATATTATGCATTTAAGACTAACGAAATTGTTAGTAACTCTCCTTATAACATACTTCAACTAAAGTATAGTATGCGTTTAGGACTCAGGAGATCGTGAGTAAAACACCATACAACATGCTTAAACTAAAGTATAGTATGTGTTTAGGACTCAGAAGATTGGTAGTAACACTCCTTACAATATACTAAATCTACAGTATAGTATGCGTTTAGGACTCAGGAGATTAGTAAGAATATTCTTTATAACATACTTAAACTACAGTTATGATGCATTTAGGACTCAGGAGATTGTTAGTAACACACCTTATAACATACTTAAACTAAAGTATAGTTTACGTTTAGGACTCAGGAGAGTAGTAATGAACTCCTTATAACATACTAAAACTTCAGTTATGAATTAAGAACTCAGGAGATAGTTAGTAGCACTCCTTATAACATTCTTAAACTTCAGTATAGTAGGTGTTTAGGACTTAGGAGATTGTAAGTTACACTCCTTATGAAATACTTAAGTTTACAAGTTCCGCGTGGTAGGAACTTTGTACTAGGTAGAAAAAAACGATTTAAATGTATGTACAAAATATCTACTTAAATAAAATAATTTTGATTTTGATTTTTTGATTTTATAGTATGCGTTTAGGAATCAGGAGATTGTTTGTAACACTACTTATAACATACTTAAAATTCAGTATAGTATGCGTTTAGGACTTAGGAGATTATTTGTAACTCACCTTATAATATACTTAAACTACAGTATTTTATGCGTTTAGAACTCAGGAGATTGTTAGTAACACTCCTTATACCATACTTAAACTACAGTACAGTATGCGTTTAGGACTCAGGAGATTGGAAGTAACATACCTTAGAACATACTTAAATTACAGTATAGTATGCGTTTAAGACTCAGGTGATTGATAGTAACACTCCTTATAACATACTTCAACTACAGTATAGTATGCGTTTAGGACTCAGGAGATAGTTAGTAACACTCCTTATAACATACTTTAACTTCAGTATAGTCTGCGCTTAGGACTCAGAAGATTGTTAGAAACACTCCTTATAACATACTTAAACTAATGTATTATATGGGTTTAGGAATCAGGAGATTGGTAGTAACACTCCTTATAACATACATAAACTACAGTTTAGTATGCGTTTAGGACTCAGGAGATTGTGAGTAACACTCCTTATTACATACTTAAACTACAGTATAGTATGCGTTTAGGACTCAAGAGTTGGTTTTAACATTCCTTATAACATATTTAAACTAAAGTATAGTTTACGTTTAGGACATAGGAGATTGTTAGTAACTCTCCTTATAACATACTTAAACTACAGAATAGTTTGCGTTTGGGACTCAGGAGATTGTTAGTAACACTTTTTGTAACATACTTAAAGTACGGTATAGTAAGCGTTTAAGACTCAGGTGATTGATAGTAACACTCCTTATAACATACTTAAACTACAGAATAGTAAGCATTTAAGACTCAGGTGATTGGTAGTAACAGTCCCTATAACATACTTAAACTACACTCTTATATGCGTTTAGGACTTAGGAGATTGTTAGTAACTCTCCTTATGACATACTTAAACTTCAGTATAGTATGCGCTTAGTACTCAGGAGATAGTGCGTAACACTCCTTATAACATACTTAAACTACAGTATAGTAAGCGTTTAAGACTCAGGTGATTGATAGTAACACTCATTATAACATACTAAAACTACAGTATAGTATGCGTTTGGGACTCAGGAGATTGTTAGTAACACTCCTTATAACATACTTAAACTACAGTATATTATGCGTTTAGTACTTAGGAGATTGTTAGTAACTCTCCTTATAATATTCTTCAATTACAGTATAGTAGGCGTTTAGGACTCAGGAGATAGTGCGTAACACTCCTTATAACATACATAAACTAGAGTTTAGTATGCGTTTAGGACTCAGGAGATTGTGAGTAACAATCATTATAACATACTTAAACTACAGTATAGTATGCGTTTAGGACTGAGGAGTTGGTTTTAACATTCCTTATAACATACTTAAACTACACTCTAGTATAAGTTTAGGACTTGGGAGATTGTTAGTAACTCTCCTTATAACATACTTAAACTTTAGTATAGTATGCGCTTAGGACTCAGGAGATTGTTAGTAACACTCCTTATACCATACTTAAACTACAGTACAGTATGCGTTTAGGACTCAGGAGATTGGAAGTAACATACCTTAGAACATACTTAAATTACAGTATAGTATGCGTTTAGGACTCAGGAGATTTTTAGTAACACTCCTTATAACATACTTCAACTACAGTATAGTATGCGTTTAGGACTCAGGAGATAGTTAGTAACACTACTTATAACATACTTAAACTTCAGTATAGTATGCGCTTAGGTCTCAGGAGATTGTTAGAAACACTCCTTATAACATACTTAAACTAATGTATTATATGGGTTTAGGAATCAGGAGATTGGTAGTAACACTCCTTATAACATACATAAACTACAGTTTAGTATGCGTTTAGGACTCAGGAGTTGGTTTTAACATTCCTTATAACATACTTAAACTACAGTATAGTATGCGTTTAGGACTCAGGTGATTGATAGTAACACTCCTTATAACATACTTCAACTACAGTATAGTATGCGTTTAGGACTCAGGAGATAGTTAGTAACACTCCTTATAACATACTTAAACTACAGTAAAGTATGCATTTATGACACAGGAGATCGTTAGTAACACACCTTGTAACATATCTAAAATAAAGTATAATTTACGTTTCGGACTTAGGAGATTGTTAGTAACTCTCCTTATAACATCCTTAAACTACAGAATAGTTTGCGTTTGGGACTCAGGAGATTGTTAGTAACACTCTTTGTAACATACTTAAAGTACAGTATAGTAAGCATTTAAGACTCAGGTGATTGATAGTAATACTCCTTATAACATACTTAAACTACAGAATAGTAAGCGTTTAAGACTTAGGTAATTGGTAGTAACACTCCTTATAACATACTTAAACTACACTCTTATATGCGTTTAGAACTTAGGAGATTGTTAGTAACTCTCTTTATGACATACTTAAACTTTAGTATAGTATGCGCTTAGGACTCAGGAGATAGTGCGTAACACTCCTTATAACATACTTAAACTACAGTATAGTAAGCGTTTAAGACTCAGGTGATTGATAGTAACACTCATTATAACATACTTAAACTACAGTATAGTATGCGTTTGGGACTCAGGAGATTGTTAGTAACACTCCTTATAACATACTTAAACTACAGTATATTATGCGTTTAGGACTTAGGAGATTGTTAGTAACTCTCCTTATAACATTCTTCAACTACAGTATAGTAGGCGTTTAGGACTCAGGAGATTGGTAGTAACACTCCTTATAACATACTTAAACTTCACTATAGTATGCGTTTAGGACTCAGGAGATTGTTAGTACACTCCTTATTACATACTAAAACTACAGTATGGTATGCGTTTTGGACTAAGGAGATTGGTAGTAACACTCCTTATAACATACTTAAAATACAGAATATTATGCATTTAAGACTAACGAAATTGTTAGTAACTCTCCTTATAACATACTTCAACTAAAGTATAGTATGCGTTTAGGACTCAGGAGATCGTGAGTAAAACACCATACAACATGCTTAAACTAAAGTATAGTATGTGTTTAGGACTCAGAAGATTGGTAGTAACACTCCTTACAATATACTAAATCTACAGTATAGTATGCGTTTAGGACTCAGGAGATTAGTAAGAATATTCTTTATAACATACTTAAACTACAGTTATGATGCATTTAGGACTCAGGAGATTGTTAGTAACACACCTTATAACATACTTAAACTAAAGTATAGTTTACGTTTAGGACTCAGGAGAGTAGTAATGAACTCCTTATAACATACTAAAACTTCAGTTATGAATTAAGAACTCAGGAGATAGTTAGTAGCACTCCTTATAACATTCTTAAACTTCAGTATAGTAGGTGTTTAGGACTTAGGAGATTGTAAGTTACACTCCTTATGAAATACTTAAGTTTACAAGTTCCGCGTGGTGGGAACTTTGTACTAGGTAGAAAAAAACGATTTAAATGTATGTACAAAATATCTACTTAAATAAAATAATTTTGATTTTGATTTTTTGATTTTATAGTATTTGTTTAGGAATCAGGAGATTGTTTGTAACACTACTTATAACATACTTAAAATTCAGTATAGTATGCGTTTAGGACTTAGGAGATTATTTGTAACTCACCTTATAATATACTTAAACTACAGTATTTTATGCGTTTAGAACTCAGGAGATTGTTAGTAACACTCCTTATACCATACTTAAACTACAGTACAGTATGCGTTTAGGACTCAGGAGATTGGAAGTAACATACCTTAGAACATACTTAAATTACAGTATAGTATGCGTTTAAGACTCAGGTGATTGATAGTAACACTCCTTATAACATACTTCAACTACAGTATAGTATGCGTTTAGGACTCAGGAGATAGTTAGTAACACTCCTTATAACATACTTTAACTTCAGTATAGTCTGCGCTTAGGACTCAGAAGATTGTTAGAAACACTCCTTATAACATACTTAAACTAATGTATTATATGGGTTTAGGAATCAGGAGATTGGTAGTAACACTCCTTATAACATACATAAACTACGGTTTAGTATGCGTTTAGGACTCAGGAGATTGTGAGTAACACTCCTTATTACATACTTAAACTACAGTATAGTATGCGTTTAGGACTCAAGAGTTGGTTTTAACATTCCTTATAACATATTTAAACTAAAGTATAGTTTACGTTTAGGACATAGGAGATTGTTAGTAACTCTCCTTATAACATACTTAAACTACAGAATAGTTTGCGTTTGGGACTCAGGAGATTGTTAGTAACACTTTTTGTAACATACTTAAAGTACGGTATAGTAAGCGTTTAAGACTCAGGTGATTGATAGTAACACTCCTTATAACATACTTAAACTACAGAATAGTAAGCATTTAAGACTCAGGTGATTGGTAGTAACAGTCCCTATAACATACTTAAACTACACTCTTATATGCGTTTAGGACTTAGGAGATTGTTAGTAACTCTCCTTATGACATACTTAAACTTCAGTATAGTATGCGCTTAGTACTCAGGAGATAGTGCGTAACACTCCTTATAACATACTTAAACTACAGTATAGTAAGCGTTTAAGACTCAGGTGATTGATAGTAACACTCATTATAACATACTAAAACTACAGTATAGTATGCGTTTGGGACTCAGGAGATTGTTAGTAACACTCCTTATAACATACTTAAACTACAGTATATTATGCGTTTAATACTTAGGAGATTGTTAGTAACTCTCCTTATAATATTCTTCAATTACAGTATAGTAGGCGTTTAGGACTCAGGAGATAGTGCGTAACACTCCTAATAACATACATAAACTAGAGTTTAGTATGCGTTTAGGACTCAGGAGATTGTGAGTAACAATCATTATAACATACTTAAACTACAGTATAGTATGCGTTTAGGACTGAGGAGTTGGTTTTAACATTCCTTATAACATACTTAAACTACACTCTAGTATAAGTTTAGGACTTGGGAGATTGTTAGTAACTCTCCTTATAACATACTTAAACTTTAGTATAGTATGCGCTTAGGACTCAGGAGATTGTTAGTAACACTCCTTATACCATACTTAAACTACAGTACAGTATGCGTTTAGGACTCAGGAGATTGGAAGTAACATACCTTAGAACATACTTAAATTACAGTATAGTATGCGTTTAGGACTCAGGAGATTTTTAGTAACACTCCTTATAACATACTTCAACTACAGTATAGTATGCGTTTAGGACTCAGGAGATAGTTAGTAACACTCCTTATAACATACTTAAACTTCAGTGTAGTATGCGCTTAGGTCTCAGGAGATTGTTAGAAACACTCCTTATAACATACTTAAACTAATGTTTTATATGGGTTTAGGAATCAGGAGATTGGTAGTAACACTCCTTATAACATACATAAACTACAGTTTAGTATGCGTTTAGGCCTCAGGAGATTGTGAGTAACAATCATTATAACATACTTAAACTACAGTATAGTATGCGTTTAGGACTCAGGAGTTGGTTTTAACATTCCTTATAACATATTTAAACTACAGTATAGTATGCGTTTAGGACTCAGGAGATAGTTAGTAACACTCCTTATAACATACTTAAACTACAGTATAGTATGCATTTATGACACAGGAGATCGTTAGTAACACACCTTGTAACATATTTAAACTAAAGTATAATTTACGTTTAGGACTTAGGAGATTGTTAGTAACTCTCCTTATAACATACTTAAACTACAGAATAGTTTGCGTTTGGGACTCAGGAGATTGTTAGTAACACTCCTTATAACATACTTAAACTACAGAATAGTAAGCGTTTAAGACTTAGGTAATTGGTAGTAACACTCCTTATAACAAACTTAAACTACACTCTTATATGCGTTTAGGACTTAGGAGATTGTTAGTAACTCTCCTTATGACATACTTATACTTTAGTATAGTATGCGCTTTGGACTCAGGAGATAGTGCGTAACACTCCTTATAACATACTTAAACTACAGTATAGTAAGCGTTTAAGACTCAGGTGATTGATAGTAACACTCATTTTAACATACTTAAACTACAGTATAGTATGCGTTTAAGACTCAGGAGATTATTAGTAACTCTCCTTATAACATACATTAACTACAGTATAGTATGCATTTAGGACTCAAAAGATCGTGAGTAAAACACCTTATAACATACATAACCTAAAGTATAGTTTACGTTAAGGACTCATAAGACTAGTAATACACTCCTTATAACATTCTTAAAATTCAGTATAGTATGAGTTTAGAACTCAGAAGATTGATAGTAACTCTACCTATAACATACTTAAATTTCAGTATAGTAGGCGTTTATTACTCAGGAGATAGTAAGTTACACTCCTTTTAACATACTTAAACTACAGTATAGTATACGTTTAGGAATCAGGAGACTGTTAGTAACACTCCTTATAACATACTTAAACAACAGTATAGTATGCGTTTAGGACCCAGGAGATTGGTAGTAACACTCCTTATAACATACTTCATTTACAGTATAGTATGCGTTTCGGACTTAGGAGATTTGTTTGTTACTCTCCACATAATATACTTAAACTACAGTATAGTATGCGTTTAGGACTCAGGAGATTGTTAGCAACACTCCTTATAACATACTTAAACTAAAGTATAGTTTACGTTTAGGACTCAGGTGATTGGTAATACACACCTTATAACATAATTAAACTTCAGTATAGTATGAGTTTAGAACTCAGAAGATTGACAGTAACATTTCTTATAACATACTTGAACTTCAGTATAGTATTCGTTTAGGACTTAGGATATTGTTTGTAACTCTCCTTTTAATATACTTAAACTACAGTATATTATGCGTTTACTTTAGTATAGTATGAGTTTACAGTATAGTATACATTTGGGACTCAGGATATTTGTAGTAACATTCCTTATAACATACTTAAACTACAGTATATTATGCTTTTAGGACTCAGGAGATCATTAGTAACACACCTTATAAGATACTTAAACTAAAGTATAGTTTACGTTTAGGACTCAGGTGATTGGTAATACACACCTTATAACATAATTAAACTTCAGTATAGTATGAGTTTAGAACTCAGAAGATTGACAGTAACATTTCTTATAACATACTTGAACTTCAGTATAGTATTCGTTTAGGACTTAGGATATTGTTTGTAACTCTCCTTTTAATATACTTAAACTACAGTATATTATGCGTTTACTTTAGTATAGTATGAGTTTACAGTATAGTATACATTTGGGACTCAGGATATTTGTAGTAACATTCCTTATAACATACTTAAACTACAGTATATTATGCTTTTAGGACTCAGGAGATCATTAGTAACACACCTTATAAGATACTTAAACTAAAGTATAGTTTACGTTTAGGACTCAGGTGATTGGTAATACACACCTTATAACATAATTAAACTTCAGTATAGTATGAGTTTAGAACACAGAAGATTGACAGTAACATTTCTTATAACATACTTGAACTTCAGTATAGTATTCGTTTAGGACTTAGGATATTGTTTGTAACTCTCCTTTTAATATACTTAAACTACAGTATATTATGCTTTTAGGACTCAGGAGATTGTTAGTTACACTCCTTATAACATACTTAAACTACAGTATAGTATGCGTTTAGGACTCAGGAGATCGTGAGTAACACACCTTATAGCATACTTAAACTAAAGTAATGTATTGGTTTAGGACTCAAGAGATCGGTAGTAACACTCCTTATACCATACTTAATCTACACTATAGTATGCGTTTAGGACTCAGGAGATTGTTAGTAACACTCCTTATGACAAACTTAAACTACAGTATAGTATGCGATTAGGACTCAGGAGATTGTTAGTAACACTCCTTTTAACAAACTTTAACTAAATTATAGTTTACGTTAAGGACTCGAGATTGGTAATACACTCCTTATAACAAACTTAAACTACAGTATAGTATGCGTTTAGAACATAGGAGTTTGTATGAACACTCCTTATCACATACATACCCTACAGTATAGTATGCGTTTAGGACTCAGAAGATTGTTAGTAACACTCCTTATTATATACTTTATCTACAGTATAGTATGCATTTAGGACTCAGAAGATTGGTAGTAACACTCCTAATAACATACTTAAACTGCAGTATAGTATGCGTTTAGGACTCAGGAGATTGGTAATAACACTTCTTATAACATACTTAATCTACAGTATAGTTTGCGTTTGGGACTCAGGAGATTGTTAGTAACACTCCTTTTAACATACTTAAACTACAATATAGTAGGACTTAGGATATTTTTCTACAGGAGATCTACAGTATAGTTTGCGTTTGGGACTCAGGAGATTGTTTGTAACTCTCCTTATAACAAACTTTAACTTAATTATAGTTTACGTTAAGGACTCACGAGATTGGTATTAACACTCCTTATAACATACTTAAACTTCAGTATAGTAGGCGTTTAGGACTCAGGAGATTTTTAGTAACATTCCTTATAACATATTTAAACTTCAGTATTGTATGCGTTTGGGACCCAGGAGATTGTTATTAACACTCCTTATAACATATACCTTAACTACAGTATAGTATGCGTTTGGGACTCAGGAGATTGATGATATACTACTTATAACATAATCAAACTTTAGTATAGTATGAGTTTAGGTCTCAGAAGATTGATAGTAATACTTTTTATAATATACTTAAACTTCAGTATAGTATTCGTTTAGGACTCAGGAGATTGTTAGTAACACTCCTTATAACAAACTTTAACTAAATTATAGTTTACTTTAAGGACTCACGAGATTGGTAATACACTCCTTATAACATACTTAAACTTCAGTATAGTAGGCGTTTAGGACTCAGGAGATTTTTAGTAACATTCCTTATAACATATTTAAACTTCATTATTGTATGCGTTTGGGATCCAGGAGATTGTTATTAACACTCCTTATAACATACCTTAACTACAGTATAGTACAATACAATACAATACAATACAATACATTTATTCAAAAAACAACACATTACAAAGTTGAGTACACACAAACAAACATGACAAAGGAAAAAAAGATAAACAAGAAATAAAATAAAATAAGAGAATAACAAGAAAAAGAAAAAAGAAAACTCACTTAAATATCCTAATTACAATAGTATGCGTTTGGGACTCAGTAGATTGATGGTATACTACTTATTACATAATCAAACTTTAGTATAGTATGAGTTTAGGTCTCAGAAGATTGATAGTAACACTTTTTATAATATACTTAAACTACAGTATAGTATTCGTTTAGGACTTAGGAGATTGTTTGTAACTCTCCTTTTAATATGCTTAAACTACAGTATAGTAGGCGTTTAGTACTCAGGAGATTGTTAGTAACACTCCTTATAACATACTTAAACTACAGTATAGTATGCGTTTAGGACTCAGGAGATCGTGAGTAACACACCTTATAACATACTTAAACTAAAGTATAGTATTGGTTTAGGACTCAAGAGATTGGTAGTAACACTCCTTATAACAAAATTTAACTACAGTATAGTATTCGTTTAAGACTCAGGAGATTGATAGTAACACGGCTTATAACATACTTAAATTACAGTATATTATGCATTTAGGACTCAGGAGATCGTGAGTAACACACCTTATAACATACTTAAACTAAAGTAAAAGGAGAGTTACAAACACTTCCCGAAACGTTGAGTGTAGTCCCACGTGGTTGGGACTGTGTACTAGGTAAAAAAAATATTGACGATTTAATAGCTTGTGTAAAGCATCTACTTAAATAAAAATCATTTTGAGTTTTTTGAGTATAGTATTGGTTTAGGACTCAAGAGATTGGTAGTAACATTCCTTATAACATACTTAAACTACAGTATAGTATGCGTTTAGGACTCAAAAGATTGTTAGTAACACTCCATATAATATATTTTATCTACAGTATAGTATGCATTTAGGACTCAGGAGATTAATAGTAACACTCCTAATTACATACTTAAACTACAGTATAGTATGAGTTTAGGACTCAGAAGATTGATGGTAACACTTCTTATAACATTCTTAAACTTCAGTATAGTAGGTGTTTCGGACTCAGGAGATTTTAAGTAACATTCCTTATAACATATTTAAACTTCAGTATAGTATGCATTTAGGACTCAGGAGATTGTTAGTAACACTCCTTATAACATACTTAAACTACAGTATAGTATGCGGTTGGGACTCAGGAGATTGGTATTAACACTCCTTATAACATACTTTAACTACAGTATATTATGCGTTTAGAACTTAGGGGATTGTTAGTAACACTCTTTATAACATACTTTATCTACAGTATAGTAGGCGTTTAGGACTTTGGAGATTGTTTGTAACTCTCCTTATAATATGCTTAAACTTCAGTATAGTATGAGTTTGGAACTCAGGAGATAGTTAGTAACACTCCTTATAACATACTTAAACTTCAGTATACTATGCGCTTAGGACTCAGGAGATTGTTTGTAACACTTCCTATAACATACTTAAACTACTGTATACTATTCGTTTGGGACCCAGGATATTGTTAGTAACACTCCTTATAACATACTTAAACTAAGTATAGTATGCGTTTGGGACTCAGGAGATTGGTGATACACTCCTTATAACATACTAAAACTTTAGTATAGTATGAGTTTAGGACTCAGAAGATTTATAGTAACACTCCTTATAACATACTTATACTACAGTATAGTATGCATTTAGGACCCACGAGATTGTTAGTAACACTCCTTGTTACATACTTAATGTACAGTGTAGTATGCGTTTACGACTTTGGAGATTGTTAGTAACTCTCCTTATTACATACTTAAACTACAGTATAGTATGCATTTAGGACTTAGGAGTTTGTAAGTAACTCTCCTTATATATACTTAAACTACAGTACAGTATGCTTTAGGACTTAGGAGATTGGTTATAACATTCCTTATAACATACTTAAACTGCAGTATATTATGCATTTAGGACTCAGGAGATCATTAGTAACACACCTTGTATGATACTTAAACTTAAGTATAGTTTTCGTTTAGGACTCAGGTGATTGGTAATACACTACTTATAACATACTTAAACTTCAGTATATTATGAGTTTAGAACTCAGAAGATTGATAGTAACACTCCTTATAACATACTTAAACTTCAGTATAGTAGGTGTTTAGGACTCAGGAGATTGTAAGTAACACTCCTTATAACAAACTTTAACTACAGTATAGTATTCGTTTAAGACTCAGGAGATTGATAGTAACACTGCTTATAACATACTTAAACTAGTATGCGTTTAGGACTCAGGAGATCGCGAGTAACACACCTTATAACATACTTAAACTAATGTGTAATATTGGTTTAGGACTCAAGGGATTGGTATTAACACTCCTTATAACATACTTAAACTACACTATAGTCTGCGTTTAGGACTCAGGAGATTGTTTGTAACACTCCTTATGACATAATTAATCTACAGTATAGTATGCGTTTAGAACTCAGGAGATTGGTAGTAACACTCCTTGTTACATACTTAATGTACAGTGTAGTATGTATTTACGACTTAGGAGATTATTAGTAACTCTCCTTATTACATACTTAAACTTCAGTATAGTATGCATTTAGGACTTAGGAGACTGTAAGTAACTCTCCTTATATATACTTAAACTACAGTACAGTATGCGTTTAGGACTTAGGAGATTGGTTTTAACATTCCTTATAACATACTTAAACTACAGTGTAGTATGCGTTTAGGACTCAGGAGATCGTGAGTAACACTTCTTATGACAAACTTAAACTTCAGTATAGTATGCCTTTAGGACTCAGGAAATTGGTAGTAACACTCCTTATAACATACTTAAACTGCAGTATATTATGCATTTAGGACTCAGGAGATCATTAGTAACACACCTTGTATGATACTTAAACTAAAGTATAGTTTTCATTTAGGACTCAGGTGATTGGTAATACACTCCTTATAACATACTTAAACTTCAGTATAGTATGAGTTTAGAACTCAGAAGATTGATAGTAACACTCCTTATAACATACTTAAACTTCAGTATAGTAGGTGTTTAGGACTCAGGAGATTGTAAGTTACACTCCTTATAACAAACTTTAACTACAGTATAGTATTCGTTTAAGACTCAGGAGATTGATAGTAACACTGCTTATAACATACTTAAACTAGTATGCGTTTAGGACTCAGGAGATCGCGAGTAACACACCTTATAACATACTTAAACTAATGTGTATTATTTGTTTAGGACTCAAGAGATTGGTAGTAACACTCCTTATAACATACTTAAACTACACTATAGTCTGCGTTTAGGCCTCAGGAAATTGTTTGTAACACTCCTTATGACATAATTAATCTACAGTTTAGTATGCGTTTAGAACTCAGGAGATTGTATGAACACTCCTTATAATATACTTAAACTTCAGTATAGTACGCGTTTAGGACTCAGGAAATTTTTAGTAACATTCCTTATAATATACTTTATCTACAGTATAGTATGCATTTAGGACTCAGGAGATTGTTAGTAACACTCCTTATAACATACTTAAACTTCAGTATTGTATGCGTTTAGAACTCATGAGATTGGTAGTAACACTGCTTATAACATACTTAATCTACCATATAGTATGCGTTTAGGACTCAGGAGATCGTTAGTAACACACCTTATTACATACTTAATCTAAAGTATAGTATGCGTTTAGGACTCAGGAGATTGGTAGTTACACTCCTAATTACATACTTAAACTACAGTATAGTGCGGCGAGGCGGCTTGCCTGGAGCCGTCGCCCGTCGACAGAATAAGAGGAGGTACAGAATATTTTATTAATGTCGTTGAGTAATTAAATTCTTACTGCCACTTAAATGATGTTTTATTTCCAGAATAACGACCTTTTACAATTATAATCAAGATTAAACTTTTATTCTAAGAACTATGGAATATTAACATGGAACATTAAGGGCTGGAAATACAGGAGTTACAATTCTATTACAAATTCGAATACAAAGGATAGGTATAAAAACGAGAAGATGAGAGATGTAAAGGTGAAAATGAGTCAATTCTCCTGTGCCTGCCAAAAGATATTCGAAATTTGAATATTTGAATATAATGATCGATTATACGAGCAGGTTACGATGGGATATTGTGGGATTATGTGAAGTCCGAAGAGAGGGTGAGGACACCATGATCCTTAAGTCCGGAAACCTGCTCTATTTCCGGGAGGGCGACCAACTGTCCCAGGGTGGTGTCGGGTGTCGGGTTTATTGTCCACAAGTCCCTAGTCAACAACGTGGTCCAGGTCGAGAGTGTTTCGACGAGGTTAGCGTACCTTATACTCAGAATCACCAAACGGTATTCGCTGAAGGTCATACAGGTATATGCGCCGACCGCGGAACACCCCGACGAAGAGGTGGAGGCTATGTATGAGGATATCTCCAGAGCCATACATAGCTCCAGGACACATTTAACCGTTGTGATGGGGGACTTCAACGCGAAACTAGGCAAACGAAGGGACAACGAGCTGAGAGTGGGGAAATTTGGATACGGAGAGAGGAATGCGCGGGGTCAGCTGCTGGCTGGCTTTATGGAGAAGGAGGGCCTCTTCATGATGAACTCCTTCTTCAAAAAGCCAAAACAGCGCAAGTGGACATGGCTGCATCCCAGTGGCGTAGTAAAAAATGAGATTGACTTCATCTTGTCGACAAAAAGGCAAATATTCAATGATGTCTCTGTGATCAACTCGCTGAAGACAGGAAGCGATCACCGAATGGTAAGAGGCACATTGAATCTAAAAACAAAGCTAGAAAGATGTCGACTGATGAAGTCCACGCTCCGACCAGCGCCTATCCAACTCCAAAACCCCGAAAGCTTTCAACTCGAGTTGCACAACCGCTTCGAATGCCTAGGAGAATGCGAAAATGTGGACAATTATAACGACAGGTTCATGGAAATTGTCCAAACGGCTGGGAATAAGGCCTTCAAAACCGGCCGTTTAAAAAGAACATCTCGTATCTCGGACCTCACCAGCAAGCTCATGGAGGAAAGACGAAGCCTGATTCTGAAACCTCTGAAGATGCTTGTCAGTATCGGCGACTAAACAGACAGATCTCCAAGTCCTTGACCCGTGATATACGCCAATTTAATACCAACCGTATTAAAGAGGCTATCGAGCGCAATAAAGGGTCAAAAGTATTCGCAAGGGATCTGTCTGCTGGTCAAAGCCAACTGACAAAGCTGAAGACCGAGGATGGCAGAGTCGTGTCGTCCAAGCCCGAGCTGTTGGAAGAGGTTGAGAAATTCTACGGACAATTATACATGACTACACGCTTACCTGTCAGCAATCTGGCTGAAGACCCGAGAGCCAGATTGTCCCGACACTATACCGAAGATATCCCAGACGTCAGCCTGTGCGAGATTAGAATGGCTCTCAAACAGCTTAAGAACAACAAGGCACCGGGTGATGATGGAATTACGGCTGAGCTTCTGAAAGCAGGTGGAGAACCGGTACTTATAGCTCTTCAGAAGCTATTTAATTCCGTCATGCTCGAGGGACGAACGCCTACAGCATGGCACAGGAGTGTGGTGGTGCTCTTCTTCAAGAAGGGTGATAAGTCTCTGCTGAAGAATTACAGACCCATCTCACTCCTGAGCCATGTCTACAAGCTGTTTTCGAGAGTCATTACGAATCGTCTCGCACGCAGGTTTGACGACTTCCAGCCTCCCGAACAAGCCGGTTTCCGAAAAGGCTTCAGTACCATAGACCACATACATACGCTGCGGCAGATTATACAGAAGACCGAAGAGTATAATCGGCCACTATGCTTGGCGTTTGTGGACTATGAGAAAGCCTTTGATTCGATCGAGACCTGGGCTGTGTTGCAGTCTCTCCAACGGTGCCAAATTGATTATCGATACATCGAAGTGTTGAAGTGCTTGTATGAAAACGCCACCATGTCGGTCCACCTCCAGGATCAGAATTGGAAACCTATCCGGCTGCAGCGTGGGGTGAGACAGGGAGACGTTATATCTCCGAAACTGTTCACCGCTGCACTGGAAGACGTTTTCAAGCTTCTGGACTGGAGAGGACTCGGCATTAACATCAATGGCGAGTACATCACTCACCTTCGATTTGCTGACGATATCGTGATCCTGGCTGAGACCTTGGAAGACCTAGGCGCAATGCTCGAAGGACTTAGTAGAGTCCCTATCTATCTATCTATCTATCTATCCTTATAACATACTTAAAGTACAGAATAGTATGAGTTTAGGACTCAGGAGATTGTTAGTAACACTCCTTATAACATACTTAAACTACAGTATTAGTCCAGTCATCGAGGAGGTTGAGGTATGCATTAACTCCTCTGTCCGTAAAACTTTGCAGTATGATTAAGTAGATTCCATAGATGAGGTGTGACAAGGTATCCCGGAGATGTATGTTTTGGAAGTAGGTATTTTATACCTAAACATGAATATTGCTAATAACTCTTACCGAATAATTTCTCAATCTATTATTCCAACGCGATATGTTAGTGCTAGTTTGTTATTATATGTATGTAAAACTGTCCAAAACTTTTTCGAACTTTTTAACTTCGATATTTATCAAAATTTGTTATTTTGCTATAATTACCAAGGTATAATTTCTCGGTTAATTTTTATTTTTTACTATGGTTTTATACCTCATAAGACTTTTCTATGTGTAAGTATCCAAAACATTTTCCTATAGCAACGTAATGTTATAGTTTCCGTAAAAATGCTCACGGCTCATAATTTCTCAGTCCAGTTTTATTCCTTTAGAAGTCACAATTTACAGAAGTAAACAGTTTTTTAAAACTATCCAATGAAATTTCGGCAAAATAGTAGTTTTAGAATTTCTTTAGATAATACGTTTATTAAACATTTACGGCTCACGGGGCGGCGGCGAACGTAGACGCGATGCGCGCGGCATCCGCTCAAGGTCAGACAATGACGCGATACATACATCTACATTCATTTGAAAAACATTCGATATACTTTGCTTTGCTAGGAAGGGTGCCGATATTTTTTTACTGTAAAGGATAAAGAGTTTAGATTTTTCCTTGACTATTGAATATGTGTAACTAATATATATATACAGGGTGTAAGGGTCAGGTTTCCGAAAACTTTAAGGGCTTGCTCAGTAGATGAAACTGAACAACTTTCCACAAGAATTTTTTTCAGGAAACGAAAATAAAAATCGGCTTTGAATTATAAACTTGATTGGACAGTTTGTATGGTGAAGCCGATTTTTATTTTCGTTTCCTGAAAAAAATTCTTGTGGAAAGTTGTTCAGTTTCATCTACTGAGCAAGCCCTTAAAGTTTTCGGAAACCTGACCCTTACACCCTGTATATATATATTAGTTTTTTTTTTATTTGGGGGTAAAGGGGTATAGGACCAGGAGGGCCCTATTGGATCACTGCGACCTGGGTAGATCTATTGTGATCACTGCCCCTGTTAAATTATATCCTCAAGGCCAATAGTTCTAATGAACTGTAGGATGCACTTGGGATCGAGTTCCCTAATGACCTCTGGAGTTACCATCGGTCCACCTAGAGATCGGCTTCTGGCTTGGACCAGTGCCTCGCACTCGCAGAGTATATGAAGAGGAGTTTCCTCTTCCTCGAGGCAGAATCGGCACTCGTCCGTATCTGCAAGCTGCATTTGATAGAGATGTTTGTTAAGCTTGCAGTGGCCAGTTAGAGTTCTGACTAGAATCCTAAGTCCAGGCCTAAGAAGTCGTAGTGCTCTAGACGTGTGTTCCCGCGAAAAACCAGATATGAGCGCTTTCGAATGCTTTTGGCCTGGGGCACTAGCCCAGAGTGTTCTACTCTGTTCCTTAGCCCATTCCTGCAGCATTCTTCTTCCGGTGCAACGAGGCACTCCCACTATTGGTTCGGGTCCAATAGCTGGTGCCTCCGCTCCGTTTCTAGCTAGCTCATCTGCTATTTCGTTCCCCTTGATGCCACTGTGCCCAGGCACCCAACATAAGGTGACTTTGTTGTGCCTTCCTAGCTGATTAAGTGCATTGGCGCACTCAAGGGTAAGTTTTGAATCATTGTATATATAAGGTGCTTCCAAAATATATGCCACCGCTGCAATGGGAGTAAGAGTCATGCATATAGATTACAATAGTAAAAAAAAATTCGTGCCCCGGAGTCGTTAAATTGATTTGGGAGACTAAACAATTTTTTTTTACTTTGATTCAATTTCGCACAACACGGTCCGTCAAGTACGTACGCTCCGTCATGAAGTCATGAATGAACTCGATGTCATTTCATTGAATGAAAGCAACGCACGCTCGTAGGTATCTCTTTTTACAGGTTAATTTAGTGAACAGCTGATTGTCTTTAAATTAAATGTAGAGCAGAATAAACAAACTTACCAGTTATTAAAACGGCTTATTCACGTAACAAGGCGATAAACTTACCATCGCACTTTGACAGGCTTTGAACTGTTAAATTACGTACTTGTAATGTATCTGTAAAAAGTTTAGGTAGGTAAGGCATCTACTCAAGAGTAGATGCGTAAAATTAAAAAGAACGTGTATTACAGTAAGTAACTTGGCGTGTTTCTAAGTTCATCACCTTATTTACAAGGATTTGCACAACACAACACTGGTGGCTGGCTGACTCACACCAAACCTCTGTTCATACGGGTTTACGGCAAACGCAGGGATGTTATTTGCACTCGCGGTAGTAGAGTGTCAATCACCTTATTTATAAGCTATTTCACAACACAACAAAGTTTTACATCAGTTTTACAACACAGTAAAGTTCTCGAGTGGTGACTGCGCACTGGAATACGCAGTGTGGGCAGGCCCCCGACTCGGTGGACCGACGAAGACCTGGTGAAGGTTGCGGAAAGCCGCTGGATGCGAGCCGCACAGAACCGGTCGGTGTGGAAATCCTTGGGGGAGGCCTTAGTCCAGCAATGGACGTTTTTCGGTTGATGATGATGACACAACACAACACTGGTGGCTGACTCTTATACCAAAACTTTGCTCATACAGGTTTACGGCATGCGCAGGGATGTTATTGCACTCGCGATCAGAGGGTATCGCGGTAGCAGAGTATCATTTCAAGATACTTTTGATTCGTATGTACGTCTGGGTGACATCGTTATCTCACTCGCGGATGGGGGCGCAGGCGGTGCAAAACGTTCGCGTCACGCCTGCGCGTCACCGCTGCGCATAGCGAACTGAACTCTGACCTGTACGAAGGGCGCGCGGGCGCCAACCGCCCCCGCCCGCCGGGTCGCGCCCCGCTCCCGAGTGAGTATGCGAAAGGGGTGCGGACAGATCAAAGCCTTTTGTAGCATGACACAAGTGCCGAATTTGTTTGATGTCTAGCCGCAACGTCGGAGCGTTTAAGCATGTTTTCGCGCGCCTGGTTTCATTCAACACAATACCGGGATGGCTTAATAAAGTAAAGCAATTTATTTTTATGATTGTTATTTTTTTGTATGGAAAAAAAAAGAATAGTTTCCGGACATGAATGCCTCATTTTCGTGATCACTATACATGATACTTTCTCCCATTTCAGCCGTGGCATATATTTTAGAAGCACCCTATATTAGTTACACATATTCAATAGTCAAGGAAAAATCTAAACTCTTTATCCTTTACAGTAAAAAAATATCGGCACCCTTCCTAGCAAAGCAAAGTATATCGAATGTTTTTCAAATGAATGTAGATGTATGTATCGCGTCATTGTCTGACCTTGAGCGGATGCCGCGCGCATCGCGTCTACGTTCGCCGCCGCCCCGTGAGCCGTAAATGTTTAATAAACGTATTATCTAAAGAAATTCTAAAACTACTATTTTGCCGAAATTTCATTGGATAGTTTTAAAAAACTGTTTACTTCTGTAAATTGTGACTTCTAAAGGAATAAAACTGGACTGAGAAATTATGAGCCGTGAGCATTTTTACGGAAACTATAACATTACGTTGCTATAGGAAAATGTTTTGGATACTTACACATAGAAAAGTCTTATGAGGTATAAAACCATAGTAAAAAATAAAAATTAACCGAGAAATTATACCTTGGTAATTATAGCAAAATAACAAATTTTGATAAATATCGAAGTTAAAAAGTTCGAAAAAGTTTTGGACAGTTTTACATACATATAATCCGAGCGTAGCAAGTGAGTGATTTAAAGGCACGAGACATATAAATGACCTGCTTTCGTGTTAAACATACAACTTTCGAACAGCGTGAAAAGCAAAATCGTAGTTGATTAAATTTTCTTTGAAGACAATATAGTTTTTTATTATAATGTTTTTAATTTAGACTCAAAATTTTAGAGGTTGCGTTCGGAAACTGCGCTACTTAACATTTTTAAAAAAACCCAAGATGCAACACAAACATGATATTTTTAAGTAAGCGATATTCATGTTTACTAGTAGGTAAG
Source organism: Coleophora deauratella (assembly GCA_958295455.1). Taxonomy (NCBI): domain Eukaryota; kingdom Metazoa; phylum Arthropoda; class Insecta; order Lepidoptera; family Coleophoridae; genus Coleophora; species Coleophora deauratella. The sequence goes on along the minus strand of OY282403.1, from coordinate 5,318,485 downwards.
TACATATTTATTTTAAATATTACGTCTTTAAAAATGCAATAACAGAATTTATAAACTTAAATTTCATTAAATAACATATAACATTGTAAGCCTATGAGTTAAAACGCTTGGTACTTCAAAATGAGTTTCTGATCGAACCATCGCTCATATTTTTTTCAGCGCCGCGTGAAAGGTGTTGTTCGAAATTCGAATCACTTTTTCTCACGCTCAAAGCAAAAACAACTTTTGCTGCGAGTTTTCAGGGACCAAAGGCACTCTTTTCATGCTGGACAGATGAAAAACTATTTATTAATCTGTTAACTCAAAGCAGCTTTTTGCTGCGAATGTTAGTTAAAGTGTTCGAATTTCGAACACCAGCTTTTATCACTATCGTGTAAAGTTTTCTAGCTGGTAGAGGTGAAAAATTGTATGTTAAAACAACAACTTTCTACAACTACTCATGAATCTGAACAAATTTCCCGCAAAAAAAATTTTGGTTTCCTCATACTAATTGATCAAATGAGCTTCCAAATTTGTATGGGAAATCAAATTCGATTTGCATGAAAACCCCACGTCAGCGGCGGATGTCGTCATAGCAAAAAAAACATCGGGCTGCACAGATGTATTGACTGAGATACGTTTGGAATCTGTTGGTAGGTGGGGACGATTTTTTTGTGTAGTCCTTTTCTCTAAAAAAATATTAAGATTCGCATCCGCGGATAAGCCTTTAAATATCCGCATCCGCGGATTTCAAAGGCTCTGCATCCGCAACCATCTTGTACGATCACTTGTCCTATCCGAGCACTTGACCGAGCACTCGCCCGAGCACTTGACCGAGCACTTGCCCAAGCACTTTACCGAGCACTTGACCGAGCATTCGCCCAAGCACTCGCCCAAGCACTTGACCGAGCACTTCACCGAGCACTTGTCGGAGCACTTGACCGAGCACTTGCCCAAGCACTTGACTAAGCACTAGATCGAGCACTCGCCCAAGCACTTGAACGAGCACTTGACCGAACACTCGCCCAAGCACTTGATCGAGCACTCGCCCAAGCACTTGACCGATCACTTGACCGAGCAGTGCCCAAGCACTTGGCCGAGCACTTGACCGAGCACTCGCCCAGTATTTGACCGAGCACTTGGCCGAGCACTTGCCAAAGCACTCACCCAAGCACTTGACCGAGAACTTGACCGAGCACTCGTCCGAGCACTCGACCGAGCACTCGTCCGAGCACTCGCCCGAGAACTTGTGCGCTTGTACTCACCCGAGCACTAGACCGAGCACTCGCCCAAGCACTTAACCGATCACTTGACCGAGAACTCGCCCAAGCACTTGACCGAGCACTTGACCGAGCACTCGCCCAGCAGTTGACCGAGCACTTGACAAAGCACTCACCCAAGCACTCGACCGAACACTTGACTGAGCACTTGACTAAGCACTTGGCCGAGCACTTGAAAAAGCACTCACCCAAGCACTTGACCGAGCATTTAAACGAGCACTCGCCCGAGCACTTGTGCGCTTGTACGAGCACTTGTCGGTGCAGTTGTCCAAGCACTTGCTTGTCCGAGCACTTGTGCTCTTGTACGAGCACTTGTCGGAGCAATTGTACGAGCACTTGTACGAACACTCAAATCAGGTTGACAATTATAGATCTATTTCAAAAGTAAAGCTCGCAAAGTGCTCGTACAAGTGCACGTACAAGCGCACAAGTGCTCAGACAAGTGCTCAATTGCCCGGTCATACAAGTGCTCGGGCGAGTGCTCAGTCAAGTGCTCGGGCGAGTGCTCGGGCGAGTGCAAGCGCACAAGTTATGGGGCGAGTGCTCGGGCGAGTGCTCGGGCGAGTGCTCGGTCAAGTGCTCAGGCGAGTGCTCGGTCAAGTGTTCGGTCGAGTGCTTAGGTGAGTGCTCGGGCGAGTGCTCGGTCGAGTGCTCGGGCGATTGCTCTGTCAAGTACTCGGGCGAGTGCTCGGTCGAGTGCTCGGTCAAGTGCTCGGGCGAGTGCTCGGGCGAGTGCTCGGTCAAGTGTTCGGTCGAGTGCTCGGTCAAGTGCTCGGGCGAGTGCTCGGTCAAGTGCTCGGGCAAGTGCTCGGGCAAGTGTTCGGGCGAGTGCTCGGTCAAGTGTTCGGGCAAGTGCTCGGGCAAGTGTTCGGGCGAGTGCTCGGTCAAGTGCTCGGTCGAGTGCTCGGTCAAGTGCTCGGTCGAGTGCTCCGTCAAGTGTTTGGGTGAGTGCTCGGTCAAGTGCGAGTGCTCGGTCAAGTGCTCGGGCGAGTGTTCGGTCAAGTGCTCGGTCAAGTGCTCAGGCGAGTGCTCGGTCAAGTGTTCGGTCGAGTGCTCGGTCAAGTGCTTGGGTGAGTGCTCGGTCAAGTGCTCGGGCGAGTGCTCTGTCAAGTGCTCGGACTAGTGCTCGTTCAAGTGCGAGTGCTCAGTCAAGTGCTCGGCTGAGTGCTCGGTCAAGTGTTCGGTCGAGTGCTCGGGCGAGTGCTCGGTCAAGTGTTCGGTCGAGTGCTCCGTCAAGTGTTTGGGTGAGTGCTCGGTCAAGTGCGAGTGCTCGGTCAAGTGCTCGGGCGAGTGTTCGGTCAAGTGCTCGGTCAAGTGCTCAGGCGAGTGCTCGGTCAAGTGCTCGGTCGAGTGCTCGGGCGAGTGCTCGGTCAAGTGTTCGGTCGAGTGCTCGGTCAAGTGCTCAGGCGAGTGCTCGGTCAAGTGTTCGGGCAAGTGCACGGGCAAGTGTTTGGGCGAGTGCTCGGTCAAGTGTTCGGTCGAGTGCTCGGGCGAGTGCTCTGTCAAGTGCTCGGGCGAGTGCTCGGTCGAGTGCTCGGTCAAGTGCTCGGTCGAGTGCTCGGGCGAGTGCTCGGTCAAGTGTTCGGTCAAGTGCTCAGGCGAGTGCTCGGTCAAGTGTTCGGTCGAGTGCTCCGTCCAGTGTTTGGGTGAGTGCTCGGTCAAGTGCGAGTGCTCGGTCAAGTGCTCGGGCGAGTGTTCGGTCAAGTGCTCGGGCGAGTGTTCGGTCAAGTGCTCGGTCAAGTGCTCAGGCGAGTGCTCGGTCAAGTGTTCGGTCGAGTGCTCGGTCAAGTGCTCGGTCGAGTGCTCCGTCAAGTGTTTGGGTGAGTGCTCGGTCAAGTGCGAGTGCTCGGTCAAGTGCTCGGGCGAGTGTTCGGTCAAGTGCTCGGTCAAGTGCTCAGGCGAGTGCTCGGTCAAGTGTTCGGTCGAGTGCTCGGTCAAGTGCTTGGGTGAGTGCTCGGTCAAGTGCTCGGGCGAGTGCAAGCGCACAAGTTATGGGGCGAGTGCTCGAGCGAGTGCTCGGTCAAGTTCTCAGGCGAGTGCTCGGTCAAGTGTTCAGTCGAGTGCTCGGTCAAGTGCTCGGTCGAGTGCTCCGTCAAGTGTTTGGGTGAGTGCTCGGTCAAGTGCGAGTGCTCGGTCAAGTGCTCGGGCGAGTGTTCGGTCAAGTGCTCGGTCAAGTGCTCAGGCGAGTGCTCGGTCAAGTGTTCGGTCGAGTGCTCGGTCAAGTGCTTGGGTGAATGCTCGGTCAAGTGCTCGGGCGAGTGCTCTGTCAAGTGCTCGGACTAGTGCTCGTTCAAGTGCGAGTGCTCAGTCAAGTGCTCGGGCGAGTGCAAGCGCACAAGTTATGGGGCGAGTGCTCGAGCGAGTGCTCGGTCAAGTTCTCGGGCGAGTGCTCGGTCAAGTGCTTGGGCGAGTGCTCGGTCAAGTGTTCGGTCAAGTGCTCGGTCAAGTGTTCGGTCAAGTGCTCGGGTGAGTGCTCGGTCAAGTATTCGGTCGAGTGCTCGGGCGAGTGCTCTGTCAAGTGCTCGGGCGAGTGCTCGGTCGAGTGCTCGGTCAAGTGCTCGGTCGAGTGCTCGGGCGAGTGTTCGGTCAAGTGTTCGGTCGAGTGCTCGGTCAAGTGCTCAGGCGAGTGCTCGGTCAAGTGTTCGGTCGAGTGCTCCGTCAAGTGTTTGGGTGAGTGCTCGGTCAAGTGCGAGTGCTCGGTCAAGTGCTCGGGCGAGTGTTCGGTCAAGTGCTCGGTCAAGTGCTCAGGCGAGTGCTCGGTCAAGTGCTCGGTCGAGTGCTCGGGCGAGTGCTCGGTCAAGTGTTCGGTCGAGTGCTCGGTCAAGTGCTCAGGCGAGTGCTCGGTCAAGTGTTCGGTCGAGTGCTCCGTCAAGTGTTTGGGTGAGTGCTCGGTCAAGTGCGAGTGCTCGGTCAAGTGCGAGTGCTCGGTCAAGTGCTCGGGCGAGTGTTCGGTCAAGTGCTCGGTCAAGTGCTCAGGCAAGTGCTCGGTCAAGTGTTCGGTCGAGTGACCGAGCACTCGCCCGAGCACTCGACCGAGCACTTGACCGAGCACTCGACCGAGCACTCGCCCGAGCACTTGACAGAGCACTCGCCCGAGCACTCGACCGAACACTTGACCGAGCACTCGCCCAAACACTTGCCCGTGCACTTGCCCGAACACTTGACCGAGCACTCGCCTGAGCACTTGACCGAGCACTCGACCGAACACTTGACCGAGCACTCGCCCGAGCACTCGACCGAGCACTTGACCGAGCACTCGCCTGAGCACTTGACCGAGCACTTGACCGAACACTCGCCCGAGCACTTGACCGAGCACTCGCACTTGACCGAGCACTCACCCAAACACTTGACGGAGCACTCGACCGAACACTTGACCGAGCACTCGCCCGAGCACTCGACCGAACACTTGACCGAGCACTCGCCCAAGCACTTGACCGAGCACTCGCCCGAGAACTTGACCGAGCACTCGCTCGAGCACTCGCCCCATAACTTGTGCGCTTGCACTCGCCCGAGCACTTGACTGAGCACTCGCACTTGAACGAGCACTAGTCCGAGCACTTGACAGAGCACTCGCCCGAGCACTTGACCGAGCACTCACCCAAGCACTTGACCGAGCACTCGACCGAACACTTGACCGAGCACTCGCCTGAGCACTTGACCGAGCACTTGACCGAACACTCGCCCGAGCACTTGACCGAGCACTCGCACTTGACCGAGCACTCACCCAAACACTTGACGGAGCACTCGACCGAGCACTTGACCGAGCACTCGACCGAGCACTTGACCGAGCACTCGCCCGAACACTTGCCCGAGCACTTGCCCGAACACTTGACCGAGCACTCGCCCGAACACTTGCCCGAGCACTTGCCCGAGCACTTGACCGAGCACTCGCCCGAGCACTTGACCGAGCACTCGACCGAACACTTGACCGAGCACTCGCCCGAGCACTCGCCCGAGCACTTGACCGAGCACTCGACCGAGCACTCGCCCGAGTACTTGACAGAGCAATCGCCCGAGCACTCGACCGAGCACTCGCCCGAGCACTCACCTAAGCACTCGACCGAACACTTGACCGAGCACTCGCCTGAGCACTTGACCGAGCACTCGCCCGAGCACTCGCCCGAGCACTCGCCCCATAACTTGTGCGCTTGCACTCGCCCGAGCACTCGCCCGAGCACTTGACTGAGCACTCGCCCGAGCACTTGTATGACCGGGCAATTGAGCACTTGTCTGAGCACTTGTGCGCTTGTACGTGCACTTGTACGAGCACTTTGCGAGCTTTACTTTTGAAATAGATCTATAATTGTCAACCTGATTTGAGTGTTCGTACAAGTGCTCGTACAATTGCTCCGACAAGTGCTCGTACAAGAGCACAAGTGCTCGGACAAGCAAGTGCTCGGTCAAGTGCTCAGGCGAGTGCTCGGTCAAGTGTTCGGTCGAGTGCTCGGTCAAGTGCTTGGGTGAGTGCTCGGTCAAGTGCTCGGGCGAGTGCAAGCGCACAAGTTATGGGGCGAGTGCTCGAGCGAGTGCTCGGTCAAGTTCTCAGGCGAGTGCTCGGTCAAGTGTTCAGTCGAGTGCTCGGTCAAGTGCTCGGTCGAGTGCTCCGTCAAGTGTTTGGGTGAGTGCTCGGTCAAGTGCGAGTGCTCGGTCAAGTGCTCGGGCGAGTGTTCGGTCAAGTGCTCGGTCAAGTGTTTGGGTGAGTGCTCGGTCAAGTGCGAGTGCTCGGTCAAGTGCGAGTGCTCGGTCAAGTGCTCGGGCGAGTGTTCGGTCAAGTGCTCGGTCAAGTGCTCAGGCAAGTGCTCGGTCAAGTGTTCGGTCGAGTGCTCGGTCAAGTGCTTGGGTGAGTGCTCGGTCAAGTGCTTGGGCGAGTGCTCTGTCAAGTGCTCGGACTAGTGCTCGTTCAAGTGCGAGTGCTCAGTCAAGTGCTCGGGCGAGTGCAAGCGCACAAGTTATGGGGCGAGTGCTCGAGCGAGTGCTCGGTCAAGTGCTCGGGCGAGTGCTCGGTCAAGTGCTTGGGCGAGTGCTCGGTCAAGTGTTCGGTCGAGTGCTCGGTCAAGTGCTCGGGTGAGTGCTCGGTCAAGTGTTCGGTCGAGTGCTCGGCCAAGTGCTCGGGCGAGTGCTCTGTCAAGTGCTCGGGCGAGTGCTCTGTCAAGTGCTCGGGCGAGTGCTCGGGTGAGTGCTCGGTCGAGTGCTCGGTCAAGTGCTCGGGCGAGTGCTCGGTCGAGTGCTCGGTCAAGTGTTCGGTCGAATGCTAGGTCAAGTGTTAGGTCGAGTGCTCGGTCAAGTGCTCGGGCGAGTGCTCTGTCAAGTGCTCGGGCATTTGATAAAAATGTAACTGAAAATGACTAGCAGTCAACTACCGGATTAAGTTATAATCTTTTATCACAATGTAAATACTAAGTGATATAAGAACTATTTAAAATACCGTTTTGTTTAGAAAATTAATATAGCTATAGTAAAAACGATGTTTTATCCTATATAGTATGTTAGTCAATAGGTTAATAGGGTAAATCGCACCCGCGTTGTGCGTCTTCTGAATTCAGTCTGGTCACGAGCATACCTACATAGCCTAATATCCGTACACTCAGACGGGGGAACAATAGTAAAATTTTATTTTTTACTGAACGGTACATAAAATGAAAAAAAAAAACAATAGTTATATATAATATATATATAATGTGCTACTTTATTAGTGCCCGATATTTTAGTCAGTGCTTCTACTCCTGATTCTGATCAACTTTCTCCAAGGAACTCATAGTCAAATCGCAAAAAAAAATTTGGACTCTACTTATGTTACGACGATAGGCGAAAGGCTTTTTAAAAAATATAAATTTATTAAAAGTATACAATGTTAACTCTATAATTGCCGTGACAAGACTGGCTTAATACAAATAACACATAACAGCGGAAAATGCATAGCAAACTGAAATTATGGTGAATGAGGAATCAGATCGCTGCGCCGTCAGCGGTATCATGTGCTTGCGACATGGTAACTCCTCCCGCCTTCAGATAGAAGCGCGTCCCGCAGCTTCCGAGCGGTCCCTCGCTCTTTGGAGTCTCACTGCAATGGAGCTTCCTCGTGCCGTGGCATTGGTACAGCTTCCAACTTAACAAAACAGCTCCAATGAAGTACAGAATGATTGTAGTCCAGCTTGGGGTTGCCATAACCAACGGCCAGGTTATTGAGTCATCTTCTTTTTGAATTTCTTCAGCTTTGTTTATGAGTTCGTGGATGCTGTCTAAGGAGATGTCTTCTAAATGAAATTGGTATTGAATATTGCCAGGTTTGATAATTTCTTGGTCTGGAACTGGGATGACGTCATTGATGGCAACCGTAGTACCGTGAGCTTGTAACGTACTGTTCATGAGGTCAGCTTGGCATTCCTGAGGTAGCGAGATGAGGTTAACGCCTTGCAGACTTCGATACTCGGTTTTCATATCACATTTTGTCTTCATAACTTCCTTCTTCATTGTGATTACAAGCCACTGGTTAGAGGTCAGTTTTTGTAGCTTTCCATTCTTGATATTCATCTTCGCATGGGTACACTTTGCTGATCGATGCTGGATAAGGGAGACCACACAGTCTTCAGTGTCTTCTACGGGTCTGGTGTCCAGTTGTTTACAGAGAAAAGAGTCTCCAGAGATTCGGCGGCATTCCTCGTTCAGGTAAGCGTACTCATTGTTTCCAAGTATAAGGTATTTGGATTTAGGGACTATAGTAAGGTTCAGTTGACTGGGGATTGAGTAAAGGTGGATTAAATCATAGGTATTAGGACTAACAGAGGGTATATCTAGGATGAAAGTTAGACTATGATCTGTACTGTATGCTTTAACGTCTATTGATCTCTCTATATGTTGAATATTAACTACACTTATCTTAGAAACGGGTTTTAAAGAAAATTTATGCTTTAAATGTATTATTTCAAACATTAAGTTTTGGGGGTTTATAATACTGGGATGCATTACACCTAACTGAGAAAATGTTATAGCGTCTTCTAATAGCATTAACTTGTCAAGTATTATCTGTAAACTAAAGTCTATTTGAACGTAAATATCTAAAAAGTGCGCTTGTCTTAAACCTAGGTTAGTACCACTGGTTATATTAGAGATGATGGCGGATAATTTTAACTGGTTTTCATTAATCTTAACTAACTGCTTACCAAATTCTTGAATAGTTTTTTCTGCCAAACTTATTGAACTTTTCTCGGTTTTATAAACGGAATTTACTTGATGCTGTAACTGTAAGATTAACTGTTCGTATTTTACGGCATCATCATTATCTAGATTACCAGTGATAGCTTTAACTACTGATCCTAGACCATTTATAAGGCCACGCTTAACTCTAACGCGGAGTGCAATAAAAGCCAACTTATTATTAATAGAATCTAAACTATGCTCGATCTGATCTCTATATGTTTTATGCAGATCATTGGAAGCTGTATGAGCTTCGAGAGACTTGGTACTTGCATACAAAGCCATAAGTTTAAGAGATGTTGAATGAATATAAGTAATGTTATAGACACATACAAGGCTAAAGGTGTCAACTTGTTTCATAACAGTTCCTTGTTTTAAGAGGAGGATACCATTAGAGTTGTCTATGTGATCAATGGTCACGGTGGCTGATGTGTAGAGCAAGAAGGCTCCTGAGATGATGGTCCTGCAACAAGATGAGGCCTCCTTAAGAGCTTGAAGTGGACTCTGATGGATTTTGAGTTCGGATGGTTGCCTATTACTTCAGCTATATTATTAGGATGGAGGTGAATGATTTTATACGGACCTTTAAATACTGGCTTAGTCTTATCGTTGCGTGCTGTCTTCGCCACTTGTTTATAAACGGTCTCACCTACCTTAAACTTTATCTCTTCAGCTTCTTGGTTCCGTTTAGCGATCACCTGCTCTTTGTTCTTGGACATGTGGGCTGCGACACACTCCTGCACTGCAGCAGCATTACCTCTGTGCTTGATGACATAGTCTTGGTAGAATTCTTTCGGATAGTATAGCTCCAACGGGTTCCTGGATGCTGTATGACCGTAAAGAAGTTCATGGGGAGTAAATCCAGTGGTAGAGTGTATAGTGTTGTTATAGGCTATGATTGCATAACGCATGATAGTCTGTATTGTGTCATCTTTATTGGTCATTCTTTGAATCCTAATTATCTCAGCGATAGTAGAATGGAACCGTTCTATAGGTGAATTAGAGTTCGGGTTATAGGGTGTTGTAAAATGGATGTTTATGTTGTGAGATGCACATATTTCTTTTATAACGTCATTGTCAAACTTACTATCAGAGTCTGTTGTTATTTTAAGTGGTAACCCTAGCGTTGAGAATACTAGTAAAAGTGCTTCGGCTACGTGTACACTACTGGTCGCTTGCAAGGGTACAGCCTGAGCGTATTTAGAAAAATTATCAATGATGGTCAAGAAGGTTGCGCCGCCTGTAGAGTATAAGTCCATAAACAGGTGTTGTAATGGTTTTGTCGGAGTCTCAGTTAGTGCTAGTGGGGGTCTTAGAGGATTTCTCTCATATTTAGTCTTCAGACAGATGTCACATTTGTTAACATAAGTTTGTACTGTTAACATCATGTTAGGCCAGTGATAGTTCCTACTTATTTGCTTATATGTCTCTTGAATTCCTCTGTGTACCGTTTTACCTTCGTGATACTTCTTAATGATCTCTTGTTGCTCTGTTTTGTTCTCAACTAGTGTTACACGTGAGGTACACCTGTAGAGCTTAGGGCCTCTGTTATTAAAAACCGTGGTGTACACTCGTGAGAATGCATGGTATAAGTCCTCACTGTGAAAGAAACAGTGGAAGATACGGTCGGCAATGGTATGTTCTTTAAGGAACCTTATTATCTCCTGTTCAGTGTTGTTAATAGGGATAAACACGTCTTTAATAACTACTCTGGAGTTAGTGGACCTATTTTCTACTCTGTAAGTTGAACCAGGTGTTGATCTTATGTGGAACTGTTTCAACTGTCTATCAATAGCATCTGGTGTGATTGGGATACCGTTGTTGTCATTGTCAGGCTGGGTGTGGTTGGTCGAAACTAATTGATCTGGGTTCATTGTACTAGCAGTACTCATGCTGTCGGTTTCTGCTTGTGAGGGAACAGAGGGTATATTGTTAGACTGGTTGTCAACTGGGTCATTGTTAATGTCTTGGGTGGGATGAGTGGGAGGGTTGTCAATGTCTTCCGCTGGTTCATCTTCATTTGCTTCCCTACGAGCGTTGTCAAATATACGATTGATGATGTCATCGTCCTCATTGTCGTCGAAGTTGACAACCAAAGACTCGATGCTGTTGTGAAATATCTTAGCCCTAGACAGCGCGTCTGCATTGGTGTTCTGGCTACCTTTTTTATAAATGACCTGATAGTCATACTCCGCTAACTTAAGTCGCCATCTAGTCAGTTTCGAGTCTGGGTCTTTCATTGACATAAGCCAGGTCAGAGGTCGATGGTCGGTGTAGATAATGAACTTTCGTCCATACAGATACGGTCGAAAGTACTTGACCGCCCATATTATGGCCAAAAGTTCCTTTTCAATCGCGGAGTAGCGCATCTCAGTGTCTGACAGTGTCCGAGAGGCGTAAGCGACCGGTTTGTCTGAGCCTACAGTTCCTTGTGAGAGGACCGCACCTAAGGCTACGTCGGATGCGTCGGTTGTCAAGATGAACTGCTGGTCAAAATCAGGGTATTGTAGTATTGGTCCGTTAGTAAGGATCTGCTTACACTTTTCAAAGGCGTCTATGAACTCGGGGGAGTGTTCTACCTTATGATTTTTCTTAAGGCACACTGACATGGGTCTGGTTAGGCGTGCAAAGTCTTTGATAAACTTGCGATAGTAGCCGACTAAGCCAAGAAAGGCTTTTATGTCCTTCTGGGTCTTGGGGAGGGGAAAATTTAAGACTGCCTTTATTTTGTCTTTGTTAGGCTTAAGTCCATGTTCAGTCAGTTCGTGTCCTAGGAAGTTAACTTGTTTTTGAAGAAACTCGGACTTATCGAGTTGTATCTTGAGATTATGGATCCTAAATCTGTCAAAGACCTCGCGGAGCTTCTCTGTGTGCTCTTGCAGTGACGTCGAGGCTATTATGACGTCATCAAGATATGTAAAAACATTATTCATGCCTCTCAAGATATGGTCCATCAGTCTTTGAAACGTACTGGGTGCGTTCTTCAGACCGAAGGGCATTCTGAGGAACTCATAATGTCCACGTTCAGTAGTGAAGGCCGTTTTCTCAACGTCCTTGGGGTGCATTTCTACCTGGTGATATCCGCTGGCCAGGTCAAGCGTCGTGAAATACTGGGCTCGTCCTAGTCTGTCTAGTATGTCATGAATGTTAGGGAGGGGGTATTTATCCTCAGTAGTCCGCTCGTTAAGGCGGCGATAGTCAATGACAAGTCGCCATTTAACCTTACCAGAAGCGTCTGGTTTCTTAGGGACGATATGAACTGGACAAGACCAGGGTGATATGCTCTCTCTGATGATACCTTGCTTCAACAGATTGTCTACCTGATTCTTTATTTCCTGACGCTGTTTGGGGGCCTGCCTATAGCTACGCACAAATATTGGGTTATCGTTAGTCAGTCGCAACTCATGTTTGACTGCATGGGTGAAAGTTAACGGGATGTTTTCTGAGTAAAACAGATCTCTATATTGATAACAGAGTCTAGTTATCTCACGCTTCTCTTCGTCATTCATATGGTTAGTCTTGATTTTGTCTAGGTTCCTAAGTAGTTCGTCATCTATGTCAGGGTTCACTCGCATTGAATTTAACTCGCACTGAGAATTATAATCTAAGTCATCGTCATAAGGTTCTAACTGAATATGTTCTTTATTAGACATCACACGCTTGCTATCGCTTTCGTTTATGACTGTAGTTAAAAACTGACCTTTCCTAACATCAACTATTGCAGCAGGGGATTTAAGACCATTAGGCCAAACATGATGGTCATGTATGTACTGTCCGTCCATGTAGTTAGTTTTAACTGTCACAACTTTCTCACATCTGGGGTTCACTCTAGTATTTTTAACTGGGTAGTCAAAATGGATGGGTATGTCAGCTGTCAATGTGTGAAGCACTTTATTACGTAGATCAATGTTACTATGTAAGGTTTTTAGCAAATCTAAACCTATAAGGCCTTTGTATTTAGGATCAAAATCAAATAACAAGAACCTTTGAGTCACATCGGTATTGAATGCGGGTGGTAAAGGTAAGTATGCGACATGATCATGTCGTGTAGTCGCGTGTGCTGTTTTAACTTCAAATGGCTCACGCTCGACACAGTACATGAATATTGTACCGTCTATAGCATCTGGTGAAATCATTGAACGTGAGGCGCCTGTGTCTATGAGGAACTTACCTTTGAACTCTGGTAGTTCGATGTATGGAAGGTGGTCCCTGTCTTGGTGGTTCAGCTTCACTAGCTCTGGTCCTCTGAAGTCGGATCCTGGGTAAAATTTTGGTTGTCACTCACCTCCTCATGTTGAGAGTCGGGGAAGTCACAGGTCATCTCCAGTTGACAATGGTAAGCCGCTTGTTCACCTTCCTCGTAAGGCTGCTCGTTTGGTGCATAGTACAGCTCTTCAAACGCAAACTGTAGTGGCTTGGGCTTATTTACTGACCGCATAGTGACGTCAGATACCTTCTGAGGTGGGTTGATCTGCTGCTGTGGCATGTTGGGCTGCCTAAAATTAAACGTTGGGCGGGAATTCGGGCGGAAATTACCAGATGGCTGCTTTTTCCAGGGCAATACGCTATTTACGAACTGCTGGCGTTGATCGGGACTCCAGTTATTTGGTTGGGGGGCAAAACTGGTGCTCGGCAATGGCTGAAAAGGTTGGAAACCTACAGGCCTAGCGAAAGGTTGTGTAAACCTCGGAGTATCTACCTTTGCCTTCTGCGAATTTAAGGGTGTGTGCACATTAAGGTTTGAACTGCGATTGTATGCAAGTCGCGCCTCCTCCTGCCTGGCTGCTGATATAGCGGACTCTAGTGTTTCCGGTCTCGCAATGCGTACACTTATGGAGATTTGAAAGTCGAGCTGGTTAACGTACTGCTCAATAACCATCTGTTCGTAGTAGGATTTATCGGCATGTCTACCTACTGAGTATAAAGCGTCTAATATTTCACGTAATCGCTTTCCGAACGTTTCCGCGTCCTCTACCTTATTACGCCGAATGCGCGATAACTCTTGCATTATTTGTACTTCGTTTCGAGTTTCACCTAAGCGCCGAGTGAGTGCCGTCTTTATCGCTTGCCAGCTATTTAAATTATCTTCATACATAATAGCATCAATAGCCGCGCCGCTAAGTCTACTTTTAATCAAACAAACTAATGCGAGCGTTGCGGCTCCGTCAAGAGGTGTTATTATACCGAGTATAGTTTCTACCTCGCGAATGTAATGATTTAACATTTTTGGGTTTCCGTCGAACCTTGGCATAAGGTCGGAAACCATTTTGAAGTTTCCGTCGTATTCCATTGTGAAATATAACACTATTATCTGCCTACTTACTAATTACACGTAAAACAAGTATCAATAGCGATTGTAGCGTACAGACACGTCTAGAAATATACAGAGAGGATATACAGAGAGGTTTATCTATATTAAAAAATACGACACAGGAAATAGAGCAGAAAAGGAACTTGGAAGTACAAAGAGCACTCACCAGAGCAGCATCTGCATCTCCGTGCCGGGTCTTGTCATGTACAGGTCTCCAATGCTTCGGATTCCTGCGGGTTCTTGGGCTTCGCCTGGACCGCCGAGGTTCTTTTGGATTGCGGATGACAGCGATTGTATGAAAGTATACAATGTTAACTCTATAATTGCCGTGACAAGACTGGCTTAATACAAATAACACATAACAGCGGAAAATGCATAGCAAACTGAAATTATGGTGAATGAGGAATTAGATCGCTGCGCCGTCAGCGGTATCATGTGCTTGCGACATGGTAACTCTCTTCATACTAATTTAGCCGCTCGGCTGATCGATTTGTATGAAGTATTTATATTTTTTTTTATATTTATTTATTTATTTAATATTTATTATTTTTTTTTATTATGTTTTTGCTATATTAATTTTCTAAACAAAACGGTATTTTAAATAGTTCTTATATCACTTAGTATTTACATTGTGATAAAAGCTTATAACTTATTCCGGTAGTTGACTGCTAGTCATTTTCAGTTACTTTTTTATCAAATGCCCGAGCACTTGACAGAGCACTCGCCCGAGCACTTGACCGAGCACTCGACCTAACACTTGACCGAGCACTCGACCGAACACTTGACCGAGCACTCGACCGAGCACTCGCCCGAGCACTTGACCGAGCACTCGACCGAGCACTCACCCGAGCACTCGCCCGAGCACTTGACAGAGCACTCGCCCGAGCACTTGGCCGAGCACTCGACCGAACACTTGACCGAGCACTAACCCGAGCACTTGACCGAGCACTCGACCGAACACTTGACCGAGCACTCGCCCAAGCACTTGACCGAGCACTCGCCCGAGCACTTGACCGAGCACTCGCCCCATAACTTGTGCGCTTGCACTCGCCCGAGCACTTGACTGAGCACTCGACCGAGCACTCGCCCGAGCACTTGACAGAGCACTCGCCCGAGCACTCGACCGAGCACTCGACCGAACACTTGACCGAGCACTCGCCCGAACACTTGCCCGAGCACTTGCCCGAGCACTTGACCGAGCACTCGCCCGAGCACTTGACCGAGCACTCGACCGAACACTTGACCGAGCACTCGCCCGAGCACTCGCCCGAGCACTTGACCGAGCACTCGACCGAACACTTGACCGAGCACTCGCCCGAGCACTTGACCGAGCACTCGACCGAGCACTCGCCCGAGCACTTGACCGAGCACTTGACCGAGCACTCGCCCGAGCACTTGACAGAGCAATCGCCCGAGCACTCGACCGAGCACTCGCCCGAGCACTCACCTAAGCACTCGACCGAACACTTGACCGAGCACTCGCCTGAGCACTTGACCGAGCACTCGCCCGAGCACTCGCCCCATAACTTGTGCGCTTGCACTCGCCCGAGCACTCGCCCGAGCACTTGACTGAGCACTCGCCCGAGCACTTGTATGACCGGGCAATTGAGCACTTGTCTGAGCACTTGTGCGCTTGTACGTGCACTTGTACGAGCACTTTGCGAGCTTTACTTTTGAAATAGATCTATAATTGTCAACCTGATTTGAGTGTTCGTACAAGTGCTCGTACAATTGCTCCGACAAGTGCTCGTACAAGAGCACAAGTGCTCGGACAAGCAAGTGCTCGGACAACTGCACCGACAAGTGCTCGTACAAGCGCACAAGTGCTCGGGCGAGTGCTCGTTTAAATGCTCGGTCAAGTGCTTGGGTGAGTGCTTTTTCAAGTGCTCGGCCAAGTGCTTAGTCAAGTGCTCAGTCAAGTGTTCGGTCGAGTGCTTGGGTGAGTGCTTTGTCAAGTGCTCGGTCAACTGCTGGGCGAGTGCTCGGTCAAGTGCTCGGTCAAGTGCTTGGGCGAGTTCTCGGTCAAGTGATCGGTTAAGTGCTTGGGCGAGTGCTCGGTCTAGTGCTCGGGTGAGTACAAGCGCACAAGTTCTCGGGCGAGTGCTCGGACGAGTGCTCGGTCGAGTGCTCGGACGAGTGCTCGGTCAAGTTCTCGGTCAAGTGCTTGGGTGAGTGCTTTGGCAAGTGCTCGGCCAAGTGCTCGGTCAAATACTGGGCGAGTGCTCGGTCAAGTGCTCGGCCAAGTGCTTGGGCACTGCTCGGTCAAGTGCTTGGGCGAGTGCTCGATCAAGTGCTTGGGCGAGTGTTCGGTCAAGTGCTCGTTCAAGTGCTTGGGCGAGTGCTCGGTCTAGTGCTTAGTCAAGTGCTTGGGCAAGTGCTCGGTCAAGTGCTCCGACAAGTGCTCGGTGAAGTGCTCGGTCAAGTGCTTGGGCGAGTGCTTGGGCGAATGCTCGGTCAAGTGCTCGGTAAAGTGCTTGGGCAAGTGCTCGGTCAAGTGCTCGGGCGAGTGCTCGGTCAAGTGCTCGGATAGGACAAGTGATCGTACAAGATGGTTGCGGATGCAGAGCCTTTGAAATCCGCGGATGCGGATATTTAAAGGCTTATCCGCGGATGCGAATCTTAATATTTTTTTAGAGAAAAGGACTACACAAAAAAATCGTCCCTACCCACCCACCTACCAACAGATTCCAAACGTATCTCAGTCAATACATCTGTGCAGCCCGATGTTTTTTTTGCTATGACGACATCCGCCGCAGACGTGGGGTTTTCATGCAAATCGAATTTGATTTCCCATACAAATTTGGAAGCTCATTTGATCAATTAGTATGAGGAAACCAAAATTTTTTTTGCGGGAAATTTGTTCAGATTCATGAGTAGTTGTAGAAAGTTGTTGTTTTAACATACAACTTTTCACCTCTACCAGCTAGAAAACTTTACACGATAGTGATAAAAGCTGGTGTTCGAAATTCGAACACTTTAACTAACATTCGCAGCAAAAAGCTGCTTTGAGTTAACAGATTAATAAATTGTTTTTCATCTGTCCAGCATGAAAAGAGTGCCTTTGGTCCCTGAAAACTTGCAGCAAAGGTTGTTTTTGCTTTGAGCGTGAGAAAAAGTGATTCGAATTTCGAACAACACCTTTCACGCGGCGCTGAAAAAAATATGAGCGATGGTTCGATCAGAAACTCATTTTGAAGTAGCAAGCGTTTTAACTCATAGGCTTACAATGTTATATGTTATTTAATGAAATTTAAGTTTATAAATTCTGTTATTGCATTTTTAAAGACGTAATATTTAAAATAAATATGTACTTACCTACTAGTAAACATGAATATCGCTTACTTAAAAATATCATGTTTGTGTTGCATCTTAGGTTTTTTTAAAAATGTTAAGTAGCGCAGTTTCCGAACGCAACCTCTAAAATTTTGAGTCTAAATTAAAAACATTATAATAAAAAACTATATTGTCTTCAAAGAGAATTTAATCAACTACGATTTTGCTTTTCACGCTGTTCGAAAGTTGTATGTTTAACACGAAAGCAGGTCATTTATATGTCTCGTGCCTTTAAATCACTCACTTGCTACGCTCGTGATTCAATTCCAGACTACTTCGCTAGTTCGTGATTTAAAGCTAGCACTCGAAGCAAAAATAACTTTGAACTTTAACGTTGAACAAATAACTATTCTCGTATATTTTAATAAACCCCCATCGTATAATTTTTTGCATAGTTCTTTGTATGGGTTTGTATGGGCATAAATAAATGAAAACCGGTTAAGTGCGAGTCAGACTCGCGCATGATGGGTTTCGTACCATCGTACAATATTTGGAATTCCACCAAAAATACGTTTCTGGTGTCACCCTACCAGCCTCTTTAATGTTTAAGTTTTTTTAATTTTTTTATGGCATAGCTGACAAACGAGCAGATGGATCACCTGATGGTAAGCGATTACCGCCGCCGATAGACACCCGCAACACCAGAGGAGTTACAAGTGCGTTGCCGGCCTTTGTTGTTATAGTGGCAACTATTATATTCAATATATTCGCCTCATTTTGATATTCGAATAATGTTTACGAATATTCGAATATTCGATTATTTTTAAAGACATTTGAACTGACTAGTAAACGAATTTTATACAATATTTGATCCATAGTGGTAACGAGTTTATTTATTTCATCACATTAAATATTAAAAGACAGTATTATAATTATTGTTAAAAATATCTAAAAAAATGTTTTTAACATATTTCATCAAACGCATCTTGCGTGAACGCACCCAAAAGAAGGATCGTGCGATTCCTGCGTGAGCGCTCGCCGTTATTCGGAAAGAAGAATGGCAAACTGCCATATATTAATTTACCTGGATAAAATTTGTTAAAGTATTTTCATTTGTTATATTTTCCAATAAGAACTACTTTTAGGCATGTGATCTCAGAGAGTGATTGTTTCTATTTAGGTTACTGCCAAGTTAACAGAATTTTTTTAATTTTGTTTTCATTACTTTATTTTAGATAATCAATGATAATTGATGATCTCATTTATGATAGGTTTATTATCTATCTATCTATCTATCAGCCGAAAGACGTCCACTGCTGGACAAAGGCCTTCCCCAAGGATTTCCACACTGACCGGTCCTGTGCGGCTCGCATCCAGCGGCTTCCCGCAACCTTAACCAAGTCATCGGTCCACCGAGTCGGAGGCCTGCCCACACTGCGTCTTCCGGTGCGCGGTCGCCACTCGAGAACTTTACTGCCCCAACGGCCATCTGTTCTACGAGCTATGTGCCCTGCCCACTGCCACTTAAGTCTAGCGATTCTGAGAGCTATGTCGGTAACTTTAGTTCTCCTACGTATCTCCTCATTTCTGATTCGATCACGTAGAGAAACACCAAGCATAGAGCGCTCCACCCTTTGGGTGACTTTGAGCCTTCTTATGAGGCCCATAGTAAGCGACCATGTCTCGGATTCATATGTCATCACTGGCAACACACACTGGTCAAAGACTTCTTGAGACACTGCGGTATTTTGGACGTGACGATATTGCGAAGCTTCCCGAACGCTGCCCAGCCGAGTTGGATTCGGCGATTGATCTCTTTCTCGAAGTTGGACCTACCTAACTGGACTGTTTGTCCTAGGTATACATACTCGTCAACAACTTCAAGTGTAGAGTCTTCAGAGGAGTGGGTGTAACACGGACGTTTAACATGATTTTCGTCTTATCCATGTTCATTTTAAGACCCACTTGTTGGGAGGCTTTACTGAGTCCTTCGAGCATCGCGCCTAGATCCTCCAAGGTCTCAGCCATGATCACGATATCGTCAGCAAATCGAAGGTGAGTGATGTACTCGCCATTGATGTTAATGCCGAGTCCTCTCCAGTTCAGAAGCTTGAAAACATCTTCCAGTGCAGCGGTGAACAGTTTCGGAGATATAACATCTCCCTGTCTCACCCCAAGCTGCAGCCGGATAGGTTTTGAATTCTGATCCTGGAGGTGGACCGACATGGTGGCGTTTTCATACAAACACTTCAATACTTCGATGTATCGATAATCGATTTGGCACCGTTGGAGAGACTGCAACACAGCCCAGGGCTCGATCGAATCAAAGGCTTTCTCATAGTCCACAAACGCCAAGCATAGTGGCCGATTATACTCTTCGGTCTTCTGTATAATCTGCCACAGCGTATGTATGTGGTCTATGGTACTGAAGCCTTTTCGGAAACCGGCTTGTTCGGGAGGCTGGAAGTCGTCAAACCTGTGTGCGAGACGATTCGTAATGACTCTCGAAAACAGCTTGTAGACATGGCTCAGGAGTGAGATGGGTCTGTAATTGTTCAGCAGAGTCTTATCACCCTTCTTGAAGAAGAGCACCACCACACTCCTGTGCCATGCTGTAGGCGTTCGTCCCTCAAGCATGACGGAATTGAATAGCTTCTGAAGAGCTATAAGTACCGGTTCTCCACCTGCTTTCAGAAGCTCAGCTGTAATTCCATCATCACCCGGTGCCTTGTTGTTCTTAAGTTGTTTGAGAGCCATTCTTTTCTCGCTCAGGCTGACATCTGGGATATCTTCGGTATAGTGTCAGGTCAATCTGGCTCTCGGGTCTTCAGCTTGATTACTGAAAGGTAAGCGTGTAGTCGTGTATAATTGTCCGTAGGACTTCTCAACCTCTTCAAACAGCTCGGGCTTGGACGACATGACTCTTCCATCCTCGGTCTTCAGCTTTGTCAGTTGGCTTTGACCAGCAGACAGATCCCTTGCGAATACTTTTGACCCTTTATTACGCTCGATAGCCTCTTTAATACGATTTGTATTAAATTGACGTATATCACGGGTCAAGGACTTGGGGATCTGTCTGTTTAGTCGCCGATACTGACAAGCATCTTCAGAGGATTTTAGAATCAGGCTTCGTCTTTCCTCCATGAGCTTGCTGGTGGGGTTTGAGATACGAGATGTTCTTTTGAACGTCTGGTTTTGAAAGCTTTATTCTCAGCCGTTTGGACAATTTCCACGAACTTGTCGTTGTAATTGTCCACATTTTCGCATTCTCCTAGGCATTCGAAGCGGTTGTGCAACTCGAGCTGAAAGCTTTCGGGGTTTTGGAGTTGGATAGGCGCTGGTCGGAGCGTGGACTTCATCAGTCGACATCTTTCCAGTTTTGTTTTTAGGTTCAATGTGCCTCTTACCATTCGGTGATCGCTTCCTGTCTTCAGCGAGTTGATCGCAGAGACATCATTGAATATTTGCCTTTTTGTCGACAAGATGAAGTCAATTTCATTTTTTACTACACCATTGGGATGCAGCCATGTCCACTTGGCCTGTTTTGGCTTTTCAAAGAAAGAATTCATCATAAAGAGGCCCTCCTTCTCCATAAAGCCGGCCAGCAGCTGACCCCGCGCATTCCTTTCTCCGTATCCAAATTTCCCCACTCTCTGCTCGTTGTCACTTCGTTTGCCTAGTTTCGCGTTGAAGTCCCCCATCACAACGGTGTAATGGGTCCTGGAGCTATGTATGGCTCTGGAGATATCCTCATACATAGCCTCCACCTCGTCGTCGGGGTGTTCCGCGGTCGGTGCATATACCTGTATGACCTTCAGCGAATACCGTTTGGTGATTCTGAGTATAAGGTACGCTACCCTTGTCGAAACACTCTCGACCTGGACCACGTTGTTAACGAGGGACTTGTGGACAATAAACCCGACACCACCCTGGGACAGATGGTCGCCCTCCCGGAAATAGAACAGGTTTCCGGACTTAAGGATCATGGTGTCCTCTCCCTCTCTTCGGACTTCACATAATCCTACAATGTCCCACCGTAGCCTGCTCAATTCCTCCTCCAGTTTCAGCGAGTTTCTCGTCTGTTCGCAGTGTGCGCGTGTTGTATGTTGCCAGGGCCAAAGGTCTTAGTTTTTGGTAGCCTGGCCTCTGTTGAAGATTCTTCGCACCCCATGCCCCGCCGTTACCGTGACCGCTACCGGAGTCAGGAATAGCGGGGCTGCCGGGGACTAGGGGTCGTTTTTTAGGGTTTATATCCATGAGGGGGAGTTGCCGTAATCGCCACGCTTGGCATGCGGGTTGGCAATCGCAGTGTGGCGTGAGCCGAGATGGTATGCGGAAAAGACGCTGCTGCCCATCTTCCGGTTTATGGATCCCTTAGTCGCCTTTTAAGACACCCACGGGAAGAGATGGGGTTTATTAAGTTAAAACTAATTACCTTGTTTCTTTTATTTGAAGTAGGTAGTTTGATTTTATAATTTTTTACATGTTGTCGCAAATAAATATGATTGATTTTAGAAATTTTAATGAGTCTATTTTATCTAATTGCAAAATAGTGTCCTACCACGTAAAATCCTATTTTATTTGACTTTATAACTTTTCGAATAATATTCGAATATTCGAATATCTCAGGCAATCGAATATTCGAATACCAAAATTTTCGAATATTTGCATGCCCTAGTGGCAACAGAAATACACACTGTGAAAATTACAGCTATCTACCTATTACGGTTAAAGACGGACAGACGGACAGTTAATAGGGTCCCGTTGACTTTGTGTACGGAACTCTAAATAATGATACTAATCCTTGTTTTTCTTATTAAATTATTAAAGTACTGAAAGTTAAAAACGTGGACCATTTTATTTCGCAGGTATACCACTGCACCCCAGTACCGTCCAGATTTTTGTCTACGACGGAATCCGGACGAAAACCGTCCGGTGGGACGGAATCCGAGCCTTCGTCGTGCACCGCAGCTTCGGACGGAAACCGTCCAGTGGAGCGGAACGCTGCCGCATGCGAAATTCATCGCTTCGCGCTCCCGTCCGATTTCTGCCTCAGTGTGATATCCGCGTAACAGTCATCGCAGAGAGGGGGAGGGTGATGGAAGGACCCCATAAAGGGGGTGGTTTGAGAATAGAAATGAGCCATTCGGGAGCACTTGTAGGAGCACTTGTCTGAGCACTTGTACGAGCACTTGTCCGAGTACTTGTCCGAGCACTTGTACGAGCACTTGTACACTTGACCGAGCACTCGCCCGAGCACTTGACCGAGCACTCGCCTGAGCACTTGACTGAGCACTCGCCCGAGCACTTGACCGAGCACTCACCCAAGCACTCGCCTGCGCACTTGACCGAGCACTTTTTTATTTTTTATTTTTTTTTTTTTTTTTTTTTTTTTTATTTTTTTTATTTATTAGGGATAACAACAGCCAAACTTAATTTAAATACTTACAAACTGCATTTACAATTGAACATTAGGCCAATGACAGTTGACAGACACTTGACCGAACACTCGCCCGAGCACTTGACCGAGCACTCGCACTTGAACGAGCACTCGACCGAGCACTTGACAGAGCACTCGCCCGAGCACTTGACCGAGCACTCACCCAAGCACTTGACCGAGCACTCGACCGAACACTTGACCGAGCACTCGCCTGAGCACTTGACCGAACACTCGCCCGAGCACTTGACCGAGCACTCGCACTTGACCGAGCACTCGCACTTTACCGAGCACTCACCCAAGCACTTGACGGAGCAATCGACCGAACACTTGACCGAGCACTCGCCTGAGCACTTGACCGAGCACTTGACCGAACACTCGCCCGAGCACTTGACCGAGCACTCACCCAAGTACTTGACCGAGCAATCGACCGAGCACTCGCCCGAGCACTTGACAGAGCACTCGCCCGAGCACTTGACCGAGCACTCGACCGAACACTTGACCGAGCACTCGCCCGAGCACTTGACCGAGCACTCACCCAAGCACTCGCCTGAGCACTTGACCAAGCACTTGACCGAACACTCGCCCGAGCACTTGACCGAGCACTCGCACTTGAACGAGCACTCGACCGAGCACTTGACAGAGCACTCGCCCGAGCACTTGAACGAGCACTCGACCGAGCACTTGACAGAGCACTCACCCAAGCACTTGACCGAGCACTCACCCAAGCACTTGATCGAGCACTCACCCAAACACTTGACGGAGCACTCGCCCGAGCACTTGACCGAGCACTCGCCCGAGCACTTGACCTAGCACTCGACCGAACACTTGACCGAGCACTCGCCCGAGCACTTGACCGAGCACTCGCCCGAGCACTTGACCGAGCACTCACCCAAGCTCTTGACCGAGCACACGACAGAGCACTCGATCGAGCACTCGCCCGAGCACTCGCCCGAGCACTCGCCCGAGCACTTGACCGAGCACTCGACTGAGCACTCGACCGAACACTTGACCGAGCACTCGCCTGAGCACTTGACCGAGCACTCGCCCGAGCACTCGCCCCATAACTTGTGCGCTTGCACTCGCCCGAGCACTCGCCCGAGCACTTGACTGAGCACTCGCCCGAGCACTTGTATGACCGGGCAATTGAGCACTTGTCTGAGCAAGGCGAGTGCAAGCGCACAAGTTATGGAGCGAGTGCTTGGGTGAGTGCTCGGTCAAGTGCTCGGGCGAGTGCTCAGTCAAGTGCTCAGGCGAGTGCTCGGTCAAGTGCTCGGGCGAGTGCTCGGTCAAGTGTACAAGTGCTCGTACAAGTGCTCGGACAAATACTCGGACAAGTGCTCGTACAAGTGCTCAGACAAGTGCTCCTACAAGTGCTCCCGAATGGCTCATTTCTATCCTCAAACCACCCCCTTTATGGGGTCCTTCCATCACCCTCCCCCTCCCTGCGATGACTGTTACGCGGATATCACACTGAGGCAGAAATCGGACGGGAGCGCGAAGCGATGATTTTCGCATGCGGCAGCGTTCCGCTCTACCGGACGGTTTCCGTCCGAAGCTGCGGTGCACGACGAAGGCTCGGATTCCGTCCCACCGGACGGTTTTCGTCCGGATTCCATCGTAGACAAAAATCCGGACGGTACTGGGGTGCAGTGGTATACCTTGTATAATTTTTTGCATAGTCCTTTGTATGGGTTTGTATGGGCATAAATAAATGAAAACCGGTTAAGTGCGAGTCAGACTCGCGCATGATGGGTTTCGTACCATCGTACAATATTTGGAATTCCACCAAAAATACGTTTCTGGTGTCACCCTACCAGCCTCTTTAATGTTTAAGTTTTTTTAATTTTTTTATAGCATAGCTGACAAACGAGCAGATGGATCACCTGATGGTAAGCGATTACCGCCGCCGATAGACACCCGCAACACCAGAGGAGTTACAAGTGCGTTGCCGGCCTTTGTTGTTATAGTGGCAACAGAAATACACACTGTGAAAATTACAGCTATCTACCTATTACGGTTAAAGACGGACAGACGGACAGTTAATAGGGTCCCGTTGACTTTGTGTACGGAACTCTAAATAATGATACTAATCCTTGTTTTTTTTATTAAATTATTAAAGTACTGAAAGTTAAAAACGTGGACCATTTTATTTCAGTAACTTTGCTGCCTTTTGGTGTAATAATGTACTTTGGTACTAACTTGAAAATATACTGGTTTATAAATATGAATAAAAAATCTTTTTAATAGAGCTTTTGTTATTAATTATACAATTATTATTAATTCTTTATATTAATAATTACAATTAATAATTCATAAAATTATAAACCTGAAATAAAATATTACAATAATTAGCTATGTTGTTCTAGATCCGTATCCGCATAAAAATCCGCATTGAATATTGCGGATGTCAAAATTTATGCGGAAGCTCCATATTTACGGATGCGGATGCGGATATTAGCAACATCTCTGATTAAAAAGATTTATTTTTGTTTTTATATTATTTTATTGTATTTTTTAGCTTTCGTACTATGGCGCTGACCGCCGCTGTACGTATAATATTTTTTTCATTATTAATAGGTACCTAACAAGTTATTTGATGTTGATGTTTTTGTAATCTATATCAACCTTTTACTGAGGTTTTTTGTCTGTGGAATACCTAAATACGCGTGAATTTTGTGCAGATCAAACGAATCCAAGCATATTTTTTTGAAACTATTATTATACAAAATAAAGTGCGAAAAGGTCGGAAATGGGTAGCGGCCGGCAAACGGGTCGCGTGACCTTACGTACGTGTGTGACGCTTTATACATATGAGTTTAATGTATCGAAATTTTATTGGACAACCTGAAATACTGTTTACATTTATTATTATGTATCATGTAAATAAATAAAAACGGACTGAGAAATTTTACATAATTAATTATTGCATAAAAACTATTATGCTATGATCTTAAAGGAAAATCTTTTGGATACTTATACAAAAAGATGTCCAATAAGATATTAAAGTATACTGAAAAATAAAAATTAACCGAGAAATTATTCATCGGAAGTAAAATCGAAAAATCAAGTTTTGCTTAACTTAAGCGTCACAAACGTCGAAAAAGTTTTGGATACTATTACATACGCGTGCGATTAAGTTACTACTAACGAATAGTACAGAAATATTCGATCGAGCAATTATCCACCGAATTTTAAATGCAATTTTCATGTTTAGGTATAAAACACCTACTTCCAGCCACAAAATCTGTTGGCTTCTTTGTCATCTTCCATCTATGCACTATCCTTCACAATCGTGCAAAGTTTCATTGACAGAGAAATTAATGTTGGGGTCTCCATACAAAGAAACTCCTCGATGACTGGGCTATATAGTATGTGATTAGGATGCAGGAGATTGTTTGTAACACTCCTTATAACATACCTAGCTAACGCCCGCGACTTCGTCCGCGTGGACTTAAGAATTGTGTCCAGAAGGAAAGAAAATCTTAAGATAGCGCCCCATTTAGTGATGCAGTGGAAATTTTGAGGTTTTAGTCATTCCTACGGGAACCTTTAAGTTTTCCGGGATAAAAAGTATCCTATGTATTAGCCGAGTGTTTTATCTATCTACCTACCAAACATTCAAATCCGTTCAGTAGTTTCGGCGTGAAAGCGGAACAAACAAACAAACTGAAAAAAAAACAGACATCCACACTTTTGGATTATAATATTAGTGAGATACTTTTATAAAAAAATAGATTCTGTAGATAATTTTATCGACTACCACGTTATTATTCAGTTTTTTATACATAAAATAAAGTGCTTAAGGGTACGATAATTTATATGTTCCGGCATGAAGATAAGATAGCCAGTTCCCCATTGCGTTGGGGAATCTTGGTAAGCTCGCTTGCATCTTCGGCATCATTATCATTTACCATCAGGTGAGATGATGCCAAGGGCTTACCGATTGTGGGCAAAAAAAAAGTCCGACTAAGTATTTTGATGAAAAATCGGATACGGCGACGGAATAACCCTTGTACATGAAACTGATGGCATACAAACATTTTTTTTAGATTTTTTTCTCACAAAATAGTCATTTTACATCCGTTAACTTTTATAAAAATTTCGAACTTATTTGGAACATTTTTTAAAGAAAAGTAGTAAGTAGCTAGTTCTTAAGTTAAGCCCAGTACATCGTCAGCAGTGTTAGTAGTTGAGTGTATACTAAGCTATGTTGTAATGATTAGATTAGATTAGAATCTAATTTAACCCACGGGTCACCGAGTAGTTTCATTTGGGGTCCGTTTTAGGAAATAATATTATGACCGTCGCGGTCCGGTCCTACTTTTTTACAGCAGCTGAGGCAGAGTGGGAAATTATAAATTACGTACCTACTCGAGTATCGTATAACGTAACTTTTTTAAGGACGAGCTGTCAAACAATGTAGAATCAGAATCAGAATCAGAATCAGAATCTTTATTGTTGGCCATGGTACAAAGGTCTTAAATCTATGTATGGGATTTGACACTATTTTCACGTTGTTAATGTAAATTTTGACAGCTCAATTTGCACAGTTAAAAAAATTGCGGAAGTTGATTTGTTTACTGAAGGTCCGCACAAAATAGGTCGGCGGCACGAATCCGGACTGCGGTCCGCCATTTGGTGACCCCTGTTCTAAACATATCTCTATTTAAGCAGTATTCTAAGAACATAATATAATACATTCCAAAACGATAACAAAGAACACAAAATAAAAATTTATAAAAACTAAGAAAACAAGGTATTGCAATTGCCACTTTAAAGATACTAACCGAAGGTAGGTACCAATATACCCATTATAGTTTAGTACAAACAATGTAAGAAATTATTGATGTCAACAGATTGCCCAATATAAGCGATAACTGAGCCACCTAACTAGTACACTTGCACCGACAGTAATTGGCAGATTTCTCACATTTCCCACAACTCAGATAATATCGAAAAAGATATAAAAATTGCACGGCTCATACTCGTACATAAATAACAATGGACCATTCAGTTGTGGATCTGTCGGTGTTGTAACCAGCTGGATTTCCTCTTGCGTTGGAAGTTTGCGACAAGATTTTATTCCTGATAATGAATTGTTAGATGCAAAAATGCTAGGTATAAACTGCAAATTAGTAGCTTCCAGTGTGACTGTAACTTTGTGACTGTAACTTTAGTAATATACAGGAAGTTAAAAAATAGCAGTCAAACCCATCTAAGTTCATTTACGCAAGCCGCACTGAACCACGATCGCTTCCTTCAATTTACACTAGATAAAAAAGGAAAATTGACGTCTTTGTCTTTATTATTAATCAATACAGAGCAAGACTATTGCTACCACATGGCTACGTAAAGTATTGCACACAGGTTTGGAGAGAGATACGGAATAAATATGACGGATACGCGGATACTGAATATCGATCGTTCGTATAAAAGGTGCCTAAGCAGCGGCGCCGCGCGGCGTCATAATATTTTCTTTTAAAAAGTAAAGAGAAAAACGCATAGCAGATGATAAAAATCCTAAATTATGAAAACGAAGTATACGTTATAAAATAGGCTAACGAACTACAGGGGCAAATTTTTACTCTCATACTTAAACTTCAGCTGTTTTGTATTAAACATGTCTTTTTTTTTAGATTTTAGCAAAGTTGTAGTGAAAACGATATTCAGTCTGATGAATAAAAGCCCCAGAATATAACATATCACTGGCCCCAGTTAACTAGTCCTTTACGTATTTTGTTGCACTCTGTTTAAGCAAATCAACTGACTCAGTGTCTTAGTGGTTAGTGCTGACATTTCGCGTTGAAGCCCACCTGATCCGAAATGCTCCTGACGACTGATTAGAGAGTCGAGTCGTGGGGATCCTACATCTCCACTAGAGTTTGTGTCCCGGGAAATTCCGTCCCGGGACTTCCCGGGACTTTGGCTTGTCTCGGTCTCGAGACTTTTAGCTCGAGACATTCGAGACATCGAGACATGAATTGAAATACGCGAGATAGTCCATTCAATAGAAGAGTTGTAAGAGTGCTTAAGCAGGGACCTAAGCAATTTCTTCAGAAACGTGTTCAGAGTGCTTAGGAAGTGAACATACTATAATTAAATTCCCCGCCTCAAAGGGGTGAGCTTTAGCTGCATATTCAGCAGGTGGGAGGGAGCTGATGTCAATACATATATATGTCACTGACCCCATGAACAACTGGAAGCGGTACTGAACCAGGGAAGTCAGTGTTGCTGGTTAGTGAGAACAGACTTATCCTTGTAAAATATAATTTATTTTAATTGTTACATACGTGATGAATGATGATATTTTTTTATGAAAGTACCTTTTAGAAGAAGAAGAATATTTTTTGTTTATGTTTTAAATATTATTACTAGTTGCGTAGAATTACGACTCAAAGAAGTTTATTGAGTTTAAAAATGTATAAATAAAATAAAATCTGAAAAACGTCACAATTAATTGTTTACTTTATGTCTCGAAAGTCCTAGGAAATTTAGCTCGAGACATCTCGAGTCCCCGGGACTTTCAAAACCTCGAGATTTGACAAACCCTAATCTCCACCCAGGGAAAATTGCGATTTGTTTGCTCAGATTTAACTTTTTAACTTTTTCCTTGATCCTCACACAAGTAATTTATATTATAACCAACCTATAGGTACTTTCCATAACATCATTTGCCGCTTGTCGGTGAGCAAAAAGTTACCTGCCAAATAGACAAGTGCCAAACCCGCGCGATCCCGTAAGACCGAGACAGTTCTTGGTACATAAATCTCTTTGGTTCTTAGTCTGTATTGGTAACTTTATTTAGTCTGAGATTATGTAATATGGAGTAGCTGTCTCTGTTTACGGGAGTATCCTAGAATCTCAGGAACTGCAGCACATCACATAAAATACCTTTCAAATCTAAATCCTCCAACTTTCAAATACATAACGACTCCGTACCACAGAGCGCACGATGCTCACGAAAAAAACGCACCATGACAGTCTGCGCGAAAAGAAAAAAACGTCGATGCGTCGACCAATCACAGCGAGTGACTGGAATTTTTTGATTCGTAACGTCCGAATTTGAAAACGACACAAACGGTGAAGTGTCATTGCGGTGTCTTGTGATATGTTATTGTAATTTTTAACTGATTTCCCGATTATTTTTGCTGTGAAATAGTAAAAATATAGAAAAAGCTTGATGTAAATAATATCTCGTATTATCCAAGTGTAGGTGGCTGTGTAAAGTAAAGATAGAGCGAAGCAAAATGGTTACGCTTTCTGAAAATATTTTTCAATTATTGTAAGTACATTTTAGCTAATTTGTGTTTAAATATAGTAAATAAGGATAACTTCACGTGTGTATCAAATCATTCCTCAAGTTATTTACGCGTTTTTGTGTCATTTTCATCAGTGTTTAAAATAACACCGGTAACGCCCAAGCCCAAATTCAACAGAAAAAAAAACGTTATTTTGAATAAATTTAGTGGTTCAAGAGCAATCAGCTAAATCAGATCTTCGTGGCGTATTTTTGGAGCTTATAGTTTCATATTTTTTATTATTACCTAGGTACCACATGAAAAAGCTTCTGGAATTTTTAGTTACTATAAGTATACCTACCCATTTCTACATTCTTCCACTGGTTTGGTCAGATACCCTTTAGTTGTTGTGTAGATTTATGTGCCATAGTCAAAATTTTCTGGTTCATAGTTGTACAGTAACTGGTAAATGTGTTTGTGGCTTGTCCACAACAGTAGAGTGCATATTCTATGTGTATTTTTGCGACGCTGCCACAGATACAACACCATATATTAGTAAGAATAAAGAAAGTTATGATACACAATGGTTGGTGTATTGGTTCTTTATCAATAAAAGCTTAGGTCTATCAAGATTTTAGGTTTTACAGGATTGTGTTAATAACTGAATTGATAGCATATTGAGGGTTCACGGGCTATTTGTATTAAGCAACATTTTTGAAAATGTTCAGGAGATTTAAAAAAAATATATTTCTTAGAAAAATAATCATTAAAACTAAACTGCTTAGTATTATATAAATTCTCGATATTCTTAATATTTTAAATATTATTCAGAATTTATTTTTTATGCAGTATTTTGTAAGAAATTAATTTTTAAAGTAGAGGTTACTTGTGTTTCCAAAAATGTTGCTTAATACAAATAGCCCGTGAACCCCCAATATAGCAAAAAAAAAAAATATTGATAAAGCTCTAATCTCAACCTCTAATCTGATACAGATAGTTATTGATATGAAATATTTACTTATGATAAAAAATCTTGTAATCCTCTGTATTTCTGATCTGGGGATCTACCTTACCACCTACCATTATTTATAAAATATGTATACTAACTAAACTAAAATGTGTATATAAAAACTAGTAAACTACCTATGCAATTTTTCCAGCAATGAGGTCCAGCAGGAGATATCGCAGAACATCCGGCGCATGATGGAGGAGCTCTGGCTGAACTGGTCACATCTCGGCGTTGAGGAGAACCTCAAGATCAACAACATCACCAAACTGGTGGCAATCGAGAAGGAATTTCACCGAGAAGTCATTGATGAGACCAGGCAGAAGCTAAAACTTATGCAGAGTCAAGTTGACAGTGAGTTTTTCCCAATACTAATATTACGGTCTTACCATCAGGTAAGATGATGCCTTTAGAGCTTACCAATTGTGGATATAAAAAAAAATTTGCCCATTAATGCTTTCAGTGCGAGAGATGATGGCATTTTTGAGCCCTGTTTGCTAGGCAATTTTTGATTTTTTTCCCAAAATAGGTATTCAACTAAGATTATTAACTCACACAAAAGATATAAGAAACATTAAGGGTTCAATAATAAAACTCCAGTAATTGTACAGGTTTTTATATATTTTCTTTATCATGTGATATACACATATTCTGTAAAAAATAATAATCTAGTCTAGTCTGGTAGATGAAAGCAGGTTTAGTTAGTGTTTATGTGTATCAAAATTAAAATTATCAGAAAATATTTTTTCTCACATATTCAGCTGACCTAAGTAATATTTACAATGTACTACAAGGTAATATTTTGTTCCACAGAATTAAAAGAAGAGACAGAAGAACTCAGCAAATGTCTCTGTGTGGATATCACAGTGCTGGACTTTAAGGAAGACATGATGCTCATTGATTACAAGTCTGAATTGGAGGAGCAGATAGCTGGGTAAACTGTTATTTTGAATCCAGTATAGCATAATATGAAAAAAAAAACACTGCTTTTATCAGTTTGCTGCAGAAAGAAATGCTGTCTTTCGTTGCAATGGTGTTGGAATGATTAAGCAATTCTATTAACTGTACTTAGCTATACTAAAAAGATGGAGTCTAGTGGTGAACATGGGAAAATAAGTATCTAGCAAATAACCATCACCTGTCATAGAAGTATAGCGATAATTGACCACGCTGAATATGTTAAAAACAACCGACTTCAATCGCAACAACTCCGATTTTGCTATATTTTTGTTGATTTTCTCAAAAACCGCTGAATCGATTTCGATAAAATTTATATGGGTGGGACCACCTGTGAAGTATACCCTTTTAAACAAAAAAAGAATTTTCGAAATCGGTTCAGGCGTCTTCGAGTAATCGGTGAACATACATAAAAAAATATTTAAAAAAAAAAGATTCCGACGAACTCCTCCTTTTTTTGAAGTCGGTTGAAAATAAATGATGTACAGGGGATTGTCAAAAAAGAAGTCATAATTTATTAACGTGAACTGCTTCTCATAAAACTGGTCAACTTTTGTTTAATGACTTTCAAAGAAGTAAATCAGTTAGTTGGCTAACTTTAAATGCATTTCAGCAGTCATAGAAAAAGACTTGTTCACTCTCTCATTAGGAGAAGTGATTAATCAAAGTATTGTTGCGTCTTTAGTTACAGCCTGCATAAGGCTAACATTCTGCCCTAATATATAGTATATTCAAGACATTTTCAGACTGTTTGTGGTGCAATTTTCTTTTTTTTTAGCCATATGCTTCCAATGCTGGTTTTTTTTTTCATATAATACCTTCATATTATATGATATTAAACAGGTACAGAGAACAAGTACAACAACGGCGCATGAAGATGGAGAGGCTGTTGGAGTGGCAGCGGGACCTCGCTGAGAAGCTGGGCGTCACCATCCAAGAGTTGCAGGAGATGCCACTGCCCTCTGAAGAAGATCTAGATAAGTTGAAGGCGCATTTAGAAGTCCTGCAGACTGAGAGAGACAAGAGGGCTGAGACCTTCTTGAATACACAAGTGGAGATCAAGGATATTATGGGTGTGTATGATGTCTTATTCATACCAGTACATAATAGTTCATATTTATTTTAAAATTATTTCATATTCAGAATATTTTTTATTTATGTAGATGCTTTATGATCATTCTTTTAAATTGTAATTATTTAGACTTTGCAAAGTTTCTACCATTTGGAATTTGTTCACATAACATTTTGGGGAATGTTAGCAAAGCTAAAAGAAACATATAGTCCAAAGCAACTTAATTTGAACGCTATTTGCACATCTTAGTAGCATGTTCTTATTTACTTCAACTTGATTAGTAGAACTGAACTAATTGGTATGAGATTTGAGAATGTCTTCATATGGAGATAGACATGTAATTGTATTTATTATGATCTCAAAGAAAAACTTTATTTAAATTTAAAACATTATTTTCAAAGAGAATAGTAGACTAACATCCAATCCGTTGGTCAAAGGCCTAAATTAATACAAGAATAAGGTACTAGAGCCAGAGTTGACATTAGTATAAATTCAATTATTATTTGCAGAGAAACTGCAGATCAAGCCACAGAACAAGTTTGAACATGTCGTAACAACTTCACTGTCAGTGGACTTCAAGGTCACAGACCTCAATATGGATCGGCTGGCCAAACTGCAGCAGGATCTGCAGGAGAAGTATGAGCAGACCAACAACAGGGTAAGCGACCTCACTGCGTTAGAGTGAGATACACCTATTTCTGTGTGTGTTAGAGCGAGACACAGCTATTGCAAACTAGGTACTGCAGCGCGTGTTACTGTTAGAGCGATATGGACCTACTGCCACCGTGAGAAGAGCTGTTTGATGATTTCATTGTGAAAATACCGACAGTTGAGTTGTCTCTATCTTTGGTTTATATGTCAAGTTGCGCGCGATATTCATCTTCATGGTGTCCTACTAAGCCACAGTACACACTTCATACATTTTGTTTGATAATGGTTTGGCTTACACAAGTTTTGAATCTAAACTGCACTATGAACTCTTTGGTGATTGATTATTTTTGTGAGTAAAAAGCTTGATAATGGTTTGGCTTACACAAATTTTGAATATAAACACTGTACTATAAACTCCTTGGTGACTGAATATACATATCTGTGAGTAAATTTAAGCCTATTCTTACGCAGGTGCTAGAGCTTCGCGAACGCCTCACTAAGCTGTGGGACTGTTTGGAGGAAGACCGCATATATCGCGAGAACTTCCTGCAAGCCCACCAGGGTTGCCATCCGCAGACTGAAACCGCCATCAAGGAGGAGATCAGACGATGCGAGCAGATCAAACGGCAGAAGATACAGGTTAGTTTACTGGGTTAGTTTAAAATTAATCTTTTGTACAAAAGTATGCACAACTTAAGTTAGTAAGATTAGGCCAATTATAGGCTTTAGTATTGGGTACGTGAAGAGGAAAGTGGGAGGCAGTCTGTATCGAGCCGTCCACTTGAACAGTAATCGCGTCCAGTGGAGGATCACATGTGGTCACGATCCTCAGCAATGAGGGAATGACGAAGAAGAAGAAGTATTTGTATGACATTTTAATTCAGAATTCGGAAGCATTCGATTCCCATCTCAACTGCAGTGAAGATGGAGTAATACTTACTCTCGCTTTGGAGTTGGCTAGGAATTCCACTCAAACTTACTAAAATTTAATAAAAAAGAGTTTATCTGTGTTGGTAACACAGATGACTAGGACAATGACGTAGGTCATCACTGGCAACTAATTACAATAGTATACGTATTCCGCCAGGTGTTCGTAGCTAACATGCGCACCAAGATAAAGCTGATGTGGGATAACGTGATGTACTCCCCGGAGCAGCGAGAGGAGTTCGTGCACTACTACCAGGATATCTTCACCGAGGATACCCTTACACTTCACGAACTGTACTTGGACAAGATCACCAAGTTCTACAATGAGCATAAGTGAGTTTACTCCAATTTAATATGTTTTTTATTTGAGTAGACGAATAAAGAAACTCACCCCAACACATCACATAAAAAAACAGGTGACAAATTAACCACTCGATTGCTATGGCTTCCTTGCTGAATGTCCCTTTCTCAAAATTACCCTCTGGAGCTGGTCCGAGAATAAACGATGTTCTTTCTTATTGTCTTTGAAGTTCTTCCATCCGACCATCCATAGTCTTTACAAACTGTCAATATTCTATTTCCTTTCAACTTATTTATTACTAAAAACCTGTTATATTTTTATAACAGACACATCTTCGAGTTGGTGCTGACTCGTAAGAATCTGTGGCTGAAGATGACTGAATTGGAAGCGCGCGCGTCAGAGCCAGGCAGGTACCACAACCGAGGGGGACAGCTGCTGAAGGAAGAGAAGGAGAGGAAGACCATCGCTAATAAGGTTTGTCTATGCGAGATAATCTTACTACGAGGGTAAATGGTGGGTAATACGCGTAACTTTGTATGGAGCCCTGTTAATATCTTGCTGAGTATGTATCGTTCAGTAATCGAGCACCATACTGTTCATTGAAAACATAAACATTAGGTGCTTTTATAGACTAAGGCTGTTTCAGTCGTGCGAGGAAAATAGCTCAAGAAAAGAGCCAGAATAACATACGCGTTCCTCGAACGCGCTTAAAAGATTTCCTAACTAAAGGCACACTTAGCATAATGCCCGATATTTACATTAATTTCTCATGCATTGTTGGATTTGTCAGTCACTTAAATGCTCATTGCGTGTGACACGGCAGTTTAATTCACATGTAAATGAGTATTATATGAATGTGATAGGAAATGCAACTTTGTACTCTTTCTGATTGATGTGTGAGTTCCGTTACCTGTGAATAAATTAATCCATGACTATTTGTCAGGAATTCCGAGAGTCGTAAGGTACTCTGGTATATGAAAACTTAGGATTAGGCGAAAGAAGGAAATTGAAGAGGACGATTTTAATTAAATTACAGTTTATTATTTACTAGTTGTTGCTTCCGACTTCGAACATATTGGGGTTTTATGATACAAAGTATAAGATGCTAGTCCGGGTATAATAAAATCGTACAATGTTACGTTAGCATTGATTCAGTCCTTGTGAAGTCTGTTTGCGATTTTATTATGAACCTATTTGTAGATGTATATTTTGTTAATTATTCTTAAAAAATAAACACACTATATCTAGGCTTTTGATTACATTTTTATATTCATCCCCAGTTTTTTTGTAGATGTCATTCTAATTATCTTACTTGCGTTATTTATTTACATTTCTATGTAAAACTAGATTCCCCTACTTTTACGTTTATGATTTTGGCAAATAGCTTTGAATTAAGAGTTTATAAATCCTTGTCACTTTATACATGGTTCTTACTTAACCAGTTAAAAAATAACCTTTGCTACAGTTGCCGAAGATCGAGGAACAACTGCGCGCCCTGGTGACGGATTACGAAACGCAAACTGGCAACACCTTCACAGTTGATGGCAAGTCACTGCTGCAGCTGATCACCGATGACTGGGACACTAGGAAAGCGGTGAGACATTTGTTACCTGTTCCAAGTAAAACATATTTGAAGTCAATAATAGTCAAACTAGGAATTGAGAGGTGAAAGTTTTAATAAGGCCACGATAAGATAATAATATAATATTCACATAGTATCAGTATGTTGCTAGGCTTCCGAAGCCCGTGGACTACAGCTTATTTTTTAAATACCTGGTCTTACGTATAGCTTTGTCTTGTAATTATAATCTGAATTTATATAGTTCCAGCTGTGTGAGGCCAGGCTAATTCTGGTAAAGGTTATCTTGCTGCTCATGCTCTTTTTATCTTTTAACGGAAAAACAACTTACCCAAACCACGGCTCGAACTACACAGTCCTGTAGATTTTGATGTGTTTACCTTTGACCGTTGTGTCTAAAGTGTCACTGTCACTGCACAGGAGCGTCAGAACAAGCTGTCGGCGCGCAAGCAGGCGCTGACGCCGACGACGCCGCTGCTGCGCTCGCTGGCCACGTCGCCGCTCGGCAAGCGCGACCGCACCGCCGCCGGCCTCGCCAACACCTGCGACAGGAACAGGTGACGTGACGTGATTACCAGTGTGATCGACAATGATTATAATGTTACTCTTTGATATTTCAAACTCGGCTGCGTAGCGTTCGGGAAGCTTCGCAATATCTTCGCGTCTAAAATACCGCAGTGCCTCAAGACTAAGGTTTTTGACCAGTGTGAGTTGCCAGTGATAACATATAGAACCGAGACATGGTGTCTTACCGTGGGCCTCATAAGAAGGCTCGAGGTCACCGAAAGGGCGATTAAGCGTGCTATGCTTGGAGTTTTCTTAAGTGATCGAATCAGAAATGAGGAGATACTTAGGAGAACCAAAATAACCGACAGCTCACAGAATCGCTAAACTGAAGGCACAGTGGGTGAGGCACATAGCTCGTAGAACGGATGGCCGTTGGGGTATTAAAGTTCTCGAGTGGCGATGGGCCGATTCTCGGTGGGCCGATGACCTGGTGAAGGTTGCAAGGTGATGACTTGGAAGCCGCTGGACGCGGGCAGCACAGGACCGGTCGGTGTGGAAATCCTTGGGGGAGGCCTTTGTCCAGCAGTGGACGTCTTTCGGCTGATGATGATGATTCAGTCATTGGCAAAATCATCGAAAGTGGCATCTTCTTTTTAGTAATAGTAGTAATGCTTGATTAAAATCTTAATATTTACTTGTTTAAATTAATATAAATTAGGATAAATATAAACTCTTAACTCGATTAACTTGTCGAAATGACGTGAAAAATTAGATGAACACCACCTAAAATTAGAACCACGTGAAACTAAAATATCTTTTTTTTTTAAATTTTGTAGTGCTGTATTAATGAGTATATTCAAAGTATTTTACGTAAAACTGTAAATGCCCTAGATTTATTCAATCATGTATTAAAATGAGTAGCTAGTAAGCGTAGTTAGTAGTACAGTAGGGTATATTTGTCGTTGACACAGGCATTTCGACTTGTAGACTCCCAGCCAAGCGGCCGCTGGTGACGGGCTCGGCCACCAAAGCCTTCACCACGCTCAACGCCAACCACTCTGCGCTGAAGCGGTCTGCCATCTCCACTGTCAAAAGGTCAGTAACTTAATTATTTTTTATTCATTTATTTTAGGCTACGAGGCCTATAGAATATATACAATAATATACATTTTAAACTTAAAACTATACATATTAATGAGCATGCTATTTCAACTCATATTTCCATGATCTGTTCCCACTCTATTAATACTGTAACTGTCTGTTAAAATTTGGAGCGGTAACTCGCTGCGATCGATCTTCGTTTTAACCTCCGATTATTAAAACTATCGGAGTCGAAATCGGCGGTGTAAAATCGAAAGTTCCGACTTTTCAAAGTCTGATTTGAAGCTCCGTAACATCACTAGTTACTTGAAATAGCTGTATCTGTTCTGTTAAATATGTTTTGTTGTAAATAATTAAGTGATTACAAGTATAGTTGCTCCAGTCGAGTAGCTCCACGTGCTTTTATTTTTCATTCCTTCTTACTCTTTCAGTGCTCGTTTGTGAGACCAATCAAGTGTTACAAAAACATTACGTCAGGCAAGTGTTGTTTGAAATGATTATTATAACACTATCTATTAATAGTTGTGCATTGCGTTCAATCTATGTATTTTGACGGTGAAAATGGGTTTGTGTTCATACATACCTATCTGGGTACAAATTACTGCATTCCATCAAGTGGTTCACCAATAGACAAAATAGACATTGCATCCATACATCTATCCGAAAACGAACTACTTTTGGGGCAGTCGAGTAAAGAAAGCAGTGTAACATTTTTTTTATCTCGTACAAATCGATTTTCCGATTGGCCAATTATGTATGAAGAGTCGAAATTTTTTTTACGATTTCAACAGTCATTCGTAAGTCATTATGATGTGTAAAAGCCCCATTTTACGGGTTCTACATCTATTCTGTAACACCCTGTAGATGTATGTATATTGAATACCGAAATAGCGCAATTCACAACTACTCGATTTGAATCAGCTTTGTCGTAAGCTCACTACATACCACATTATGTAACACCAAGTAGAGGGAATGAAAGATAATTAACTAGTTGCTGACCTAGGTTTGAATTAAATAGTGTTTATGTGTATTATTAGAGTGCTGTACGTAATACGATGTAATCTTAAAATGTACACAATAAACGTAAATTGCAGTTAGGTAATGGTAATATAGATTGTTACTACGAAAGTGCATTTGTGTGGTATTTTTATGTTTTAATTAACATATTCAATGGCTTAAGCTATTCT
Organism: Coleophora deauratella; assembly: GCA_958295455.1. Classification (NCBI taxonomy): domain Eukaryota; kingdom Metazoa; phylum Arthropoda; class Insecta; order Lepidoptera; family Coleophoridae; genus Coleophora; species Coleophora deauratella. Next base: position 5,279,482 of record OY282403.1, on the reverse strand, counting down.
AACTAGAATTTATTTTCATTGAACGTTTCTTTCACAATCAATGGCAGCGTTTCTCAAATGTACCCAAACTATCACGAAATAAAGGCTTTTCATGACGTTAGTATCTTTGAAATTGTTATAGAATTTTTTGTAAGTACAATAATAACTTCTAGCGTTTCGACTGCTACAGACAGGACGTAAATATTGTCAGAGAAGGAAAGTAGTTAGGAAATTAGGGGTAATGTTTCTGGGATAGAGGTCTATAATTCATCCACTATTCATCTATTGCAGGCGCATCAGCGGCCGTCTTGCGGCTCGTGCGCGCGATGGTGTGGGCGAAGTTGCTAAGCGCAAGTTGGACTACGGAAACGTGGAGCGGGATGGCAAGAAGATGCCAAAATTGGCCGTCAATGGCAGCATTCTCAAGCATAAGCGTGCGGTGAGTCTAGCATATATTTGTTCATCGTGAAAGCAGCCGGTAAATACCCTATGTTTATAAGTCAGGTGCCTATCTTCATTAGAACTTGAGCCATCATGAATCCTAACCTTCTTAAGTTATGGAAATGGAAACGTGCCTCTGCACAGTGGGGTTTGAAATTACCATTTAATGGCAACTGGTCTTCACGGTGCTATTTTCGCTGTCTTTATTTCTCAGCTGACTATGGCAAAACTTTAATTTTGCCATAGTTTAGAAACGTTTTCGTTGTCTCGATTTGTTTGAGAAAAAAAACGGTCCTCCATAAAGGTGCACACAGATTCTTGGAAAGAAACAACTCGATGTTAGAGTTTCTAGATTAACGCGAAGTGAATAACTCGCTGGAATCTTGTTGGAACAAAACAGGACGTTGAACTTTGTTGCTAACAGGATAATCTGCTAGCCAAAGAAATCAAATTGACAGGTTTTTGCAGCCTGTTCCACATTCTACCAAATTACCGACAGGTTGAAAGAGTCTGCAAATTACTTATTTCACACTTGAGTTATGACGGTGACGTGAATTTTGTTTCTGTTGGCACAACGTCGGCTATCATTATAGCAGTTTTATAACGCACGCATCAGTCTAGTCGACAAGTCGGGTAATTATCGTAGACGCAGTTGTAATAATGCAGTCGCCGTTGGATAAGAATTTGCTGTTTTTGTTGATAACGTTATGTCTTGCCATTGCATTCTAAATAACTGGTATAATGAGTATACAGACAAGCAAAGCATGCACATATATTGAAATGTAACCTAGTATGTGTATGTATGTGTAGGAATGTGCAAATTTTTGTCACTGTAAAGCAGTCTGTGTGACTACTGTGGAGTCTGGAGCTATCGATCACCGATTTATTCCATGACAAATCACACACGGTCAATTGAACCCACACACATACTTATACATATGGACCCAAAAGTTTGCCTTGGGGATCAAACCCAGAACTCTCGTCATAGGCGTCGGGCGCTACAACCACTACTCCACCAACTCAGTCAGTCGTTAATGAATGACCCGTTTTGAACTTCAACTGTATTTTCCACTTCCAGTCGCAAGGCAAGCGCCGCAGCAGTAGCCGCCGGTCGCTGAGCGTCACGCAGTCCACCGCCTCGCAAGAGGACACGCATGCGCAGAAGGACCCGCTGATGGAGACCACGCTCCTTACAACCTACACAGACTTCAAGGTACAAGTGGCGCCTGAATAGAACAGCTTTAGTAAGCAATGTGCCATGTCCTAGTAGTTGACTGTTAGTCATCTCTTTTTATAAAATTTCAAAAACGACAATTTGGTGTTAAAATATTTGAAATTGTGAATGATGATGTCATTGCGCAATGTAGCAGTTTGCAAACTTAACTATGGCAGAAAAAAGGGTTATCTTTTAAAAAGACGGCAGGAACTTACTTACTCAAAATTGCAAGAAATACTTGATGGTGTTTTTTGTTATAATAATATTTTGCTGTTGTTTCAGGACCGCATAAACGAGAAACAGATTAGTCGCAGCTCGCTCGTCAACGGCAAAGAGACCAACCTCCCAAACGTTAAAGTTTACGACACGATAAAGGAAAAAAATACACCGCCCACCCCAAAAAAAACTCCGAGGAAAAACCAGCCAATGACTCCGAAACTCGGGAAGGAGAATTTTCAGCATGTGAACGTTCCAAACATGACCCCTAAGAGCAACCTGCTGTATACACCGACCCGCCTCACACGCTCCGCTATCAAGTTAAACAATGATGGGTTCGCCACACCCCGCGCTCCGCTTAGCGCCAACAAGGCAGGACTTAACAGACAGAACACTATGAATGTCGTCACAAACAATTCCCCGAAAGTCAACAGGTCGAAATCGCAAACGCACTTAGTGAGAGTGAAGAATCTGCCACCGTTGCTTTGAGTGGTGGTGTAATAAACCCCTATTGGATGTGGCCTTAAGGTTGTATGTAAATATTGATTGTAGTTAGGTTATTTAGTTTGTAATTATTGTGTTGCTATGAGAATTTTATATTTTGAAGTGTAATGTGAAGTTTTCGTTTTAATTCCAATACAGTTTTTGATTTTTTAAGTTAGAATCTTCATATTCATATATTCGTATCCAGTGTGATTAGTTGTAGTTTGTAAACTAAATATTCATATTGAAATTCTTCTATACTTTTATAATGTGCTTGATATCTATAATTTTGTGAAATGACTATCTTTGAAAGAAATAGCATTAATTTTTGTATTTAATTTGATTATGCCTACTTTAAGATATATTTTTCCATTGTTTTTGAATTCATATTGTAATGTTTCGATGATCATGACATTGTTTTAGAAACTTTTAATGTTAGGGAATATTTTGTACATGCTTTAAAATTTTCAGATTTATAATTGAAATGAGAATGAAAGTACAAGAATTAATTACTTTAAAACACATTTAAAACTTTTCATCACGTGGATCGTGAAATATGTTTGGGCAGCTGTGGGATAGGAAGTACTTAATTTTAATCAGTATTTTAATTTTCTAGGGTTTAATACTGCTTTGATCAAGCACGATATGTGATTTCGCAACTAATGGATATGCTCTAATCTCAGTTAGTAATTATTTTAATTTAAAATTCAATTCACACAAATTTTTTATAATTAGTTTCTTATTATTCTCAACTGTACATTGATGGTTATTGAATGTAATATATTTTCATACATAAAAACGCAACTTGCATATTTATTTAACAGATCGTGACCTAATAGATTGAAACTTCTCAAACGTCCAATACTGAAATTTGTTGAAAATTTTTAATAATTACAATAAGAAAATGTCGATATTTTTCCATTTTGAAGTGGGTCCTTCCGGCAGAAGGTTCCGCAGGGCGGTCGAACAAGACTGTGCCGATATCAACGCCATTTGGAACAAAGAGGAGACCGACAAATTGTTTCACGATGTTTGTATCGGCAGTCTAATGTGAGTTGTCCGTTTGGTCACCATTTTCACACATTTTTCGGATGTACTTTTGTTTTGATGAGTTACTGGTAATGTTGTAAAATAATCCTAGTTTGGGACAGAGTAACTGTGGTTTGGGGAATTTTATTTACCCTTATTTTTTTATTGCCTAAATAATAAAATACTGTGTAGGTAGCGCAATGCCTCGTATTCTTAACACATACAATATTGTAATTTGTCGCTTTTATAATTTTAACTAAAATTTATAGTTATCGGTAGTCAAGGAGATGAGTAAGCAAGAAAATCTAGTATAACATTTGCTATCGCGTTCAGTTTGAAACTAAAGCTTTTCTGTGACGCGAAATTACTATTCGGTATTTTTTATGAATTTTTGAACACTTTCTGATGTGCTCATAAATTGTAACTTTGTAATCGAATTTTATTCTTAAGTGACCGGATACCAGATAGGCAACAATTTTATAACCATAAACCTTTGCCGTCCTTTTACGGAACGCCAAACCTAGTTAAAGGGTAATACCGACACTTAAACAAAAATAATATTAATTGTAACTGCTAATAGTGAATTGTCAACGTTGGCGATATGTTTGGTGAACGAAGAGAACTATGTGACGGGTTTTATGGCACTCTGCGACCACCCTAACGTGCCCTGCGTCGACCCCGGCCACTGGGAATCGTGGATTTCCAACATGTTTCAGTTAGTAACGCACCTATTTACTTATTTCATGTTTGCTATAAAAGGTTACTTTAGAATAATTTGTATACTTTTAGAATTTAGAATAATGTATGTATGAAATTGAAATCGTGGAACAAATTTTAAGTGTGGTTTCTGCTCTTGGAACTGAACAACTTTCTCTAAGAAACCAATTCAATCGGAGCAAAAAAAATTGGACTCTTCATATACGTACAAATCGATGACCTTGGTAGACCAAATTTCTATGGAAAGGCCAATTTTTTTTGCTCCTATTAAATTGGTTTCTTAGAGAAACTTGTTCAGTTCTATGCGCAGAAAACACAGTTAAAATTTGTTCCGCGATTTCAATTTCACCTGTATAATCTTCCGAAGACCTGAATTGAATTGTGTCTGAATTTGATATAGCCGTATTTTGGTTTTCGATATAGCTAGCTACCAACTTACCACGGAATGTGCAATATTGCACAATGCATCAAAATGTTCTTCCTCTTTACTGCTGTACTGCATTTTTATAATGTCACTTTGAACATTGCAGGAAAAAGTTCATACCTCGTCACACGTTGTTCATACACTTCATGTGCTGTCACGACTCTGTCGCGGACTTCTTCCTAGAGGAGGCCCTGGTAGCTGTGCTGAAGAATGACTCCTACTTACGTCATATACTGCTCATCGCGCCACCCCTTTGCGATTATGGTATGAGATACTTTTTTACATTTTCTCTTTATTTTAAGAGACTGGATCTGCTTTTTTTTCTGTATTTAGAGACGAGGTCTGCTTTTTGCACTGTAGTTTCTCCATAGAGTCGACCTGGTACCGAAAAACGGCTGCGAGAATTTATATGTAGGTCAGTGGGTCGATGCATAGGCACGGCATTAAAGTTCTCGAGTGGCAACTACGCACTGAAAAACGTAGCGTAGGCAGGCTGCAGGCCTTCCACTCTGTGGATAAATGCCCTGGTAAACATCATGGAAAGCGCAAGACCTGTCAGCGTGGAAATCTTTGGGCGGAGGCCTTTGTTCAGCAGTGAACGTCTTTTCGCGAACGATGATGGTTCATCGTGCACCGAGTGGGAGGCCTGCCTATACTACGTCCTCCGGTCTACAGTCTCAGTGTACAACATAATTAGTCATATAATTGTAATAATTTTGCGTTTAAATAAACCTTTACTAAAATATACGGAAACGAGCACGTGAATCATTTTTTCACCGAGACAGTAAAAAGAATGCAGTGAACTGGGAAAAATCAGGGTCGCTTCCTATAAAAGTTTAATTACTAAAATTTTTTGAATTCACATTATAGATGTCCTCAGTAAATATCAGGCCACGAAGAAAGTGCCCTTTTACAAGTACAACGCCAAGAGGAAGGATGGGGGGCAATGCAGTTACCTCCTCTACGTCGGGGCGAGGCAAGACTTCTATCCCAAATTGAAAATACGACGTTGTGTGTACGTAACTGAACCAAAGCAAATACTTATTTTTAAGCTTCTCAAATAGGTAAACGGGAGATGTATACCGCATTCATCTGAATAAGTAGGCAAATGTCACCATGGAATAGTTTGGCAGGAAACCGCGAGGCTTGGCGCTACACCATGGGGGTCACAATCTTCAGCTGAGGCGCTGTCTAAATGGGAGGCTACGAAATAAATGCCAGGTGTTTGAGGCTGGGACGAATTAGACGTCATTCTTAAAGAGCTTGGCGTGAGTATAGGTTCCTTGCCGAAAATTGTTTCAAAATTTTTATAACACTCTTATACATATTTTTATTTCCTCTACCTTAACATTTTGTTTACAGTTTAAAGTGGATTCTATCCCTCAAAAGTAGACTGTAGGTATACGCATGTTATAAGCGTAGATAACATTAATAGTACATTAGGAAGACTTTTCATTCATTTATAAATTTTACCTTGGATATTAGGCAGACTTTTCATTCATTTATAATTTTGACCTTGGATAAAATATTTTTTCTTTGATTTGAAATTTTGACAGATCATTCATTGTACACCGTTGATTTTATTTGTAATGCAGTGAAGAAGACAATGATGACATTGTGGAAATTCTTGATAAAAAGTGTCCTCAGCTGAAGTCACTATATGGCGCTTATTATATCAGCGAAATTATCGGACGTCACAAAGACGGCACGAGGAAAATAATTGTTGCTCAGGTGGGTTAACAATTTCGGTTCTTCTAAATATCATGCTTTTTAAACAATTTTGACTTCTCATACCCTGATCAACTTATGCGCCAACTTTGTATCGGAAGTCCAAATTTTTTGCGAATTGAGTATAGGTTTCTGGGGAAAGTTGTTCAGTTTCACGAGTAGAAGGAAATGTTATTTTTGGTTTTCCGGTATTATAGAAGGCCCTGTATTATATTATTTGATAGAACTGACGCATATTAGCCGTAAGACGTCAACTGCTAAACAGCGACCTTCCCGAAGGATTTCTACAACGACAGGTCTACACCTATCCTAAGTTTGTTGAATTTGAATTTTATAGATTATGTATAAGGACTCTATACATTCTTACGATTTGTAAATCTTACAAAATTACCAATGACTTGAGAAGCAATGAGAAGTGTTAATTTCAGATGCAAGACAAAGCCGTGGCGGTGATGTGTCTCAACAGCGAGATCAACTACAAGCATCTGCAAGCTCACTACGAGCTGTCGGCATTCCACGGCCTCGTGAAACCTACTAGTAAGGAGAAGGAGATTCCCCGCCAAAACCCTATACTGAAGACTTTTGGGTATGTCTGTCTTTCTTGCAGAGATTTTCTAGAGTGGGCCGCTCCAGTGGCAGTTCTATTAGGGATTGGTTGGTGGCGATTAGTGAAAACAGCTTCAGTAGTATTGAACCGGTTTATTCAGGCAGCAGGTATGGAGATAATATTGGAATTATAAATAGGAACGACAGATAGGGGAATGTTGCCAGTTTCAGATCGACGATAAAAAACTTTCAAGTTATTATAAATAAAGTATGACCATATTCAACATATTTCCAGTGTAGGCACGAAAGCTGTGATAACATTTTAAAGAAAGACGCTCCTTCATACATAAGAGACAATGATTAATAATATATATTATGGACCCGTTTATCACAGCCACATGATTTGGGTGGAAATGAAAGGACATATTAAGTTAGTTTGTAATAAGTTAAAATATCATGCCGCAGTGAACCTGTGATGCTTGGGAAATGGTGTCCCTTCACCCGAGCAGTCAAACTGGAAAATAAATCGATGATTGAAGATGTATGTACCTATTATATGATGTTTTGTATGGTAGACAATCTGTACATTTAGTTGTTTGCGCATTTAATATCTCCGACGTTTCAGTATCTTTAGTAATAGACTCATCAGCTGATTGATATGTATAAGTGGTTCCAAATTATTGTGTGATTTGAACCATGTTATCTTTAGAAAAAAGTTGTTCCATTATTCGCACAAAGGAGCTGTGTATTCTATTTTACCTAACACTGTTTTGCCATGTACCATAACACATGTATCTACAGGTGCCATCAAGAGAGAAAATAGAACAAGAAGCAAAAAGCACGAGGGTTAACTTCGGCGCAAAGTACGCGTTACGACACAGTTTCGATCACCTCTACAAGAAGTGTGGCTCCGACGACTACAGCGAAGACAAGTTTCCGATGGCTTCTCCCACGGCATCCCTCGCTGATTTCTCCGTGTCCCACCTCTTGGACGAAGATCCTTTCGACTACGAAATAGTCAACATTGATACCAGTTTGTTCACGCTTCCGGAGTTATCTTCTACGTTCTTGTGAGTTTTTTTGAGGAGCAAATGCCTTATAATATAAGCCGAATGACCATTCACTGTCGACAAAAGCTTCCCCTCATGCAATTCCACAAAGTCCTGTGTTGCACTGCCTTTATCAGCTCTCGTTTCACCGAGTGGGAGGTCTGCCTAAGCTACGTCTTCTTCATCACTTTGCGTCACCCCGGTCACGTGTAGTGATTTAGAGTTATAGGCAACATGACCTTCCTAAGTTCCTACACATTTGAGTTTGTGAATTAATGCAACAGTACGAATGCCGAAATGACATGTGCGGAATATTAAAATTACCAGTTCCTTCCAGTACAGACAACCATTATTCTGTGATTTTTGTTATTGTTTTATAATGTGTTAAGACGTCTAGCCTTATTGATATCTGCATTTTGACAGGGGCTATAAAGCACAGGATAATACACGAAGGAATGCTTCAAAAAGGAGAAGTGAGTTGCATTTTTCTTTCGATTCGTTTTGTGAAGATATATTTATTTAACGTTGACAACGTGACCCGTGACCCTATTTAATATACTTCTTAATATAATCTATAGAAGATATTTTCCACGATATCCTAACTACCTATACATTTAATAGACACTTTTTTAATGTATGTCATATCGGTTTTTCATGAATTTCGTAGGGAGGAAAAGCTCTGTGCGGGCTAGAAATGAGGACCCCATACCTGAATACAGTGGAAATCCAGATGCCTTCATGATCGAGCTTTACGGTTTGAAAGATGGACTCGATGAAAGGTAAACACTGAATTTTTTATAAGGGACAGGGAAGCTTTTTCAAGCATCAATTAAGTATTTATAATACACCCTTAGAACTTGCTCACTTTAGGCAGATCTTCTCTCGAAACTGAATGAATAAGGGACAGAAAATGTTCTTCAAGCATCAGCAAAGTATTTTTTACACATTCTTGGAACTTGCCCACTTTAGATTAGACAGACGTGTTTTGCTTTGATGTTTATTGCACTGAGTCACAGTTCCTATATTAAATAGAATTTACATACAGTATGGAATGGACACTTCTTGCCACTCTCTGAAGGCGAGCTTACCCCTCCCCCCTGTGAGTACGATTTGGTGACCGTCCATACAGTCGTCACCATCGATATAAGATGTCGTCACTCACAGTTCTCGCTCGCTCCTATGTGTTACATTTGGAGGTTGTTATAGATATGTCGTGGCAAGATCATAGGAATTTACCATATCGTTGGAGGAGCTCCGAAAACTCTAGGTTAGGGGTCGTCCATTAATCACGTGAGGCTCAAAAGGGGGGGAGTGGGTTCAGAAAATATCACGAAATATCACAAGGGGGGAGCAGGGGGTATACTGAGATATCACGTGTATTTTTTTTTCGTTGAACGCGCGATTTCTAGAGTAATTTCCAAACGTCGGACTGTTGTTATCATGTTGTTTTTAAGTCTTCCCAAGGTTCGAAACGGTTTCAGGCAGTCAGAAACAAACTGCAACCTTAATGTCTGTCTGGGAATTTTTATCACGGTGCTTAATTTTCCAGAATTAAATTACATTATACCTGTATTTAAAGATAATATTTTGTACCAAAAAAATACACGTGATTATGGGTACAACCTCACCACGTATCACCAGGGGGGAGGGGGGGGGTCTAAAAAGTTGCTAAAAAATCACGTGATTAATGGACGGCCCCTTGGGTTACTGGTGTAACCATATAAAGGACTCTATCGACTCTGTTTTGTCGGAGCTCCTCGACGATATGTGTCCAGTTATTTCATTCCATTCTATGATCTGACCATAACAGATACACAACTCGGATGATTTTTATGGAGTATCCTGAGTGTAACCGAGTAGCAAGTTGTGAATAAAAAAAAAAAAAAAACTTTATTTTTTCCACGAGAAACCTGAAGTTAAGTTCGTTTCGTTGATTTCAGGCGTGGTTTCGACCTCCTAGAAGCTGCGTTCGAATGTATGAAAGATTACAGTTACTGTCTCATACGTATTCCTACATCGGAAAAAGCTATGCCACTGCTGCAACATTTTTGCGTAAGAATTGATTTATTAATCGACTAGTACTTTATTCTGTATAAGTATGATGAAACTGAGTGAAGTTTTTTTGATGAATATCTTGTAGCCGAAAGAAGAATCATAGCAAAGTTTTTAAATGTTCTGGAAGCTGTCTAAGCTTACATACAATGGTTTTTAATATTATTTGAAAATGCTTAAGGTACTACATAGCTCGTTGATGTATTTTGTATGGCCAAGATATTTAACTTGATGTGTTCTTATAAATACAACTAAAACAAAAAAGTATAAATATAAAATTGATTCCAAATATGAAAAAAAGATGTATTGCTGTGCGGTGTATAATGAAATAATAATAAAAAAAGAAGTTGCGGCCATGATTTAGTAATCATCCAAGCTATGGACCCTCGAGACTTTTGAAGTAGCTTTTCCGTTTTCATTGTCTTTAATTTGCACTGTATTATAAATTGATTATAATTTAAGGTATTCGTATTTTTCAGTACGTTCCGACGAGATTAGATATAAGTATTCCATACTCACTTTACGTCGCTCACAGAAGTTCTGTATTGGGGTAAGCAAAAAAAAACATAACATTGTTGATAAGATACGACGTTTATAATCTTCCTGCGATATACCTAATTACTATCGTCGTGTCACGACAGCGATCGTTAGGTCTGAAACCACCTCGAGTATTTGGATCATGTGTGAAGAATTTATCCATACGAGTATCCATTATTTATCCCCGAAGGATTTCCACACCGGCCGGTTGTGTGCTGTCCGCATTCACCGGCTTCCCGCCGCTATAGTGAAAAATCTTGTGAAGAATGCAGTTAACTACCATATTGCTTTACCATAAATTAGTAAAGTTATTAGTTACACTACTTCTATAGTGACTGTACTACTTTTAACAAAATTTCATCAATTTTGTATTGTGTTTCTGTTAGATTGTTAACTTTTCAGAAAACTCAATATCCGCAAGGCAGAGTTCGCAGACTTCCCCCAAATATCTAATCTGCTTTACACCCTGGACGCTAAGGAGACCTTCTGGACTGTGGAACATGGCATGGAAAACGACAAGCAGCACCAAGCTTTCGTCATGTCCGAGGGCCGTTCCATTATTGGAATTGCTATATTAGAGTCAGTATAAAATGGTCTATGTTAAGTATCAAAGGGGATTCATTCCCGTATCAATCAAATTAGTACGATATGACTCATTGTGCTCTGGAGGCTTGAACGGTCTCCGACCTTTTACAAGTTTCAAAATTCCCATAAAAAGAATAAGAAACGTTTGTTTTACGTTAAAAATGTGGGAGGGCTTTTAAGAGACTTGAAAATTTCTGACACTAGAGTTAGCCATAATCCCTATTAATCCGGTCTTGACCCACATGTGTGAAGTATGGCCCTACCTTCCCGAGGTATGGAAGGGACCAGTGACCCAACAGTAGAGAATATTAACTTTGTTTCTAAATGACATAGGTAACCTAAGTAACACGTAAAGAAGAAAAAAAACATTGCGAAACAACGTTTAACTTAGTTTTTATGGGAATGCCAAAGCCAGTTTTAAAGGGTGCTAAGACTTGCTGCCTAATTATTTTTTTATGATGTGTTACCAATTTGAATCCTTTAGAGGAACTTTTAGAGGAGCAGAAAACCTCAACAACAGCTTTTCATTGCTTTCAATCGGCGGTGACAGTGACAATATTTCTGGAAGTCCAGAGATTATTGACTATCGTAGCAGAACCCATAAACTTTTAACGCTGTGTTTATAAGAAGAACTCTAGCTGGTTCTAGATCTAGTTACTTTTTCAGACCGCCAGAAAAAATAGACTTCATACGAGCCAAGTATACAATAGACTTGCACCAAATCCACCGGTACCACGTGATCGGAAAAGGCGTCGACAGTGGTTACAGCTCTCTCAAATGCATTATTATCTACCCAGCTTTCGAGCCTCACTTTAGATTCTTCGCTAGAGAACTTATGCGGCAGTCTGGAAGCTGTACTTTAATTTGGTTGACGGCTTATAGGAATAAGTTGGTAAGTTAGTTATATTCACATTTAGATAAAATTCATGGTACTATTTCGCCACATGTTTTCTCCTTTAACAGATCAGTGACGACTTTCCATTGTCTACTAATAACATTTTACAACTCGCTTTAACTATCAACTCCTTATCAGCTTCATTGTATAAGTAAATGTCTTGTTTCCTTTCCAGATAGTGAATAAAGCTAATATCATGACGTGCTCTATGGTTCCGCTTATATCGAGGAAAACTTTACTGCAAATCAAAATTTCACCTGAATTGAGAACGATATCCAATGTGGCGAAGAGTGTGTATGTAATTTTTAAATAGGAATCAAGTTCTATAACCTTTACAAGCCCGCCTGGCTACCTACCACCATCGTATCTAAGTCTTGCTGCCAAACAGAAATGTTAATAACATTGATGTTTTCCGGCATGAAGAAAAGTTAGCCAGTACCCCATTGCGTTGAGGAATCTTGGTAAGCCCGCTTCTATCTTTCGGCATCATCATCACTTACCATCAGGTGAGATGATGCCAAGGGCTGAACAATTGTGGACTTTAAAAAGACAAACTGATACCCGTGTACTCTTTAAAGCCGGTTAAAATAATATCAATATCATGCTTATTTATTTGTTCCTCATATTCCCCAGCATGGCGTTCAGCACCTGGTTCATCAGTAAGAAGTTGACCAGCGTGCCTAAAGTAAGCGTGGACACACGAATCGTGATCGTCGGAGCTTCTAGAACCGCTTTAGCTTTTCTTAATACGCTGTTGTTCCGGTAAAGTGCTTGTGTCATTATTTTCATACTTTTTTTCAACAAGAATATGAAGTTCTTTCTCCTTTTTCCTCCAAAATTCTAAACTATATTTCCCTTTTAACGTTTTCTGTTGGATTCATCAACCTTTAAAGTAGCGTCTTAAATTCTTCTTTTTTCATTGTTTTTCTTAGTGTTTTTAGCATTTTTTGAACATATTTTTTTGTTCAAGAGTTTCTTATTTAGGTATCTACCGCTATAAAGCGTGGATTGAAAAAAATACCGTTTTTTCTGAAGCTACATTTTTACTCAGTTGCTTGAGTTCATCGCACCATTTATATACAAGTTTATATCTAAGTTACTTGAATTGAATAAATTAATTTATGTTTTTCGGTCTTTTGCACCTTGTTGATAATGATGACTTACCTTCCAGCGAATCAGTAACCTACCTGACGTTTACGAACGTGACACTTGTATCGCCGAACGGTTTGCCTTACCTCCGTCACTGCAATCCAACTGCAGAGATGATGTTCCCCAAGTTCAGAACCAGCGCCGACAGATTCCTCAAGTCTACGCCTTACACGTTTTATGTTAATGTCGTGCATGGGACCATGGTTGAGATTGACAAGTAAGGAATTTGAACTTGCTTTTGGTAGTTTACTAAGAGCTGTAAATGTATTGCATTAACATTTCGTGATGTATCTACATTTTACATTTTGCTCCATCGTTTTTTGGACCGTTCGTTTTTCGTTTACAACCAAAGAACCATTAACCCCCTCCCCCTCCCCATTCCCCCATCCCCCATCCCATTTCAAAGGTCGGCAACGCACTTGTGACTCCTCCGGTGTTGCGGGTGTCCATGGGCGGCGGTTATCGCTTACCATCAGGTGATCCGTCTGCTCGTTTGCCACCTATCACATAAAAAAAAAAAAAAAGAACTTGTATATCTACTACATATAAATTCTTTGTTTACAACCCATATCGTCACCACTGCAGGGGCACGTGTCTCTTCCCATACCTCGGGAAGGTTGGGTCGTACTCCACACTCCCCCGTGTCCGGATTGGTGGAGGTTGTGGGTCTAGTGACCAACGGGCCATCCCCAGTGTCAGAAGTTTTAAGCCGCCTATAAGGCCTCCGACATGGCTGTACACGTACATTACTTGGAGTCAAATGTAACTCAGAATCGTGCCAAACTTGCATCTAGTATCGGCTAAGTGATGTGATGATGAAGTAAAAACATTTTCACCTCTCTAGCACGAAAAGGGTGCCTTTGGTCCCTAAAAACTCGTAGCAAAAACGCTTTTTGCTGCGAGCGTGAGAAAAAGTGATTTGAATTTCGAACACCACCTTTTGCGCGGCGCTGAAAAAATATGGGCAATGGTTCTTTCAGAATTTCATTTTGGCCTAGCGATTTAACTCATAGGCACAAAATGTTGTACACTACTTAATGAAATTTAAGTTTATAAATTGTGTTATTGCATTTTTAAAGACGTAATATTTAAAGTTAAATTAAATATGTACCTACTAGGTACATATTAATGTGCACTAGGTACTACCTAGTGCACATTAATATCGCTTACTTAAAAATATCTTTGGTTTTCATCTTGGTTTAGTAAAAATGTCAAGCAGCGCAGTTTCCGAACGCAACCTCTAAATTATAAACATTATAAAAAACTATAATGTCTCCAAAGAGAAATTAATCAACTACGTTTTTACTGTTCTCGCTGGTCGAGGTTAAAAGTTGTATGTTTCACACGAGAGTAAGTTATTTTTATGTCTCGTGCCTTTAAATCACTCACTATGCTCAGTAGTCTATATAAAAATCACTCGCTACGCTCGTGATTCAATTCTAGACTACTTCGCTAGTTCTTGATTTAAAGTCGGCACTCGTAGCAAAAAATAACTTTGCTCACTTGTTGAACAAATAACTATTTTTAATAACTATTAATAATAAGTTTATTTTTACAGACAAGAAAAATACATAACGTTAGACAACGGAGGAACATGCCACTACGATCTTTTGTTTCTATTAATTGGTAAACAATACCAACATCCAGATTACATGGAATATCTGTTGGAGAAGGATCGCCAATTTCAGTGAGTTTCAAACTCTCGTGTTAGAATCCGGTAGTTGACTGCTAGTCATTTGAGTAACTTTTTACTAAATGTCAAAAACGATTTTTTGTTCTAAGAATGTTTGAAATTTTGTATAATGACGTCATTGTTCAATGTAGTAGTTCGCGCACTTATTACGAATTTTTTATAAATTAAAAATTAAATATGTAATAAAAATCCAAGCGAATATATTTTTCTGCAGTTTCAATAGGAAATCTATTTTGTGATCAATATTTCATAATTTAATTTTGATGCAGGCAACTCGCGGATTGCCTATAATCATAGGCATACTCCATAAATGAACGGTCGTTGCTCAGTGAGGCTTAGGTGGTCGCATCGAACACGCAGGTTAACTGACTACAGACACGGTCCTTACCTGGATGGATTTGACTGTTAATGGCATTTATCTCTACCGTTTCCGTGCTTTCAATTCTTATCTTCTTCTTCTTCTTCTTCAACTTAGCGTTATCAGGCTGGAGCCAGGGTCCGCTTTCCAACTTAATCTACTCCACTTTGCCCGATCTTCAACATCCCCTCAGTGAGGTCATTTTCTCTCATGTCCGCTTACCGATTGTGGAAAAAAAATATTTCTTTATGCCAGGAGCGGTCAAGCCCCATACGTGAGGCTAGATGTACCACGCTACATCGAGACAGAGCCACAGCTGATGGACTACGACACTCCCGATAACGTGTTCATCATCAACCACGTGGCTGAGGCTGCAAAGGCTCTGAGTTACGTCAAGAACTTAACTTGGCAGAGCACGGATGATGACTGTATGTAGACCTTTCATTTATAATTGTTTCATAAATGAGATCGGTCGAAATACTCATAGATTGCGACATAAATCGTTTTACTAATTTTATAGCCATAAATTACTCTAACTTACTCTTGCAGACAGAATAATTGTCTATGGTAACACTATCCACACCTATTGCTGCATATCAGCACTGCTGGAGATGAACGTGCTGCCAGAAAACATAGTGTTTGTGGAGCCATTCCCTCCAGAAAACCCTAAGAAGGCCCGCGTGTCGCTGTTTTGTAATATAAGTGTAAGTAACCAGGCAACCGTCCATGCTCTCTATATGGATACTCGTAACACGGCTAATTGTGTCGCATGAAAAGAGTAAAGAATTGCGATCCCCCCTTCCAATATCATTACCTGCAAATAATGGTACCTTAAGTGGCACTGCCATGCATTTGTAATTGAAATATTGGTATTTAAAAATATGTATTAATTAATACAATGTTATGTTATTTTTGGTATGGGAAGAGACCTGTGCCCCTGCAGTGTGGACGATGTGGGTTGTTAACAGCACAATGTTAAGTTTGACTTTATGAAATCAAAGAACTATGCATGCAGTATTCAAACACAAACATGCGACGCATCAGCACTAGAAAGAAGACGAAAACTTTATCTTCCTTCTTCTTATCGTGTGGAACAATTAATCGTTCTATCCCAAGGGATACATTTTCTGCATTATTTAGATACTTACATATTTCCAAATATTTTATTTAAAATCCGTCTTCAGGTAGACCAAACGGTGAAAGAAGTATTGGATGAGTTGAAGATCACAGTCTATCGGAGCACCTACTTTGATTCTTGGGAGATTGACGAATACGATAATTTGATAACGCACGTCAATTTCCTTTCCTACCATGAGCTAGTCAGACTTGAGTGCAATGCGTTTTTTTACTATGGGAAGAGGGGCGTAAGCCCTCATGCTTTTGTTGGTATGTTTGAAGCTAATTTGCCTATATTTTACATTTTGACCACGAATCATGGATTTTAGAGATACCTTTTAGGGATAAAAAGTTTCTATCGAGTTTACCTAAAAAAATGACCAAATTACTTTTAGATGGCTGTACAAATAACATTTAATTTCCTTTTTCTTAGCTTACACTATTGTTAATTATCATCATCTTATCCACAAGAAGTCTACTGTTGAACATTTTCTTCCCTAGTATATTTCCTTGCGACAAAATTGTGAGACAAATATAATATATCCTACGAGTACATCCATTCGTTGTGCAAGGTTCACCAGGTCATCAGTCCACGTGACTGGTCTTCCGGCCCGTAATCTATTACTCTAATGATTTTCCTTCCATTTAAAGCGCTAAACAAATGTGGTGTGGCATACGACGGAGGCATCCTCATAGACCACGAGTTCCGTACTAAGGAACCCTCTATCTACGCCGCTGGGCCCGCCACAAGATACTATGCTCGCTACTTCGCGCAGTCGAAGCGACAGAAGTACTACGATTCGTACGAAGTTGGCAAAATGGTGAGGTGATTTTGAATCAGTCTGTCGGTATACCAGACCCTTGATGCCTTTGGGAACATGCTTGAGTCATTCAAAAACCTTTTATGTAGTAACTAGGTTTCGCTCGCTGCGGCTGGATAACGTTTTAATGACTGTCGTTGAGTGTGCCAGTGCGCGAGTCGCAAGCGGGCACGAATATACATTTTTCGGGACAAAACTATTCTATGTTGTTTATCATGAAATTTAGCAAAGCTTATAATTGCCTCAATGAAATTATTTGAGTATGTATAGCAAATAAACAGCGTTGCATTGTTTGCAAGTTGCATTTTTTGGGTTCCCAATGTGATTCCTGAGGGAATTCGATATTTTTACGGGATCAAATCTAGCCTACGTCACTTCCCATCCAGTCAACTGTCTTTGTGTCGATCATTTGCTCCGTTGCGGTCTGAAAGAAGTATAAACAAACAAAATAAATCACTTTCGCGTTTATTAATTACTAAGAATAAGTTTATTGGAGTCATTATAAATCTAGAATCTTCTCGGGGTCGTCTTTGTTGGTTGATGATACCATAATTAATTATTCTTTATCGATTTTACCACTTTCTAAGCATTGTATTAACGCTAAGTGGGAATCTGCATTTAACCTTATATATGTTACCTGAGTTTATAATGATGTGGTGAGAAAATAAACGGATATATATTTTTTTAACCTTTCTTTGATCAGAACAATTTTAAAAATATTTTTTTTTCAGTTAGGTGCTCAAATTCGGAACCAGTTAGATCCACTCTTTATGGAACCTACACTGCCTCCTATAAAAGCAAGAAAACTCAAAATGAAATGTGAAAATAGTGAGGCGTAAGTTTTTTCTTGTTGTTTTGTTAAAGTTTCATTTATGTAGATAGTTCATAGGTACCTACATATACATAAATAATATGGGTTTCTATACAAATTGATCAGCTGCTAGGTCAGCTTCATATGGAAAGTCATTTTACTTTCCTATGTCACTTTGTTACTTTCAATTTCCATTGATGAATGAGGCTGGAGATCGGTGTTGAGACAAATCTATTATGTTTTAAAAATACATTTTTATCTACAATGATAATTATTGAAAAAATGACACATCTAGATTTCAGCGTGAGTGGGAGTCGAACCCACGACTCTCGGTTTAACAGCTAGTAGCGTTAACTAGGCTAACGAGCCATGGAGCCAGCCAATTCCTTTACTCATTTTAACATAATATATAAAATCCTGTATCTCGAAGGTGCGATGAACAATCGCAGTGGCATCTACCGGAGCTCAAGAAGCCGCTGGTCTGGCATTGCGTGTTGCCAGGTAATATGAACTATCTGGAGGTGCGCCCACCAGGCCAGAGGATCCCGCACCATTTTGTTCAGTCCTTGGGCTACGATGTTAGTACATAATACGATGTTTTTCGTATTAACCTACCTAGTCGTATTAGTTGTTTTTTATTGTGAGTAAAAATTTGAATTGTTATCAATTTCAGAAAAGCGCTTTCTCAAGAACTTTCCATTAAAAAAACTGTTTCTTCCAGTGTTCAGATTGACGGTTAGACTAGTCTAGACAACGGGAATTTTGTAGGTCTATTAGTCTTCTTATTCATTAGTACAAATAGCTAAAGCATATTATGTACTTTTAAGTACCCAGTTTGATATAGTTTGAAACACATTTTCTATATTACCAGTAATGGAGACAATCCAAAAAGGTTAGGTAGATACTCGTATGTACTTAAAATTGCATCACGCATCTACATAGTTTTATAGTTTTGATTAAAACATTTTCTATATTACCAGGGCTACGTAATGGAGACAATCCAAAAAGGTTACTTCAAATTACATCTCTCAAGAGACTATATAGTTGACGGCATGACTTGCCTGACTTCGGAGAGACAGGGCTTGGAGAGCTTTAAGGTCATGTACGGACTTGCTGCTGCAGTACTCAACAATGTGCATTTTAGATACTACGTAAGACTTTTTATAATTATATATGGTTATTTGAATTTTGTAAGTAAATGAGAGACAAAGCCTTTACTAGGATTATTTGTATCATGGGAACCGGAGGCTGAAATATACAAACTTGCTTTTGAAAATAAATACATACATATAAAGAAAAATCACCAAGAAACCGAGCAAACAAATCTGCTTATCACAAAAATGTTTTCCCCACCCTGGATGAAAATAAAACCAACAATAGTTGGAACTCAAGAACGCTAGTTACTGAGCCATGAGTCAGTCTTACGTTTACGTTTCTGAATACTCAAATGGTGCTAACAGAAAGCTAGTATCAGCACAGTATATACTAAGTACATACAGTATGGTCACTTCCTGCCCTTTTCTAAAGGTGACCTTACCCTCTCTGTGGGTAAGATTCGGTGACAGTTGATTAACGCAAGAAATTTTCACGTACAAGTGAAAATAAACTATTTCAAGGTTATACGAGTATTAGAACATCGTTAACCTATTAAGCAGTTCATTTGTGTGCTTTCCAATCTGACCCAGTTTCTATTTGACAAATATTCCTTTCACAGTCTTTATTGATGTTGCTTTAAATAGGCCAAAGACGGCATATAGTTGCGCCGTGATATATGCACGTTTCTTTACTTTTGCTAACAATATGTTTTCAGGCAAACAAAATATCGTGTTTTTTCGATTTCTTCCGAGCTCCATGGGCCATATTTATGTACCACGATCAGTTGGAGGAAACCCTAGCTATGGTTAAGGAACTAGTGCCTACTGATGCAGTAAGTGTGAGTTATACTTGGCCAACACGAAAAATAAAATGAATAATTGATACGACAGTAAAGAACATGATGATAATGTAGATGGCCTTTGTTTTTAGTTAACAGACTTACTTGTTTTAATGACCTAACATAAGTTCCTAAATAATAAGAAAGAAAATGTAAAAAATACTTGCCCTTTTGTCCAGGAAGATATAAAGATGACGCTAGAAGAAGCTCTGAGAAGTGCCAACGAAAATATTGAGCTCGATCCTGTAAGTAGCATTTTTTTATTGTAGTTGAAGTACATTTTTTTTGCTAAGTAACTCATATTAAAGAGTAAAAATATGTAACAAGAAGATAAGCCACTTATGATAAAATACTCGTAGTGGAGTGAACGTGACATCGACTCCGTAGACTTCGGATGTAAAGTTCTAAAGGCTATTTTCAGTTTTCCATAAAAACCTCGTTACACTCTAGTTGTCTTTCATACATACTCAAAGAAACGAATCTCCCATTTTTCAAGTTTTTTGTTATCAATAGTTTAAGGTTTAATAAATCTTTAAGCTGTGCATTGTCTGTCAGTCACTCAATAAGTTGATCAGTAGAGATATTTACAAATCCGGAAATCAGTTTAGGAGTTGGTACCTATATTGTTAATTGCTTGATAAGTATAAGAAGGGACACCGCAAAAGTGTAGCTATTATAGGATTTTAACGTTGTTAAAAGATGTGGTTGGTTGCTAAATTAAATTTAATTAGATCTCAAAAAAGATCAATCGGAAATTTTCATCAACGGTATCTACAACATAGCTTTCTCTGCAGACGGGCAAAGACTCAATGGCAGAGACGAAATATTTGATGCGCTGCAATTTCGAGAAGTCGGCCCACTTCAAAGCAATCACAGACTTCGTGATTGACTGGCTGAGGGACAATGATGTGGTGCTGCCGATGTATCTGCATCCCATGCAGCTTGTGGAGTTCACGCATGACCTGGGAAGGCACCCCTGCTTCAGAAAGAAGAAGATTAGCATCACACAATCGTTGAATAACTTATTATTCAAAAAATAAATGATTTGTTTTTGGCAAATGTTGTTTGATTTCTAAGGCACTGATAAATTATAAACGATAGACAATTTAACAGCTAGTGAACATTTCATAAATCAGTTAGTTTCTTCGGGATTCGCATTTTTGCCACCAGAGGGATGTCAATTTTACTCCAGAAACAGAAACCCATATTTATGGACGTTTTGTCTGTAATTATTATTATGAACAATGTTTATGAGGCTGGTACCTTCGAGGAGTCCTAAATCATAGATGGTTTCTCGGGTGTTGTTATTTAATTTCGTTTCATAGTAATGTTTGTTAAGGCCTTTTTTCTATTCTATTCTATAAAGTTATTAAAAAATCGGTCTGTATAATATACCTTGTACCTAGTCTAAACAGAGGCGCGGTCGCGTAAAAGCTTAATTTATCAAACGCAATAGATTAACTTTGTCTATGCAGCTACCAAAGAACTGGAGCTACTGTACTGGTACTAAATACGTATTTTTGGCAAACTATTTCCTTCTGCAAGAATGAAGAACCCAGAACCATACTCTATGATTCATTTTCAAACATCAGTTTTACTAGCAAATTATTTACATTAGCATTTCTATTTAATTTAACGTTACTTATCCATTATTGAAAATAAAAATCAAAAATCTTAAAATGACCGAAAAGAGTTCAATATTTGCTCCAAGCGAGCCACCCTCCTGCAAACCAGTGAAGCCTCACAAACCTCTGGTTCTGGATGATCTGCTGATTCAAAACATGAACACCTGGGGAAATGTCCAGTATAATATACCTCTGAGGCTGTCCAGTAATGAGACCAGGACCGGCACCAGCATAGCTCACAGATACATACCGGCTATACCACATGCTATGGACTGTGTAAGTTACTCTTTTCTCTCTCTTATCGTGTGGTACATTTAACCGTTTTATCTTTAAAAGAATATATGACAGATGCCTAGTTTTACGCTTAGCATTACCCGGGGGTACATGTAGGGCATTTAGGTTTACATATACTGAACTGAAGTATGCATACTTACTCATTTAGTAATGAAATGTGCAGGTTTCTTCATGACGATGTGTTCCTTCACTACATAGTAAAGCAATTTGTAATTTGTAACTTAAGCCAATAACTACCTTAGTTTTTTTGAAAAAAAAAAACTAAGGTAGTTATTGGCTAAGATTAAACCCGGATTTTTGGATAGGAGGGGTGAGAAATGACCGAATATTATTAACGCTTCGTCTGTTTTTGTAAGGACTAGATAGCAATTAGCAAATTTTGCTCTTCACATAAAGTTCTTCTACTGAACTATGAACTATTTTCGGAAAACGACCATTGTTCGGATAGGAGTTACTTTTTTAAATATATCAATGATATGATGAAGCAGTTATGTAAGTCTTAAAAACTTCCTGGCCAGTCCAAGAAGTGGTCGTAAAAGGAGTTATCCTGACCATGCGTTTATTTAAATTTTAGAATAAATTATAATTGTTCTAGAAAATCGACGAACCCCTCCCTGAAAGAGTGCAAGGGCGCGACATGGTCGTTGCAAGTGAGACCTACCGAACCACGACTGGGGAGTACAGCGTCAAACCCAACCCGAACAAGGCTAATGAGAGATCAGACTGCGCCATCAACTGCCGAAGAGTTATCTTTATGACCGGGGTAGAGAAAAGGGTAAGTTATCTCCTTCTTTCTTGTGTTGTTATCAAGGGTTGAGCCTGTCCCCTGTTCAAAATTTTGCTCGAACTTTAACATCCTTCTTAGAGAGATCATTCGCTCTCATGTCCGCTCTTACTGCGACAAGCCAGCGCTTTCCGCAGAATAGGGTAAGTCATTCATATACTAAAAAAATTGCGATAGGCACTAACAGTTAAGTTCCCTGATGAGGCGATATAGAAGGTAAAGGTGGGTAATAGCTATACCATAGGCTATAAATTCAACTTGATCTTATCTGTTTGGTCTTCGGAGGTGACGCTGACTTGACTGACTTGCTGTCTTTGGTTACAGAACAAACATATCTATGTATGTATATTATCAGCCTCTGGTTCTCATAATATAGGGAATCCTAGTTCGGGGCCAGATGACCGTGTGTGATTTGTCCCGGATATTTATTATTATTAAATTTTAATAGTGTTATATTATCAGCGGTACTAAAGTCTACCGACTGTGATAAAATACATAATTATATATTTTACAGGGCATCATAGCTAGATTAATTTTAATTATTTTTATTAATTTTAATTAGAATTAAATATAACGATAAGGGACAGGGAGTTTCAGATGTTTTTAGGGTTCCGTAGCCAAATGGCAAAAAATGGAACCCTTATGGATTCGTCAGGTCTGTCTGTCTGTCTGTCTGTCTGTCTGTCCGTCCGTATGTCACAGCCACTTTTTTCCGAAACAATAAGAACTATACTGTTGAAACTTGGTAAGTAGACGTATTCTGTAAACCGCATTAAGATTTTCACACAAAAATAGAAAAAAAACAAAAAATTTTGGGGGTTCCCCATACTTAGAACTGAAACTCAAAAAAATTTTTTTCATCAAACCTATACTTGTAGGGTATCTATGGATAGGTCTTAAAAATGATATTGAGGTTTCTAATATCATTTTTTTCTAAACTGAATAGTTTGCGCGAGAGACACTTCCAAAGTGGTGAAATGTGTGTACCCCCCTGTAACTTCTAAAATAAGAGAATGATAAAACTAAAAAAAATATTTGATGTGCCATGCAAACTTTCACCGAAAATTGGTTTGAACGAGATCTAGTTAGTAGTTTTTTTAATACGTCATAAATCGTAAACCGCAATTTATAACAAACTACAAGAACTTTTTACTACGGAACTTTATTACGGACTATGTTACTTGCTGCTACGGAGCCCTTCATGGGCGAGTCCACTTGGCCGCTTTTTTGTAATGTAATCCTAACGAGGTATTTATTAATTATTAATATATAAATTATTGTAAACTGGAGTTTCTTAAATATTTCCTGTTAAGTCTAAGGAAACACACCATGACCGTATAGATTCAGATGTCATACTTTTCGGATTTATCAATAACTTTATATTTCCGATTTTGTACTTATGTACTGTTTTGTTATATTTATTAAATAAATAAGTATTCATTGTTGCAATATTTAGTATAACAACTTTCATATAAAAATCATAGCTTCGATAAAGTGCACCATTCATGATGGTATTTGCAAATGAGACCTATCGTACGACATCAGGAGATTACTCCGTCAAGACCAACCACAACCACGTGATGGAGCGATACGACCGCTCCATACACTGTCATCATGTAAACTACTTTAAAGAGGTTGAAAAATGGGTGAGTTGCTTATAAAAAATATATTGATGTCAATACGAATTATGGAGCACAACCAAAGCCTTTAACATCAGATCAGGAAAGTCAGCTTCCATTTACTAAAATAATAAAATCACTAACATTGGACAGAGAGACTGGAAAGTTTTTACTATAACGATCGACTTCTATAATAAATGTGTTAACTGTTGTAAGCCTTAAAGCTTGTATCATAGAATTAAAGCATCAGTTAGTAAGGCCGAAGGACGGAATTCAAAGATCAATCTGTTCAAAATTTCGTAATCTTCTTTCAGTTACAAGGAAAGAACATAACCCAACCATTGATGTTGTCTGAAATGAAGGACCAATACCGTGGATTAAATACGTCTCCTCTAGCACCGCCTGAAATAGAGGTCAAGGCACCAGATCCCGAGTATATTTTTGATGTGAGTTTTGTGTTTGACTGACTCGGTGATTAGCGATCCTGGCCTCTGATCTGAGAGTCGTGGGTTCGATTCCCACACAGGACAAACTTTTCTGTGATATGCAGAATTGTTTGCTCTGAGTCTGGGTGTATAATATCTATATATGTATGTATTTAAATGTATGTGTGTATGTTTATCAGTCTCTGGTTCCCAAGATACAGGGAATCGTAGTTTGGGGCCAGGTGACCGTGAGTAATTTGTCCCGGATATTATTATTTATTATATTATTATTCTATCGACTTTAGTATTGCGACATTAATAGGAAGGCCTGCAAATATATACTTTATCTATAGCATAATCGGCCCTGTACTTGTGATATACATTTAAAAGTCTTTAAAGGGTTCATACTGTGTAGTCTTGCAATTTAGCTTCTTCATCTAATATCGCCAGGTTGTAGCAGCAGGAAGAAACGAAATTCCCTCTATACCGGAAACGTCTCGTGGCTACCGCAAACTGATGGATCCTTACTTGTCCACCTATAGGATCAACCATCGGCCATTCTCTCCCGATGACCAATACTGGTGTAAAGACCATATCACCTATTATTCAGAAGCAGGAACGCCTAAGGTAACCTACTACTTCTGTTTTACAACAGATTTATCTTCTTCTTTTCGTTTCATAGCGTCGCCTTGTATCATGGCGTCTACTGGTAGACCCTGAATAATTTTGAATTTACTTGCGGCCTTATGTTGAGCATTGTAAATCGATTAGATAGCTTTAACATTAATTCGTTTGAGAATTTTGGTTTTTGGAACATTTTGTACACATGAAAGCAACAATCAATGAATTGTGAATATCTTCTCGATACGGCAGCCGGGTTCTCTATGATAGATATGAATTTTGTACCTACTAATAAAAGTGATGGTAAGATTTTTTTTATAAAGATGACAGCTGTGAATATTGTATGTTGTGAATTGTATGTGCTCAAAATCAGGTGCGTGGTTTTGGTCCTCGTCACAAAGAAATGTGGATGCCGCTAACAGCTAAAGTTCACAGAGGAGTCTACGACAGGATTCACGTCAAGAAAGAGTTCAAGGAAGTAGCTGCCGCTCACAACCCTGTCAATAACTTGAAAGGGTAAGTGACCATTAATTTCTTCACGATTTTTAAATCGTTGTAAAATATTACATAGTTAAAATCCACTACAAGCATTATTAATTGGCGTTTTACGAATCCATGGCTTGGGTTATTAAGATTCATCATAGGAGTTTTGACCATTAACTATCTACTATCATTGCCTGCATTTGGTCAAGTCAGTATTTTTATTTTCCGGAAGGTATCACAATACTTCTTTTTGTCCAGCCATCTATTCTGTTACCAATATCCAGTCCATTACTTCGTTGTCTTTTTTCATCCTATCTAACTTTCGTGAAATTCGCAGGGTATTCGAGTCAGAGACGATAAAGAAATTCAAGAACCCGTACTGCGTCTCTCAGCTTGCTTCCTGGACCCACGGAGAGAGTTTTGACCTGGCTCCATTCCCACCAAACCCCTACCAGACCAACATTGCCCCCTTCATGTACTGCAGTGACTACTGTCACATTGCTCGTGGCACCCCTCCCTATATCTGCATAGACCAATTTGTCCATCAGCTACCACCACATAAGGCTTGTGTGGAACGACATATTGTATCTCAGGGTAATCCAATGTAAACTGTTATAATTATGAGTGTAATTAAAAATATTTTTGAATAAAGAGATATTTATTGTCATTTTAGAGATTTGATTAATTAATTGATAGGATTCTAGGCACGATGGTGTGAGCATACGTAGTGTACCTGAAAAAGAGAAATAAGTTTATAACTGCTTAAAACCGAATCATATTGCTTTGTAGGTAAAAAATTGCCCTCGGTATCAGGAGACATTTTTCTTGCCAAAATCGTTCACTACGATGGTAAGCAACCAAAACACAAACGTAACGATGTCGAAAGTGTAAGGGCGCTTAGCGACTTATACAGAAATACTAACATTTAAGTAAGAAAAAAGAAGATAAACATGAAGCTGAATCTCAGATCGTTGTCCATTATTTTGGTGAACCCGGTGATTTTGATTTTGGTGAACCCGGGGTTTTTGGTGAACCCGCGGTTTTTGGTGAACCCGGGGATTTTGGTGAAGCCGGAGATTTTGGTGAAACCGGGGATTTTGGTGATGCTGGCGTTGCAGCGGCGGCGGCAGGCGGTGGGTGTGGCTGTGCAGCGGTGTGAGGCTTGGCCTTTTTGAACTTCGCTTCCAAGGCTTTCATGATATCCGGGTATTTCTGGGGGAATAAAACCGAAATACAACATCCTTCCTTACGCGAAAACACGTCATAGAATCAACCAAAATTAATAGTATTGAAAACAGTATTATCATAGCTAGATTTAGATTTCTGTATTATAAAATACATCAGCTTACCGATGGACATAATATATTTGGACACGCTCCTTTTGTAGTGCCTTGGGGATCTTTGCACGGTAGGTCCTGCGAAAAACGATTATAATTATGACAAGAGAAATAACCCTAACCGAACAAATTTTACTGCATAAATATTGTATATGAGTATCTTAAGTCGACCCCAACGACATCTCAAACTCCCAAATTCGTTAAGAGGTTTTGGCTACAGACGGTGACAATAAAACTGTATACAAAAAAATCTCTGGATCCTTGGAACGTGTCTCCTCAATATTACCTTAGGGCAGATGTGGCCCTCTGGCATAGATGATTTGGGCTTCCTCCTTATCGGGCAAGGAGGGTTGTGGAAACATCTCGCTGGCTCGTTGCAGGGTGCGCTAGGGCGGCTGGGCCAGTAGCACGGCATGAGGTACGGGAAACAGGAGGAGGGAGGGATGCAGTGAGGAGTGTGGGTGCACAGCCTGGCCATCATTGGCTAGGAGGACAAATGAATTGAATTGAATTCAAGTAATCAATAAGCTTAGGTGGCCCTACGGTAGTGACTTCGACCTGAGATTTTCGAAACTTATATATGTGAAGGAAACCTGATCATCCGATTGATTACTATGTTGGTCGTGTTGCACATGTCTGTGGGTATGAATAGAAATGTCCCACACGTGAGTGTAGGTGATGGTAAGTGCAACACCAGGCAACTGCTGCCATTTATCCTTTGCGATAGCACGGTTATGTTATATAATAAGAAGAAGATTCAAATAACTGACTATATTTTAAACAACTTTTCCTGCAGTATTTAAAACATCTACTTATTAGATATTTACGAAAGTAACATAAATGGAAAAAAAGTTTTAAACATACTTTGTGGAGAATGCTACTGGATCTTGGTGTTAACTCTACCTGTAATTATAATAAGTATATTATGATTATGAATTATTAAAACGGTAACTACTGGTAAATTATTTCAGATATTATACAATTTAAATAAAATACTAACAGGTTCTGCAGGATATATGGTCTTTCTGTTTAACTGAATCTGGAAATAAAGCAAAAGCCCATTAATCATACATACTAAGTATAAAAGAATAATAAATAAATATTAAAAAATACTAGGTACCTTCACACCGAAGTTGCAGGTTCCGCACTCTCGGAGGTTTCTACATGACACCTGAGTAAGAAAATTGATGAATTATATGATTTTCTCGTTGTTAATTTGAGAGTCGGGAACGATGATTAGTCCACACGAATAATTTTTATGGCTTCTTACTCTACGTAGGCAATTTTAAGTTCCAGTTTAGAAAAGCAAAAAGCGAGAACTTTGATTTTTACTGCCAATATTTTTTAAATGGTTAATCTGATAAAAATATAATATTTGAAATAAAATATCTGTTAACGATACCCCACACTAGTTCGTTAGACTTCAAAACAAGGAGGAGGTTCTCAATTCGTCGGAATCTTTTTTTTATGTATGTTCACCGATTACTCGAAGACGCCTGAACCGATTTGGAAAATTCTTTTTTTTTTTAAAAGGGTGTATTTCACAGGTGGTCCCATATAAATTTTATCGA
Organism: Coleophora deauratella; assembly: GCA_958295455.1. Lineage (NCBI taxonomy): Eukaryota > Metazoa > Arthropoda > Insecta > Lepidoptera > Coleophoridae > Coleophora > Coleophora deauratella. Next base: position 5,250,945 of record OY282403.1, on the reverse strand, counting down.
AATCGATGTAGCGATTTTTGAGAAAATCAACAAAAACATAGCAAAATTGGAGTTGTTGCGATTGAAGTCGGTTGTTTTTAACCTATTCAGCGTGGTCAATTATTAAGTATCTAAATCGAGTTCCATAGGGTTCATAAATTGACTTCAAACTGTTCTATGAAGTTCATGTAATTCCGTTAGAAAATGCAAAAATAATTACTTTGTTTCTACTATCTGACGGATGAACGCCGAACGGATGAAGTCCATCCGACTCTACTAAAACAATATCACAAGTGACTTGAATTAGGATTCAAAATTAGATTTGTAATAACACAACAACGACAACGACAACTACAATAGGTAATATAAAAAAAACTTTATTCTTTACATACCCTGCATGTACAATATCCGGGGGCACACTTCCCACACTGAATTAATAAAACAATATTTTAGATTGTCGCAAAAGTAAGAAATAATCAAAACGAGACTTAAATCTTACTTACACCTGTACCGCATGAAGTTTCCTGAAATAAAGCCACATCATGTATTTTTATTCTAGAATATATTGCATGTAGTTTCCTGTTTCATCAACAAATTAGTTAGAAGACGTCCACTGATGGACATAGATCTTCCCCAAAGATTTCCACTCAACACGATTTTAAACCACGTACATCCAGCAGTTTCCTGCATGTTTGACAAGATCTTCATAAACAATATCTTCATTGACAAGATCATCATTCCATCTGATGTAGTGCCATTCCGCACTACATCTTCCAGCCTGTGGTCACATACGTATATGACGGGTGACGGGTAGATGCAAAGAATAGGGGTTCTGCTTAGAGACTGCGTAACACTAAAACTATTGCATCAGCCGAAAAATTCGACTGAAAATGTTTCATGAGTAGAAGCCAAAATTTAAATTGAAACTGTATTTTATAACAAAAAGAAATGTATTTATTGGAACTTATGAGAATTTATGACGGGAAACAATATTATTGTGTACGATAATAACTACATTAGTCGAAAAATGTGTCGTAGTTATTGACGCCCACGTCCAGAAGTAAAAGAGATGAAAGAAAGTTAAGAATTATAAAATGCATATAGCTAAAGTCTAAGTTAGTTGCTTATACTTTCAGTACATACGCAAGGGTTTCCGCATACTGTGCTGGTGCAGCTGACACAAGGAGTAGCGATACATTTGCTGCACGCACTGCATCCACCGCACTGAAAACAATATCAATATAAGAAAAAGTATATAGGGCAGACTGTATGAATGAAGATGTTTGGACTCTTCTGACAAAGTTTGTTAATAAGCAGATCGATTTCATAATAGAGTAAAATATATTTTTTTTGGATATTGATTGAATATTTACTCTTGTAAAAAGTTGTTTAGATTCATGAGTAGAAACCCCAGTTTTAGACCTGGCAGATATTTTAAGAGCACTCTAATTATATCTTCTGGTCTGTATCACGACTCCTCTTATATACTCACTGTATATATTTACGATTAATATCTAAAAATTGGTGTTTAATACATTAATATAGCCTTACCTTCAAACTAGCTGGCAGATCGGTTTTAGACTGAAAAATAAAAAAATAATTATAACAACTTACTTCAACATCCACCAACGAAATTCACAAACAACTGAAAATAAAGCTTACCCTGTACCTGCAACACCTTTTAGCGCAGCACAGTTGAACAATCGTAGTCTGTGGGAACGCCGGCTTTTCAGCGTCCTTACGAGATCTCCTCGACTGTGAAGGCATCGGCCCAGCAATAGTGATGTTCGACAGTCCAAACAGATTGTGCTCCTTGTCCAATCGAAGTATGGTCGACAGGTATTTGTCTGTGGAACTGAAGCAACAGCGCAGATCTCCGTCGGAGTATTGACTGTCCAAGGAACTGGTGGTTGACCTCGCCGGGGACAACGATGGTGAGCTAAAATTAAAAGTTTTGCCAGGAAAATATCAATATCAGCGATAAGAGTGTTTCCACAGGGTCAAATATGATTCGAAATGTGAAAACGCTCTGAAGTTGATTTTTTGGACCAGAGATATACGAGAAAGATGAGCGGTGTGGGGTGTGTAAACCTCGTTTGCTGAAATAGTTTTGCTCTTCCTTCGTGAACGCCGGCATAGAATAAAAATCTTGGATGATTCTTGCTATACTCGCCATTAATCTTCATAGTTCATCCTTGGTCGAAGTATAGCATTGAGGAGACAAAAAATGATGAACATAAATTAAAAGTTTCTAGGATGGGAATATTTGGGAAATACTATTATGATTGTAATAATGTTTGAATATCAATATCATTGTTCTTTTTTATCTTTAAAGATTACGTTACAATCCCTATCGTTTCCACAACTGGGGCACGCATCTCTCCTGCATCGGGAAGGTTAGGTTATATTATACTCCACACTGTGGCCAAGTCCAGATCGGTAGAGATTATGGGACGAGTGATAAACCCATTGTCAGGAGTTTTCAAGTCGTTAAAAGGTCTCTGACATGTCTTAACTTCTCTTTTTTGGAGGCGTGTTATAAAAATAACAATTAGGGTATTTTTTTTCTTCCAAATCAGCACCAACATTTGTCTTTTTTATAGATAAAATATTAATAGGATTGATTTACTTAAATATTGTAGATAACTGATATAATCTACCTTACCTTCAAGTTCATATTGGACGATCCTTAATACCTTCTTCTATCTCTTACCTTGGCACCTGTTAACGCGTTTATTTTTCTGGAACACATCATCTCACTGTACTTCATTATCCTTCTGCTGTCAGCTGTTAAAATTTTCATTTCCATTTTGAACTAACCTTGAGTCTGGCGAACCAGGTTGTTCTTCGGTAAGCCATTTCATTTTAGTTAGTTTAAGCACATTTGGATTATCGAAGCCTAAGAATTCTTCGCTTTCTGATAGCTCACTATCTTCACCCGATGTTGTTGGCTGTTTAGTAAAGTTTACATTAATATTTTGTTCACTTTCGTCTTATGGGATGATATTTAAAAGGAGCTTATTCTTACGTAAGGTGTAGATGAATCGGCTACATGCTGTTTAGATACTTTTGGTTTTTCACATAGCAAACCCTCCTGCTGCCTATGAGTCTCTACAATCTCATGCAAAGCTTTTGTTCTTTGAATTTGTATAGGAGAATCTTCATCGTTCTTGTAAATAATAAAAATAATAATTAAAAAATTACAATTTGAGCAAAATCTTCAAGAAGTTTCTTGTTCACAATTAATTCTTACCTCTTTCGGTTCTTGAATATTCCTACAAGGCCTATTTTCACGCGACGTGCTATCAGTGGGGTTAATATCGTTTACAAGGCAGACGTAAGTAAAAAACACGTTATGTTCAGAAGCACTGTTGACCAGTTTCATTGATGATTCTATTGGATACATATTTAATGCTATTTTTATGATGATACACTTATTTTAAGTTTTTATTTTCATTGCCCTGTTGATATCATCCACGAATTGTGTCCTCGGCGATGTCATCACCTGGAAATACATACATTAATTTATCCATAATATAATACATAAGTAGTTGTTTGAAGTATAGAAGTTAATTAAGATATAGCTGTCTGCACAAAGTTGACACTCACTTTAGATGTAAATCGAGAAAAGATATAATTATTTTGATAAACACTAGATTTCTACGCCATGGCTTTCCGAAAATGTAAATTGTCAACAATAGACCAGTCATATGCTTTACTTCTATTCTTCTTTCAGATGAGTGCCAGTTAGTTTTTCGCCTCAAAGATCAAGTATTTGTCAATGAAATAAAAACTTTTTTAGTTTAAGATTAGTTTGAGATTTGCCATATTTGTTTGAATTTAGAACAATGAGTAGCCCCAATCCCTGTTCATTTTAGCTGCTTTTAGCATCATTTCGACGTCGGTCTAACTTACTGCTGATGCACACAGTCTTATTTTTTGAGTAATTTCATGTCAAGATGTTTTTGAGCATCACGAATGAATATGAGTAATTTTTGTTACTTGAATTGTTGTTTTCCACGACTTCTTTCGTAACATGCACCAGCGTCTGTTTCTAACTCAGTATTATGTTAACAACCTATTACGTCCCCACTGCAGGGGTAAGGGCCTCTTCCCATACATCGGGAATGTTAGGCCTTACTCCACACACGGGGGCCAAGTCCGGATTGGTGGAGGTTCTGAGGCTAGTGGCCAACCCCAGTGTCAGAAGTTTTTTAAGCCGCCTATAAGGCCTCCGACATGGCTTAACGACTTCCATCTGGTGATAGCAGCCAAGGCTTAACGTGCCTTGCGAAGCACGGAAACGGTCGAAATAAATGCCACTAACAGTCTAACCCATCTAGGTTATGACCGTGTCTGTAGTCAGTTTGACTGATTTGAGTTTGACTGACTCGGTGGCTCAGTGGTTAGCACTCCTGACTACTGATCTAAGAGTCATGGGTTCGATCCCCCACCCAGGGCAAACATTTCTGTGATGAGCAGATGTGTTTGCTCTGTGTCTAGGTGTGTTATATCGATGCATTAAAAAGTATATGTGTATATATTTATATCAGTCCCTGGTTCCCATAGTACAGGGAATCCTAGTTTGGGGCCAGGTGACCGTGTGTGATTTGTCCCGGATATTATTATTATTATTAGAGTTAATCTACGTAATCGACGTGACCACCCAAGCCACACTGAGCCACGACCGCATCTTTATTATATTGTAGTTTAAATATTTGAACTCCAAAAAACAATGTAGAAATTAATTTAAGGTCAAATCAAAGAGTTCCCTTCCCAAATTCACTCAACATTTAATATAATGATGATGAGATCATGATTTTATCAGATTAGGAAGTAATTTTTCACGTGTCAAAACAATGCTACACACAACCAGCGACCTGTGACTCGTAAATATGGTCCGAAACGGACATTTTCCGACTGTCATGTCAATGTGTGTCCAGGGCATAATTAAGTAGGTTCCACTAATAAAAAAAAACTTGTAAAGTAATATGTGTGTACTTTTTGAAAGCAATAAATCCACCATTTTTATTTCTTTCCTTACCATGTTATTAAACATCATTATTAAATAAGATAAAAATATATTAATTCTGCGTTGTACGACTGAAGAACTCTACGCTGTGGTCAGTTAAAACATGTTATTGGTAATTGAACACGATTAACTATAAACTAAAATATTTATATCATTGAAATTGTAGATGAAAGCAATACGTTATGCAATAACGGCTCAACAAAATTTTGTTAAATGATACAATTCGTCATCGTAATAATAGCATAATCTGTAATTTATATGGGACCACCTGTGAAGTATACCCTAATAAACAAAAAAAGAATTTTCCAAATCGGTTCAGGCGTCTTCGAGTAATCGGTGAACATACATAAAAAAAAAGATTCCGACGAATTGAGAACCTCCTTTTTGAAGTCGGTTAAAAAACAGTTTCAATCCGTAAAATCGCGTCGGAATTTCGTATAATTTTGCGAAGGAACGGAGACAATATATAAACCTCAATCGTTGTTTCTTATAAAAAGCAGAGAAATAATATATCAATTAGTAATCGTAACGTTAAATTTTGTTGGTCAGGTATCTATTGTATCTAACATATCTCTGTAGTCAGGTGTCAAAAAAAAAAAAAAAAAATGTTTTTTATTTAGGTATTTAAATCGTTTTTTTCTACCTAGTACAAAGTTCCTACCACGCGGTGTAAAGGTAAATGACACTAAAGGCACAAAATCCAACAAAGTAAACGAACAACCAGAACCACAGATTTTTGCTAAGATATCCATGTAATGTGTTAGGCCAAAATAAATTGTTCATTCACTTTAAATAAAAATAAAAAACTTGAAGTATCCAAATATCTTGCTCGCTTTTCGGTTAGTTTGTTTTTAAATATACGTATTCATTATTATAACACAATAAATACGTACTTTTAAGTTTTTGATACTACGCATAAATTATTATTATTATTCTTAGGTTGGTTTAATGTTATTTTCTTGAAAGTACAAATTTAATAATATAACATTTCCTGGCAATAAATCAAACAATAACGATGACGTATTTGAGTTGAGTCTTTAGTCTATAAGTAAACTAATGTTATAGTTTACTTTAATATAAACCAATATGTTAATTTCGGCGTGCGAGATTCAATTACATTCCTCTCGATCTCAAGATTATGATACAATTCAATTAGATTTATTCATAAACAATACAAAATCATCTTGTTTTTACTATCATACACCTGGAAATTTCAAGCAAAAATCACAAAAATGTTATGTATGTATTAATTTTATAAATAAGAATGTCAAAAATTCCAATATTAAAAATTACAATTAATGAAACATCATTTTATTAACAGAACATTAACTTTCCTAAACTTATGAAGTTTGTTGGCTAGTTCTTTTCCAAACTGGTTAGATAATTTAACACTTTGAATGCCAATCCCGCTCCGGGGCGGGGAAGGGATACCGCGACGGGAGGCCGGCCCCGCCCCAGAGCGGGCTTGGTGCTAGCCAAATTCTAAAATACGGCTCCCGCGTGACGTAACCAAAGTACAGAGCGGCAGTCAAAGTGTTAAACATAATATAATTTTCCTAATAAATGTTCATTATTTTCCTAATAATGTAAAATTTCACTTTGACCCATTTTTGTTTGAACGATGAAAAGGTTCTAGGGCAGGTGTCTTCTTTGACCGTCCATCGTCGTGCCTTCCATTAATTATTTTAGAATACATGTAATTAACAATCATTCGATTTATCAATAACAGCAATCTGTTAGCACTTCCTCATTGAATAGGTTTATAAAAACACCCAAAAAAACTTGATACAGTCAGCGTCGTAATTATTATTATTTATTTTACGAAGATAAGTACTTATTTACTTACTATTATTCTTATTTTAAATTGGCTGTAAAGTCTAAGTCGGTTGAGTGTCATGAATAAAGATTTCGAAAGTTGCAAGTTAGGTAATTAAAGGAAAATTCGAAAATGGGTAAACTAGAAAAAAGAGCCGAAAAGCAGATCAAACTTCTAGAGTGCTATAATGTTTAAGATGTATAACATAAACTTTGTTAGTTAAATATTTTTTTCCTTTAAATAAGTAAAACTCGTAGTTTTTTGCAAACTCTAAATTTTTGACTTTAACTGAATCTGTCAAAATTTTCGTCAAACAATCTATTTTTTCAATGGGTAACACTTAGTATCTAAATAACATTTAGAGCATAAAATTGATGATTTTGATATTTCACTAACATTTTTTGTGTGTGAATGTACAAAAAAGCTTATGAATAGGTGCTAACCAGTAAATACGTGCGCCAATCTAAACCTGGCGCGAGGCTTTATAGCGGTGATTCACACCACGGCCCTCCCAGGGCTGTTCAACCAAAAAGCAGTCAGAATTGTTCTGACTAAAAATATACAGTCACATTTTAAAAAATGGCTGGCATATAGGTTTTTAGCGGTGGCCACTTTGAACTGGGTATTACGATAAAAATAACGTTTGTTTGTTTGTTTGTTTGTAAACTCTTTATTGTGAAAAAACAAAGTCCAATACATAAAACAAGGACAAAACATACAAGGGCGGACTTATCCCTTACGGGATCTCTTCCAGTCAACCTTAGAATTTTAAACGTTCAAAAAGTGCAAGCTAATTCCAAGTTATATTTAACGCACTAAAGTGTTTGGCATGACTAATCACAAAATATTTCAGTAATTTTGTGATATTTTCATACTAATATACTAAACTATTACACTGAAGATTTCATGTCTTTTATCTTGTTACTCGATACACGATGAGAAAAATTATTCACTAAAAAGAAATTTCTATAGTTCCTCCCATTCATCACTTTATCAATTTGGAGATAGATAGATAACACGTTAATTTGTTACTACAAATACACATTACGTCAATACAGAAATAACATAATAATAATAACTAGATAATAATAATAAGATAAAATTTGTTAATTAATATATTAAGTTGCCGGGGCACAGGTCCCTAAATGTACCTATAATTTATTTTAAGGAATTATTTTTGACTACATAATATAAACTGTCAAAATACGGGTTCTATGCGCGGGCCAGAGCCGCATGTTTGCCCACTAATTGCTAAACTTTAGTACCATTATACTGCTAGATTGGCCACCCCTGAAATCAGCTCGCCGAAGCAGAGGCTTTGTACCTCACCATTTGTTGTGGTTCCGTCGTCGCCGCCGCTGTAGCCTGCGATTAACTTGACTAATACACTGTTATTTATTACATTACAATGGTTTTTACGAATTTTTCATATATGTTATTGCCAAGTGATAATAATTGAACATAAAACGGTGAAATCAGAAAATAAATGTACAAGGAGTGAAAATATTTTTATTAACTTTATTTATTATGAATTTTATTAGTGAGTTCAAATAAAATATTTTGTTTGAAAAATGAAAGACAGAGCAAACGTTTTCGTTTGGTTTTGTGTTTTGGTTTTAAATAGTTGGACTTTCGCTCAGTTTGGGAGTAAGTGTTTGAATTTGTATATTTTATAATTATTTAATGTTTAATCACTCATTGAGATATGTCTAGGCAGCTTGGGATTTCTTTACGTGATCGAATTGGAGTCGAACAAATTTGGAGAAAAACTAATCAAGCTCATATAATAAACAAGTTTAAATGGTAAAAGGAGGCAATATAACTCGTAGAACTGATAACCGGGGAAGATTCGCGAGTGGCGACCGAGGGCCCGAAGAAATAATTACTCGCATCTCGCACTAGATACATTGCTATGCTTCTAGGACTGGCATTTTGAATAAACCGTAATCGTATACTTGATAAAACGAATACAGTTGAATTTGTACTTATCTTGATTCCGAGCAAAAAAGATTCTACTATAAAGTTTGTTAATTTGTATGAGAAGTCCATAATTTTTTCGATGGAAACCATATTTACTTGGAGAAATTTGTACGGATTCATAAATTCCAGTTATGGTATAGTAAAAAAAAACATAGTAATGCTACAGTCAATGTACTTATCCTTTGGGATATTATATGAGGGCTACGTGCAAAAAAAGCATTACTATGTTTTTTTTACATATTTTACCAAAGTATAAAAATTATAAATTAGACTAAACACAAATAGAATATAGTTGCGTTAAATCGTCTATATAGCTTATGTTTAGTAAACATGAAATATTAAACAACGCAGCATGCAGCTTACTGCTTACCTATCGAGTGAAAATAATTGTTGATGGCTCTATGTTGATGTGATGACATAATGTTACCTTGATTAGGACAGAAAATAGAACATAAACTGCATTATTGTGTACAAGTGTATCAAGGACATTATGATAATAAATAATGATCAAAGTTAAACACCTATAATATCGTTATAGTTCACATAATATAAGGGTTCACAAAGGTAAAGAATAACGTGTTTCTATCGCAAGAATTAATATAAAGAAAAACCTACAAAAATTACGAGAATGCTGCGAGTTTTTTAGAGGCCCGCTACTAGTTAATCGAGTTAACGGGATTTATGATTGTAAAGTTTAATAGAAATTGCGATAACACAGCGATTACGATGCATTAAACACTTTTCCATTAGTGTGTAACAAGTAATCTTAAAATATAATCCATCGCTTTAAATGTTACAGACGTTTGCTTACGGTATCCAATCTATAGATTTGCTAGGCTCATCTGGTATATAAAATGTGAGTAAAATAAATTATATGTGTGCCATCATATAAAGCTTCTTAAGGGTTCTACATATAAAAGTCTTTAAGCGCTCTTTTCCTTCGCTAGTGGCGTGCACGCCACTTCGTTCGCGTAAACTTCTGATTTAAGCCGCCTTTCAAACCCACTAGTCCTTAAAAAGGGTTTGGAATAATTTAGTATGAAGGCTGGCCTACATACTGTCCGTCATTATTATTTTTTGTCGTGAGTTGTACAGAAACTTCCTAAAGTGTCATGTTTACGCGACTTATGTAAAGCCAACGAATTCCGCCCACTGTATTGCTGTCAGCTTTCGATTCATGAAAATTTCATGGGTGGCCGCTATTTTGCAAAAATCAAAATAATTGCGGACGGTTGGTGGGCCAAAATATTCAAAGTCCTTTAAAACCCAGTTTCAGCCACTTCGGGATCGATATTTGAAAAATCCTTTCAGTCTTTCTCTTCATCCTCTATGTTCCAGTATTCAAGTTTAGGTTGTGTGTTGTCAGTTAGTCAGTCAGCGAACCATTAGTATACTAATTTTAAACTAAGAAAATCAATGCAAATATTAAGGGATAATGCCCGTGGTTAAAATTTCAATTTCTTATTTAATCGAACAGTATTTTTCACGTAAAAATTGTCCAATCTTTAATCTGAATATTTGTTAAATGATCAAGATATTTTGATAAATAGAATCAAAACCAAGAATCAAAAAAAGCGTCATAAGGAAGTCACGGCAACAAAAACATAACTCTTTCTTAACCATGGAAAGTATTTTCTAAACGTTTTTTAATATTTATTTAACTTTTATATCTTTTACAATCTTCTTTTTTCGTCTTGGCTTTAACTACTTTGTGAATTATTCCTAATTTTCTATACACTAGCTATTATAATAATTTAATTGAAAATATATAATATTTATAAATTTAAATTAATTGTAAACTAAATTGGGGATAGTGATAAAATACATACATCAAGAGTTCGTAAATTGTTTTCTTATTTCAGGTGTAACTTTAAATGTAGAACAAAATGCAGATTTAAATAACAACGCTGATGAAATGATATATTTAAAGGTGAGTATATATACTCTATTTATAGATACGAAAAACCAGGGTGTTGAAAAATTAAATGCGATTTTCAATATGTATGATATTTATAATTGTACACAAGTTGTTTTATTTTTGACTGGTATTATTTCAAAAAATAAGTGTTTGATATTTTTTCTTTATATTGATTTATTTCTTAATTTTCAAATGCCACTTTTGACGCAGCATGCATGAATTATTTTATATTTAATTTATGTATGTACCGTATTAATCTGTTATATATATCTGTAGTTGTACACAATGTTTTATTGATTATATTTAAATTTGATTCCTTTTATATTCTGTAAATAAATGTATTTAAGTGATAAGTGATACTATCACTTGTTTACAATTATAAATTTGTGTAAGGCTATAAAAGCAGTTTTTGAGTAAAAATTATGTAGAGCTGTTTTGACATGTTTTTTTTACAAAAAAAGTACACTTTTTCTCTTATTCCTTACATAGGTACCTATATTTCATAGCTACACAATATTTGTAACATCTATATCTTTGTGACTACACGTGCTATATTATAATAATACCTATCATTACATGCATGCACGCCACTTTTATATTATACAATAATTTCACATGAAAAATCGTTCCGAAAAAAATGCCATAGTAATAACTCTACACTCAGTTAAACTATACGTGTTTGTTACAACAATGTTACTAGACTACTGGATGCCTTTTATAATAACTACTTTAGGAACAAAGAAAGTAAATAATATTAAAAAATAACTTTAAATACAATCATTAAAATGTAAAATATACAAAATACGTATGCGTGTGTTTGTAAATTGAGTACGAGTTCTCTGGACCAACTACTATTAAATCATTCTACGTAATTTTTAAATCAGGCTTTTGAATACCTACCTATAATAATAATAACAAATCTTATTTGTTTTCAGAGGTGTAAAAGTTGTTTTGGTCAAATTACTTTCATTTCATCTTGAATGAATGAATGTATGAAAATACTTTATTGGATTTTTTCTTGTTTATGTACAGACGTGTCCAGCAAACTCTTCGTGTGTACCATTAAGCCAGTGCTCCTTTTTACGAGATCTCGTAGATTTCTCCTGTTTCTCATCAGACAAGTAAGTAAAAAGTATAATATTTGATTTTAATCCTCGGATAAATGTTTTCAAATGTTGCTTCTACATTTAGCCGTTTTTTATGTATACCTGATGACTGGTGGACGGATTATTGGAAAGAATAAGGCCTTTGAGGAGTGACTGATTAAGTGACAGGAAAGGTGAATGTAATATAAGGACATGTTGCGCCGATCCCAAATGACTGGGAACAAGGGCAGGTAGATAATGATGATATCTGATTTTTGTTAATCTGGTTTAGACTTACAGAAAATTGCCTTAAATGAATCTCCATACTCTTGTACAAGAACTTGAGGTTCAAATAATTGATTCTAAACAACTTCTACTGATGGAAATATACAGGGTTGTACAGAAGAAGTCGATTTACATACTACCGCAGTTTGAATACGAATTTTACGTTGTTTTGTCATTATTTTTGTGTGTGTATCCCTATCTTCACTTATTCCTACATCTTCATTAATACTGTACCCTTAACTAGAGACAATAATAAAAGTGTTAGTATAACTGTAGTTAGCAGTTTAGGTTAAATTTAAATTACTTATTACCTAGTATTTAGTAATATTATCATGCTTCCAAGATTTAATACATCATACAATAAATAAAAATTTAAACTGTATTCTTAGATACTTCCACCGCTTGAACGAGCTGACTTGCGGCAGTTCTAAGAATGAGGACCTGGTTTGCTGCCCTAACTGCGACTGCGGCAGGGTCTACCAAGAGGGCACAGCGCAGTGTGGCCAGAGCATGGTGCGGGGGGTAGACTATAACGGAATAGGGGCCCATCCGTGGGTGGCCAGGATTGGGTTTACTCGTGAGTGTAAAACAAGTGCTTTTAAATATTGTGGCATCGACTGAAACTATTTTTTTGGCCTCGAACAATAAGAATTGTGTATTGATCTTTCAATTAATTTAATTGATTTTTGATATTATGATAACTTTGGAAGATAAATAGAGAAAAACACATTTAGCAAAATCGTAGACATATATTATTGATATGTTATACATTAATTTATTAAGTACGAATAGGTTCAGGATTTTAAAAATAACTTTTAATTGTACTTATAGATAAAGTAGAATTGATGTTGACAAGATACTTCTATTCATACAGCTGAACAGCTAAACTGAATTTGCTGTAATTTCTGCTGATCATGATCAATTATTTTCGATTTCTATGGAATATTTTTCTAAATATCTGATATATTTTACTCAACACTCTGTATAATAGTCGTTTTCTGATTGCAGACAAAGAGACTGGCAATGTAAGGTTCGCCTGCAGCGGCTCCATCATCTCCAAGAGGGTGGTGCTGACTGCAGCCCACTGTGCCCTGGCCAAGCCTGAAGGGTATAAGTTGTAAGTATACATTAAAAAAAATATATATTTAATGTAGGTAGGTAGGTACTTTGATTTACTTAAAAAAATGTTAATTTGCAAAAATACGGATTGGCTTTTTTTTAAATTTGACATTTGTTTCAAATTCTAAAATTCTGATTCTAGAAGAGTGATTTGGAAGAAATACAATTTATTCATTTAGATGTGATAAAACCAAGAATAAAATAAAAGAGCCTTGCAACTCGCTTGAAAAGAACTTATAAATAAATAGCTCTTGGAGAAAAATAATTCTGAAACAATTTTTACTGGACTGCTTATCATGAAGCAGGTCAGTTTTGATGAAAAAATATATACTTAATATCCGTTGTATGGCGATCTGATATTATGTTCATAAATTATTGGACCTTCTAAAAATATATTTAGCTTTTATCAACTTCGCATGAAAGAACATATTTTTTAGCAAATTCTCCAAGGTATCACTAGAAGCCTTATAACCTTTTATGTCAACTCGATATTCACATCAACACTGCTTGCTAACTATTACACAAGTTATTCCTCAGATCGACAGTAGTAGTAGGAGAGTGGGATGTGGGTCGAAGCCCTGACTGCAACGACTACTTCTGCGCCACCCCGACCCAGGCCATCAAAGTTGATACTGTCATAGTGCATCCTGGCTATGAAGCTAAGATCTTCCGTCACGACATCGCTCTGATCGTGCTTAGGGACGATATCAAGTTTACTGGTAAGTCTTCTGGGTCACCATCTCAACTGGAGAATTTCAAATTCTGTAAAAGGCTTCGTAGATAGAGATTCTCACTTATTCTTAGTAAGAATAAAAGTTGTTGTGCTGAATAGCACCTCTTTTTATATACCTTTATTCTTTTTACTATTACGTTTTGATATTTATCTTGTTTTTTGATGATTTTATATTCGTCTTTCAATATATCTTTGCTACCGTGCACGAGTCTTTTATGTTATCTAACAGAATTTCCTAAAACATTTTCATAAAATACTAACAAAAATTTACGGTGACTAATTTGAAATTATAACTACTGTGACAAAAGCAAGACTCATTCCAGTCCCTTCTGTTTCGGGTATGATTGTAATGTGACGTTGACTGATATGTAACAGGTCCCTACCATACCAACCTTTGTTTAGTTACCATACATATCACAACATTACATAGAAATCTATAAAACGAACAATAAACATTTAATTATCTTTCATTACAGCGACAGCCGCGCCGGTGTGTTTGAATGACAGAACGGAAATGTTTAATGACGAGCGTGCTACGCTTGTTGGCTGGGGGAAACTGTCTGGACAGACAAGCCTGGTATAGTTGACCACATATCATTCTTAGCATTACTACCAGATTGAGTAAAACAACACTACTTATAGGAAAAATTTGTTATGAAACGATAGTGGTATTAAGGAGATAGATTGTCCTTAAAGGCGTTTGCCTGATGTTGTACTTACGTACGTATAGCATTACCCATGATCTGCTCTCATAAAGAAGGCCGCAAAGTATACGGAAACTATGAGGGCAGAAATCATGAGTGGACCATCTTTAAAGCCAGTGCTACACGGTCGTCAACAAGCGGCCCAACCATGGTGACATTCATTGTTTCCAACCGTGTAGATCGTGGTTGGTGACCAAACCAACCAAATTTCTTTGAAACTCCGACTGCCGTCCCGACCAGGTCACCTTGGTCGGGATTCTTGTTGGGAACCGTGTAGCACTGGCTTAAGATTAACACCAACATACACAAAAAAGCGAACCTCATAAACATCTAGTATGCAGACGTGCTGCTTTCGTCACAATATTTTTATTCGCTGCCAGAGACAAAAAGGAAAATTGATAATGAATAAAAGAAAAAACTTTATTGCACAACATAAAATAGTAAAATATAAAACTATACTTACATAGGGAAAAATATTGAAGTGGCGGTCTTGAAGTCTTTCTTTTTCTCACTAGTTAAACAATTGTTAGGTTTAAAAAATATTGAAAAAGCTCATTGGTACATTGGGCGACCCAGGATATGAAACCGAGAGTTCTGAGATGACAACTAGTATACTTTTGCGTAGAGACCAGTTTACGCTGGTCAGGTTATCATAGATATGGAGTTGATTATAGGTAACAAAATAGCCATTATATGAGCATCTGATCTAAATCAGAGCGATGCAGTGAATGTCATATTTAATTGGGATGACCTTACCTGTCGGTGGAGTGATGTTGATGGGCAAAAAGTAATGGCGGAATGACGTCATAGATTGTTATATGAGCTCGTGGAATTGTGATGAAATATATTTAGGGTCAGGTAGATTTTGTTCACGCCTTTGCCTTTATGGAAATGGATATAGTTCAAAATTGGCAAGAGATGGCGTGGGAAAAAGTGCCGTCTAATATCGGAGGGCAAAAGCCAGGGAAGTTACCTAAGCAAGTAAAGAAAATGGAATAGCGTAAGATAAGTTATATCCCAAAAAAAATCGTACGTAGTTCTTTATCGAGTATCTGTAAAACTATTTTCTACACTCTTTATTTCATATACCTACTTTTTACATAGTTAGTCATGATTTAAACTGCAGGTGAGTCGTCAACAGCAGCTGGATGTACCGTTAGTATCTCTGGACGTCTGTGAAAACATCTTCGGGGATTCAGTTCCCGTGAAAGAGGGACAGATTTGCGCAGGCGGGGAGGAAGGCAGAGACGCATGTTCTGGCTTTGGTGGAGCGCCTCTTCTCGTTGCTCGAGATGGAAAATATGTGCAGGTAAAGCCATATCAGAGGCCTTTAGGCGGTTTGAAAACTTCTGACACTGGGATTAGCCACCAGACACACAGCCTCCATCAATCCAACTATTAAGAACTAACCTTCCCTAGGTTTGGGAAGAGACTCATGCCTCAGCAGTGGGAACTATATGGGTAACGTACAGCAGTGATATTTTTCACGACTTTTATAAAGCAGAAAGTGAAGAAGTTCCCTTGTTTCCGTAAAACGCTTGTACTTATTGCGCAAAGTGGAAAACATAAGTTGGTGATTAACAAAGTGTTCCATTAACACCTTAATGGTGCCTTTAAAGTTCTGTGAGATCATCTCTGAGGAATTAATGCTAGTAATCAGGGTAAAGCAGAAAGTGTAAAAAGAAGGAGAAGTAGACATGTCTTATTTCGGCTTGTTTGGTTGCGTCGATCACGCTGGTTATTTAACGACAGACGCGGTCTTAACCTGGGTGAGTTTGATGAGAGATTAGAGGCGTGGGCAAAAGCCTGTAGGTTAATATATAGTTAACACCAAGATTACAGTGAAAAATAAAACTGCTTTTTCTCTCATTTTCAGATTGGAATTGTCTCGTTCGGCTCTGAGAACTGCGGCAGCGCAGGAGTGCCCAGTGTCTACACCAACGTCGCTCACTACTATGACTGGATCATGAGAAACCATCCTTCATTTTAAATTTATATGGAAATAAATATTTGCTATGTATAATATACAGGTGACAAAAAAAATCTGGTAAAATTTTAACTGTGGCTTCTACACATAAAACTGAACAAATTTTCTCAAGAAACTCATAGTCAACTAAAAAAAAAATTTTCGAGTTGGACTTGAGTGACCAATCAGCTCAGATTCTGACCGATTTATATGAGAGAGTCGAATGTGGAATAACATTTTAAAAAATTCCAGTCCTTTTTTATCACCCGTACTATATGAAGATGAAAAAAAAACGTAAAATAAGTGACTTCCTAGAGACTCAATTTTTATAGATAACCTTACACACTTCTTATTAAAATCACTCAGAATTTACAAAGCTTCGAAAAAAAGCGTCGATAAATAAAAAATATTGTTTTACAGGATTTTGTTTATTGCCGCCTTAAATTTTTGTGAACATTATTTGTTATAAAGATATGATTTCATCGTCTGTTATTTTCAAAAGAAATTACATTAAAGAGACAATTAAATTGATAAAAAAACTTTATTTCTATCTTAATATTATAGGTCGGTTACTTCTAGTGTACTTATATCAAGATCTAACCAACAAAGTTTAAAATAAAATAAACATTCAGAACTATCAGAATTTTTATTTTCTGAGGTATTAGAAAGTTTTATTCATAAAATAGAAAAAAATATCTAAATGACTACAATCAGGTTTCGCAAATGGGAAATGTCTTAATATCATAGGTCGGTTACTTCTAGTGTACTTATATCAAGATCTAACCAACAAAGTTTACAAATAAAATAAACATTCAGAACTATCAGAATTTTTATTTTCTGAGGTATTAAATAAGTATAATAAAAGTATAATATATAGTATAAAAAAGTATATAAAAATCAGTATCGCTGCTACTTATTCCTTCTTTCTTTCTTCTTTAATGAAACTGGACATTTTTATTGAAGGAACCTAGGTAAAATTCGCAAACAACTAAATTCTCATGTTTGTTTGAACAACTGCTTATTCGCTAATTAAACATTTATAGAAAGTTTAAATAGTTTAAATAGTTTTGTATAAGTTGTTCAATTTGATCAATTATTTTTAGTTATGTATTACAGGCTTTTTTCAGAAGGATATTATACAGGGGATGAATGGTAATTCGACGTGATCCTTCAAAGAGGTTATACTAGAGGTCATTTGCAACAAATTAAGTCCTGTTAACCAGGGGTCAAAAATGTATGGTTACTGAGATATTACTGTTTTTAGATTTTTTTGAAATTTTCTACCTTGTTACCAAAAACAATTAATTATGAAATAACCATTACACCGTTTACATTAAATTGATACTTTTTTAAAAGCTGAGAAATGAGCGCTTGCTTTGAAAAAAAAATCCTTGCCCAAAACTCACATAGTCTCAAAAATAAACGGTCCTAAGTTGCATAAAAATATTATTTTGTATAAATTTTCCATAAGTAATTGAGTATAACTAGAAATAATATCTCAGTAACCATACATTTTTGACCCCTGGTTAACAGGACTTAATTTGTTGCAAATGACCTCTAGTATAACCCCTTTAAAGGATCACGTCGAATTACCAATCACCCTGTATATATATAGGGTGACTTTAAATTAGTTCTTGATACGAAAGGGTATGCATGTGCTCATGATAACAAACAACTTTTCCTAAGAAACCCATAGTCAAATCGCAAAAAAATTTTTGGACTCTTCATACTAATTTGGCCGGTCAGTTGCTCGATTTTGTATGGAGACTCCAAAATTTTTTTTGCGATTTGACTATGGGTTCCTTAGGGAAAGTTGTTTGTTATCATGAGCACATGCATACCCTTTCGTATCAAGAACTAATTTAAAGTCACCCTGTATAATAATTATTAGGTTTATGGTCATGAAAAGTCGTAATTGTTTAAATTATTTTCTGGTATGTTGGTACGGGCCTTTTTCAGAAGGATATATAATAATAATTATCAAGGTTTATAGCCATGTTCAAGAGCTGCTCCATGCAGAACGTATTTCAGAGCGAGGCTGTTGAAGTGATGGGCACAGGGAGGTTTGTCCTGCATGAATGAGCACAAAGTGCCGATCAGATCGATTTGGGAGAAGTCTTGGATTTGCTGGTTGAAGATCTGTAACGAAAAAGTATATTACTAGGTACTATCATACAGAACTATACTGACTGACTCGGTGGCTTAGTGGTTAGCGACCCTGACTACTGATTCGAGAGTCGTGGGTTCAATCCCCACCCAGGGCAAAAATTTCTGTGATGAGCAGATTTGTTTGCTCTGTGACGGGTTTATTATATCTATATGTATATGTATGTATTTAAATGTATATGTGTATGTATATCAGTATCTGGTTTCCATAGTACAGGGAATCCTAGTTTGGAGCTAGATTTGACAGTGTGTGATTTGTCCCGGATATTATATTATTATTATATTCATGTCAACGTAAATATAACAATATTTATTATATACCGAGAGATTAAGAAACATTTTCCCCTTTCTAAATGTAAGTAAACCTACATAGATATTTTTAACCAAAGGCGATGGATATCTTATGAACTGAATAAGTCTACATAATTGAAATATACTTAATTTAAAAAAAAATTAAGATCTGCCATAATTAATTACGAACAGTCGTAAATCAATGAGTCCTACAGAGGACTCATTGATTTCTTTTGTAAGGAGATACGAAATGCTTGGAAAGGGAGATGAGATGAGATGACGCCAAGGGCTTACCAATTGAGGGTAAAAAAAAAATTCAACAGATTTTTAAAAGTTGATTCATTTTTCATCACCCGTGTTCGAAAATTTTGTTGTTATAGCGAAAAAAAAACTATATACTAAATGATCAGCTGATTGGTCAACTTTACGTGGGAAGTTTTTTGCAATGTCAGCAAAGATATTGCAAAAAAATATCTGATAGAACTGGAAATGTTTAGTTTCACGAGTAGAAGTCCACCTACAAGAGAAGAACTAGACTTACTTCAAGCCCATCGGGTTACTAGAAGTACCGTGAAACAGGGTGAAAGGAATCCAGGGGGAAAAGGGATAAAACCGAGAACGAAACATTTTTAAAACTAACCTATTTTTTAAGCAGATACGTAGTCGTTGAGCGGTAGACATTTCAGTGCAGAAATATAAAAAAATCCCTTACCCCGCCAATAGTGACTGTTGGCACAAACTTGGGCTGGACCAGACTGGTCTGGTATTCTGATTCCAGCTGCAGCATCGTCCCCTTGTCAAATAAGATGCACTGCGTCACTGGATCGCGGGGTATCTTCATGTCTTCTGCGCACTAAAACAAGATACAGTCAGAGAAAAAAATGTCCTAAGTCTAATTACGAGTTGTATGAAAGTTTGCAGGTATAGTTGAAGATATAATCGAACTAAAACCATGTATGTATCGCCGAACTGATAACCAACGGAGATAAAAGGAATGACGACCCGAAAAAGTAAGTACTGGACAATCGGTTCAGACTAGCAGAAATCCAATGCATGGATTTTAATCAGAATTGAGAATCTATGAGGAGGCTGACCTGCCAACCTACATCGTGAATTGTATCACAATCGACTTCAGTAACATTTTGATTTTTGAAATATTTCTTCCTCTCTTATCAAATAGCAGAATAAGCCATGCTGTCCCAATGAATAGACGATTATCTGGTGTTACACTCATCACTCGTAGCCGCGTGTATGAATTTTTTTTTACTACATTTATTCATCTTATTACTAAAGATGGTCCCGGAACACGTAGTATTGAACTAAATCTGACCAGGCTTACTGGAAGTCATTACGTGCATGCCCCTCAGACGTGTGCTAAGTGGAAGTATACAGGGGATGCTCGAGTTCAAGTGTGGACATCTTTCGGCTGACATGGTAATGATTACATCAAAAGAGAAGATATACTTACCACAAGACGAAGTAAGTCCTAAGCTTATCAAATGTGGATGAAAAAAAGTGAATCAACTCATTAGATAACGGCATTACCTTCAAATTTCCCATGGTTCCAGCTTGCGTCTTCATCTCACACGTGACATAGGCGACCTTGTCCACGTCTGTACGATTCACCATGAGGTCCAGCACGCAGTCCTGCACCAAGTTGCCGAGGCACTCGGGCGGCCCGTGCTGGCACTCGAACCCACCAAAACCGTCATCTATACTCTGAAACAGTAGATGAACAGATGGCCGTTGGGGTATTAAAGTTCTCGAGTGGCGACCTCGCACTGGAAGATGTAGAGTAGGCAGGCCTCCCACTAGGTGGACCGATGACTTGATGAAGGTTGCGGGAAGCCGCTGGATGCGGAAACCGCAAGATCGGTCGGTGAAAATCCTTGGGAGAGGCCTTTGTCCAGCAGAGGATGTCTTTTGGCTGATGACGATGACACTCTGAAAGTAGGAATGAGCTATTTTTATTTACATTCTGGCACTTTCATAGTACCGTGGCCCGTGGTTATTGATAGTGTGTTGTCGAGTGAGCGGAAACTGCGGTTTTCACAATTGTGACATATGAATTGTGAACCTTTATTGAAAATATTTGATTAAAACGTGACTCACGCGAGGTTTACTGAGATTTTATATTTATAAATCCTACAGGGGTACATCAATCTACCAATTTTGGACTTTTAAATATTAAAATTAGGGCACGGTAAATGCGTGAGGGTGCAATATGCTTTATTTTTATTTTGTCGCACGTGAGAGATTACCATGTTTTTTTGTACAATCCTCAGTATTGTATCTAGGGTAGTTATGGATATAGAGGTGGTGGAACGGAACTTAATTCGTCGCAGACTGTACGAAGTCGAAATAGGGTAGGATGTGCCTTATGTTAATTATAAAAAATAATTTCTAGATAGATCTTTTTTTTATTTACCCACTACAATTATTGTAATTGTAGAATTCCACAATCTTTTAAAAATTATCAGCGACTTTGCGTTGATCTGTAACAAGTTTACGTACTCTTGCTTTTCCAAAGGGTATCAGATCCAGGTTCAGGTAGCTATGCAGCAATTGAACAGCTGGTTGCAATTGTTCTGTTATGAATCGTCGGCTGTCCCCGCATTCGCTCTCGTAGTAGACTGCAACCGGTAACTGAAGAAGAAAACAACCCAAGGATTATGATGGCAAATAAATTAATATTCAAGATGCTTTATTAATTAAAAAAGATGTTAGGTATACACATTTTCTAAATAGTCATTTTTTTCTACTTA
Organism: Coleophora deauratella; assembly: GCA_958295455.1. Taxonomy (NCBI): domain Eukaryota; kingdom Metazoa; phylum Arthropoda; class Insecta; order Lepidoptera; family Coleophoridae; genus Coleophora; species Coleophora deauratella. The sequence goes on along the minus strand of OY282403.1, from coordinate 5,229,106 downwards.
GTACAAAGTTCCTAGAAGTACGAGTTACAGACACAAACATACTTTTTTGAATAACTTTTTACGGTCTAAGATTGTCATTTCTCAACACAAATGAGCAATGGAATATACAAATTTCTTTAGTTTGAGAATGAAATAAAATTTTGACATTTGATAAAAAGTTACTCAGATGACTAACAGTCAACTACCCTAATTTCTTTCTTATTTTAGATATCTTTTACAGTATTATACTGTTATAATGTGGGGGTGTTATAATGTGCGTTTGAAATTTTAAGGGGTAACTCAGAATCAAGTATAGAAAACAGGAAAAATATTTAAAAAATCCGATCTATTTTTTTTGTTTCCCATACAAATTCTTGATTCACTATTCAGATTAAGTATGGGAAACTGAAGAAAATAATTGTAGATCGGATGTTTTCAATATTTTTCTAGTAGTCTATATTTGAAACACACTTTTTTAATATTCTATACTAGTATAACAGTAGAACGTATATAACGCTGACAATTGAATCGCCTTACCTAGAGAAAGCACTCACTGTGATAGAGAAATCTAAGGCGACAAGATTGATAATGTCATTCATTCTAATTTGTACTAATAGGTTCATGCTGGTTTATCTAATGGCATGGCATTTGAAGCTACAGCTTGTTCTTTTCATGTGCAAAAAGAACAACTTTCGATATATCTGATTCATGAAATAGAAAACGACTTTTACAGATGTAAGGAACTCTATCTCGGAAATCAAATTTATTGCATTTAATTTTATTCAGACAAATTTAAGAGTATATAATTTAGGGGGTTCTGTAAGGTTCTGTCTAAAATTCAAGTATCAAAGTTCTTGAGAACTAAGCTCAAATTGCTAAGTATCATTTGTACCTACGAGTATGTACGTAGGTAGGTAATCGCTAAAGTTCAATTTTAAGTTTTCATTTAACAGAAGTAGAAAGTCTCAAAGTAGGTAAACATAGATGATTATTGTGGATGAATGACTGTGCATTCGATCGATTCGAAACTAAACAAAAAAAGCGGCCAAGTGCGAGTCGGACTCGCCCATGAAGGGTTCCGTAGCAGCAAGTAACATAATATAAAAGTTTTTGTAGTTCGTTGTAACTTGAATGAAAGGTAAATTGCGGTTTACGATTTATGACGTATTAAAAAAAAAACTACTTACTAGATATCGTTCAAACCAATTTTCGGTGGAAGATTGCATGGTAATGTACATCATATATTTTTTTTAGTTTTATTATTCTCTTATTTTAGAAGTTACGGGGGGGGGACACACTTTTTACAACTTTGGAAGTGTCTCTCGCGCAAACTATTCAGTTTAGAAGAAACTGATATTAGAAACCTCAATATCATTTTTGAAGACCTATCCATAGATATCCCACATTTTTGGGTTTGATGAAAAAAAAATTTTTGAGTTTCAGTTCTAAGTATGGGGAGCCCCCAAAATTTATTGTTTTTTTTCTATTTTTGTGTGAAAATCTTAATGCTGTTCACAAAATACATCTACTTACCAAGTTTCAACAGTATAGTTCTTATAGTTTCGGAAAAAAAGTGGCTGTGACATACGGACAGACAGACAGACAGACAGACAGACAGACATGACGAATCCATAAGGGTTCCGTTTTTTGCCATTTGGCTACGGAACCCTAAAAAGGGTCAATACATAAATATAATACTGAACCACTCGCTCACACAAAGTTTGTCTAAAATAACCTGTGCTGGTATGAAAAGTTCAAATTAATACTCGAGATTGATGTCAATCTCAATAAAAATAACAATGGCGATTTATTACGCATTTAAATATTTTGCATTCAATTCATGTCCTACCGACAGTTTTCACAGTGTAAAATGCTGAATAATTGGATTCTGCCACAAACCGTTACTGTGACAAATAACCGAATTATTTGGTTTTACATTATAATGCTCCTGATTAATGGGTTTTGTTACAAACTAATTAAGGCAAAAAGAATATCCTTCTGTAAGATACTATTACGTGTATACTTTTTCAGTTAAGTACTATACTTCTCTGTTTAAAAGTCTTATCATGTTTATGTCTCTACATGAAACGAAATATGCAAGTAATGATTATAAATTATTCTGTATTGGCCCTCAAAAACTCGTTTCAAAAATAGATTTTAAGAAAATACTTGATTATTAAGTAACTACATTTATGATACTTATAGCTACACAGTTTTTGTAATGTAAGAAGATACGTTAACAATGAATAAGGATTTTCACAAGAATTTTCTATTTCACACTATTGTTAACTATAACTCATTCAATACTTTCTTTAAAGAGAAGCCGCAAAAAGTTTAAATACGTGCGCGAAACATATAAGACAGAAAATTATGATTTCTAAAACACCGATACCTAAGTAAAACAGTGGTAAGTTAATAATGTATTCCTTTTAAGCTTTTTACCTAACTTCGGTAAGTAGGTACAATACTTAATGATTTTCGAGTGTATACTTGCATTATGTACATCCTGTTTGTTATAAGTCTGTTGTAGAAACAGCTTGTTGTCTGGGGTCTAAGCTAAATGACACTTACAGGATTTAATGGAACCTAAACGATACCTTGCTTTTCTAGGGCCTTGACAGACCACAGGGATTGATGGGTTCATTCAGGAGTGGTTACATGGTCACGATTTTATCGTTTAGTTTCTCTTCCTCTTACTACTTACAACTAAACTTACGACTAAACTTGATGAGCTGTACCTAACACATTTAAAATTAAATAAATAATTATTAAAGACTTACCCAATTATTAATGGAATTATAATACTTAAAAATTGTTTGAAGTAATTGTAGAACTATTTCCACTCACCTTATACCACGCGTTCACGTTACCACTTCTTAAAACTAACGTCAATAAAATTACAAAGTATTCCCAAACCATTTTAAATGTGTAAACATTGGTTTCAATTAGGTTTTTATAGGCTTTTTTCAAATTCACTTTTAATTGAAAAAATTTCACATAAAATTCAACTACATGCCGCTCCAAATTTGTTTTACAAACTGCGGTACACTTGCACAAATACGCTAAAATACACGTGTGAATGGTGCAATTAGTTTACGTTCTTTTGTAGCCACCTGGTCGGCGCCCGCGCCGCGCGCAAACGATACAACCAACACTCGTTTTCGAGTTATAAACAAGACTGAAGCAATTACACAGAGTACGTCGTTTTCATGATAAAGGAAACAAAAACATTAAAAAAATATATTAAAAAATTTGAGTTGTTGATACTCATGAAACTGAGCAACATTTTCGATGTAATTTTGTTGTTAGCAACTCATATCGTCCCCAATGCTGGGGCATAGGTCTTTTCCCATATCTAGGTAATCTATATTAAGTGTACAAAAATATAAAAAAATACTTCGTTTGAAAAGTTCAATTTCGGGACTTAAAGCATGGATAAAAAGTAAGTTCTTTAGGAAAATTATTAAATAGGCAGAGTAGAACCTGCAGAATTTTAAAAATGTATTTCAGAAGATCGGCTCTTCTCTCCTAAGAACTCTGTTTGACCAAGATTTTAAGTAGTGCACAGTAATTTTAATTTAAAGTGAAACTTACCTATATAAACTCCATGAAGCTAAAATATCATGGATACTTGAGTATAAATAGTGTACACAACTGCAAATGTGAGAATCAAAATCCAGTACGGCTGTATTAAATAGATCGCATATGAAAGGCATAATATTATTACGAGGAAATAAAGGATTTCCATTTAACTCTACTGGACATTTTGATTAATCATTTAGGTGCAAGCAAAGTTTAAATTTTTAACTTATTTAAGGTCTAAGACATCATTGATTGCGACTTCATTTCTGAAGGTTTTGGACTTCAGGGTAGTCAGTTATAGTATATTGATACAAAAGAACATAAGAGCTGAGAACTAAGCTCAATGTTAGTGTTTACGAAACCATTCTGACATTGCATAAACATCAATAGTCATTGTGATGACAATTTTGTGTCACTTGAGCATAACTTAGGAGGTATTTTGTTGATCTATGGATTTACAATCGACACCAAAGAATATATAACCAAAACTTTCTATTCTACATTTGGGTTGCTTGCATTGGGTTAGTATCGAATGGTCGCGAACGTGAAGTGGTAACTTTGCAACTCGTCTAAATACCAACTCGTACACAATGAGTTTTATCAATTCGTCTAAATTTGGTTTCATATAAGGTGCCAACGTAACGGGACTATCAGAAAATTACAGAAACTAAACAACTTTGTACCCAAGATCCAAAAAATATTTGGCCTTTCATATTACCTGCCGCATTTCATTGAATAAATAATCACCAGCATATTTTTTTTTATATAATGAATGTTACTTTGGTTAATTCTATCACTCAGTAAAACTGACTAAAGTTTATTTTTTAAAATTTTCGACTGAGTTATTTTGCTAAGTAAAACAATTTATAACCGAAAAATGTATATTTATTTGATAACTCATCATCTATTTAATGATAAAAAAATACAAAATTTAGAACGTTTACAAAAATATAAAAGGCAAAGATACAAAAAAATACAAACTTTAAAAAGTAAAGTTGTAACTTGGTTACTGTATTTTTAACAATTAGGAAAAATATAATTAAGTAAATAAATATCGTACATAACTATTGAACTTCATTTTATCTGATAAAATGTTTATATCTTCATCTCTAGTTGTTACTGGTTGCGAAAAAAATAAAACATAAAAAAAAATACATTGCTAAAAAAGAACATAAACTTGAATAGTATCAAACATTAAAATCAATCTGATCAAATGTCGAGTTGCTCCTCGATTCTAATAGAGTAGGGGACGTCGTGCATCGTAGTGACATTGACGGTGGAAGAGCGACCGACCACGTCTTCTACCACCTTTTGGCGGAACTCCAGCCATTTGCGTTGATTCACAAACTCCTTGAAGAGCTGCCGCTTTGTAGGGATCTAAAAGTATAAAGTCCTTTGAATATTAACAAAAGAGATTTTGTTAAACCTTAACGTTTCTACTGCTGGAGCACGGGGCTCTCTTTCCATAGCTAGGGAAGGTTAGACAATAATAATACAGGGTGTAAGGGACGGGTTTCCGAAAACTTTAAGGGCTTGCTCAGTAGACGAAACTAAACAACTTTCCACAAGATTTTTTTTCAGGAAATGAAAAAAAAAAAACGGCTTCTCCATACAAACTGTCCAATCAAGTTTATAATTTTGTATGAGAAAGCCAATTTTGTTTTTCGTTTCCTGAAAAAATGTCTTATGGAAAGTTGTTCAGTTTCGTCTACTGAGCAAGCCCTTAAAGTTTCCGGAAACCTGTCCCTAACACCCTGTATAATAATATATTTTTAAGCCGGCTATAAACCTTCTGACATAGTTTTACGACTGCTGTCTAGTGATAGCAACTGTCACTGACACCAACCGCTTAACTCTTCTAGCTAAGCAACTGCTTAACATGTGTCTGTAGTCGGTTACATTGCGTGATCTATGCGACCACGCAAGCCGTACTGAACAACGATGGCTTTATGTTGATGAGATAGTCGTTAAGACATGTCAGAGGTCTCAGAGAGGACTTGAAAATTTTCTGACAGTGGGGTTCGCCGTTAGCATTACAACTACCAACAAGTTGGCATTGGTCCGCCGTGCGCGGATAAGAAGTTATGTATCTTCGACCTCATATTGATAGAAAAAAAAAATTGCAAATAGCCTGGGCATTCAAATCACTTCATCCATTAATTGATCCAGTCGCTTAAGACTATTCACAACATTATCTTTTACTTTAGTGTACTAGTTACCTTTTTCTCCAAATAATGCTGAATCCTTGACCAGATATTGGCAGAGTTTCGCTGCAGAAGCCAAACTTTGGGCATCAGCATGCAGTCTACAGGTTTCGTTGCGAGAATTCGTCTGTCTCGCATGTTCTCACCAAATCCGAAAGTCGATCCGGGCAGCATTTGACAAACCTGTCGGAAAAAATTCTGCACATACCAGTTTTTCTCTACTGTTAGGAGCCTACCATGCGCACCCAGTGCGCTGGCATCTCAACTGAATGATTTTTCAATTATAAATCAAAAATGTATCAAAATTAAATCTAATTGGTGTCATAAAATCTCAAACATAAGAAAATATAAGGTGCTACTTTATTAGTGCCCGATATTTTAGTCAGTGCTCCTACTCCTGATTTTGATCAACTTTCCCCAAGGAACCCATAGTCAAATCGCAAAAAAATTTTTGGGCTCTTCATACTAATTTGGCCATTCGGCTGATCGATTTGTATGAAGAGTCCAACATTTTTTTTTCGATTTGACTATGAGTTTCTTGGGGAAAGTTGATCAGCATCAAGAGTAGCATCACTGACTAAAATATCGGGTACTAATAAAGTAGCATCTTATATACGTAAAACACTTTATTAGGGCTTTTACACATTTTAATAAAAAAAAATGGGACTTCTCATGCGGATTGGTCAGCTGATGTTGTCTCTGTATATATCTTCTCATTTCGTTATTTTTCGTTGCTCTTAATACAATACAATCATAGATAATAGAATATTAGAAAACTAGTAAATTATTTTCCATTATCTTTCATGCTTTCGTGACTAGGAAACTATAAACATATTATGTCTGCCTTGCTTACGATAAGAGCAGTAAGTCTGTGAAACAACTCAAACTCAAAATGTTTTTATTTAAGTAGATGCTTTACACATGCTTCTAAATCGTCAATAATTTTTTTTACCTACATAGTACGAAGTCCCTACCACGCGGGACTTGTACACTTAACGTTTCGGGAAGAAACACACTTTCGAGCTCTCGTCACATTTTTGCATTTTCCGAATTTCCGAATAATAACTGGGCTTCAATACGCAGAATTGCATAAACGTTTTGCGTTCATCAATGCGGCGGGTCAACGATTAGAGGTTTTGTAAAACAGCGTGAAATTAAACGTCAGATTGTAGATTTTAGTTCTAAATTTTGTCACTTGTGGCTCTGTGTGTCATTACAACAATAATGTCGTCCGAAACAGAAAGTCATTTGCCGAAATTAATAAATAAATCGAGTAATATGAGTGAAAATGGTCTTAATTCAAGTGAATAAAGTGTTTTAGGAACAGTTTTAATAAAAAGTTATCAGAGTTTTATGAAAAATATATAACTAAAATTAATATTTAAATTATTAAGATACAAAAAATACTGTTTTCTAATGTCATAAGCTGTTTATTGTGTTCAGGTTTATTAAGTATACATATATAACATGGTTAAAATGTTATACTTTATCTTTATTAATTATAAGTATATTTGTAATTTTTAGCTATTTTACAATACGTCTTAACGTGGTTAGCAGTTTTGTTAAACGTAGCCACAAAACACATAGATACAGAAGGTCCGCTCAATACGCTCTCAAAAATCCTAAGCATATACATGCTTACAGTATACGGTCGTTGTAGGCAAGATCACGTACTGTGCGATCGTGACCTTGCCTCGAACGACCGTATATATCTATAAGCATGTATTGACCGTGGGAGAGCCATGCTTCGGCACGAATGGGCCGGCTCGACCGGAGTGATACCACAGCCTCACAGAAAACCGGCGTGAAGCAACGCTTGCGTTGTGTTTCGCCGATTGAGTGAGGGTACCGGAGGCCCAACTTCCTCCCCCCCAATTCCCCGCATTCACCCATCCCATTTCAAAGGTCGGCAACGCACTTGTGACTCCTCTGGTGATGCGCGTGTCTATCTATCAGCCGAAAGACGTCCACTGCTGGACAAAGGCCTCCCCCAAGGATTTCCACACCGACCGGTCCTGTGCGGCTCGCATCCAGCGGCTTCCTGCAACCTTTACCAGGTCGTCGGTCCACCGAGTCGGGGGCCTGCCCACACTGCGCCTTCCGGTGCGCGGTCGCCATTCGAGAACTTTACTGCCCCAACGGCCATCTGTTCTACGAGCTATGTGCCCTGCCCACTGCCACTTAAGTCTAGCGATTCTGAGAGCTATGTCGGTAACTTTAGTTCTCCTACGTATCTCCTCATTTCTGATTCGATCACGTAGGGAAACACCAAGCATAGCACGCTCCATCGCCCTTTGGGTGACTTTGAGCCTTCTTATAAGGCCCATAGTAAGCGACCATGTCTCGGATCCATATGTCATCACTGGCAACACACACTGGTCAAAGACTTTAGTCTTGAGGGACTGCGGTATTTTGGACGTAAAGATATTGCGAAGCTTCCCGAACGCTGCCCAGCCGAGTTGGGCGTGTCTATGGGCGGCGGTAATTGCTTACCATCAGGTGATCCGTCTGCTCGTTTGCCACCTATCACATAAATAAAAAATGTGCTTACGATTTTAGTGGTTTGTATTGAGCGGACCTTCTGTGTCTATTTTGTGACGTAGTGCAATGGCAATCCATTTGAACGTAATTTATCTGTTTTACAAAACGGCGGTGTTTTGTAAAATCACTAGCGGTTTTGTAAAACAGCGGATTATAGAATCCATCTGCGACATATATATTTACTGCTCTTATCGTAAGCACGGCAGATATCTACAGACGACTTATACATATTGTATTTCCTTCTCATATTGGGTGGGAAGGCAGTCGAAAAAATATATGCCATATGTAATGTTTTTAAATATAAAATAAATACAACAATTTACCTGCATGAAATATGTATTGTACTTTGGCTCCCGTGGCTTTCCTATTATTTCTGGTATGATACTATATCTGAAACATTTTCCTTAATATTTAAAAGATATGAAAATCTCATTTCTTTATTAATATTTTTTGGCTAGCTAGCACCCCGCTAATTATCAATTTTATGATAGCCAGTTTCTCATTGCATTGAGATAAGGCGATTTCCATCTCCTTCAACTTTATTGTCATACCATCAGATGAAACAAATGCTTTCTGAATGTAGGTGAACAATCTGTGATCTGTTGAAGAATAGTCTAAGTCTAATGAAATATAATAGTAAAATGTAGTACCTGACAGATTGTCGTTTTTCTTTGGATGTAGACGGTAACAATATATCTGCTGTTTCATCAGTATTAGTACCGTCCGTTTTAGATAGATCCTCACTAAAAGCGGAACTGATGCGTTTAGCTAAGCATGATTTGTTACTATCAACCTCACCCATACTTTGTTTCCTAGATTTGGTTGACAGTGATTGACTAACATCTTGCTGCATATTTATATTGCTGACACTAACGCTTTCTCGACGACACTGAGATTTTTGCGAAGTAGATTTGTCTTTCTTTAGGTATTTTAACATCAAGTCTTCCTCGCTTTCAGGAGTCTCAACCTTTAAAATAAAATTAAGTTAATCTCATCTTACTAATATTATAAACTAGCTTCCGCCCGCGACTTCATCCGTGTGGACTTCTGTATTGTGCCCAGAAAAGAAAATGTTAAGATAGCGCCATCTAGTGACGAAGTTGAAATTCTGAGTTTTTATGCATTCCTACGGGAACCCTTTAGTTTTTCGGGATAAAAAGTATCCTATGTGTTAGCCGAGTGTTTTATCTATCTACCTACCAAATTTCATTCAAATCCGTTCAGTAGTTTCAGCGTGAAAGCGGAACAAATAAACAAACAAACTGACAAACAAACAAACATCCATACTATCGCATTTATAATATTAGTGAGATGAGAATATTAGTAAAAATATTAGTGAGATGAGATGAGATGAGATGCGAAAGTATGGGTGTTTGTTTGTTTATTTGTTCCGCTTTCACGCCGAAAATACTGAATGGATTTGGATGAAATTTGGTAGGTAGATAGGTACAGCACTCCTCCAACACATAGGGTACTTTTCATCGGAAAACTTAAGGGTTCCCGGAGGAATGCTTAAAAACTCAAAATTTCTATTTCGTTTCTAGATTGCGCCACATTAACGTTTTCTTTCTCTCTGGACTCTGGACCCAATTCTGAAGTCCACGCAGACGAAGTCACGGGCGGAAGCTAGTATTCAATATGTGCAGTGACATATTAAAGTTCACTCTGCCGGCCACAAACAGATGCGTTGCTGATTAAAATATAATAGGCTTAGCATACCTACCTTATTATACTGACTACAACGCGTAAGGAACCAAGCAATGCAAAGTCACCTGATTCTAAGTTTTCTGTGTAGGTAGAATACTTCCGTTTACATTGATGATATTATCGTTGAACTGTACTACTTTATTTCATTACTTACCACTGGATCATATAGAGTGTAATACGTATGACCAGATATGTGCGTGACTATAACTTTCAGTGTTTCAATCATTACGCATGTTCCAGAAAGAATGAAGTAAACAAAATTCGATACTCCTGCGCCGTCTCCTAGAATTGTTTCACCCTCTTTATACGATTTTAGCTTAGCCACTATGCAGCCTTCTCTGCGTGCAACCTGAAACAGTAAAATTTGCTTGCACGGGACATCTCTTCCATTTAGATGACGATATAAAATATTTTTCTGCTCCAAACAAGTTTAAGCAAATATTTGCGCGGTTATGGATGGAACTAACGCAGAACTAAGCATCTCGCATTTTCTAACAAGTCTATATATATTATGAATTGATGAATTGCAAAGTTGTACAGTTTAAATAGTTTCCGCTGATTTTATTAGATCTTTAATATGTCTGCTATTTTTAACTTACAAACGTAATACCAAATTTTAATAAAATGATGAATTGATAATTTTCACAAGTACCTAAGCTTGAGCGTCTTGTTGGCTGTTGAAATAAATAAAGTTGATGTAAAATTAGAGGACATTATTGCAATACTTACTTCGTCTAATGTATCGAAATATGTAAAAGAAGACATAGCCCGCCGTACTTCGTCCCATTGTTTCTGGACAGATGCTTGTAGCACAGACTTGAAATCTTCTTTCATTAGTATAAGGAATTCACAGTGACCTAATAACCGACATTGATTAAGAACTTAACACATGTATGAAATCCACTTTGCAATACTAGCGTTGTTACTAAGTAACAGTTAGGTCGATTTTTTCTTTGTTTTTTTTTTTTGTTCTTTTGGTGGAACACAGTATTGTCTTTTTATTTTCGTGAGCACTTTCCTGACATTAATTCAAGAAAAATAAAGTATCCTCTATGCTCCTATCTAATCATTGGTTTGCATAGTGGGTTGCACTAAATTTCACTATCTTCCATATCAGTTATAATATCAATTTACCAGAAGTAGTACATGTTGCAGTTCTTGGAATGTTGTGGAGCAAGGAAACCTCTCCAAACATATCTCCGACAGTCATGACACCAACGTCAATAGAGACGTTCTGATGCAGCAACTCGTCGAAAATCATCTGACTGACGATGACGTCACCAGTGACTATGAAGTAAAGGGCATGAGCATCGTGTTTCTGACGCACTATTACTCTATTCGGACCATAATATTTGAAGTATGTTACTGCTGCTAGCTTTTTCTTAACATTCTGAAGGATAACAGGAGTCATGTAGTAAGACTGAATAATTACAATGAAAATATTTCTGAACTTCTACTCACATTTGGATATCGCTTAAAACATTTTAAGCCACCAATGATTCTGTAAATGTATTTCTTTTCAGCGTCTGTGCGTTGATCGGCTGGCTTATTTAATAGCACTTTGTCCTATAAAATTAAGCAAAGTGTATTTTCTACGCTTACAAACTAAATGAAGAATGTAATATAAATATTATGTAGTGGTTAGCAAATTTTATGCTTGATTAACCAAGCAGGGATACTAAATCCATGTCTTCTCATCTCTTTCCGACAGTAGTTGTAAGAAAAAAAAATATTAGCATTATCAGTATAATATATTATATTCTATTCATCCACAGACAATATAAAATATTTAAAGTATAAAATAAGATACATACTCACTCACATTCATGCAGCGTCTACGTGTAATCCTGATTACCCTTTTATACAGATATGCCTATGTTTTTCTTTTTTCCTAGCTCACTAAGTTAACTAAACTAACATGGATATTCAGCAGCTGCTTCGTCTTGATCTTCCCCCGCACAGCCTTGGCGACCCGCCTCTTCACGTTGTCCAAGCCCTCATAATCATCAGCGTCATCCAGCATCCAGTACGCATTGGCCACTACCAAGCGGACTAGCGCTCGAAACCGGCATTTGGCGCGAAATTTTTTCCTCATTATAACTTCCGGATCCTAGATTACGAGATGAAAAAAATTCTCAGGCATGTAGGTTTTTTTAAACAAAAGATTTTTAGTTCTTCTAACTAAAGGTATGTTCAGCAGTTGTTCAACACTTCAGGAATGGACGTCTTTTGGCTGATCAGGATGTGTGGTATGAGGGATTTAAGCCTTCCTTGAGATATGAGAATAAACACGTACCCCGGCCAAGGCATTCCGTACTGGAACAAATAAAGACAGAAGAACACATTCTTACCGGTTCTGGTTCTTTATGAGAGGGCCTAGGTGGCGGTCTCGGTGGTGGTGGTGGTGGTGCTGACATTTTAAAGTGCTATAAATATAAAAGAATTATAAAATTTGTATTGTATGTGCTGTGTACAAAATTTGTTTATATTTGCTTTGTATCTATTTAAATACGATAGATGTGTCAGATATTAAATAAAGACTTTTTTAGACTGAGTCTACAATGAAAACGCAGTACTTAATGAGTTTGTAACATACCTATCTATGAAACAAAGTTACTCTTTGGTTTAACGTCCGGTCGTCAAATGGTTTCACTCAATATAATTAACAAATAGTACTGCAGAATTCGTTGGTTTATATTAGACTAGCTTCCGCCCGCGACTTCGTCCGCGTGAACTTCAGAATTGTGTCCAGAAAGAAAGAAAATGTTAAGATAGCGCCATCTAGTGACGAAGTGGAAATTTTGAGTTTTTAAGCATTATTACGGGAATCCTTCAGTTTTCCGGGATAAAAAGTATCCTATGTGTTAGCCGAGTGCTTTATCTATCTACCTACCAAATTTCATCTAAATCCGTTCAGTAATTTCGACGTGAAAGCGGAACAAACAAACAAACAAACTGACCAACAAAAAAACATCCATACTTTCGCATTTATAATATTAGTGAGATGAGATGAGATATTTTTATGACATCGAGGTGTGAAATTTAAAAATTTTATGGAGATCGTTTAAAAAAAATACTTTCTTAGAAAAATAATCATTAAAAATAAACTTCGCAGCATTAAGTATTTAGATTTTTTATGTTTGAATATAAATAAGAAGTTAATTTTTAATGAGTAGGTATATTCATAAGAAAGTGTTTTTTTAGAACGATCTGCTCAATATTTGTAAAAATTTCGCCTGTACATTGTTCTATTCTAATTTCTTATTATTTTATTTGTATAGTATTTATTTAAGGAAGTATTATTAACTAAATCTATTAAACTTTTCAGTGCCATGATTATATTTCACCTTTATTTTATAACTTAGTAAACTGATAACGAATGCTAATCTTAGATTATAAAACTTAAAATATAAGTGTCGCTTTATTTTCTAAGTCTCATCTCCAATCTTTTATTCAGTTCTTTATGTTGGTGAATTACTGACGACAACGGTCTACCCGACCCATAATGGCTATTTTCAGACTTGTATGTCCTCTTAATTGAGGAGACTTCCTCTGGTATCAGCATCGGAACTTTTGCCATTGCTTGTTTGAAGGCAACCTTCACGTCCTCTTCATAGTTGGGGATCAACGTATTATGTTCTAGTGGAGTGTAATTCTCTCGGATTTCTGTACGAAATGATCTGGAATCGAAATTGTCAAAATTATCATCTTATAATTTTATATCTTTATTGTATTTTGAATTTATTCGTTTTTTCAATTTTAATTAAACAGTGGAAGGACCTTATTATGCAAGGTCCGACTGTGTGGGTACCTCTGTTCTTTCTATATCTGCCGCCAAGCAGCGTGCTGTGTTCCGGCGGGTGGCGAGTTACGCTAAGTATAGCGTAATTTCTTTAGCCCTCAAGTATCGGCAAGGCACTGATAACCCTTCTGGGGTTATAGATGCTCATAGGCGGTGGATGCCACTTTCCATCAGGTGGGCCGCTGGCCTTTTGTCAACTTACACAATAATATATATTTCTTGCATTGAATTTTCATTCGTTTTGAACTCATTTGCAACAAAATAGAAAAATATATTGTATTTTATAATACGAATAATATTTAGCTACCCTGGCACCCAAGAAGGCTTTTCATGAGTTTTGATCTCCCGGAAGTCACACTTGAACTTCTCTCTATCATACATTGACTTCGGTAATCTGATCGGCAAATCCCATTCTTCAGTTTTTGGTTTTGGACTTCGAACCTGAAACCCATCATATTATCTTGCAAATAAACTATTTAACGTGATATTTTTTTATAATGTTCCTTTATGAATTTTTATCGAAAATGCATGACTCACCCAAGGCTCTTTACTATACGTGTGAAATGTCATGATATCTTTCTTTACTGAAGACCTACTCAATTGATCAGCTGTGTAGGGCCGATGATGAAGTCTATTCGTCGTCAAGTACGGGTCTAAATATACTTCGTAACCATCGTGCGTGTTATCAAGTGGTTCTATTTCTTTTGTCCTGCTTGGTTGCGAAACCTGGAGAAATGCATAATGTCACTTTAATAAGACTTTGTTAACATAGTCTATCTCAGCATCTATTCTAGTTCAAAACGTATAATTTTTACCGCATCAGGAAGACTTCTAGGATCTTTGAACTGGTCTTTATCAGTAACCAGTCTAGCGGGTGTTTCAGGAATTTTATAAGAACCTCTCATTTCTGTTGTACCATATGCTGTACATAGTGGTGGTCTTTCTGAAATCTTAATTATACATATATTGTCAAAGTTTTTTATAAGGTGTTTTATAGTTAGCTGTTTACATCTATTTAACTATATAGATATGATTCGCCTCTATACTCTATACGTACCAATCTGTTAGGAGGATATAAGTAGTTATTCTCATTACAAGACGTGTGTTTATTGAATCTTTGTGTTTCTGGAATTTTTGCTCCATAATCCAAAGTTGTTTGAGATTTCGTCAAATGTTTCGTGATGTTGTAGTCATACATATATTCTTTTATCTCCTCTACTGGATGTTTCTAAGGAAATAAATAATTAAACTATTATCTGAATATAAATGTATCCGAGACAAATCACACACGGTCATGTGGCCCCAATAATATTATTAACTATTAATAACATTACAGATATAGTACACCTAGACACAGAGCAAACAAATCTGCTCATCACAGAAATGTTTGTCCTGGGTGGGGATCGAACCCACGACTCTCGGATCAATAGTCAGGAGCAATGACCACTGAGCCACCGAGTTAGTCATGTTATATCAAATACAAATATCAAAAACAAATTCGTAGTAAACAACTCGTCGAGCCGGCTGGGATTTCAATTTTTTACACAAATTTCATCACCACAAATGAAATGAAAAGCGTTTTTATTTTATTTTTTATGAGGAAAAAAAATAACAAAGTATGATTTTAAATTATCTTATTATTTATTTAATTATTGCCTTGACGATCATATTATCCTCTGACATTTTTGTAATATTGTATTATTGTAAACTTGACATTGATAATATGAAATAAATAAATCTAATCTAATCTATTCTGTGTAAAAATTTTACACCCCTTTGAAGATGGAATTTTAGAAAATCCTTCCTTTTTGGCATTCAAAGCATATTTCATTCAAGCTTAATCTCATTAAACCAAATCTTTGGTTAAGAGGCTGTGCCTTGTCTTTCAGTAATGTTTTATATAACTTAAATCGTTCTTTGTTAGTTCTGTATCGAAAAGTCAAAAAATTATACTAGTGCTTATATCAATGGTGAATTTGTGGTGATTATGTGAAAAATATTCTCTTACCAATTTTTTTAACACTTCAGGTGGTTCTTTCCATCGTCTTCCTACAGTTTCACTTGTGACACCTGTGTTAGGAAATTTCCTTACTGGATACTCAATATGTACAGTATCCCAAAATTTTATTTTGTTTGACCTTTCCGGATATTTTACTTGCATTTTCATCATATCAACACTGATATGTTAACACTAACTTAAGATTACCAAACTCACATGTAAATTATTGACGTATAAAATGAGTAGGCTGATGTTACCATAGATACTAAGTTGTTATTGTTAGTAACGAATCAACAACTAAAAGGAACGTAATCATGAAAATCAAAGCTGTTTTAAGGTTTGGTAAAAATTCGTTTACTTCTTCACAAGTGACTGAAAATGTTATAAAAACACAATATACGCGTTATATAACTAACGTTAAAATACAAGACGGTAAATATGATAGCGACGTAGTGTCGCTCAATATTCAGATACTATTGTCACATTATTTTGTTAGTTAAAATGTGGGAAATTATAGTAAACCATGCATTTATTAAGTATTGTAACTATAGTATCTGAATATGTTACAAAAAATTGGATGAATAAATTTTAGGCAAATATTGTCTTACGTGGTGTCTTACGAATGTGCCTTTATTATGTTCAAAATTATGACCTGTGTTTAACATATATTGTACAAAACATGTCTATAATTTATTCATCACCATACTGAAACTACAGTTGTTATTTTAAATACTTAAGAATAAATAAATTATATTAAAAACGACTCTACGAATATACAAAATCAATACAAATCTTACATTACTAATACGAATAACATCACAGTTCATAAACAAGTTAGTTAAAGTTTAAAAATACCGGTACTTTAAAAGTAAAAGATAGCCGTTAATAATAGTTTTTGACAAACACTAAAATTTTTAAATTCAAAACAAAATTTTGGTAAGTTCTTTCAGGGCGTAAAAAATTAGGAACTTTTAAAAGGTACAAATGCCACTGAAAATAGAATTGATGGCCTTTTGAAGGAAGTCAATTCTGATTTTAATCTTGATAATAAAAATGTACCAACAATCGGAATCTTCGAACAAATTAATGGTAAACATTTACATAAAGCAAGTCACACATACAATCACACGATGGGTAATGTACAAAGAGTTCGGTTTAAAAAAAATACCATAAACGCTCAGTCGTATTACAAAATCGTTACATTCTAGATCGAGTAAAAAAGCTACTAATACATTTTGAGTCGGTACAATTAGTATTCCTTAAAAACATGCAAACTTTTAAAAATACTGACTATTTGCAATGTACTTAAACACGATAAGCGAAGCTAGGGGAACGATAGATAGCATTTAAAATCAGTTGGGTAATATCGTAGAAAATATCACTTGATTTATTGTTTACATGATAAAAATAGAAAGTTTCATCCTATAAAACTACTTATTGATACTGAGCATGACTTTTGACAACCTAGTTTTTATTCTGAAGGCAATTTACCATTTAATCGTAATGTATCAAATCATGTTCCTGAGATTACATTAGTTTTAAGTTGAGAATAGTTTGGCCTTACGGATAAGAGAGGAGCGCCTGCTGAGGCCAAGCGATTTTGGCATCTATTCTTTTGTAGGCAAGGATGAAGTTCTGTCCACTTTTTTCTGACATGACTTCTTGCGGGCAATCGTTCTCGTTCAACATAGTTTCTGAAACAGGAATACATTTTTAATTTTATATTTATCTGGCATATCATAATAATATGTTTGAAAACAGTTACTAAGTATTTATTTCTTGTATATTGTTTCTTCGGTCTGGAACTTTGTTTGCTTAGAAATAAGTTTTATCTATCACGCATTGCATTTTTTAATGTAGGTATTTTTTACGAGCGGATGGAGGAGGCCTACGCCCAACAATGGGCGTCCCATTAATAAATAAATAAATAAAAGGTACACATGAATTAATAAAACATATATTTTTTGCTATTTATATTTTCAGTTTTATATTAATGCATGAATTAAAATTTTATCACCATATTGAAGTTTATTTTAAGATATGTACATAAATATTAACTCTTAAAATATTTACAAATTTATGAATTTAACAAAATATTTTAATCAATTATTTGAGCCAATTATAACAAAATTTTAGTTTTGAAATTTTACGTTTTAATGAATTCTATTGTATAATCATGCACGTATGAAAGTTTTATGCTAGTTTCAAATAAGTATCAACTTATTTGAACTATTTTGAACTATTTTTATTTTAGTTCTTAAATGAAATCCATTTATACATATAATTTAAGGTATAACTAATTAATAAGCTGTGAAATGTATACGAAAAAGTCTTACTTAATTTATAATTTAGAATGGGAATAAATGGCTTTATTATTATTATAATTTTTACGAGAGAATAAGCGTACTAGTATTTAATAATAATAATAATATCTGGGACAAATCACACACGGTCATCTGGCCCCAAACTAGGATTCCCTGTATCTTGGGAACCAGAGACTGATATACATACACATATATTTTTAAATACATACATATATAGATATAATACACCCAGACTCAGAGCAAACAATTCTGCTCATCACAGCAAAGTTTGCCCTGTGTGGGGATCGAACCCACGACTCTTGGATAAGAGGTCAGGATCGCTAACCACTTAGCCACCGAGTCAGTCATATTTGGTTATATTTATTTCAAAATACTACTTTGAAATATTATACTTTTCATTTCAATGAGACGTGGGCAGAGACAAGAGCATTTACAGTAATTGGAAATTTTTCTTTTATATTACATATTATAATAGCATTTTAAATTATATGGCAATATTAATATCATTATTAAATTAAATACGTAATAAAGACGCTTGTTCTAATGTTATTTTTAGGATTTACACGGTTTCGTCTTCACGGTTTTTTGTGTTTAGAAGTTTTTCTAATACTTTTTGCCATCTAAGCATTCCTTATCTTTATACCTACATATGTAATTGAACCCAACACTCACCATGTCCATCATGCAATGCAAACAACGCGTAGTCTTGTGGATTGGTAATAGCGGCTGCATGCGCAAGAGCTCGGCAAAGATCTCTCGCCCTAGCTCCAGGTCGACATGGAAGCGCCACCCGTCGTATGGACCCTCGACACTCATCAGGCAAGGCTACTCTGACAACAGCTACTGAGCAACCCTCCTTAGGCGCTTCTAATGAACCACGCCGCCATTGCTGTAATAAAAAGTATAAATGTGAAGTGATTATCGCAACGAGGATCGCAAAAAAATGAACAAAATCTGGTCAAAGTACAAAACTAATCAAAGACAGCTAAAATCAATAAAAAATGAATAGTAGCTAGGTAGGTATATAATGAATTAAATTTTGAGAGTCTATGAAAGGAAGTAACAATACTCGTAATTACAGTTCTATTTCTAAAATGGTTTTATAAAATAAGTTATAAATGTTAAGACCTGATATCACAAACAGATTTAGGGTCGGTTGTTTATATAACAATTCAATAATATTACATTATGACAACAATAAAATAATAGTAAATGGGGAATATCGGGTATTAACTTGATGTTAATGTTTCTTAAGAACAGTGAGCTGTTTGATATTCCCAAGATCATTATGACTTACAAGTAATGACCACAGGAAGTATCATGTTATTTTAATCACTAACAGAAACATTATCAATTTGTTTAATATTTTTAAACTTACCGGGGAAGAGCTATCTGGTCCCGCTTCAGGAGCTAGTCTCTTCAACACAGCAACTGCTGAGAAAAGGGCAGTGAGATAGTATCCTCCTTCTCCAGCTAGCAAGGCAGCTGGTAGTAACCCTGCCATCAGCTCAGCTTCCAGCTCAGCACAGACCAGTCGACATCGCGCCACTGTCCATGCCAGGACTGGGAGAAGGTCATCAGCACCTAGAGCACGTTCTCCACGAATCTAAATAGACAACAATCATTGTTTAGGTAGGGTCTAGTCTAGATGATTACATGACAAGTATAAGGATTATGAAAGTATGTAGGTAAAATCAATTTTTTAATCCGAACGAGACAATATTACTTGGAAACTACTGACCCTTGGATTGGCCTTTAATACCACAACCCCCACCAATCAGGTCTAGACCTCTACATGTGGAGTACGGCTTACCTTCCCGATTAATGGAAAGAGACTACAAGAGACCTAACAGTAAAGATGGAAATACTTACAGCATTAAACATAACAGATATGGCGGCAAGGAGATTCTCAAGTTTATCCAAAGGTGAATCAGCTTCTTGCATCTTGAGAAAATGTTTTGAGATCACTGCTAAGACAGCTGATGATGGTACTTTGGTCGATTCCTATAAAATAAGAGTAAATTCGTATAACTGAGAAGTTTTAAGTGATATTTTATATCAAGATACAGAATTTGTACAATTACTTCTTGAACTTCATCACATAGAATTACCTACCATGGACTAAACAAAGCATCGTTTTCTTCTTGTTGAGACCATTTTCTCACATATTTGAACTAACTATGTCAAATCAATCCTTTCTGGGCTTTAGAATGCAACGATTGCTCTTTTTATTCCTACCTTGACACCAAGTTGAAGAGGAGTTGCGTGCTGCGCCCGTTCTATTGCTGCGTGCAATCTGCGAACGTCACTTGAATGCCATGTAGCCAGCAATGTATACAACTTCGATCGTAACGGTCGCACGACTAGTCGGTGCATCACGCCTTCCAGTATCGCGTCAATGTTTAGAAACTCGGTTGGTTTCAGCTGAAAATATATTGTTTTCTTAAAAACTAAACTATATTTTGCCTAGTATCAGTAATTTGAAGGCCTTATATTTCTGTATCTAGACTTATTTATAAGTATGTATTTTTTGCGTAAAAACGTCTTTAGGACCTTAGTCTTTTTTTACCTTGAGCCTCTCTTTTTCAACTTCTTTCTCGAACTCTCTTTCTCCATGTTTTACGAGATAATTCTTCATTCCGGACATAAACTGCCTCATATTTCTCATCATCACCTGTGAAAAGATAGTACGGTTTAGTTAATACATAAATTATACACATTAAAAATGTTTTTACAGATAGCGAAATTAATATGGCATGGTATTACCGCACATGTTTTCAAACAAGTGTTATAAAGAAATAATTCCTATCATGAGACATAATTTCTATTCTATATTTGTTTATAATGTTCGTTAATATTCATAATTATCTACTTTAGACAAATTTATTCATAAAGAGAATTGACATGTTATCTGTTAGACTCCAAAGTTGGTTGACCTTAAATAATTAATAACACGTTAAATAACTGTGTTATCGCTTTTCTCGTAATTAGGACCTAATCTGTTCAAGCCAGTTATTACTAGATAAAGTGAATTATGTAAGCATCAGTTGTGTATGTTTGGTAGCCATTCTTAAAGTAGGATTACTTCCTTGTGCTCGGGATCTCGGGTCTTATGGGGTGCTAAGCTAAATTTTGAACGCCACTTCCGGAAGGATAGTTTGAAATTGGAATTTCGACGGCTAACTTTCTCTATAAATGTGTATGTATAAACTCTCTGTGTATGTATAAACGTGTCTTTCAACGTCAAAATTATAAGAAGTAAATTACCTGATTCCTGCGAAGAATTTTGATACGCATAAATATAAGTAAGTTGACTTTCCGACCTATTTCTGACTTATTTTCTGTATTTATTGCCTTTTGATATTGATTTTCTGATTAGGTATTTGGCTTTTTTTAAGAATGTGGATGTACTGTGTGTGCATGTCGAGTTAAATTCCAGTGCATAATATTCCAGGGTCCTTATCCACCCACTCTTATTCTTTTTTGTTTTTTCATGTAAATTGTGTGTGTTTTACTGAATAAACGTATTTATTTTGTATTTCTTCTTGTTGCTTACCCAGTTCCCCATTACGCTATATTGTTAAGTCCGCCTCCATCTTCGGCATCATCGTCACTTACCACCAGGTGAGATGACGCCAAGGGTTTACCAAATGCAGGAAAACAAAACCCGTATGTGTTCATTTTTACCTGCGGGCAAGTCTCCTTCGAGTCAATTGTACACGAAATGAAGTTGTCTATGTTTTGTGCGAAGGTGGTGCTCTTGTCCTGAGCTAGATGCAAAGCGTAGGCTCGAAGCGCAGCGCCTGCGCCGCGGGATGATCGACCACCTCGCAGTGCGCGGACGCGGCCCGCCGCTGTTGATCAAAGAGAAAAACTTTATACAAACACATCGAAAACATTTTCTATGTAACAATACAGAGATACAGAGGGATCCAGAAGATAACAGGAGTAAGTACATTCCTATATAACTGTTAACGGGGTTATTGAAATGTTTATGTGCATTGAAACTTTACCCCTTCACTGGAAGTAACTTTATGTACCTACTTAAAAACATATTATCTCCAGAGTACGAATTTCCCAGGTTTATTGGTATCCCCCTCCATGACATCGCTAAGCAAATTATACGTAGTGAAAAGTTTGACGAAAATTTAAATATTTAACTGTAGAAAGATTAAGGTCCCGTTCCAGAACTAAGGTAAGATTCACCTGACAAGAATGTTCCTTTCATACTTAAAATCATTTTAATATGCTATCCTGCTGTCAGGGTAATAATTACTTTCGCACTTTTATTCACACAATTACGTTCTGGAAGGCTTTCCAAGGTTTACTTTTAGTTATTATTTTTTTTGGCATACAGTTAATTTCGGTATCTGTGATAGGTGATAAGGTGTGGAAACTCACCATTTTACATTTGATAATTCTGTATTTAGATATCTAATTATGGATTTTTTTTGCTGATAACTCAATGTCCTTTATGATCATAACCTATTTATATTAGGTTAAATGTTGCAATTTGTTTTACTAATATAAAAATATATTCGCCAAAAAAGTGTACCTACTTAAATAGCTTTTAGTGTAACTTTTGTGTTCATCATAGTCACTTTGTTCAGTTATATCAGAGCTGTTTCTAACACACACGCAGCACAATCTTTTGAGTTTCACACACATCTTTCGCCATACTTTTGCCGTGAACTTCACAAATCTTCTTAATGGATTGCCAAGTGTCGGCTTTGGATTTGCTTCTCTAGAGCGCAATTCATCACAGTGACAATAAGGTGGTTTTGCAATAACGTCTGATCGTATTTTATTGACGTTCCTTTTAGAAAGAATCTTGCAAAGGCCTGTCAAGGCATCAGATTTAGCCAAACGATGCTGAAACCTCGGTTCCATCAACTTTTCTTTCGTTACGAATACCCAATCGCTTTCAAAGACATATTCTTCTAATGTGTCTGCTCGAAAATTCTTCATCGTCGTCAATGCACACACTTCCTGTTTTTCAGGCTGCAGAGTTTCAAAAGCTTTCGCCTCAACAGCTTTTTCACAGTTTTTGGAATTACTAAATCGATTCAAAGTTTCGAGTTGTCTCAATAGTGGTTCCTTCTTACTAGTACTAGGTTTCAGTTCAATTTGCTTCGCGCACTTTCCTCGGAACAACTTTTTGAACCACTTCATGGCTGATTACTCTGCGGTTTCTTCCCGCTTCCACAAAGGATTTAAAACAATTTTCCATTCACACAAACACAAATCGCGTTGCAAACGCTCGCTTCACCGATGACAGAATGAGAATAAAGCGTGCGTAGCGAGACTAGTTAATAATAGTGAGTAAGAGAAACTCCCGGCACGCGCAGACCTTTACCCTTTAACCATACATAATTAATTTATTTACAGAGTTAATGTTATAACAGATAACGCATGTGCGTCTTGGTCCCATTGTTTTGATGTAAGTACTAAGTATGTAAAGAAAATTGATTCGATAATATGTATCACGGTGATTCATAAAATCAGCATGTGTTTTACGACAGATGTGCGATTACGACTAAGGTTATAGAATTCGATATAATACAAAGTCGAGTTTGTTAACAGGAGAACTAAGATAAATAGAACAACTTTGAATTATCTTGACGTTATAATGTGTACTGATTTGTGCTTCATTATGTTAATGTTTATGATGGTTATATAAGTATTTTATATGAGAATCACAAGATAATTGTATTTAATTAGCATTTGCGCGATACAGATATAACCATAGACGTATTTTCTTTAGATTTTGATAAAATTTTACCTTGGCAGAAAGTGACGTCAAAATAGAATAAGTTTAGAAAGAGAACCTTCGCATCATGTCGTATAAAGGATCTATCAGTACAATTTTTAGTGGTCATTTCATTCAGTCACCAATTTTTTTTATATTTGTGTTATTTTTCTCCAACAATCCCTCTTCCAGCCTATGGTTGTCACAAGAGAACCTTTACATCCCATCGGTTATCAATTGTTTATTGTATGCGTTACGTTCTTCTACGAATTACTTCACTAAATATTTAATCACGTAAAGAAACTCCAAGCTAACCTGAGCAACTCTGATGTAATTGTTTAGGCCAACATACTCGTATAGCGACCAAAAGTTTTATAATACAGGAATTAAAAAATATGTACGTATTAATGTTTCATGTGCTAGCTTACCTAGTAAAGGATCCAATCTGTCTCTGAAGCTTTTAGCTCGAGTTGCAGCAATAGGTCCTCGTCGAGCAATTGGCGACTCCCATTCACAAGGTTCCTCCTGTGAACAATTTTTTGAATAATAATGATCCAGTATGTTTAATATTTGTTCGTAAAAAAATGTAGAAGTAGAAATTACTAATACGTACAGCATCATAAAGTGGTTGTCCGTTTGTAGGTGGAAGGAGTCCATCCCATTGAGTGCTGTCCCATGGTTCTGAGAAAACTGTTCCATCGTCACTGGCCTGAAAATAGTGAGTTCTTGCATAATAAAATTAAAATATAATAATAATAATAATATTCGGGACAAATCACACATGGTCATCTGGTCCCAAACTAGGATTCCCTGTGCTATGGGAACCAGAGACTGATATACATACACATATACATGTAAATACATACATATATAGATATAATACACCCAGACTCAGAGCAAACAATTTTGCTTATCACAGAAAAGTTTGCCCTGTGTGGGGATCGAACCCACGACTCTCAGATCAGTGGTCAGGATCACTAACCACTTAGCCACCGAGTCAGTCAGTATAGAACATTATTAAATTGATATTAGTTAAAGTTGTAAAGGTAAAAGATCGCATTAAATAATAACTTGACATTGCTGCCAAGGAATTATTAGGTTAACATTGCATAAATTTCCGTCGCAATTGCAACAATGACTCATATCCTATAATGCACCTAGCAACAGTGGGGCCCACGCATTCCAAGTACTCGTCAAATTTATTATGTATACTGATACTACATTTTTAATACGAGTAGGTCTGGTATATAGGATCCTAGTTTATAAGAGCCCAATATTTTAGTCAGTGATTCTACTCCTGTTTCTGATAAACTTCCCCCAAGAAACCCATAGTCAAAACGCAAAAAAAAGTTGGACTCTTCATACAAATCGATCAGCCGAGCGGCCAAATTATTATAGTATGAAGAGTCCATCCATTTTTTGAGATTTGACTATGGTTTCCTTGGGGAAAGTTCTCCTATATCGATGGGGAAAGTTGATCAGAATCAGGAATAGAAGCACTTACTAAAATATCGGGCACTAATAAAGAAGAACCCTATATTTACGATTGTACTCAAATTTACCTGTTCAGACAAGGGTCTAAGATCGTGAACATTGTCGTAGCAGGATGCCCTTGGAGGTGATCGCACTTCTTCAGGCAATGCAACAGGCTCAGAATTCAGTCTCAGATCAGGAAATCTGTGGAGAAGTTTATGAAATATTAGCTGACATAGCAATCACGATACTAATAACCAGAGATTGGAGTAGGCGGTTGATTTTTGGTACTTGCATCGTGATTTTATAACATGGACAATCCTGTTTTCCGAAAAGTGCCGGTATTTTCGGATTGAGTTGAGTCAGTGCAGTTGCAGTCATTGACCCTAAATCAATCTACCTACTCCGATCACTGCTAATAACTCCCAATATTTAACGAAACAAAACTTTATATTATGTAAGATTATACTGAGCATTATTAAATTATATGATCCGAAAAGATAAAACAACAAAGCAGTAAAATTATACCTTCTTCTTCTTATATATTTTTAATAGTTCACTACGACATACTTTCAGCGTATAATATAGAGTTAATTTAAAGTTTAATGCAAAATAAATATTAAAGTTTTTCGAATAATCTATGTTAACTTATATTAGCCTGACTTACCTTTGAGCGACAATTTGATGTACAGTTAGGTGTTGAGAACCATCGTCCACCGCGCTAAGTCTGCATTCTTGTTCGACCAATGATGGGAATGTACCACTCTCACTGTTTGAGCCTTCATCATTTTTGTCTGAAATTTAAAATTATTATTAAGTATAAGAAATTATTCAGTTTAAGTAGGTACTTCATTAACTTCGTTTTTTAGCGTAGGTGCCCCATAAAGTGGATCAGAGTTTGAAAAATTATAAATATAGCAGTAAAAAGCCTTATTTAAATGATTTAACTGAGCTACAACAAGAACTCATCTGATTATGATCTTAAAAAATAATTTGTTGTTCAGTTCAGACTTAAATAAATGTGTGCTTTTTATACTAAGAACCCAATGTCTAGTGCTACTCTACTTCAAACATTTTTGGGGCACTGACTTATAAACTCCCAACTGGAGTCAACGGTCCAAGTCTGGTCGTTCTTGCCTGAGGGTGGCTTGTTGGCGATGCGTGGAGGTTGCACTGGTTTCATTTTTGGCTTGCTGCGCAGTGATATCAAATTGTCCACTGACGTTGATGTGTTTGGTGACGATGCTGTGAAAAGAATTAAAATAAAATAAATATATTTATTTTCATTAATTGGCATTTGTGATATTTTGGCGTAATGTTGAATATTTGTTCACTTACGTGACAGTTCTTCTATGCTATGCATATCTCGCAAAGGATAGTAAGGATGATTTTGAGGAGGCTCCGAATAACGCTGTGCTAAGCTGACTCCAACACGCAAAAGTCTTCTTCGTGTCACTGGAGGCAAAGCACTCTGAAAAATATAAACACTTAATAAACTGCTTTGGATTGCATATTTTTTAAATTTCTTTATTGGTTCCACAAACCTCTTTGAGAGCATCTACAGGATCTGCATAGAAAGGACTACCAGCTTTGTCCTTGTCTGAATCATCAGTTATCGGATCTTTGGTACAGTCATCTTCCAGCTTTACCGTTTCCATACTATCAGCGTTATGATTTTCACGGTTCCTGAAGGTTGCTTCAATTTCTTCAGTTAGTTTTTTATTCATATTCATAGAAATATTAAGTTTATCAGGTCTTTTCGGAATAATATCTCCTTTGCTGTTGGTAGTTGCGATAATTTCATTCGAATCACTGAAACTCTTTTTCAATGAGCTATCAGAAAAGTTTTTCTTTTCGTTCAAGCTTTCATTGGAGTTTAGTATGAGGATATTTTCTTTTTCCATTATTGATTGTGTACTTTTGGCAGTATTTAATTTTGCTGCAAAAGATATGGTTGATTTAGATATAACCGGACAAAACATGAATTAAGTATGTAAAAAATAATTTTATACGAATTTATGAAATCCAATATAAAATGAAGGTACTTACGAAGTGTATCTGGTAATAAATCAGGTCTTTTACTTTTCATGAAACCATTATTTAAATTAATATCACTTTCATGCTTCACCGGTTTGAATGAAGAACAGTTATTATTTTCTGGGCCCCAAATGTCCTCATAATCGGAAACTTTGTCCAATAACGAACTTCTGCAATACACGCCTGGTGACTCAAGTATATCTGTTTCCTGTAATAATTAAATATGGTGATAAAGCAAAAGTATTAGTTAAAATATATAATACACTTAATTATTTTTTGAAATACAGGCAAGTCATTCCTCTTAGATATGACATGCGGTTAGTGATGATGATTTTTATAATAAAAACAAGCACCCAAGTAACCTAATACTATGCCGTACCTGATAATGTCTGGACTCCTTTCGGTGGGAGTGTCTACTCCTCCTTGATCTACCAGATGGTGTAGTACTCGCTGTGTTGGTATTAGGCGATAATACTCTATCTTTACCCATTATGGGTGATACAATAGAGTTATTTGAAACAGGGGAAAATACATTTTTTCCAGAAACAGGCGAGCTCCTTGATAAAGGTGAGAATATTTCACTTTTGTTTGTTTGACTTAGAGGAGAAAAGACGCCACTTTTAGAAGATATTGTATCGTTAGATACGGGAGAGTTGATTTGACTTGTTGGTGAAAAAATACCACTAGTGACTGAATTGGTACCATTTGGTGATGTTAACTGATTAGAAGCAAAACCGTTACTGGTTTTATTCAAACTATCTAACGCTGGATCAATAGAATTGGATGTGTTTGTCTGAGACTGGGGGTCAGCTGGCGATCCTGGCTCTGTGGTATTTCTTTCTGTAACTTGTCTTTTGAAGCTGCCGTGCAAACTAGAAGTCGTTACATTTACACATTCTCCCTCCGGTGACATACGATGCATCATATTCTAAGAGAGAATAAACGTTATATTAGTTAAATTCTTTGAATTTGTTACAAAAGTTAGTAAAATGAGGTTGTTATTTTCAGACGAATGCAAAATAATGCTTCAATACATACAAACTCAAACATGCACTATTAATGAAACAACAGTCCTCACCTGCGTGTCATCGTTAGCATCAGCGTAAGATTTCGAAGTGTCCATATTATTGAACACAGGCTCCGAGCAACTGTTATTGTTGATGGCATTAGATGCAAGCGTTAGTTGCAGCCGATCACTTTGTTTGTTCTCGTTTGTTTGGTGATTCTGAATTTGTGGGTTATTAACGCAGAAGGTAACCGTCGTCGTCACTGTTATGTTTCCATTTTGCGAAGCTTTGTTAATAGGACTGAAAGCGGGTGATTCGGTTGTGGGTGATGCTATTGATTTTGGAAATGGTGGTTTGGCCCATCTCGGTGGGGGAGGTGGCGGGGTTTTATTAGGTAATGAAGGAGAATGGTGATTGGTTGAAGGAAATGTATGCGGATGTGTTATATGAGCCTGAAAACATGTGAAGCAACAATTAAGATCAAAATATTTAAAACAGTATTTGAAAACCTTAAGTTTCTTTCAAACTTACCGTGCTCGACATGAGGTTGAGAGTATTTGGTGGGGTTGGTCGAGGAGCTCTGATTAGACTTGAACTTGGTTTGATTGGAGGTGATGGGGCAGTTCTGCCTTTGAATGTACTGAGGTTCTGATTTTGTTTCGGTGGGGAACCTGATGGATCTATAGGTGACATTTTTAGCATCACATTTTGTTCTTTGTCAGGACTAAACACTTGTTCGCGGTTGATTGTCCCCGTACCTGTGAGACAAATATATGTATCGTATATAATTTTTGTCTGTGTTTTGATTTATGTCATTAATAAATGTAATTCATCATATTATACTTACTTGCATTGAAGCTACTAAGACTAGATCCAGTATCAGAAGGGGTGACAGCCATCGGAACAACTCCATTGGACTGTTGACTTGGAGAGAGCATATTTTGAGGATTATTCTTAGGGTTCGCCATGGGGTAGCCCCAAAACTCCTGGCCAAGAAGCGCAAGAGAGTTAAGCTGGTGTCTGCTTTTTGCTTCTCGTAAGGGCCGTGGTAGTTGGAGCTGCACTGGTAATTCATCGCTGAAAAGAAACATTATTTTTTCTGTATTATTTAGGACTTTCATAGACTTTATTAAAACTTATGCTTTATTTCATACATCCGGATTTTCTTCAATGATTCAAATCGTACTCAATACTCAATACCTTTATTTTAACCTTTTTTACTTAGCTTTATCAAAATTTAAACACCTTTAAATGGATTACAGAAGTATTTTTTTTTCTGATGTCTTATTTTTAACAACTCATGTCGTCCCTGATGCTGGGGCATGGGACTCTTCTCTTACATCGGAAAGGTTTTACTCCATATAATGGCGCTAAGTCCGGATTGGTCCGGGTTTAGGGGATATTTAGGCCTCGGACGAATCTAGATTTTATATCTTAAATATTGAATAATTGTACTTACCAACATTGAGCATAATGTGCAATAAGTTCAGGTATATTATCGAAGCGATTATGCGAGGTCTCCAGGCCGATGCGACCCCCTGAAGCCTGGATGAGGTAATGCTCGATATAGGG
Source organism: Coleophora deauratella (assembly GCA_958295455.1). Lineage (NCBI taxonomy): Eukaryota > Metazoa > Arthropoda > Insecta > Lepidoptera > Coleophoridae > Coleophora > Coleophora deauratella. Next base: position 5,199,130 of record OY282403.1, on the reverse strand, counting down.
ACCCTTGTCGGCTGGGAGGCGCACGCTGATAGCCATAGTTTCTGGTTGACTCGATTGGCGTACTACAAAGTTCTGGAGATGGAAAGATATAAAACGATTACAATATAACTCACAATCAGACTTCGAGAACGGATCAGATAATTTTATTCGGGAGAACTTTTAAGACCAATCTCTACGCAAATAAAAAAAGTCGGTACTCTGCAAGTGCAAACTTACCCCTTCATCCTTCCCCTGCAACAGATGAAAGGCTCCAGCCCTCTGTATTCCAGGCAAGAACCACACTGGGTGTGTTCTGATCAGCCTCTCCAGCAGTCCAATGTCACATGGCGGCTGCTCCTCCGACCCAGATCCTGAGGACCCGACGGAGGAGCAGTCGCCTCGAGCACCCTCGCCGTCTGATGACAGGCTTTCTCTGCTCTGGAAGCAAAGAGATGGACTTTGACTAAATGGACGTGACCATGAACTGTAATTCGTGGAGGCCTAGGGTGTTAAAATAGCATATACCACGAACCATCGTACTGAAAGACCATCTAGAATGAAAGTGTCATTAAATCAGTTGGTCAGGCAACTATCGTCGTCTATCTCTTGTTAAAGTAGGGTTAGATTGTGCTACATAATAAGAAAAATAAGAAGTAGGTGGTCGGTTGACTAAAACAGCTAAACTAACAAACAGGTTCTACGAGTATGTAAGTATGACTTTATGAAATTCAGACACTTTTTTTTGTAGAATATAAGATCATCATATTTAAAAAGTTATAAAAAACAGTACTACGATAAAAACAGTAATTATAAAAAAAGCCGGCCAAGTGCGAGTCGGACTCGCGCACCGAGGGTTCCGTATAAATTCATGTCTTGAACTCAATATTTTTTATATTTGAGTTGATTGAATGAAAGGTAATTTGCGGTTTACGATTTATGACGTATTAAAAAAAAGGACTTACTAGATCTCGTTCAAACCAATTTTCGGTGGAAGTTTGCATGGTAATGTACATCATATAGTTTTTCTAGTTTTATCATTCTCTTATTTTAGAAGTTACAGAGGGGGACACACACATTTTACTACTTTGGAAGTGTCTCTCGCGCAAACTATTCGGTTTATAAAAAAATTATATTAGAAACCTCAATACTATTTTTGAAGACCTATCCATAGATACACACACGTACAGGTTTGATGAAAAAAAATTTTGAGTTTCAGTTCTAAGTATGGGGACCCCCAAAATTTATTGTTTTTTTATTATTTTTGTGTGAAAATCTTAATGCGGTTCACAGAATACATCTACTTACCAAGTTTCAACAGTATAGTTCTTATAGTTTCGGAAAAAAGTGGCTGTGACATACGGACGGACGGACGGACAGAGAGACAGACAGACAGACAGACAGACATGACGAATCCATAAGGGTTCCGTTTTTTGCCATTTAGCTACGGAACCCTAAAAAGAGAAAAGTAAACATGTAGTAATAAAAATACATATAGATCTAACTAAGGAGGATGTTGAAGAGCGAGCAAGTGGGTAAGAAAGTGAACCGTGGCCCAAGCCAGGATACCGTTTACCTGTGGAAAACTGGTCATAACGATAAATAAGTTATTTTCGCTCATCTTTTGAACAACGATCAAGTAAAGTACTGTTTTTATTTAAGACCTTAATACAAGTTTTAATTGTGCATAAAAACAGTATTAGTATCCCGAGTAGTTGAAAGCTTTGCTAAAAGCTTTCAATGAAAATTTCACCATAAAAGCATTGGTTTATAATCCTCTTACGGAACCCTCACGCTACCTACAAAGTGAAAATGCCTCTAATTAGGTATGTTTACGAAATATCATAAATGCAAACATTATGAAGTCCCTTCATGGGTGTAGAATGAAGAGGCTTATAGGCTCAACAAGGGTTTGGCGTTTGAGGTGTAGATATCCTTTGAAATTTTAAAAAAAGTCTACGTAAATATACATGCAGGTTTCTATATCGAATGTTGTATAAGAATAAGAATAAGAAAAGCATTTATACAACAGTGCACATATATAGTAATATATACCTACTAACAATTTTATTTAGTATTTTACAATTAGTAAATACCAAAAAAGTTACAAAGAAAATAATAAAAGACAATTAATAAAACATTTTTTTGTTAAGTAAGAAAAGAAGACAGATGGCAAAAGGATTTGGCTCAGCTAAAGCTGACAGCCAGTGCAACTGAACTGTCAGCGCTGATTTCCAGCCTTACCCTGACTCCATAAGATGTCATGTGGAGTGTAGTGTCATGTGCAGTGGGAAGAGTGAGTTACGTGTATAAGCCTGATGTGTGCACTTATGAAAGTGTAGATTTGTTATATAAAAGCTAAAAACTATTAACAATAAAGAAAGAAAGAAAGGTAAGATACTGTATGTGGTGTTGTAAATCTTGTATATTTGTTATTCATGACCTGTAACATATGATTATTATTGTGTATAACTTTTTATTTATTCTTTTATGGCGGGTTAAATTTGTATGTTGCCAAACCATAATAATTATTATCTTTGCAGGATATAAAAGAATCGGGGATTTCTGCTCATGATGCTGAACAATTTTCGCAAAAAACCCATACTTTTTTTTATTTTTTTTTATTGCAGAGGTGGCAAACGAGCAGACGGATCACCTGATGGTAAGCGATTACCGCCGCCCATAGACACCCGCAACACCAGAGGAGTCACAAGTGCGTTGCCGGCCTTTGATTTGGGAGTACGCTCTTTTCTTGAAGGTTTGAATGTCGTATCGGTCCGGAAATACCGCAGGCGACAATTCATTCCACAGTTTGGTTGTGCGAGGCAGAAAGTTTCTAGTGAAACGCACAGTTGTGGACTGCCAACCATCTATGTGATGGGGATGAATATGTTGTCGCGTAGAACGATGGCGGAAAGAGGCGGCAGGGATCAATCCGAACAATTCCTCGGAGCACTCCCCATTGTACATGCGATGCATTTTTGGTATATATTTAGGTATTTGATACAAATGAGGCAGATGATCGGCTAACTTTGTATGGGCTTTTTTCATCGCTTACTTTCATGACGCATGGAAAAAATGTTGTTATTATCACACAGTAACAAAATTTGCTTAGTACATACCTATTCAGCTCCGTGTTTTAGGTATTCATATAACTATTATTCACTAGACCAGAATGTTAACTTTAATGTTTGCCGTTTTTAGTATTTTGCTTCGAAATGTTTCAAATACTGGGAAGCTGAAATATTTGTGACGCATTTCCACATTCCCTAACTTCAAACAGTAAAAAAGACCCTTTGTTCAGGGACTTGGAAATATTATTATCCGATTTTCCCGCAAAAGGTCCAACACTGAGGAGGATATGCGAGGCAATTTCATATTCTTCCATTTATAGTTTAGTTTCGTATATTTCGTTGTTTATAGGGAAGAAGTTATCTGTTCTCTTTTCGGCCATTGACCCCAGATAGGGATAGGTAAATGAGTAGAAGGACAAAATCCGTTTCGAATTTTGAGACGATATTTTCATGTAAATAGCCGTCAGTGATAGTAATTTTTGTTTAAATTTGAGGGAGAAAATTACAATTGAAACATCTTTTATTGGACATATTTAATACCTATCTGCAAGATTATACAATTTTCGTATTTTATGTCGCATAAATATAAAAGTATTTTTATTCATTCATAATAAACATAACGTATACAAGTGGTATCAACCTCCACCAATCCGGACTTGGCCCCCGTGTGTAGAGTATGGCCTAAACCTTCCCGAGTTATGGGAAGAGCCCCATGCCCCTGCAGTGGGGACGTAATGGATTGTTAACAATACAAATGGTTCATAATAATTACGTTACAGATCTCTAAGTGACAGTACAATTTTTCGTACTAATAACGTAACAAATCCACCTATTTATATTCGTAAATTATGGGGTGTGTTAGTCCTGGTTTTTAATTAAGATAAAACCCCCCAACTTAATAATTATGTAAAAAAAAACTGGTTGATATGTTTTTAGGATTCTGTAGGTACGTAAAGAGTGCTTATGGGTTTCTATTATTATACTAAGTCCTACGCCGTTTCTTTTGCATACAGTGAGTATACAGGTGTATAGTGTATGCATATTTTAATCGTTATATACTATATATAAAACCAGCCAAGTGCGAGTCGGACTCGCCCATGAAGGGTCCCGTACCATCGCACAAGAGACTTCAAAAAACACGTCTCTTGTACCCCCTTTAATTTTTAAATATAATTTTATCTCATTATTTTTTTAGCAACTATAGCAATACTAACTCTGTGTATATTTTAAGGGTCTACCTGTTGCCGTTATTAAGATCGAACAAAAACGCCAAAAAAAACACGTTTCTAGTAGGGGCCCCTTTATTTTTTATTTTTTTTTTGTTATAGCGTAGCGGCAATAGAAATACATACTCTGCAAAAATTTCAACTGTCTACCTGTTACGGTTCATGAGATTCAGCCCACTGACAGGTAGACGGACAGACGGCCGGACGGACAGCGGAGGCTTTGTAATGGGGTCCTGTTTTAAATTTTTGGCACGGGTTTCTACTCATAAAAAAACTTTCGTTTTAGAACTTTTTTTTTTTTTTTTTTTTTTTTTTTTTTTTTTTTTTTATGTGATAAGGAAGGCAAACGAGCAAGTGGGTCACCTGATGGTAAGTGATCACCACTGCCCATAGACACCTGCAACCCCGGAGGAGATTGCAGATGCGAAACAAACCAAAAATAAATTAGAAATCTATACAAAATCGGCCGAAAAAGCAGCTTATCAATTCTATTTATTTTTCCGAAGATCATACCATATTGGGGAATCTTGCTAAAACCGCTTCCAACCTCGGTATTATAATCACTTACCACCAGGTGAGATGCTGCCAAGGGTTAAGAAGATTTAAAAGGTGTTAAGAAGTAACATACGTAGTTATGCGCTTGCTCAACTATAACTGCGCGGTTATACTAAAAATATGGAAACCATTTTAATGAGAAAAAGAAAATATAGCATTAAGTATGGACACTTCTGAGTGCTGAAGTAAATTGCCTGCCTCAGAGGAAAGTCGACGTCTAATTTGTGGGATAAGATTTCCCCTTGTGTGAGCTTGGTCTTTGCTGTTAACAGAAGTGGAAAACGGTGGAAAATTGTTGGAATTGGCTTGGATGGAAAGGCGGTACTTTAGGGTTAATTTACATTTTAGTTTTGAAATGAAACATTATTTAGTTATCAAAATCTTAATTAACTATTAATTGAACTTGATAAAATACTTGCCAGAGGGCAGATTAATTTATTAAAAAAGTTTTTTTAACAAACTTTTGAAAACCAGTCGTTTTAAGTACATAAACTTAAATTAAAACGTTTCAAAACTTAAGAAAATCTTATCCCACCAAAAACATTTTCATGTAAAAACGTAGCTTACTCTGTGAAAAAGTTATCAGATCTCGTATAAAGCCAAGCTCTAAAGACTGCACGCTCTAAACCTACAAGCTCTACACTACACCTTACTCAAAATATATGAAAAAGTGGTCGGATCTCACGTAGAGCCAAGATTTTTGATCTATGCGTCCTAACTTTACCAGGCCTACCTTCACAAATTCTACATTTTAGTCAAAATGCGTGGCTTGGCCGTTTTGCTACCGTCACCAAGATTTCATAGGCATTCGTTCATTGGGTGTGAAATAAAACGGCCAAGCCACACGTTTTGACTAAAATGTAGAATTTGTGAAGGTAGGCCTGGTAAAGTTAGGACGCATAGATCAAAAATCTTGGCTCTACGTGAGATCCGACCACTTTTTCATATATTTTGAGTAAGGTGTAGTGTACAGCTTGTAGGTTTAGAGCGTGTAGTCTTTAGAGATTGGCTTTATACGAGATCTGATAACTTTTTCACAGAGTAAGCTACGTAGACTCGTCTTGGCAACATTTTTACATGAAAACGTTTTTGGTGGGATTTAATTTATTTTTGTATGTTGGTTAATGGATTTTTTTGTTAATTTTCTTCCGTTTTTGGGTGTATTTCTTGCACGTCAGCCACACCTTTTTTTATAGCCCATTCTCTATCTTTGCCTTTTTTATTTGATGATGAAATGAAATGAAATGAAATAATATTTATTCGAAGTAGGTATCTCTGTACACTTTTCGAACGTCATATTTTTCTACCTAATACGAAGTTCCTACCACTCGGAACTCGTATACCCAACGTTTCGGGAAGTGTTTGCGGAGAGAGAAGAAACGTCGGGCCCTAAAGAAACTCCCTCCAACACATTTTTTAAAATAAAATTCTTATATGCTATTACATAATTCAGGTAAACAACAAAGATATGGTTAGCTTAGTTGCATACTATTACAAACGAATGTGAAAGGATCAACAAAAACATACAAGTACAATGTGCAAACAGGTAATTATTGTGACCAAACACCAATGAAAAGAGCAGGCCAGTTCAGACGGACAGCACCCGATCACGAGTATAACGCGGGAGTCAGCCATCGCTCCCCTCAACCATATTTGAGGGAAGGGAACGACCCGGCTCCCGATACGCCACCATCCGCACGAACATTTAAGCGAGCATGCACCGCATGATTTACTGTTTAAAATAAGTGATAGGTCAGGACGAAACTTCGTTCTTAGGCGATAATATCGGAATGACGATAGGGCTCCCCGTCCTCGGCACGAGTATAAAGTTGCAGTTCAGCCCAGTGATCTACAATATATCGCACTATATCAGTCCTTACTTGCAGCGCTACGTCAAAGTAAATTTTTTCGTACATCAAATACGTCAAGGAATGGAAGGGGCAGGAACCATCTCCCGGCATGTGTACCACACGATGACGGTGGGGTCCAACCTCTACTTCCAGTACAACAATTTCATAAACCATGTTAAAATCAGAAGAATACCGATAAAACTCAATCTAGAGCAATTAAACCTACACCTTACGACCTTACTATAAACAAAACTAATCCTATACCTAATTCTATTCAAACTTCCAATATTAAGTTCTAAGAAAATAACAAAGAAACACTTATAATAATTTGTACCAGTAACCTACTTAACTCGAATTATAGACCTACCAATGCGAAATACGAATATTTCCTAACAAACGATGCTACAACAATATGAGATATTCGAATATTCTTTACTAAAGTTCTACTAGCGTAGAAGAAGAATGTCGTAAATGACTGTAAACGGCCGAGGAACCACTTCGCTACATAATGCTGCCCGATATAAAAGTCGTTACCGCGTTTCAAAATACAGTCAGCACCATCTAGTGACGCCGGCTGATATCACCGTCACTATTACCGTGTTTAAGCTTTCACTCCCATTTTTTAAGAGTTAGGGGATGATTTTCGAAAAATTATGACGTACATATTTTTTATTTGTTATAAGAAGTATTTTAATTAATTTTCACTTATGTAGCACAAACTGTAGTGCGAGTCTCATCTCATACAAACTTCCACCGTAGTAGGTACTAATTTCTAATCTGTGCTTCCCCCTCCTATTCCCAGAGGATAGGTCAGGTTAGGTTTTTTAATTTTTTTGTTGTCTTATTAATATTATTAGTAGTAATATTAGCTTACATACCAAATTTCAGCTTTCTAGGACTTCAGGAAGTACCCTAACAAATTTTGATGATCAGTGAGTCAGTGAATCAGTGACGAAATCGAGGGTTTTGAGACATTAATAAAATCTTAAGTATAATAGCTACGATATTCAAACTTTGTATGTTTAATGATTGTACTGATGGCATTCTATCTTGTGAAATTTTAACTATTTAGCATCATCCAAAGCAAAGTTATGAGAGTTCAAAAAAATGACGAAGCGTTTCGGGAAAAGGTAAGTAGTGCCCTTGCGCTTCGCTTGGCTCGTCTTGGCGGGGGCACTCCCGTGCCCCCAGATATGTCAAAGATATGCATGAAATATAACTTTTCAAGAGAATTAATATTATCGGTTTGTGGTCATTAAACAAACGCTTATAGGCACAATTTCCCGGAAAAAATATAAAATAATAATATAAAATATGAGAATTTAAAGGCCCGCAATACGGCAGTGGCCGTAACAACGTTATTGAGCCATAAATTAATAGTGTTTAATTAAAATATGTACACCGGAACTGTTTGGAACATCCTGTGCGGGGTGTTGCAAAGGGAACTATTTAACATAACTCAGTCTAATTGAAGACCTATTAGAAACTGATTGCATGGAAAAGCTACCTATAAAATAGGACCGTGAAAGACTGGCAGACAAAACACAGAACAAAGGTATGTTCCAATAAAAAAAAAAGTATTTATAAAAATATATTGCACAGTCTATGCGGACAAAGTCGAGTGCCGCACATCATGGACATTCATTACATTTCAATAAAAAAAATCGTTTTCAGTTTCCTTAACAAAAAAAAGTAGCCACATGCCAATTTTTCATTTACATGACGCTCTTAAGCTTAGGTAACTTTAAATATATAAAAAAAACATGGCAGATTTGAGAGCAAACCAAATTGCAAAATTATGTCATTACATTTAATTTATGTTTAAAACCCATTTTCATAACAAATAAAGCGGTAAAATTATTCCCCGTCAGGTATTCGCGGCATTTAACGCCCGGTGGAAACGACAATCTCTACGGAAAATTAATTTCGCAATCGGTTACAATAATAACCTCGATGTCGCCATAATTCATGGGCCACAAAGGCCCGCTGGCAGGCAAGGTGTTAAATTCGTTGTATACAATGGTTGCCGACCGCGCTTTCGTATAACATAGCCTCAAATATGTTCGCGGCAACATTGCTTAGGATTTATGTCGAAAGTTAGATTGCAATTAGTTTCTTGAGGGTAGCGTGTGTGTGGGAACAAGAGGTTGATATTGTTTCTCGCAGTCGTTAAGAGAATGGGTAGGAACGCTATGATGCACAAGCGCTTCTAATGATGGTGCTGTGGTGGTTACGTAAGATGTTGTGCGGTTACAACCGTTATTTGTAACATAGTAATAAGTAGGTTGATTAGAAATTAAAATACTTAGGTAAGTATTTCATTTAAAGCAAAGATTATCTTAGAAAAGATTATAATTTCCGAAAACTCAATTGACTATAAAAATAAACGAACTTTTAGTACCTAACGTTGTACAGACAGCCACAAAGATATCTGAACCTCTCCGTAATACACCATGTATCACGAATAGCTTTAGTAGGGGTTCAGTCAGATATCTCTGTGGGCCAGTGTACGAGGAATTTCTTTTCAAGGAAGACTGACCATCACTGCTCTACCTTATAATTAATTTATTAATATTAAATAAAATGACGCAATAATTATTTCATCTCTTATCTAAAAATGTTTACAGCAATGACAAAGCATTTTTTATGAGTATTTTTTAAGAGCACTTGTCAAACAAGCTTTGCGGAAACAAAACTTTTACAAAACCCAATCGCTTCAATGATCATTCATGAAAAAGGTTTTGAAACCATTGAACCATCTATTAGTAAAGTGGCAACAATTTTCACTTCAACAAAGCAATTTCTTAAGCCTTAAGCAGCTGTGACTTGCCCATAAAAAGCTATGGCCGTTGACGGTGGCTTCCATAACAGTTGACTTTACAAGTTGGTAAAGTGCGAAGTGGTTTTTGGTATCAAGAGTAAGGAGTTTGTAAATGGGAGGAACGTTTTAGGAGTTCAGTAAGAACACCTGGGACGTTGCGCGGATGGGAGGGACGGAGGAAGTTTCTGGTGATACTGCTAAAGTTGAGAGGTATACCTAATTGGTGAGAAGACTTACTCTCATACTGGTAAATGTTTGCCTGATGGATGATCCTTACTAATTATAGAAACCGGGAAAAAACAGTTTTCCTTTTTTAAAAAAAAAAAAAAAGTCCTCTTCGCGCGCACCCGTAACGAGTTATAAAAATGATATCGCAGGCGAAGTCACGAAAAATCTACTGCAACGTCTTGAATAATAAAGCTTTAAAAAAATATACACCATTTCTTAAATAATGATAATTTGCTGATAGTATTAAAACAAAGAGGGGGGAGGATTGTCCAGCAGTGGACGTCTCTTGGCTGATGATGATTAAAATAAATGTTTAAGAAAAATTATCATATCATAAGAAAAATGTATTAGGATCTAAAGGGCAATTAATTTTTCGCTTCTTAAATTACAATGTAGTTTGCACCCATACCTATACCTACTTAAAGAAAACTCAAAGTTTACTCGCTAAAAGCGGATATTTTCAAATTAGGACTTCAGTTACTGAATCACATCACTCAAACTTTTAACGATGCGAACTTGGACACGGAAAAATAAAATAGGGTTCATTCAAATAAAACAGTTATTAGTTCACAAACAAACTTACTCGGCGACCCTTTTGGTTTTCTTCAAGTTCAATCAAAGAGAGCAAACAGAGGCTGTGGTCCTGGGGGAAGCTGGGAGGGGAGTGCGGGGGTTGGAGGGGGCAGTGCAACGGCAGATGACTCACCCAGCCAGGGAGGTTAAAAATCAATAAGCCTCGACTATGGTGTTTCGATTGAATGTTATTGGACCTTTTTTAATGCAGTTTTAATTAATGGCTAGGTATTTCTGTTGAAGTAGTAATGACAACCTGTACATTTTCCTTGTTTAATTTTCATTTGTTATATTAGATACGGTTAACCGTTCACAGATTGCATACAGAAGGGTGATATAATACTGTATAATCAATTAATCAGATCTCGTAATGGAACAACAAAAGTATGATTGTATTCATCATTATACTTAATGTTTCTGAAATTACATACTGCTTAAAAATGATAGGTATTGAATTTTGTCTAAAAGTTTATACACCTACCCATATTTTCTATATGTTTTTTCTTTTAAAATTTGTGCTCAAGCGAACGCCCCGTTCTCTTTCCGATGCATCACAATTCGTGGAAACTAGGGTGACGCAAATGACGCATCTCTGTCCCAGAGGCGGTTGATATGGGGTTCAGTTCCCAGTGAGAGGGCTTGACATCTGACTTATGCTCGCTGTAGCGATCTAATTGTGTAATTACAGGGATTTAGAGCTCGATTTTCTGGTTAATTGGGTAATGTGCGATTGTTAGTAACACATTTTGTTGTAATTTAGCTTTAAAGACAGTGTTCATCAGACAATGTTAAATAAATAAATAAAAATATATACAGAGTGACTCTAAATTAGTTCTAGATACGAAAGGCTATACATGTGCTCATGACAACAACTTTCCCTAAGGAACCCATAGTCAAATCACAAAAAAATTGGACTCTCCATACAAATCGATCAACTGATCGGTCAAATTAGGATGAAGAGTCCAATATTTTGCGATTTGAATAGTTTGTTATCATGAGTACATCCACACTCTTTGGTATCAAGAACAAATTTTAAGTATCCCTTTATATTTTGATGTTAAAAAAATATAGCTTGTTCAATATGTCATTACAGGTAGCAAAATAGCCATAAAAACGCACAATCAAAACTTTTATCAAAGGCATCTGAATGTCAAACAAAACGCCGTCTCGTGGAATCAGTGAATCATGCAGGCAACGTAAACAATAAACGCACAAAAAGAGTGCACCGTCCCGCCTATTGTTGCACTAAATCGATTGCCGTGAAGCTGCATGCATCCCAGTTGGATGCAAATCAAATTCGGGTGCAGACTCTTTTAAATGCCAACAATTAAGTCAGGTCTATATTTGAGAGATAGGAACAGGGCTGGTTTTAGAGATTGTTAAATTGATTGGAAGGAAAGAGGTTTTATTTTTAGGTGCGATAAAATCGTACGGTTAAATTGATCGTTTTTACGTAGTTTCCTGTAAATTGTATTCTTACAATTAAATTTTACGTAAATTCCGCTAATAATCGGTACTAATACACAGGGTAAATTTAATTAAACCTGCTAATCAGAGCCAAATATTTATTTGCAATTTCAGCAAAATCATAGAACAAAAGTTGTTAAGCATCTCTGTAAAAATAAATGTAAGTATAAAATACTCGTATTAATAGATTATTATTTATTACCATACTATGCTACATAAACAAACATACTAAATTGTACCGTAGTTTGTTGAGCCGTATAAAATATAGAATGTAGGAATGTAAAAATTTTAGATGTAGGAAGGTATGTTAGAAGGCTGAAGTGAGTAGGGGTTGGCAGCCCTGGACCGGAACCGGAAGCGACTGGGTGCAGACGATAATCGGTCTGCGATGACAATAGAAGAAATTAGTGGTTCGAAAAAGTTGGTCCTTCGATGGGATATTTATAAATGACGGACGGTGGAAAAAGCTGGCAAAAATGTTGGCGAAATCAAGACATTATCATTTACTGATTGATTAAGGTATAGTGAACAATTTGGTTGATATTCTCTGAAAGATCCCTTACGGGGATAAAAATATGGTGAATTCACCACAAACAACAATAGTTACATCAAGATTCGGCAGTTTCATCACATCTTAAGTTAACCACTAGATATCTTGTTAATCAATTAAAATATACATATACGTATTTTCATATTCCCATTTTATCGTCTGGCTCTAAATACTGATAATTAGCGAGCGTGGAATTTCATTGTAGTCCTGTTTTGTATAGAAGTCATTCACAGGGAGCGTAATTGGAAAGCTAGTTCACATTAAAGATTTTAAAATTGTTTACTCTTTGAATAAATTTAACTATCTATTTTAAATTTATTTAAAAACTTTGTTATTCTCTTTGGAACATCCTCTATTCAGGGTTCATATAGATAACTGTATAGAAGAAGAAACTATATAACATTCATATTTATTACAAATAAATAAAATAAAACTTACAACACAATATTATAATAAAATTTTCTATGTTGTTATATAAAAAAAAACTTTTCTTATGAATATGTTAGCACCTAAATAAATATATAGAACTCAACATACTCAAAGCAAACAATTTCTAAACAGCTGACAAAGTAGAAGAGCGAATGCCACAGGAATCCAGGAATTCAGTCAAAGTCGTTAAATCCACCATTACACTGAATTAACGTGACCGCGTTACTATTAATACTTGTAAAGCGCACATGTCCTTTACGGTCCTAAGAGCAGTTAGTTTGGTAAGGGACTCTAATTTGAGGGTTAATCGTCGGAATAGGGCACTAAATGTGGTGTAATAGAATATTATGCTAAAAGATATTTGCTTCAAAGTTTTTAAGAACCATAAAGACAATAAGATTAAAGAGAAAGAACAGCTTAAAGGCAAGTGTGGTATTTTGAAGCTTAGTAAAATTAAACCTCAAAAAATCACTAATAAGAATGCAAAAAATGTTGACCAGTGATAAAAAGGAAGGACTTCGTTTCCTAAACTCCTAATAGGTATTGCATAAAAGAACCAATGACCACTTCACTTTAAACTACGTAACTTAAAGCCATCATATCTCCGTCCTCAGCCCTCCACTTTTCGGCCACAATTTGCGGTCATAAAATGGTAGGGTTATAGTTTAATAAAAATTTCAACACAGAAGGGACGCTGTTATGAGAAAATTCATGTTTTACCGTAAGTTCGCATCGCATAATAATATTACGGAATAAGATTGTTAACATTGCGAAGTAGATATTGAACGAGCAAGCTTCTGTAACTTTGATAATAAATTGTAAACTGTCTCATAAAATTCGTACTCGAATGATCGTATTTGAATAAGTGTCTCAGGTAGGGTCATATTTGTCTTACTTGTGCAACTTCTAAATATTATCTATAAGTATTCTAAATGTACTTTACGTCGTTAATGGTTTATCTACGTAGATTTTTAAGTTACAAAAAACATTTAGGGGCTCATTCAACTGTAAGAGTGTTTATTCTTATGGAAGAAGTACCATTGTTTTCTTACATTCAAAAAAACATATTTTAAAGTTATTAAAAACACGAAAATTGGCTTTCAAATCCTAAACAGTTATGTAAGCGTAATAATAAGTAAAATACCGGCGATTTCATCCCCTGGAGTTCGGATATCACTCGGTTACTTATATAGATTGATGTTTAAATATTTTCTTAGTGCTTCTCTACACCGTCTGATGTTCCAATTTTCAAGTTTCTTTCACCAATGACTTAGGCTAAGTGACATGGTGCTATTGTTAGTAAACAGAAGATTATCTACTTTATTCTACAAGTTTAAGTTGTATTGCCATATGAAGTTTGCAAACTTACTGATCGATTATTTCTAAAACAAGAAGAAGGAAAATTTTAAACCTATTAAAATTTTCGTCAATGTTATTTAGTTTCATGAATATAGCTTCTGTCAATTGCCACTTTTCATCAACACCAAAAGGTATTTATCGTTTGAATTTGAATAACAATGTAAATATATCAGTGTTGTTTATCAAGTGACAGATACTAAGTGTTCACTGCTATGCTAGGGTTTCAAGTATTCGCAAAGTCACCCCTACAATTGGCATCACACCACTGGAGGACACTTGTCGCCGTCTGCAGTGCTCCCTTTGACACGGTGTTTTGTAAATATATACCAAACGCTTGTTTGAGAGTTAAAAGGTATGTATAAAGAATTTATGTAAAATTATACAATATTTCTGCTAGTTTCTCCCGTTAGGTGGCGCTACTACTATGATCCTTTCAGTAAAAAAGCTGTCAAAAGGATATTTCTATGAAATTGATACCCGACCACAAAGATCATAGTAGCTACGATATAAAGCGGGAAGAAGTGTCAAAACAACTCTCCAATTAGCTAGTATAAAATAGTGGTTATCTGTCACTTTTGAATATCCAATAAACAGACAGTATTCTTTGCATAAAAATTATGATATTATGATGCAAATTGTTCTTAGAAAAAATCTTTTTTCTCTCTAATAGGAAAATTTTGTTTTAAGATTAGTATCCATAACGTGTCGTTTTACTCTAAAAATAACCTGTACCTGTATACATTCAAACATCATTATATTATTGCAGTAGGACACTGACGCTAAGAAGACTGTAAATATATTATTAATACCCTATACAGACGACATGACGGGATAAAAACGAGACTATTTTTAGTAGAACCTTTTCAATAGCGGAAAAGCGCTCATACACGGCTACAAAAGCGCCCATTGATATCCCACAAATTAAATTTCGTCGCGAGAATTGAAAAATATTGCGCTCATGTAACATTACTCTTCGCATTCAGATGGTAATGGAAGCGGAATAGAAAGGAAGCGACGCATTTTGTCAGTCGACGACTTGTACACATCCGCTGAAGGTAAAGCAATATATGAATAAATAGATAGCAAATGTGATTTAACCTCGATACGTTTCCCCTAAGAAACGGGCGGTAGCTATTCGCTTCCTTAATGCAATCCAGAATGCAAATACGAACCGTAACTAAAACTCGATGTACAAAACTTTGTCGATGTTGAAAGTTAACTATGAGAGTCCGTTACGCTTCATTAGCCTGTAGTGGAACTTCGGAGTCGGAGTCTTAAATAAAAGCTTGGCAACGGAAATCAAACAACTGATCCTACGAGCCCGTATGCAAATTCTTTGTTGAATTTATATATACATATTTGAATGTAACTTTCGACTTTAGCTGTAGACCAGTTAGCTACATAAGTATTCGATGACTTTGTAACTTCAAGAGAATAATAGGAGTTTCACATAAGATTGACTTTGAAGGTTGACGTGTTGACTTTATTGTCGGTTTGATTGTTATGTACTTACTTGACTAAGACTATCCCCGAGGCTACCATCGGCATCAACCGGCCTGAACAGCTGTTCTTTCAGAGGTAGATCTCTTGGCCTCTTCCTTTCCTGCGCTTCTCTCATAGCTTGGCTCTGGAGCCTCTCGAAGAATTCTCTGGGCTTCAGTGGGGGAGGCTCGTCATCTGGTGGAGGGGGCGGAGGAGGCGGCAGCCGAATGCGGGGGGAGGACCGCAAGAGAGATCGCTCATCGTCTTCGGTGGAACGTTCATCGTGATCAGACGAGCTGTGGCTGTCACGCCTCCTCACGCCTTGGAGATGTGGTTCGAGGAATGTTGCATTTCTGGAACAATGCGAGAATAATATTTAATAGTTTACTCAACTATATCTAATGTATTTGTAATGGGAGCCTTCTGAGAGTCTATGGATTTACTGACTTGAATCCATGATTGTTTAGATACTTATTAGGAATGCGACACTTAAGAGCTTTTATAAGGGCAAACTACGCTCAGTTACAAATGACACCCTTTTCCTACTAATTATGCCCATTTACACTTTTTCTTCCCAAAATACACAAAAATAGATGGATTCATTGCGTAGAGTAACGTATATATGTTTCAACTCGAAATAGCTGACCCCATTTTATCATAGAATCATTATATCCATTAAGTACGATTAATTTCTTCTCCAACGTTGAAAATATTCATGAATCTTTACAGTTACGTAAGGACGCATGTTTCAATTAGCGTTCATCATCGCATTACTATCGATCCTCCTAACAAACGGAAACTGCAGCGAACACATGTGGCCGGTCTGGTTGACCAGCGCCCAGACTGAGGGACATTAAGTAAGATTTATCCCCTACGCCGGTGTGACCAGCGCAGTGGTGGTATTAATTAAAAACCTCTTCACGGAGTTTCTGTTTGTGCCGATTGTGAACAACGCTCGTTACTGAGACTATACAAATAAACAAAGCAATAATATACGGGGTGGCGTTTTATTAAGTAACAAGTAAAAAAATGACTCTTCATTCTTTCGGAAATCGACTGATCAATTACAACTAGTACGGGAGGGAAGTCAAAATTGTCTTTTGCTCCGATTGAATAGGTTCTATAGAAAAGGTTCAACATCTACCATTTGCAATATGTTTTGTTATTAAACATTAGTATGCCGTTTAAAATATTTGTTAATCAACAAAATATTTTATAACATGGCTGCGTTTCTGTATTGTTTCATAGATAACACATCTTTTGTCAAGCAAGCTATTGACAGCTAGAGCAACGTTCGAAATTTAAAATAACAACGACCACGGTACAGTGTCATAAATCCACGTGCCAGTTGACACTTTCCGGAAAATTTAACACGTCTCGCAACCGTTCCATCAAGGGTCAGGTCCGTATAATAACACTGTTGTCCGTCTGACGCGAGGTGACGTCCAATTTGTTCCTGACTCCTGACTTGACACCCGTCGACGACGGATGAAAATAAAGATTACTCTTCGGAGTGGAGCTTGGTGAATCTCGATTTGTTGTCATGTGGTTTACTGATTGTCAGTTTTTTTATGGTGTCTTTCTTATTTAATTAAAAAAAAAAAACACAAATTCATATCAGATTAAATGATTGTTGTTATTACTTCGTCACATGTTTTACTTGTTGCTGCGGAGTAGCAGCATAGTCCAACTTTAAAGGGCTCTGGTTGGTGGTAGGTAAGGTATTTTTGATGCCTGCCTGACTAACTGCCACTATTTTATGAGACTTTAGCTGCTAAACATTAGTCATAGATAAAAGTATTGATGTGCTTCGGCATGGCGACAAAATAAATCCTGATTTACCTAGTTACTACGTTGGGGAACCTTGATAAGCCTACTTCCATCTTCGGCATCGTCATCACATCACCTACTAAGTAAGGCAATGCTAGGGGCTTAACAATATGTGATATTCCAAAATAAATAGGAATATATATACATTTTCAGTTAGTATTTTGGATTTTACTTATTATATTTTATTTACAAAACTCTACGAGACTTTGTTAGACACCCACAACATGTAAATGATTTAAATTGTGTTTACTCGTATAGCTCTTATTTTACATTCAAGATCATCCCTATACTTCATATCCGGTATCATATGTTCCTAACCTGAAACCCTTCGTCCACTAACAAATCAGTCTAGCGTTACATGTCATGTCACCCCTTAGCCCCCGTGGTGGCAGCCATGGTCATTACGCAGGTGATCCCATATGACGACATCATTAATTAAAACGTCATAAAACGTTCGGAGCTTTGACGCAGGTGGCGTTGAGGTCGTTATCAATTTAAATTTTGGTGTAATTTGAACATAGCAACAGGAATGTTTATTGCAAAATAACAATAGGGTTTGGAAATAAAAACTTTCCAGTTCCAAATTAAGCAAAGTTCTACCAATTTTGGTGATGGGTATATCCTTATTTGTATCTATATGTTATATATTACGTAGGTTTGATATAATATAGTCTTATACGTAGCTGCTTGAAATTTGAAGATGGAACAAAATAACACTATAAAGGCCAAATCTCAGAGACAAGTAACTGAGTCTGCTTCTAAATATGGTCTAATACGACAAGAACCATCAATCCCTACCATTTTAGAAATTTTCCGAGTTAAATGCAAAAGAAAAACAAGAACTCGCATATCATAATAGATAGATAGGTTATTAATTATTTTCGAATTGAAAATTATATTCTATTATTTTCTTTCTGTAATGTTTTTTAAGAGTGTTTTTGCAGTAAACAATTGAGCCAACGTCAGAATAAAAACAGGACATTAAAGTAGGAAAGTCGGACCAACAGATCATTTACACGCGCAGGTCGGAACCACGAGATTAATTGCAAATTCTGTACTACACGGCACGGGAAAAAGGCATTTCTTTCCTACCTAAAGTAGGGGTACCACAATAAATGCGCGAAGCAGTGACAAAATGTGGCTTTTGTTGCTAACGTTTCTCATCGGATGATTTGAACTATCAAAAAATTAGTAGTTCTATAATAACTCTCTTCAAAATAAGGTAATTTCAGATTCTTATGGTTAGATATTTATTTTCAATTTTTAAGCTAAAATTTGATAGAGAATAACCCTAATAATGATAAAATATTGTCTGAATGAAGAAAATCTTTGTTTTTAATAGTTTACAATATATTTTATTACTTTAAAATTGTTCATGAGGATGTTCAACCCTAATCACTTGGCTGCAATATGTGGCTCCCATTATTTGCGACAAGGCGAGGTAGCCCTAATGTGTCTGCTTTTGTTTTTCTTCATTTAGTACCATCAGCATCATCCCTTGCCTCTCGCTTATATTCTGCCGGCCACACAAAGGGATACCGAACATATAGGAATGTATAGTTACTAATGTGATTTGTTTTATTAAATTACTAACGATCTGCCCCTCACTTACAAAAGTATATTAGAGATATATAAGTAAATAGGAGTAAAAATTGATTTCTTGATCACTTTATTATAATTACTTACGATCTGATAATTTTTTTTTATTGTAAATTCGTTTAGCGAAAAAAATTGGCATCAGAATTAGCTTTAACACTGATAGATTAGACAATTTTATATTTTTAATATGTATTATCATTCCCTATTTTTTTTTCTTTTCTCATGATTTTAAAATTACAAAGCTAGAAAGTAGCAAATAACAATTTAGTGTCAAGAGTAAAAGTATCTTTATCATTTTACATGAAATTTTTAATATATAACACGAGATGTAAAAAAGACTATTCCGTGATCTTTAATAGTGGGCTCTACTCATAAAACTGAAGAACTTTTCTTAAGGAAAAATTGACTCTTCTTCATACAAAATTGGCTAATTAGCCGATCAATTTGTATGAAAATTCCAAAACATTATTTTGTAAATTCTCCACAGGTTCCATTGGAAACTTTGTTCAGTTTCATGGGTAGAACACTCTGTTACAGTTCCCGAGAGTGCTCTTTTTACACCCCCTATATGCAGGCAAGGGAAAAACATTTCAAAGGACATTCCTAGGATAGAAAATAGTCTAATACCACCGCATCTGTCACGAGGAGTGTCGGTAGCAGCGGTGAATGCATTGCACGGAATTGCCAATACGACGACGTCGTCGTCGGCGCTAGAAACATTTGCAATTGGAAAAAAAGAAAGCAAAGAAAACAGAAAATAAGAAAGAAAAACTAAGATGAACTAAAACGTAGGTAGCAAAAATTGTTAGTGTTTGATATTTGAAAAACATAATATATTTTCTTGAAAATGCGCGAAAGTAAAAATGTAATGATTTTTTTTGTATAATAAGATTATTAGAATACAGATCACCTATAAAAAAGAATATAGCATTATTTTATAAGAATACAGATCACTCTCTCCTACTCTCCAGAGGTGACTTTACACCCTGTTGATAAGATCCGGTGTCAGTTGCTTAGCGCAAGCCACGCAACACACACATTTACACGTGCACAGACGTCATTTGTTTATTTTATTACTTATAGGTAATTCTAACGCGATAGTTTGTTTGAGTGTCGGGGGTATATCGTAGCTGAAGCTGAACCCTTATGGTGGGCCCATGACACTTATCCCCAGACGAGTGAGAATGACGAGCCGATTGCTCTTTGCTCCGCCACCGCGCCGCCGCAGTTACAGCACTTGAGAACACTTAACAGTTTCCAGCCAGATGGTTTGACACTTTTATCAACACCTACTACTATATTGCCCAGCAGTATAGTAGTGGTGTTGCTTTTATGTAGAGAACTATAGACATAGAAACTGTAAATCAATTCCAAAAACAAGTTATTCATCATTTTGTATAGTAGATATAGATAGGTAGACTTACAAATAATACCGCTTATGTTACAAGGCTATAAAAATATTTAATTACTTGTTACTTCAATTAATTTGGATGCTTATGATATGAGTTAATCGCAGTTAAGTGTATTAAATCGAATTTAATTGTTTTCCGGACGACAAATAATTGTGATG
Source organism: Coleophora deauratella (assembly GCA_958295455.1). NCBI lineage: Eukaryota > Metazoa > Arthropoda > Insecta > Lepidoptera > Coleophoridae > Coleophora > Coleophora deauratella. The sequence continues at coordinate 5,178,541 of OY282403.1, read as the reverse complement.
AACTTTCATCATCATTATATTGGGTATTATTTTTTTTTTTTTTTTTTTTTTTTTACCCTCAATTGGTAAGCCCTTGGCATCATCTCACCTGATCTCATTTTGTCTTCTTTTTCCTTGTATTTGAAAACAACTCATCTAAATATTCTACTATAGCAGTGGGAGAAGTTTTATCTATTATGACATAAGTCTGTCATATCTTCCGCTTTCTCATATATTTCCAACAAATTCCTTTGATTGTGAATCATCGTGATAGTGTTATGTTTAGTTATTAAACAACCTATTGGCTAACGTACCTGGATACTATAAACTGTAACCAGATTTCACAGGAAAGCCTTGTTTAATACGCAGACAGGACGCCGACGCCTGTTCTAATGCGATTATGACTAGACGGCTCTTAGGAGCTCTTCACATTACTGAGGGCTGATAAAGTATGACAGCGAAAGGTAGTATCAGTTTTATAGCTTCAAGATCAATGCATCTTTATCTATAAATGGTTGAACTGAATCTGTATTTGGAAATAGCCTACGAAGTTAACGAGAATCTTCTTCTAGTGTTTATGTTATATCACTTTATGATTTTCCAACTGGCCTTTTTGATGATAATTGTTTTCGAGATACTATATTAATACTGTCATCTAGACTTTTAGTATGTTAAGGGACCTATATAAACGAATATGTAATTAACATACAAATATTTGCCATGGATGGGAATCGAACCCATAGTATTTACATATTTAGAACCCATAGTATAGAAGTCAGGAGAGCTAGACAATATCTTAGTCGTGTTTTTAAGTTGATTTCCTATTTATTAATAATACATTTTTATTTAATATAACAATGGCAATCAGTTTAGGACGATTGAAATTGAAATTTTTGTGTCTGTAAATTTTAGTGGGCAGCATTCACTTTTCTAGATATTTTTTGACTAGCTTTTTCCCGTGGCTTGTCATGGAATTTCTAAAGCAGTTAAGTCTTAAGACTGTATTCTGAGTGCTCGTAAATCTTATAGCTGTAACAAAATAATAGAGTGTAAACACTTCCTAACGGCTACGGATACACGTCAACCCTTTTAGTGTTCGCTTTCATAATCATAATTAAATACGAAATGACTTCTTTAAAAGCTGTTTCACTGTACGCGTTTATAGCTTCTTTAGCTTTCTATTACATATTATTATCTTTTATATCTTTAGACAGAACGTTTGCGTTATCTTTATTATTGTTCCCTTCCTTTTGTGCTTTTAGATTAAGATTTATCTCCACCAGTGACCAACTGTCATCTGCACCCCAACACAGTTGTTATCACAAAAGGCGGTTCATAATGTCGACCCTTTTCAAACGGAACGGGTCAGTTTTGTTAGGATGTGCGCCAATATTTAACCAGTGAGCTGGTGGCCTGTTTAAACCTATTAACGCCGTGAACGCCGGTAATCACTGACCGGAAGTCGCTCGCAGCATCCGCCATGAAAATACACCGTAACATTTTGTTAGGTATGTGAATACTTTGATCAGAACACCTATGTGACCTACAAAACGAAAAAAAATCTACCTATATATTTATGATGAATATGTAAACTGATATAGGTACTACGAATATGCCTTGTGCAATGTGTACAAGTTTGTATTGTTAGTTTCAAAGCACAAAACATTTTTTCGAGGCGCAACATGTGATCAATAAATCTATCTTTATTTCAGTCTAAAGCTTAAACGGCTTGATATATTTTGGGATGTGACTTGTCTTCAGATTTCTTAATCTAGTTAATGTCATTGGACATATTATTAAAAACCTGGCGATTTTTCATTTTTTAATTAAATCGCTTATTCATTCCGTTCTATGTAAACTTTATAAATATTTCACTGAAATTACTTAACCCGACAGTATTTTTTTACGCAACAATGTAAACGATGTGCTGTCAACTGACCAAATAAGCCACGAGCATCGTTGGCACTTATCACTGTCAATACCACTGAATTTAATCGCCTTAAGGCGCCGTGTCCTTTCGTATGCAGTCTGGTGAATAATGTTATTAGAGCCGCCAACACGTAAAGTGAAAGGTGTCCGCGGAACCCCGAGTGAAAATTACATAAATACAGAGATTAACCGAGATGAAATTGAAAAACGAGTTCTGATCTGATCTGATGGTAGAATAGAGGAAGTTATCACACTCGGATAGATTTCTAATGCAATCAAAGGTAATCTGATCTGGCAGATTTATTTGAGTTCGATTAATTTGTTCCTTGTGGTTTTTTAAAGATTTTATCTAGGCATAATTGCTACCGTAATACAATATTAACTGACAAGCTTCTTAATTATGAATACGATTGAGTCAAATAACCACATTCTGTAAATTAATAACCATTTTGACAGATGATAAAAGTATGTAACAATAATATCCAACTTACCAATTTGTTGCAGGTGTTTGCGAAAATGACAATGTATTATAATGTTGGAAGATACAAATTTAAGCTTCATAATATTGCACCCCAACAAAGAGAAATAGATTTTTCTAGCCTCTAAAACGGATAATTATGCAAAACTGGGCCTTTGCAGGTGCCTTAATCCTGGGGATTAGGAGGAGGGTTCATCAAAGGGAGGAGCATCGCCCTTAGGTTAATATATAATGAGAGCCTCGCTTTAAACCTCATGTTTACATTAGTTTAAAGTACGATGCTAATTTTTTATGAAATATCTTTTGGAAAGCTGTTTGAAGTTAACTTTTACAACTTTATAATCTGCTCAAAATTTGCATTATCAAGAGCATCTTGTATTCATAAGAACATGGTCCTTTTTTAAATCCAACAAGTAGATTTAAAATAGGTTATACATACCTGTGATTCTGAACGCTGCTTTTATAACAAATAAAATAAAAAAATACAGGAAGAATTTTAATTAGCTGTTGTACAATAAGTATAGTTATTTTTTGGACTCTCCATACAAAAATGGCAAAACAGATGATCAATTTGTATGAAATGTCCAAATTATTTTTTTGTGATTTTAGAAAAGTCGTAGAACAAAAGTTGTTCAGTGCGATGAGTAGAATCCCCAGTTAACGGGTTATACACCAATTTTGTTACACTCTGTATAGAAGTTCATTAGATGTTAGATTACTCTATCTTTTAGAATAATAAGAAAGTTTGAACTCCTAGTTTAACTCTAAACCTTTTTAGGGTTCCGTAGCCAAATGGCAAAAAACGGAACCCTTATGGATTCGTCATGTCCGTCTGTCTGTCCATCCGTATGTCACAGCCACTTTTTTCCGAAACTATAAGAACTATACTGTCGAAACTTGGTATGTAGATGTATTCTGTAAACCGCATTAAGATTTTCACACTGCTTTCAGATGCTAATTTTTTATGAAATATCTTTTGGAAAGCTGTTTGAAGTTAACTTTTACAACTTTATAATCTGCTCAAAATTTGCATTATCAAGAGCATCTTGTATTCATAAGAACATGGTCCTTTTTTAAATCCAACAAGTAGATTTAAAATAGGTTATACATACCTGTGATTCTGAACGCTGCTTTTATAACAAATAAAATAAAAAAATACAGGAAGAATTTTAATTAGCTGTTGTACAATAAGTATAGTTATTTTTTGGACTCTCCATACAAAAATGGCAAAACAGATGATCAATTTGTATGAAATGTCCAAATTATTTTTTTGTGATTTTAGAAAAGTCGTAGAACAAAAGTTGTTCAGTGCGATGAGTAGAATCCCCAGTTAACGGGTTATACACCAATTTTGTTACACTCTGTATAGAAGTTCATTAGATGTTAGATTACTCTATCTTTTAGAATAATAAGAAAGTTTGAACTCCTAGTTTAACTCTAAACCTTTTTAGGGTTCCGTAGCCAAATGGCAAAAAACGGAACCCTTATGGATTCGTCATGTCCGTCTGTCTGTCCATCCGTATGTCACAGCCACTTTTTTCCGAAACTATAAGAACTATACTGTCGAAACTTGGTATGTAGATGTATTCTGTAAACCGCATTAAGATTTTCACACAAAAATAGAAAAAACTATACTTTTTTTCCCCATACTTAGAACTGAAACTCAAAAATTTTTTTTTCATCAAACCCATACGTGTGGGGTATCTATGGATAGGTCTTCAAAAATGATTTGAGGTTTCTAATATATATATTTTTTAAACTGAATAGTTTGCGCGAAAGACACTTCTAAAGTGGTAAAATGTGTGTAACCCCCCCCCCCCTGTAACTTCTAAAATAAGAGAATGATAAAACTAAAAAATATATATGATGTACATTACCATGCAAACTTCCACCGAAAATTGGTTTGAATGAGATCTAGTAAGTAGTTTTTTTTAATACGTCATAAATCGTAAACCGCAATTTACCTACAACGAACTACAAGAACTTTTATATTATGTTACTTGCTGCTACGGAACCCTTCACGGGTGAGTCCGACTCGCACTTGGCCGCTTTTTTTTACCACTTACGTTACGGTATTTTGAAGTACATTTAATTTTATATCTAAAATGTTTTAGTTACAGTTGGTTACCCAATTTCGTTGAGAGTCACAAACATATTCTAAGGCAACGAAGCGGTTGATGTTATTGTGGATATTTGGTTTCGGTTATAGGCCAATTTGGCTCGCTATCAACCTATTTGAATAAAACTCCCATAGGAAAAGGCCTTTCTAATCTAATCGTAATAATAATAACTCCTGGCCTTCCTATATTCTCGAACATTTTGGACTGGGAGACTTAAAGGAGCAGATTTTTTTTTGTATGACAGCTGGCATTGAAATTTTATTCACAATATTTTTGTTTTACCGTCATCTAAACTTAAAGCATTATTTACTTGATAACACCAAAAAGTATTCTTCTCTGCTATTTTAACTGTTCTTGTTCTACAAAAACCGTTGCAATAATATCATCCACAACACAGTGTCCTCAAATCTAGGTTTTATTGCGGCAATTTAATACGAACTAGTTCTCAAATCGACGTATATATCTTTCTAAAACAAACCATGTTTCTTTTATTTGTGGTCCGTTGGTTAACATAACAGACTATGGTTAGAGATTTTAGGTTCAATTATTACGGTCATTACTCTTTAAACTCGTATCGCAAAATAAACAGCATATTTGTAAGAAAGATAAAGATGCAAAAGCTTTGTCTAATATGCATCGTATAGAAATAAAAATACTGAATTAATTTATATACGTATTTACGTTAAGCTGGACTGCAATTCTACTGTTAGGATCAGTAACCAATAAAATCGTTCATCAAAAGCTTAAGTTTCGCGTCAAAAGCCAGAGGAAAATCCGAAAGGTTGCGGTTCTGCCAATCTTCAGTCTACAGTAGCGGCTGGGCACCCTTGATTGCAGCAATTTGTCTGGAACGCCACCGCCGGCGGCGCGCCGACCGCCGCCGCGTGGGTTCCCGGGCTTAGCTACAAACTACAGGTTCACAGGTATACCCAGGCACGTAACTGGGCCGCCGCTATCCTGTTAGTTATTAGTTGATTTGAGTTACGATTTACCTATGTTCATACATAATGCTGTGCCCTGCTGTGTTCTGGGAAACAAGCCTGTTTTAGATGAGAGATCTGAGGCATCGTGATAAGTACGAGCTTTTTATGACGACAGATTAAATACATTAATACACATACTGGTGGAAAAACTATATGAAAATAATTAAGTTATGCGAAAGAGTCTGTATACAAATAAATATTCGGATTATGAAGTCGTTATCAAAGAATAAAAATGAAAGCTGAAAACTAATTGATTCCAGATTCCAGATTCTCTCATCGAACTTTCAAGACATTTAAATCTATTCGAACATCACGACAAATTCTCCGAAGCTAAAATAGTAACTACATAACTTAGTTCCCAACTGAATCTTGTCGGACGCTTTGAAGCTCTGTCAAGTGAAACTGATTCTTATAGCATTGAAGTAAAAGTTGTTTGCCTTGGTAGCTCTATTCCTAAGGACCGAGGCAGAATAGGTCTGAGGGAAGCATTTACGAAGCGTTTTATTGACGCAATAAGTGCTTCAGGACGACCCGGAACCGAACGGCGCAGTTCCATAGATAAGGAAGCAAACTGAATTCACCAAAGAACCCTTTATTCTATAAACTTGTTTTGGAGGCAATAAATTAAGTTTTTGAATTTATGACTGAAAGCATGGGTTTCACTTTTCTAAAAACAATCTGTAACGTCTTTATAAATGTTTGATGGGATATTGGATAGGAATATTATATGTAAAAAAAAATAACGGTGTAATTTTTTTGTACTTTATGTTTTTAATGTAAAAGTTCTAAACAAACCACATTTTCATATCATGTTTTTTGAGATAATAATGACCTTTTTTCTCTACACCTAAAGACTATTTATACTATTTATAGGGTACATTATGTGTTTTATTACTTCCCAATCTATATACAACTTTGTCAATACTACCCTCATAAAAAAGAAGGCCGCAAAGTATACGAAAACTCCATAAACTTTGCGGCCTTCTTTTTTATGAGAACATAATAGATATCTAAGAAAACCTTAAACATCACACATTTTAGGCCCTTTTATGACAACGCTTCTCTCTTAACCTAAAATATTGTTCTCGGTAGATATTGATACTGCAACATCTCAAGCAAGTGCCTCTAATGGAAACTCCACTTACGCGCGCAACCATCAAAATGCATCCGCGTGTTGCAAGCCGCGCATAAAATGCATGCAAGATATTAAAATTTCAAAAAGCGTCTCTTCGGGGACACCAGCAAGTTTTAAAATAAAAACAAAAAGATCATCTTGAGATATCTTAGTGGAGTACTGAAGATGGGAAGACGCTCGTTGCATCCATTTTGCATATTAACTGCTTGGACACAGAGAACATTATTTGCAACGACCAACCGGGGTACGATTTCTTCAGCTTCGTTCTGTCTGCAAAGATGGTCCTCTTCTGTAGCTATTATATTAATATTTTAATCACGATTGTCTATTTGAAACTTGACCAAGTTAATGTGAAGTTACGTGTTTAATTTAGATTTATCTTAAAAGTGTATTGTGGTGAGTAAAACTTTGTCTTTGAATATGTTAAATCTGTAATTGGATTTGCTTATTTGCATTCGCTAGAAATCAATCTAAGGCAGTGAGAAGAAATGCTATAAACATTTTAAGCTATCAACTAGCTATGGTAATTCAATTAATTTGATACGATTAAGTTCTAAAAAGGCCTTGCGGAGCGATATTATTTAAATTACGGTCTGATTTCAATAAAACAATAAAAAAACAGTTAAATACAGAAAACCCCTAAACAGTTTTTGATGTGATAATTAAATAATAATATAAATAAAATGCACAGCTGATCTCAAATTAATAACAAATGAACATTCATAAAATTATTTATAGTATAGTTTTTGAGAATTTCAAACTCTAGTGAGTTTTAGTGCTATGAAGTGTTTCGCCTCGATGCAAAATATCTATTCTAATTGTGTGTTTATGAAACTCGCTTTTGAAAAATATTGTAATTTGTAATTTATAAGCCAGCATGTTTTTTATCCAAATTTGTAACAACTTCACAAACATAAATCCTGTTCATTGTTATTCCTGGTGGGTAGTGCGTTTTATCGTTTACCGCGATTAGAATGTTTTTTGTAATATCCAGCACGTGGTGCAAGGTTTAATTAAAAAGTTTGTTTTATGTTTTATAATTTTCGTTATGGCATTTAAAGCCAAAAGCTTTATGTCTACAATGTTTATGATAAAAAACTCGTTTTAAAATACAGATACGACTGGGTTGGTAATAAAATGCTTTGGAAGTTCTGAATTACTTACTATGTTATTAATTATGGTAGTCAGTTAAATAATAATTAGTCTGAATTTGGCAGTAAATGTGGGTCACTTACAACGGCTGCCAAAATTGTTAATACAATTGTGCAACACATGTTCACATTTTCGTCTACTGTTCGCTATTTCTGTAATGGATCCGCAGATCTGCATTGGTAATGTTATGATTCAATTCGTCGTTAATTTTAAATTGGTTTGATTTAAGTATTTTGAAAATAAATCATGAAGCACGTAAAGTTTTAATTTTGTTCATTTGATAAATTTTTAGTTTTGAGAGGCTCGAAAGTAGCACATTAATGTGCTTTATGTAATTTATGTAACAAATGTGCCGTGTGCTTCGCGATTTTTATCAGAAAACTTTACTTGAAACACTTCCTTGTTTGGTTAGTCGCAATCAAAAGATACTTTCAACTTTTTAACCGACAGTAATAGCTGAATTACGTTTCTCACGCGTATCTGGATCTGGGTACATGTACAAGTATGTTTGTAAGTTTTTTAACACCCTTGAAGCATCCTCATGGCTAGAAAAGATATAATGCTGTGCGATGGTTATATGCTTTTGTTTTTACATCGTTTTAATTTGATTTTACGCTATGGGTTCTTTTAATTTACGTTTCATTATGCCTTTCCTTAAATGTCCTGTTTTGTAAAGATTCACTAACAGATAACAGACAATCATTATCACGATAACAAGTTCATTATTGGTCAAAATAACCTCTAACTATCCATAAGCGATAAGATAAAAGAGCAATTAAGCCCTGTGCTTCGACACGGATTGCCAAAAGCCTTAGGGAGACCGTTATGAAGAGGCAATATTTCTTCAAAGCTGCAGGGAGCAGTTGGTAGTGTTATTTAGTGACCTTCTATAAATCATATGCGATCCTTGCTGAGTACTGGTTTAAAGAAAATTTGCTGTTACTAATAGACGATAAGGTAAAGAGGAGAAAAATTACTACATAAGTAACTAAGTAAATGGTTAACAACACAAATATACCATAATATGTTATTAAAATTTATAATACTTTTAACTTTCAGAAAACTTTATTATTTTGTTTCATTTTCTAAGCTTCTTCTGTTTTTTTATTCTTCATCTATTTATCATTTTCGCTATCAATACCATCCAACCTCTATTAAAATCTTTTCATCCCTTTACAAGTCACTGTTTCTTCAGGAAATGAAGTCGTTGGGGGTGCAATGGTGCACAGCGGTTTATGTTGTGTGAAGCCTGCCATAGGGTCGGAACACCCCTTCAATCTTCCTCCACTCTCTGCGATTCCATGGCGTGTACGCATCAATCTTTATCTTTTCAGGCACTAAAGAGCGTTATCTCCCTTAAACGTTACTAAACTACAAAAAATGGCGTGAAAATTATGATGTATACTGTATCATTTTACTTCTGAGCGATATTTTTGGTAGGATAAAATGGGTAAGATAAAACGCCTAATAATATTGATAGAAATGTATCAGTATCATCGCCGTTCTTCGCAAAAATAATGTCTTTATCATATACATCATTAATCTGCTGGCCTAACATGCGCAACGTGACAAAATTTTGTCGACGCATTTTCTCGTGTTAAAACGAGATATGTCTATTTGTCGAGGAGTCCTAACATGGCAGTACACGGAACTCTTTTCGATCTGTCATTTTATGAAATTTTATCGTCTGTCAAACTTTTGTCGACAAACTCTAACATGCGCGCCCTTATTTCTCGAAATTTGAAACTTCTACTCGACATGTTTCTCTTCGATGAATTTGAGCGACGAGATAAACTAGAAACGCGAAAACAAAAAGGCAGTCCTGTATTAATAAATATACAATTATGATATAAATATACAATTATGATCAAATGGCCATTACGTCCCCACTGCAGGGGCACGGGACCAAGCCCGGATTGATGGAGGTTGTGGGGCTAGTAGCCAACCCCAGTGTCACAAGTTTTCAAGCTGCCTATAAGGCCTCTGACATGACATGGCTTAATGACTGCTAGCGATAGCAGCCGGCACCAACGACTTAACGTGCCTTGCGAAGCACGGAAACGGTCGAGACAAATGCCACTAACAGTCAGACTCATCCGGGTTACGACCGTGTTTGTAGTCAGTTAACCTGCGTGATCTACGCGACCACGCAAGCCGCACTGAGGCACGACCGCTTCACTGGGCCACATGTGTAGGTGGTTTGATTTTTATGGAAATAGATGAAACTGAACAATAATATGGGTTCTTCTGAAATAAGTAGATATTTAATTTGTTATTTAAATATTATTTCTACTCATTAAAGTAACTAACTGTCCCCGAAATGTATAAAATCCCAAATTTTTTACCGCTACATTGGACAGTCGCTTTATTTGTGGCAAAAAATATAAGATTTCTTAAAAGAAATTGAAGCGCGCGCGAAGAAATCAAAGAACTCAAAGAAGTCAGTGACCAAAGAGAATATAATCACTATTTTAACAACAAAATTATTGAAAAGCTCAGAATAAAAAGTTTTTATTACTGAGATCTAACAAAACTCACGAAGAAAACAAAAAGTCTGTGACAAAAGAGAATATAATCACTATTATTTTCATAAAATTATTGAAAAGCTCAGACTAAAAACTTTTTATCGCTGAAATCTAACGAATTTTATATGACAAACCGGTTATTTTTCTTAAAATGGCAACATCAACTTCTCGCTGTTACTTGTCACGACAAAGCGAAGTCATGCCGAGAAATCTTCTCTTCCGTGGTACGCATGTTAAGAAAAACGACAAAATAATCGAGATCGACAAATTTTATCATACACGACATGAGATAAGTCGTGTTGCGCATGTTAGGCCAGCTGGATGACTTAAGTATAAACGTCACAGTCAACATTTTTGTGTATTCATGACAAGATTATTCCTTATGCATTATTGTAACGTATTTGCTAACATGCGATACAGTGGCACCAGAAGCTGGTTGTTATGAGAAAACATGACGAGAAGTTGTCACTGTTGCCGTCTTTCGGAAACAGTGGAAAGTGTAGTAGTCTACTTAGTCAATAAAGGAGTTGGAGAGTGCGTGTGCAAGGACCTAAGCGATTTCTTCAGAAACGTGTTCAGGTTGCTTAGGAAGTCAACGTACTAAAATTCATCGCCTCTAGGGAGAGAGACGGAGTAGGGGGAGACACAAAGGTCCCACTTTTGGGTTTTTCGCTAATACATATAGTTACTTTTTTAGCAGATAGAAAAGAAATAGAATAAAAAGAAGATGCATATATGTATATGTAAATAGTAACGTTGGCATGAAATGAATTAATCGATAAGAACCGCGATAATCCGCGTGTTATCGTGAACCAGTTTTATTGGTTCTCCAAACATGTCTCGCATGCGACGTATCTGTCTATTTACAAATATTGCACAATCACATGGATGGACTGAGCTATGCTTTTTTTGTCCGCTAGGTTTCTTACCAATATGAGACATTTATTAACACAGTATGTAATTGAAATAGTCCATGCATTTTCAACGTTTTATTTTTATGAGAATTTTACAAATACGAAATCAAAATTTTTACATCACTGTGTATGTGTATATATGTATGTATCTACTTAATGTATTTATGTATATCCGTTTATTGTTACAGTCTGTAGCTAAAACAAAAAGTCTTAATGGATTTTAAAGAACAATGTGTAATAAGATTTTTCATGATGCCCAGATTGACACAAGATCAAATTTTATAAAGTCAAGCCTTTTTTTAAATAGGTTAGGTAACTACAAATTTACTAAAGTAAATACATATCTCCAATCAATGGTACCATCCCTTTTCAACCTTTCTATCCCTTACCCTTTACCTTCAGTTTCTACACACACAAGCTCCGTCTAACAAACTGCTCGTATTTTTCAACGACCCCTCCCTAATGTTAGACAGAGAATAGAAAAACACTTTACAGTCATTTCCTGTGGAAGATGTACCGTAAGGGGATTCATTATCAACCCTCGACAAATCCCCGCTTTCTTGAGGGAAACTAGCTCTGACTATGGACACGTATAGTTATATCAAGTAAGAGAACAAAATATTTTACAACTTATTTTGTTCTAGAATTATTTATGATACTTTAATTCTTTTACGATACGTAATTCGAATGTTTTCTTAAAATTTAAGTGTTTTTCAGCGGGTAGCTTCTCTGCAGTAGGTATAGATTTCTCTATAGTAGCATTTTTTTTATTGGATACTTTTTTAATTTAAAAAAAAAGGAAAAAAGGAGATAGAAACGAGAAAAAGTAGATTGTAATTAGGAAAGAAGTACTAATAAATTATGTAATTCCAATGACGAGATCACAAGCCAGTCAACCATACCTCTCACCTCAACCAACATCCGCACGAATATTCAATCTTGACAAACAGATGTGTGCCAAGACCCTTTTTTCGCAAATGATCATATTTTAGTCAATTTTACAAAATGGTTACGGTAAAAATGGTTATCCATTTGTATTAAACAAAACTATAATAATGTGAAAACCAGGTCAATTTTGGCATCGTAGAATCAATGTAATATTGACTCCCACATTTATTTTTTCCGGCATATTTATTATTTTTATGGTACCCAATAAACTAGATAAAGGCGCAAATAGAGTTTAGTGTCAATGACCAGCGTAATCTAGTGCAAACGTTATGTTATGTGTATTTTCCGAGAATGGTTACGATTTCTGCTGATCTTTTACACGCGGTGTATTATTAACTTCCAGATATATTATAGCAGTCAGTTTGTTAACTTTCTTTTATGATTATTGTATAATCTTGTAGTGAGTTATTATATTGATATCATAGGGTATCACAAGGTAACAATAGCACTGATATAAAAGTAGTAACTCACTACAACATAGTAACAGAACCAACAGATTTTTTGGTGTCTTAACTTGGACAACACGCAACTTGGTTATTCAACAATTTTTTTTTTCTAAAATTACATATAAACATACAAATATCTTAGTGAATGCGAACGATGACATCTAAAAGCTATGGCGAGACGTGGCCACATTCACAGTCGAGTGGTTACAATGCTAGCCCCTGACTTCCAACCTGCAGTCTAGTCGTGTGACATGCGCTGTGCAGTGAATAATGCAGTGCAGAGTGCATTACTTGAACAGTGAGTTGCCGGTTTTCAGGCTAGTTGGGTTTTCTTTTCTGTGTACTGCGACTTTACATCGAGGAGAACAAATAAATATATTTCGTGTAGAGATAACTTTAAGAACAATTTTATTACTTTCCCCTATGAGCTTTGCGCAATCACATTATGCAACCGAAATAAGAGGGGAATTCGGCAAATTAATTTCCATGCCGGAACATATTAACGCTTTTATCAACATGATGTTGTTAAAATTAATGTTTGGTGGTAAGACTTAGACAAGATCAAAGAAAAAGGCAAAGAAAAAGGTAATCAACCAAACTGAATCTACAAAAAGCAAAATTGGACAATGCCAGTAATCAAACCTGCGTTCTTCTATTAATGGATTAGCAAGCAATTGATTTAGTTTTGTTTGTTCTAATACTTACACATCGATTATACAAAAAGCAGTGTCGCTAATATAAACTTACAGTTGGTTACAACAGACCCGATATTAATATCCTCAAAGGAGCTAACACAATAACAGAACCAAAACAACATGTTCGAATTCCTTCCTCGTTTATTTCTTGACGAAATCTCGTAACCAACTGTTCTTATGCAATTTCATACGGAGATGTGAATTCTTTGACGGGAAATAAAATATTCCATGTTATCTATTTTTGGCCTTTAAAATACGTTTTGATATTCTGGATAATGTGTCTGTATATTCTCAACACTTACTTTTTTGAAAGCGGATTGGTAGCCACCAGCGTTTTCTGGTAGGACAATATTATTTTTTTGTTTGATTATCGGTACGAAAATAATGAAGATACGATTACCTAGCTAGCAAATAAGTGTTTCTGATTAACTTGTATTACTATTGATCATAAATTCCACAGACACATTGGGGAGGCAGAACTCGAATGTTGACTTCCGTAATACGTACACAATTCGGTGTATTCTCACCAATAAAGTGTACTGTTTATATTTAGCCCCTATATGTATAAATAGTGGTTGGATTTATGTTCGTGGCACGCGGCGGGCTCGAATGAATTGGCCCCAAAATGTTTGTCTGTCGTATAACGTTGGCGAAACGCCAGTGGGATCACTTTCGCCAAACTAGATAAATATAAAATATAACGGCAAAGTCTGGATCAGGAAGGTATGCGGTTAAACACTTGCTGTGATTCATTCGCGATATGCGGAAAATGTAAAGTACCTATCGCATGATATGTTATTTAGATGATGAAAATTTCTAGGTCATTGACAGAATATGCATTAGAGTTGTAATGGTATGTTGAAAAGAGTATACCGCAAGTATGGATAGCAAAAATACTTCATTTGCATTTAGTTACATACATACGTACGTACGTAATGATTTTTTTATTATTATTATTATTTTGATTACTGATTTTGATTTTATTTTACAATACTATTGTTTTGTTTAAATTTATATTTATTTTGTATTTTTTAATTAATTTACGATGATTATTTTTGTCAAATTCCCACACAATGTACATTGTTTTTGGAATCAATTAATTGAATTGAATTGTTACAAGACACAGTATTAAAGATAAAAGCTAGGTAGCCTTTCAGAATAAATTGCAGACCTAGATAAATGTAAGGTAATCCAAAGACAATTTATGCCAACGGAGCTCCGAAAACTAAGATTACATGTTAGGTATAAAAGACTCAGCGAGCCACTCAGCCAAGGTAATGTCGTCGCCTCGTGAAACTATTTGCAGTAATTCAACCAGGAAGCTACCAACTCTGCAGATCCAGGGATTATTCTAACGCCGGGAGCGAATGAACTCGTGCATTCTGTTAGTGGATGAAAATGAGCTTCTTATGAAAACACTCTGTCAGTGCCATAAAACTGACGTAGAAAAGTAAATTCTCGAGGCACAAGTTAAGCTAATTTCTACATCAAACAAAATCTGAGTAAAACTGAAAAACTACTGCACTAAAATATTATATGTATTTTGAAAATAGATTACACTATATAAATGTTTCTACTAGACAGTTATCTTATCACAGTTCTTATTGGCTTCTTAGAAGATTGAGTTACTAATAACTCACCTTCTGAGAAATGTAATGTGAATCAGAAGAAATTTTGTCATTAGCCTCACAAGGTGTCTCGTATCAAAGAAGACCACGTTTCGACCTTGTAACACATTCCCAAGCACTCGACTCTCCTAGAGTCGACACGTTTGAACTATTAATATCTAGTTTAAAAAAGTGATGAAAGATAATATTTTTGTTAAAATGGTCAATATATCTGGTTGGTATAAATTCAGAAAACATACATCAAAGTATAATATAAATAATTAGACTCAATCTTCTGCCCTAAGTATTTCATAAACAATATACATATGTATATAGGATTTTTTCTACACCGGTATTGTATAAGACATGGTTTTGTATCTTATTGTTATTTTAATTAAAAAATATATATATAGTTTTCAAAAGTATGTACAGTTAAATGGTTTGTTGAGTTTTGATTATAGAAAAATAACAAACAAAATTATAGGAATAAAAATATGAGTTTTTTTATCCACTATTAGATTATGTTATGTTTTACCTTTGTTTAATGTAATTTAACCTGTTGTACTTTCTCTTTAAGTGAACTGTAATGCTCTTGGAAGATAATAAATATTTTTAATTCAAAACTGTAAAACAAGTGTTTTATATTTTTATTCCTATAATTTTGTATGTTATTTTTCTATAATCAAAACTCAAGAAAAATCTATTTCTTCTCTATCATCAATCAGGCATTTTTCGTATTGATAAGAAACACTTAATTGACATAATGTTTGCATTTCACATCCACTCACTATCAATGAGTCATTGATATACAAGTTCAATGCTCATGCCAGCTTATTCTTAGATAATGCAGGATTGAAGTATGTATAAGCTTGAAAATAAGGAACGAAAATCGGAATTTTACCACCCAGACAGTGAAAGTTAAATAACACCATAATCAATGGACCGATTATCACCAAACATAACTAATAACCACCACTATAAAGTCTGTTTTCCATTGTAAAAATAAATAAGATCTACGATGTCACAGATACACACACAAACATCGGTTTCAAACTAATAGCAGCCCTATTTTGCGGGAGGCGTAAAAACCTTTAACAAAAACATACACAGTGAAAAAGGAGCGACTGACAGGACAGACTGATAGTAAAGAGGCGTGATAAATGAATATAATAAAACTATAATAGACATAAATCAGTTAGTTAATGTGATCCAAAGGAATAACAAGACAAACACAACGACGAAATAAAAGCAATTTAGTAAACTGTAGCCACAACCACATTCCTACTTCATCTACAAAGTTAAAGGAAAAACAACAGTAGACCTTCAAAGGGATTTCACTCCCCTTATTTGTTTCGTAACAACTTTAAAACAAACAATGTCGACTATATTGGATTTATATCCACAAAAGGAGATGTAAAAAGAAAAAAAAACATTTTAGAATAAAACGCAGAAAAAATAAAAATAAAGAGGGTTCACTGATCCATTTTTATTTAAAAAGTATAATTTTAAACAATCACTGTGAAAATATAAATTTCAAAATATCAAATTTAACGAGCTGTAAAACTTAACAAAAGAAGACAAAGCAAACGTCACAGGCGTCGCCGCTTTGTGGAGGCATCAAAATGGCAATTTTCTTCAAAATTATATGTGTATGAAACTTGCCAGACGCGGCAAGGACTAAGAAGGATGCATCCGTCTAGAGGCAGGCCCGCGGGCGCCCCTGAGCGGCACTTCATGACAAAGAAAAATCGCGAGCACAAATTATGCATATCTTGACTTATTTGCTGTATTATAAGTGAGGCGCTGCTACGTGACACGTCGACAGTGGCAAATATTGTATAATACAAGTCTATGTCATATTTTTTTATTATTTATTTAAATATTATCCTAATTAGCCTCTTTCGACTGATAGATAGGTAGCCTAACGGGCAAAAAAAATCGGAGAGGTTTTTGTGGGTGAATACTTTATTACAAGTAGATTGTAGATTAAGTTCAAAGTTAATTTTTGTGGACTATTTAATAAGGCAAATGATTTATTTGGTTTTCGCTCTATTTTTTAAAGGCAATCCTTAATCTTAAACTATTATGTACCCATTCATTTATGTCAAAACTGTTGGCATTTCCTAAAGCTATCGCACAGATGACATTCCGAGTACGCTACTCTACTTTGTGTTATCAGTGGTGCAGAATTTCTATCTCCATTGCACTGTATGAGCTCTTTATTACTTTGCACTTTGCTTACACTCTTTGGAGTTCACCGACTGCGGCACGGCTTAATCTTTTGAGCAATCTGAGGGTTATGAATGCAAAAATTTCGCACAACTGGAGGCTTGCATGCAGAACACGAAACGAAACGCGGATACATAATACTTATTGTATAGAGAATATAATCATCCACGGTATACTTGTCTTAATAGCGAACAATCTATCACTAAGTGATATAGTCAACAATGTAACACGCAAACCCAAATTACCTATTCACGATCTCCTTCAAGAAGCTCAAATTGCTATAGATGTAGATAATAATGACCGCATCAGTTGTATAGATCGTCCCGCCACCCTAATGTCTGCCATTCAGCAGAATGTCACCAAGCCTCTTGTGGGTAAACATTAGCAAGACGCAAATGAATATGCATCCCATGGGGTTGCAGGCGTTGGCAAATATGAGTAACTAAAGGGGTGCCCTGAAAGCCGCAAGATGATGACAGGGGGTAAGGGTAATAGTCCTCAGACCTGCAATAAATAAAGATACAAACTGAGAGCCAAGAGCCTGGCAACATTGTTGTTTCCTTAACGGGCCGTCTTATGGCTCTCTTAATTAATTTGAAACTTTCTGTGGTCTCCTGGGGCGTGCAATTTGAATAATAGCGCGGATAGGGTGTTCGAGCCTAATTTTAATTGCAAATATTTATGTTAAACGAGTCTCCCGAAGGAGCCGAATGCCTTCCAGGATATAGCAAAGTATGATATATTGAGTGGAAATTTTCACTACAATGTACAGAATTTTACAGAAAGACGTAGCACCTTTAATAATAATTTTGCTATAAACAAGTATTCAGTTGACAGTTAAATGAATTATTCTGATTTTCTGTTTTAATTGGCGGCGTTTTAATTTTGTGTTAAATTAATTATTCATTCATCACACTGTGTTACTTATTCGCATCGTAATTAATTGCCCAGAAGAACACAAAAAGTAAAATTGAATTATTAATGTTCATTCATTATTTTAAGTAATTAGGTAATCAATTGAATTCTTCCAAGATTATGTACTCGTAGATCACTAATATATTTCGTAAAAATAATCAATAATCACCTTTGAAAGTAACAGTAGACGCCGCCGATGCTATCCTTGAAATTTAGTCAAAATCCAGCAGTTACAAAACACACAACACTTTGCTAGAGTCACTTTAATACGATAGCACAACCACTGGAAAGATAATACGCGAAGAAAGCACGACACTGACTGAAAGTAAGCAAAGATTTCATAGGTATTCGCACACGGCACGCGCTCTTGTCCGTTACCGTTCAGTAATTAGACAAGACGAGTCTCGTGATAGACCACCCGCGGTAAATAGAATCTTTTTGCAAAGCACGAAAGTGTAGTTTTAAAAATTTAACGCGTGTTTTTCTTTTTAAATTTACACAAGTAAAGAGATGAGAGCGTGCTCGGTATACGCACTCACGCAAGTCTGTCTAGTGACTAAACGAGTGCTGGCGACGACGCGACTGTATCAAAATTATATGGGTGCGGAATGTTACGACCTAATGCCAATGCACGAGTGGCAATGATCGCTTGGCTAGCTATTATTACTGTGTTTATTACATTATTAATAATACTAGTAAGAAATGCGGCAAGTTGGTAAACTGTGTACCAATAAGTTATTTTAGTAGTATCGTAATGAGAGTCCATCGATCAAAAACTGCACAAGTTATAGTTCGGTGGTCAGGAGTCATGCTGGCCGCACGTTGACGCCAGGTGGCACCCTTCGGATAATGTCCGGAGAAGCCGACCGTGACCGCCGCAGGAGTATGGCTTTTCTATATTACATTATCGACAAAGGAAATGCTAGATATATCAGATTACATTGAACCGTTATTGGAAGCACGTGCTGGAAGCAGAAACGATACGAAAACTATCGATTGAGTGCAAAATGTGGATACTACTATTCGGGATATAATATTCAAGCTACAGATATAGATTGTAGTTTGTTAGTTCAAATCAAGTATAGGGAAGTAGTAGATGTCACAAGAAGTATACAGTGCTGTCACAAAGTTGTAACATTAAGGTTTCTAACTTTCTACCCAACAAACTGAACAAGTTTTATTCCATTATTACTTTAAATATAAAAGGAATTCTGACATACACAAATTGATCAGCTGATTATCGAATTTTCTATGGGAAGTTCTAATTTTTATGCACTTTCGTGAAAAGTGTAGAACAAACGTTTTTATGGAAAGAAAAAATTGAATAGGTGAGTACCTAATCAAATCGCGACAGCAAAAAAGAAAAAAATACAGCTCTTTTCGTCTTTAATTCTCTGATTTACCTACTCACGTAAATACTTAACAGATAAAAATACAAACATGAGCGTGGTTGGTTAGAGTAATAATAAAAAAAAATGAATCACAAAATCTCAGGTTAATGATATAAGTACTACTATATTACTTAATATGTATATGTATTTTTAAAGGTGAGGTTTATGTACAAAAAGTTGTGAACTTAAAAAATAAAATAAATAAATGAAATGTGCAGAAACGCTGTGCCGAAATGTATATACATATTATGATTTTTACATGGCGATACACCTTTAGAGCATAGGCAGGTGTTAAAGTGGTGGGCTTACCAACTGCGATTTAAAAAAGTCACCAGGTAGACCCATTACCCCCTAATTCCGTTTTAGGCACGCGAGCGTTACTGTGTCTCCATTGTTCCCCCCAGGCCAAATCCTAAAGTCCACATTAAGTAATCTATATTATACTCACATTACATAGAATAAATAAAGTTCATAAATAGGTCTGAGGGACTTATACTAACAAGTTTTAAGTTACTGTTGCGAACACATCATATACTAATTTGTCTGAAAAATAAAGAATGTATTATTTATGCTTATCTGAAGATTACGTATCAGGCCTATAAACATAAAATTCATAGAGGTACTAGCTTTTGTAGTGCTTTTATTCACTAGCACTAAATTTTAACATTGTCTACACTCTGTAGTCTACACGAAGAGTTGCAATGTGGGAATGGAAGTAGATTTCTAGTATATTCTTGTTTTATCCGTATATCCACCGATAGCATGCACTGGTCCCAAACGCGAGAATGTTTTACGACCGGCGTGGGATAAAGGGAAATGCAGCACCAAGAGCCCAGGATATTTGTGGCGAATGCAGTTTAAAATTCAATGAAGCTATTTAAAAAATAATTAAATAAAAAAGCTATTTCAAAAGAAATTCACGGCCCTTTATTATAGTAAGTTAAATAATACATATAACTTTAATGGCGTTGAAAAAAAAATTGGGTGATACAAAATTACTTTTATAACCGTCAAGTGTCAAATTGTAGATGCTACTTTATGCTACTCATGATATTGAACTTTCTCCAAGGAACCTATACGATCGGAGCCAAAACATGATTTTCATTCTACTTTTTTCTACTTTCATTCTATTTTCATACTAATTGATCAGTCAATTTGCGTTGTTTTTTTATTAAAAGTTATCATATATTTTTTGCACCCCTCTTGCATCTCTAGGAAGATATCTTCAGTTTTATGAAGAGAATATATAATTTACCGATTATCGGCGAATATAATGTCACCTCGTATATTGAAATAATGACTGACACTTTATAGAAGGATTGTGGGTATTAGCTGTAGTATGTATGACATGTATATGTTCATTAAAACCAGCCACCTTGATGGCAAGTAGAGCGTCTCGACCGCAAATCCGATGTTTGGCAACCACATTCGAGGGCACCTGTCGTTATGAATGAGT
This sequence comes from Coleophora deauratella, assembly GCA_958295455.1. Taxonomy (NCBI): domain Eukaryota; kingdom Metazoa; phylum Arthropoda; class Insecta; order Lepidoptera; family Coleophoridae; genus Coleophora; species Coleophora deauratella. Next base: position 5,157,639 of record OY282403.1, on the reverse strand, counting down.
GTATCTATCTGTGTAACACTAATGCATTATCAAGCTTCTTGGTTTCAATAAAAGGAGTTCATTAAATATAGCTATTCAATAAGCTAGCATAGTTTCTAATAGCAAACGTTATTCTGATGATTTTTTTTGACTCTTCAATCAAGTCGATTGGCTGATCGACCAATTTTGTATGGGCAGTTCAGTATTTGTTGAGATTTTAGCAAAGTTGTATAAGTTGAGTTAGAAGCGCCCTTTAATGAGACTTACATCTATTTTGCGTATGATAGACAGATAAATAAATATTTCACATAGCCAGTAAAACAGATATTTAGATACCAAAATAGTGTCAATGAAGAAGATGTGGAGTGAGAAAAAAGAACAAAAGGAAAACACAGGCCGAGCTCAGCATAATATGTTATGTGAGTAACTCTAGGGTACCCACATTGCTGACGATTCTGTCCGAATCAAAGATAAAGTCACTTACAGTACTACGCATGAAGCACAACATAATATTAACTAGTATCACAATAATGGATTTACTTTTGCAATAAAAAAGTACAATATGAATATTTTTAGGGAACAGTTAATCTCAAATAGCTTAGAGATTTACTCGCTACCTATATTATCTGTTTTGAATCAAAATGTTCTACGGTTCTACAAAGACATTGTATAAAATCCAAAGCTACCATAATTTTAGCTGTCCTCGCCAACGTAAATAGAATATAAATCATTGGGTCAACAGACGTAAATCCCCTACTAAGTGTGTCAACTGATCCAAAGTTACTGTAAAATTTATTTCTGTCTCATACTCACTCATGTTTTCTTTTACGAAACTATATGTGGCTTGTGACAAAATACACTCATGTGTTTAAACATCTCTTAAAACAATATCTTTTAAGTTTTGTGCATTAGTCGTAGTATATGCGGTTTGTTTATATGTACTAGTGTAAACAAAGTTTAGTCTAATATAACTTTTCAAAAGCCTTACAGCAGCAAAAACTTCGTAAACTCGAGCAAGGACCCGTTTTAAAACTAAAACAAATACAATTCGATGTAAATTGCGTAGCTGATTAGACAGAAAGATAATACTTTAAGTGATACGATAACGCAATGTAAATCTTAATGTATTTGTGATTTGTTAATTTTAGTTTTATTGAACAGGCTGTGATAAATTTATTCACAAATTGTAAAATCAAACTGAAGTAAACAAATCGACATGAAATATTATAACCCGTACAACAGCTGTTTCTTATTTATTTTTGAATTAAGTACATTTTGAAACGTTTTGTCAGTGCTCACTTGCTCGCTTCACTAAAACGTAAACACAGCAAAAGAAACACAAATCTGATTGCGTTGTGTCTGCTGAATACAACGCAATCAGATTTGTCCATCCGTGTTTCCTGCAATTAAATATGACTTAATTGATAAGCACTCCATTTAAGTGGTTCCTACATATATTTTCTTAAAAAATATTCTATTTTACTAGATTATTATAGCAATATACTCTTATAGGCCACTAGATGCGCGGCAAAAATCATGTTGTTCTTGTAACAATGCATCTTTACTTGAAACTAACGACCCATCTATGATATCACGTTTGGCACAAATGTGGCAATAAATGTCGTGCCAATATTGGCCTTTTAAATTACTATCGAAGATATTTACAGAAATACAAATTTAATCAAGATAATTGTAAACCCAGTATAAAACAAAACGATAGTGATGATACATCAGATTAAAACCAGAGAACAGAAGAAATCGCCGACCCAGATAGCAGCCGTGCGCAAGAGTGCTTAACAATACATCGCGCTAACACATGGTGAACGACCGCTCCCGTAAACAATAAGACACGAACATGGCAATCCCACGCTTGTTCGCTATGTGCTTGTACTGCAGATTTTGAATTTATGGGATTATGAAAAAAACATAAGTCGGACGATGATTTTGCTGTGCCGATGACTAAATATAATAAGCGGGCATCGCAACACTGGTCGTCTTCAAAATCCTTGGGGAGGTCTTTGTGCAGCAGTAGACGTGTTTTGGCTGACGATGATGAAAAAATTAACTTTTAAATTATTATTTTTTCATTATTCGTGGAAAGCTGATACTTGTTCCCGGATTACCAAGTCTAATAAAACATGAATAGTCATCAGTCGTCAGCTCTCAGTTTGGTTGTGTAAAATTATTCGTTTACAATCTATGGTTTCATGAAAATAACTGAAAAGTAATTTTTGTATTCCTTTATCAGTTATATTACTAAATTCCATTACATTTACAAATACCGGTAAATAAACAAACTTACGTGGGTTCTATAATTATATCCTACGATGGATTTAAATTGCCTTAAGCGTGGGTTGCGCGTAATTACTGGTTAAGAGATCTGAACCAATAGATATAGTATTAGTTAATTTATAAAATTTGATATTTTGCTGAGCAGTAACTGGATAACTTTTTGGTACACGTATAAAGTATTTTAAGAAATGTACCTACTCATTTTCGATGGAAAAAAAAACATTACGAAGAGGGAGACGAAGTAGGTAACGGTAGTAAATTAAATTAAAGAAAATCACGTAAAGGTAAAAAACTTCAAAGACAGCAATATACACTTGTGTGAGCAAAATACTACTGGGGTGGCATTTAGCCTGAGGGGGATAAAAAATGCCGCGATTGTGTAGGGGGAAAATTATGTACTCATCGCGGTACAAATAGATTTCAAAGGGTAGGGTGCGCTAAGACGGACTGCCAGACGGAACATGTTGGGGATGTTGGAAAAGGCCTTAAAGGCTGCCTGCAGGCTATGGGAGGGTTAGAAAAAAACACTCGTACAATATCAGTAACAATTTTAAGAATGGTAATGTGGAAACGTTATCTGCTATCCTAAACAAAAAACTGCAAAAAGCAAAGAACGAAATAAAAGTAAACTGCAGCAAATAGTAGTTGCAAATTCTTTACAATCCATAATATTGTTTTCAGGGGGGCAAACAACCCAACAAACTCAGTAAATATTGAATGAAGCCGCTATTGCTGGTTATGTTCCAATATTTTAACTGTCTGAGGGCGGGAGAGGGGCAATTTTTAGTCAACTTTTTGTTAACAGAACTCCACATGCAGGTCCCTAGAGTTTTTAGACACAGGACGCAGTATGAAACCATATAAGCTAAAGCTAAGTAAACGAAGATCAGAATAGAGCACAACATAACACCATATCGTAATGCCCATTTATAAAAATATACAACCCTATCAGTTACCAAGGTTGCCTGGAAAAAATCGCTCAAAGCCTCAGGCCACCTTTGCATTGTTTGTATTTTTTTTATATATTTCTCTTTGTCTGGTTTATAATAAAGAGTATTTATTATTAATTTAGTATAAATCAAAGTAAAAGTCGTATTTACCAACAAGTACCCGCTATAAATCATTAACATCTTATGTAAACTCAAGAGGAGCTGCTCCTTTCCTTCCTCCTTTAAAATGATGCTCTTCCTACACAGTATTGTGAAATGAGAGGACTTATTTTAGCCACTTTATGTGACCAGCCAATGCCGTGTCTGTGACACTCGATAGTGGAACCCGTAACATTTTCAGACCAGACTGCTGCATTTCCGCAGAATCCAATGAAATTTGAACTGAAGTCAGACGATTTAAGGCCTTTAATCTCTCTTTTGAATCTGTCGCGATGAGAATTAATTGAAAATTAGAGCTTCCCTTTCCGGTCTAAGGTTCAGATTACGTTGTGATTATCATTTGAGTTTTGAATGCGGCAGTGGAGAAAATATCAGAGGCGACAGTAAATGCAAAGACGCCTGCAACTGATAACTTTATTGTTACTGCTTCGAAAGTGGGAACAGATGCGAATGTAACTTTGAAGTGTTTAACATTTTCATATACTCACTTCGCTGTATAATTTTAATGTGTCACCTCGTAAAATTGTCGGTGAAATCACGAAATATAGCAGAGCTCGTTTACCTGAAAATAAAATAAAAGTATGTCAGTAAAGTGTAAAGCAAAGAGCTTACCTATGTTATAAACGTTTAATATTTTTATTCTAGTTTTCTCCCATTTCAAAGGCCGGCAACGCACTTGTAACTCCTCTGGTGTTGCGGGTGTCTATGGGCGGCGGTAATCGCTTACCATCAGGTTATCCATCTGCTCGTTTGCCAGCTATGCCATAAAAAAGCCTACTAATTAGAGAGAGAATAGAAAATGCTTTTGTGCTGTTTAACACTGGGTTTAAAATATGAAATGAAGCATTTAACAGTTTCAACTCATGTGATGAAGCCACTTCGGATGGTTTACTCAGACAATTGAGAGTTGCCCTAAATCCTTTTGAGGGCCTCCAGGGACTGTCACTCAACAGGTAACTTTGTAGCTAAGATTAACGAGGTCAGAGCAATTTCAGAAGTAATTTTGCCGTGAACGTTCTGTACATTAAACTTTGATAGTAAAAGCAATTTTGTAATTAACGTAACTTTGTTCACAAAAGGTACCTACTAATTATTTGAGATATTGTCTCGTGTCGGTTTTGTGAAAGAAGAATAGTTCCTATTTCCTATTATTCATAACGACTTTTTCTGTAATTTGGTAAACATTAATAAACGATCAAGACGATTTGCTTACATAATCTGACATAAAAAAGATTCCGGAAATGCAAATCGGAATGGTTGGTGCTAGTGCAAACTGCTCCAAAGATTCTGGGCTTAAAAACAAATTGACGAAACAACACGCAATAGGGCGTAACGTCGTGGCAATGCAACGGTGCGTGAAATAGACTCTCGATGTTTTCAATCGGGTACTAGGGCAGTGGTGATACCAACCTTTGTACAAAAAATCCTAACAAACAAGACAATGTTTGATTTTTTATATCTACGATATTAACTTTTTTCGCCATGTTTTGACTAATGTATTTTTTAAATTTATTTACTTTGATTTACCAACTATTACTTCTAAAATAATAAACCCTTTATGGATTCCACCAAAATTTGGACTGAACATTAAAAAACGTTTTTTAAATTATTTTTTATTTCTCATTTTAGTAACTTTGTTACATTCTTGAGTTTAAAAGAAATTATACTTATTTCGATGACTGAAAAATGTTGGAAAAATAGACGTAGTGTTGAATGACAACCAAATAAACTGATGATTCAGTCTGACGTTCAGGAAGATCTGAATGTATGTGAATGATGTATGCTGGACCGCTTAATATATGTAGTTCAGAATCTTGCTAAATGGGGAAGCTTATGTTCATCAGAGAACGTGCCGCAGCTGATAATGGTGTCGATTCGGTGTTTACGATTAAACTTTTTGACAGGACTAAACTAAATTTAAGCGTCCTGTCGTAGTCTTTTCGATATAGAAAGAAAAAGACACAGCACTTTATTAAGTTTATTCATGTCAAATAAGTTTAATTGTGAAAACCAAATCGACACCAATGATGATAAGATGATAGGTGAAAGTGACGCTCATATTGTTGTATTATAACATAAGTGTAATCAATATATTCCTGTCACTCTCATACTATAATTGATCTTACATTGTACAACCCCAGAAATTCTGAAAATTTCATCATGCTGGAAACCACTAGGCCCTCTCAATGACTCGACTGATCGCATAATCGATTCACAACTACTGGCTCTAAACGCAAAGCGTGACCAATCCCCAACAACACTTGATCGTGTAATTTGATTCATTGACTAGCAGAAGCACCCATTTGTTTTTAACTGTACGTAGCGTGACTTGTGCATGTGCAGTTTTATTGAGTTTATATTCAAGTTATAGGCTGACAAGTAATAATTACATATTTCATGTAACTAATGGCATTATTTCATTTTTGCTAACATTTTCAAGGTGATTACTGTCATTTTAAAGTGATGACTTTCAGGTTTTGATTATTTCATTTTCAACACCTTCGTATCTTTATAAGTATCACGCAAATTGTCTTATGAATTTATACGACGATAACTATTTGGAAAGTTCTTAAACTAACCATCAACCTTTCCAGCAGGCGAACTTTATTCAATGTCTCACTTTTTCGTCCCAGGAATCTTGGACAGTCCGATTAATGTCCCACCGACTTCGGCTACCGAATTTGGAGCCCGCATCTCTCGAGTTCAATGACCTCGCGTGCGTACACACACGATCTACTAACTGATGTCGCGATTCGTTACGGTTAGTGAAGTTCTTTCTTTTGTTAGTATTCTAACGCTCGTTTCCTAACATTTTTTGTAAGTGCCTAAAAGTGTAGGTTTTTTAGGTTAGCTTGTTGAGGATTAATATTTTTCGAATGCCTAAAGGATGAGTGACTTAGATAATGAAGCATTCACCCAGTTGAGTATGACTGAAATCTCTATAACCACCAATCACCGCCTACCTGTTTTCAAATTCAATTAAGCCTCGGTAAATATTTACGGCGCGGAAAAATCTTCTAAAACCAACCAGCAAAAACGCTAAGCGCGAATTTAAATTCCCGCGGCGTTTTTCGAGATTGAAGAGGCTTTTATGGAAATGGACTGAGCGTGCATCGCCGATAGTGGGTGCGCGGTGCGCGGTCCTGACGTAACGTGCAGTATCACGCTGCCGATTTCAATATTAACGCTTCTACCGGCAATTTAGCTACACCTGGTATTCTAGCTATTTTTGTTGTGTGTAACATGGTAGTAGCTAAGCCATACAGATATAAAAAAGACTTCTTTCAGACCAATTTTAGACTAAGCCAAACAATTGTAGAGTGTGATAGTAACAATTTGTAAGTAGTTCATAAAGTTGTAAGGAAATGTTATTTGAAAAACGCGAGAAAATAACTCATTTTGAAATCAAACCCAAATTATTTGATTATAATGGCGAATAAATGTTAATAAACTAACTACGGATAGAATTTGAATAATAAGTCCCCACCAATTTTATTCGAACAATATAATTTACCAGAAAAGTGCAACCATTTTAGTTTGCCTAGGAATAAAGGAGGGATAAAATGCCATCCTTTATCAAACCAGTTACATTTGCATTATTTATAGAAATACACAACATACAAAATACTTTACAAAAAAGCAAAAAGCCGCATCGGTTTGAAAATAAATTCTGTTATAATTTAATACTTAAATATTACTAAAAAAGTATGATTTATTTACAATTCTTTATCAGTTTTAAACACCTCGCTAACAAATTATTTTCTTTTCATGGTCAGCACCATAAAACATGGATGCCGTATCGGCATCGTCGCAAACATTAAAAGTGATAAATTGAATTCAGTATTGGATTGCAAACAAGAAGTTGACTATAAATCAATACTTGCATTGATATCGTTCAGTGGATCTGCAGTTATATTTATTTGCATTGAGATTTTAATATGGCCATGTTTAACTGATATGTTTAATCTATTTACAGTCTGTCAATTTATTTTTTACCTTCCATTTTTTCACATATGAACTATCGTGAATAACTAACTGAAGAAATAAGAATATTTTATTTATTTCATATTCATTTAGAAATCTTACAGCCAAATATTAACTATAAATTTAATTTACAATAGGCCAACTTATGCTATTTACAAGTTTCCACCAATTATATAACACAAATTAAGAGCTTGTATAATGCACCGTGAAAGCAGATGGACAAAATTACGAGGAAAAAGACCTGCTTATTAAATACTGAAATAGAAAGTGAAAAATAATAATAACATAAACAAATGTTAAACGAGATAAAGTTATAGTTAGTCCTAGCCGATTAATAATCTAGTTGTAATCAAGCGGAAGTATTTTCGAAGAACTCGGCGGCCAACGGTGGCAGTGCTGGTGCAAAAGTGGTCAAAATCGTATAAATTCGAAAGTTCATCATAGGTTTGCTGAAATTTAATATGGCAGTGCGTAAATTAAAATAATTTTAGATAACAGATCAAGGTAGTTGATTTAACCATCGCTATGTTCATTAAAAACAGTAAATCAGAGAACATCGCGTTTAGCGAAAATGATGAGAAGAGCTGACACTAAAGAAAGATAAGATGTAGTAATACATTTAATTTGTCAAACACTAAACTTCGTACGTTACAAAACGACCAATTTCTTTAAATTACTCATCTTGACAATCGTTTGCCTCAGAATTGTTGTCATCTTTATAGCATGATATGTAAATTATTGGCTTCCACCCCTTCGTTAGATTTCTGCGGATTGGATTGCCACCATGTTTGATTTAGAATGGTGACTTCCGGTTAAGCGAGGGATGAATTAAGGATATTATCTACGTCGTTTCCTATTGGCGTTTTGAATATTATATCAATAAATCGTATGATTATTTCATTTTAGATGGAGTTTCGTAATGACTTTTACGCTTGTATAAACGTAAGGGATCAGCTTATCTAATAGGTTTTGAAATCAATTTATTTTATGATATCTTATTTAAGTTTGGATTTGTTTAAATTCTTCAAATATAACAAATTTAAAAAGATTTTTTGTAGATAATATTATTTTTATGTCATAGACACGGAAAATAAGGTACTTATCATAATAAAAAACTTAACATAACAAAAATTAAGTAAGTATTTTATAGCAACAAACTTTAATGGTATTTTATTTGTGCAAAATGTCTACTCAAACAATAAAAAGGTCGATCTAATAAATGGTCAATGATTTACAATAACAATGTTAAAAATTTCAAATTTCAATACAATTTTCATGTTAAATGTTTCAAAGTTAACATGAAAATTGTAACTTGTAACTTGAAACTTGAAATAAACTTAAAATAAATAAACAGTAATGATTACGATAGCAAATTGATTGTAACGAGTGATCGAAACTGAAATAACACCTATCACAGCAACAATATTTTTAATGATAACAACAATAATAAACTATTAGTAGAAATAAACAAATACATAGTTATTTCTCGTGGTCGAAAATGAAAAAAGAAAATTTTGAAATGCGCATGACAGTGACCAAGCTGTAGGTGGTTATGTACCTAGAAAAAATAAACGCATACTTGAGTTACTGAATCTCTAGAAAACTAAATCTCATCAGTCGACTGAAAGTGAATTTAGATTTTTTCACTTCACTGCTGTATGTTAACAACAGCATAGCAAAGACTTATCTTTAAGTACTTAGAATGCAAAAATAACATATATTCTTACTAAATATCCTCATTCTTACTAAATAATGTATTATCTTTGACAAAATATTAGCCAGTTCAATTTACCTTCTATGACTATATATCGACTAAGATTGATCAAAAATTAAATATGTAGGTATCGCTATTGCTGCGCTCCTCCACTTGTATTTGATATTGTTCCGTTATCGATATATCGAGCGTCCTTCTCTAAATCTTACATCCAGATAAGGACAACATGTAGTGAAGGTACAAATGACCTCAAAAACTCAAAGGCCTTAATTAGGGAGTTAGTAGGCGTTTGAATGCGTGCCGGTGAACGGGACCGCCCACGATGGGTTCCGGGTTCGATATCTTTTTTTACGCAAAAGCATTCTTAAATATTTGAATGCAGATAATGGATATTATTTTATCAACTTGATGGCAAGAAAAAAGACCCACGCACAGGTAGATTCGAAAGCAAATAACTTAGCCCATTCAAATACTCGTGATTCAAAACAACATGCATTATTTGGTTTGGTTTTTATATTCCTTATGAGGGTTAAAGGTAAAGGACCAGGAAATATCTAATAAGAAGTGACTAGATTGTTATGGATGAATGAGAAGTGATCTATTTATGTGGTAAAACGAGGTGTATTCAACTTGAATGACGAAAAAACTTGTAACTCTAAAAAACCAACCCCTAAGTCATTAAAATACAGGCAAAGATAATGATGACTCCGTAGGAAAAAAAATACATACATATATTTTTTTAATAACAGAAACCAAACCAAGGAGAAAACCCACAAAACCGATCTAAAACAGCACATAAAAAATGGGGAATATACGTACGTAAATATAATAACCTCAAACCACAACCCACATCGAAATATTATGAGCTGAACGAGATTTAATAATCAAAATGTATTCCAAGTGCAATTTCATTACTGGTCGGAACATTGGATCCCCGAGCGGAACGTATCCGGGATTCTCCGGGATATAATACGGCAAACTGAATCAACTTCCCTGGGATCCAGTATAATTCAAGTTGAGCTTTCTGAAATCACAACCATGTTCTATTTTTTGTTCTGTAGGTTCTGTTATTAACAGAATATTGTGAAACAGGATGTTACAATAATTTCGACTTGATACGGCTCTCCTCTCAGTTCTAGATGGACTAGATTAGATGATTTGTAAAATGACCCTGGACTAGTAACTTTAATTAATAGTAAGGAACAATTTAATCTGGGCAATCTTATAGTTCACGAACTAATCCTGTTTAATGCAAAACAATGAGTTGAATTTTAAAATAGTTTATTTTATAGAAATAAACAATAAATCGCTCTTAGAACCGCCACCATGGCCAAGTTCAGAAGAAGAAATAGGGTTGACATTATAAAAAATTATACAATTTTGACAGTACAAAGGTAGTTATACAAAGGTAATTATAGTTATAGGTAGGTATCTAAATCTATTGTAGAGTAAAGAAAATCTGTGAGTTTTCTTTTTCTTACTCTACATGTAACTTTACATTGTATTAGGGAAATGCTACGCAGCATCATAATATAAGTAGAATAATAAACCTAGCGACTGTGCGTAACGCAACGCGTAACAAAATTATTACTGTTCCTCCTAATTGCTATCAATATAATACATATTATTTAGGTACTCACTCATATAACCACAGACAAACAAATTAGTCGACGATAGACAATCCTTATTAATCCGTCCCGCAATTTCAATCAATAGCGGTTATTAATTAACCATAACCAACATAGCCGAAGCCGCGAAGCGTATAGCAATGAATGTTTATTAAATTTTGACCGAACATAAGTGCCACCCCATCACTGCTGCCTGGGGAACGGATATCCACGTAACTGTCGATCAGTGCAGTTATTCGATATTTCGTCATTGACTGACTCGAGGGAGGAAACACAGGCAATATTGATTTTGATAGAGACATATTATAAAATAATCAAAAATATGAAAATTATCAAACTATGTAGTTGTTATTTTCCTGTCGAATTATCCTTTATCAAAACAAGAGAGTACTAAATACTTAGGAATACGTACGTAGAAGATACACTATACAGCTACAATTACTTAACACAATAGCGATCGTATGAAAGGCAATAAAGGACAATAAAAGGTAGAAAAAAATTGAACCCTTTTACAGTCGAAAAGAATTATAGGAAAACCCGTGGTTGGAGGCCGAGCCAGAGTTGCTCGGATACTTGATACTGCCTGTTGGAACGAAGAGGATCTTCTAACAAAATAAAATAGACTTTGTGTCTAGGGTGTTTAGACTGAATTTATTCTATAGTTGGGAACGGGTATGGACCACTCGATCTGTTACCTCGGGATGGAGAAGTTCATGTGTTTATTGCAAAGCTTTATATCTGTTATTTATGCCTGTAAGGTTTGCAATAATGGTGTCCGTGTTTATTGCTTGTATAGTTTGTATTGCTAGCCGTATATTAAACTCGTTACTACTGTAATTTTGACTACCAATTAGTAGTAGTATTTTTTTGTCCATTGATTGCTGACCGAGAGATTTCAAATACTATATTGCTTGATTCTGTCAATTAGCATTCTCTAGATAATATTTAGAGCACTTCAGATTTTCATTGGCTAATTATCTGAGATTCATGGGTTCAGTTTCCACTCAGTTTTATTTATTTTCAAATTTATTAAAGTTACGTTATTAATTATTATGTGTTACCTAAGTAAACCTAAAGTTAAAAATAAATTTGAAAGATAAAGCAATTTCCATCGTAACTGATAAAAATAAACATTTGGATGATGAGTTAGATTAAAAAGACTAATAATAAATTTAACATCAAATAAAAAAAAACTCCGATACCTAATAGCCTCCTCCGTGATGCTTCGGGCGGTAATTCGATAGGCCCTCCAAATTAGCCCTTTGAGCATCAAAACAAAACAAGGGATTCTTAATAAAGAAAGCTTATTCGAAAGCGAAAAAAATACTGAGTAGACTGGTTGCGAAATTGAACAGGATAATTAATTACAGCAGAACACAATGTTGAAATAAAAACTAATTAATGAAAATGACAAACTATTTTGATTTGTTATCGTGGAAAATGTATAATACCTATTTTAAGATAGAAATTGGTGAACAATGATGATGCTTAATGGAAAAAATTAAACAAAAAAACGAATATCAACTGGGGTTTTTGCTAATGAAACTGAACATTTTTTGTTCTACGACTTTGCTGAAATCGCTTTTTTGAGAAGTTAAATTGAGTCTGTAAGTTGTTCAAAATTATGAAAAACTCCAGTAATAGGGTTCGACAGCTATTTTATTATTTACTGTATAATACTTGCAAGCGATAAATTAAATTATTTCTGAAAGTCAGTTAACAAATATAAAGCTTGTGAACTCAGAATTATTGTTTGACAAATCTATGAAGCACATTTAGTTCATAATTTAAGTCAACAAACATATCAGTATCTCAGACAAGCTAATGTCCTAGGGTATTGTTCAACCACAGAAAACCGAAGATAATTGTCTTTAATTATTTACTGTCAATAATCAAAGATAATTGTCATGAATGTCGTACGAAGTACTTTCATGAGGTTGTATATAATTTACATTATTTTGTTAAAACAATTGAAAATAGATACTAATAATATAATCATAATATCTGGGACAAATCACACACGGTCATCTGGCCCCAAACTAGGATTACCTGTATCTTGGGAACCAGAGACTGATATACATACACATATACTTTTAAATACATACATATTAAGATATAATACACCCAGACTCATGTCCAACAATTCTGCTCATCACAGAAAAGTTTGCGCTGTGTGGGGATCGAACCCACGACTCTCGGATCAGAGGTCAGGATCGCTAACCACTTAGCCACCGAGTCAGTCGATATAAAGTTCTTTAACCGGAGATTTTTATTATAATATTATTATTATTATTATTAGTTGATACACTAGCAGCTCTGTGAGCTGATGCGTGTATATCACGGCACATATTCTACATATTTTCTAAAGAAAATCGGTATCAGTAATTCAATATGCAAAAATTATACAATTTAGTCAACTACATATTTGTGTGATTTTGTACGAAGAGGAAAACATTTTTTAACTAAGGGAAAGAAGCTTTGTGGCTCCAATATTTATTTTTGACACCTTTATAGATGTCGTTTGCGACTTCAGCAAAGTTCCAGGTACCGGATCCTATACATATTTTGTTACACCTTATATACCTTTATAGATTGTAATTAAATAGAATATCCTTTAATTAACGTAACTATAAAAACAAAGATAAATCAGTTTCTCTGCAATGTAGGCACCGAAAAATACAAAATAGTTACTGTTAAAACAATCAAGTATTATTTTCCCAGATATGAGATAAAAACTCCAGAAAAAGACCTTCTATTATCATTTCTTTAAGCTTTACGATGATTACGAATTACAACTACCTATTTATTAAATGATTAACTGTTAAAATATTAATTGAACTGAATATCACACAGTCACTCCCCTCATAAACTTGAGACAGTTACAAGACATCTGCACAAGATTGCCTCCAATCAGTGCGAATGTAAACTGCTAACCTTTGATTATTTACAGTAAATAATCAAAGCTGCTAACATTGTATTGGGCCTCGGCTTGATGGACAGGCTCGATTAACGAGACTCGTGTCTAAAACAGAAAATATCAATAAAAGCTATGTTGAGTTTATAAGTCAACAAGATAGGAGTGGCAGTTAATGCAATGAAATTTTATATTTAGTTCATTTATCAAAAAATCTCACTGAGAATTTCGAGTAAAATGATTATTGTTTGCTGTTTAAAGAATATATTTTGATCAAAATAAAAAAGCCTATAATGTTTAGCAGCATATGCGATCATATCACTTTTTACATCAATTTTTGAAATCTATAATCGTTTTCCTCAGAATAAACATCTGAACTATTTACTCGTCCATGTATCTTCTATAAACAATTACCTATCCAAACAGACTAGTTTATCTGCGACGTGTATGACAGCGTCAATCCGCTTATACAGCCTTAATTACCGCCTGCATTGATCCCGCCAGGGGCCTTTATCTTTTGATTGACCTGCCACTACGAAAATAACACACGTTGACATACATATTTCATATAGTACTGCCAAAATGGTGTAGTTATAGTCGGTTAAATACGAGAACTATACAAGGTAAAAGTAAGTTATGATTATGAAGAGATTATTTTAATGTTTTTATAAAATTCTAATATCGATTTCCCAGAAGAAGATAAAAGTGTATTAGAAAATTTAAAAATTAGGATGAAAAAGACACATAATTTGAAACACAGTTCACTTATCATCAACATGATCATATAAGTTAAGTATGGATGACCGTAACCTTCTAATACATGATACTAAGGACCGTGTCCGGTGTCGAAAGAAAAGTGTTTGTTATGATGAGTCATGACAGTCACCAGACGAACGGATGGACGGAATCCCTATCAAAGCTATGCTTCGTGGAATGTAGTGTCGAAAGACTCAATCGGTATTGCTGATGTATGTAACAGTCGCCACTACTGTATTTCCCATATCTTTAAAACTACATATTAGGTACATTTTATTTCACATTTAAACAGTTTTGTTTCACATTCCTGTAATATCTTAAATACTAGGTATTGAAGTTAATTTTTATTCATCATTAAGTACGAAACTTGTAAAGTACTTATAAGATAAACACAAAACAGAGGTGTTAAAAATTTTATTTGTTGTGATTCTATGGCAGCATCAAACCTTTTACATGAGATGGACCGATTTTTTCTTTTGAAAGCAGGTTTTATCGTGTTAATTCTTAGTAGCTATATTTTGAGAAAATCTGTTCGCACGTTTTCGAGTTATTTTACTTTTACTGTCAGGATGGTATTTTTAATCAGTTTAATAATTAACATTAGTATAATTCTTTTTTATTTTCATATAATATTTTCAATTACCAGGTATCCTAATGTCTGCTAAGGCCGCAATCTTTTCTCTAATGATTCTGCTCTTGCTAATGGTGTAGTAAGCACTATAGTTAAGGTTTTAATTGTAATAAAAGCGTGCTCTACAGTCACTAAGTGGTTCGTTTCGAGTCCAATTGGTACTTTTCAATTATCTGTTGCGACAATTGTGATCATTTCGGAACACTAGCCATTTTGCCATATTAGTTTAATGTTTTTTTGATTGATGAATAAATCTTTCACAACTGCCTATATCGCTAAAGAATAGAAACTAAAATTAAAAGAATCAGATCTTAAATTTACTAAGCAAGGTCAAGTATTTCAAACCTGCAGTATTATGCTATAAGTATGGGACCAGATTCAAAGATGGGTAAATCAAACGAAACACTTAACTTTTCTTCAATAAAAATATTTTGTTAGAGTACTCTCACTCAATTAGTACATAAGTGAATATAAAATAAGTAGCAACTGAACATTATAATATATAATGTTCTTCTAACAGTGATGCTAGATAGGTTTTGTCAGTCGCATATCAGTCACATTTCGAATTTCCATTAATAAAAGAACACAATGAAACAATTGTGTGAAAGTTAGATATTCAACATCGTTACATAAACCCCATACGTTCACAAGTCCTCTTACATAGACAATATGTAATTACATCAAAAGACCTTTATATTCCACGACACAGAATTTTAATTATGTAAAATTTCCAACGAATTATCAAACAATTTCACCGTACCGAATGAGTAATTTGCGTTTTATCACATTTGTCGGAAGTTCGGCTTGGAAGCTCATTAGAACAGTTGGTCGGTACGTGTGACACGTTTTATCGTGCAAATCAGTAACAATTAGCATAACAAACAAGTTCATACACACATGTAATCGGATTTGACCAATTATGGAACCATTGAAAAAGTGAACTGTAAATAATTATTAAAGCCCTTACACTTAATATGTATAAAGCAATTTAGTACAGTTTCAAAATCTCTTCATCTTCTCAAGACATGGTCATTTAGTGGAGGTATAATAATGGTTTTTTTTTATAATTTTTTATTCATTAGTGATTTAAAAAACACATTAGGTACGTAGTTAAGGAGGTATTAAATTTTCCCTTGCTTCTCCAAAGACTTTGTGCTTCTCCATCAATTCGTCGATTCATTCCTTTTTATGATCATAATTGTTCTCAGAATTATAGATCATCTGTTCGAAACGATGTATAAACTTATGCAAAGATACTTGTGTAAAGGTCATGTTTTATAGATGTCTATGTATCATCGTATGCCTGATAGGGTCGGAGGGAGTCGGGTCGTTCCGTATCGGCCACACGTCCAGCTGGCGCGGTGTTCACCAGACCGTGACTCTCAGCTGCATAGTCATTGCCTTCCAATGCATACTGCATACTGCACATACCAAATTTTCCAACGCGAAGCCAAAACCCAGTGGTGCGAACGCTCTTTCCATGTAGCGAAATATTAATGTCACGCCTTTTTGTTGATTTATTAAATTACGTTTGTGCGATGATGGCATTGCATTGTTTATTGTTCATTACATATTCAGGTTACAAAATTAACCACTTCACTTTAAAAAAATTGTCTGATTATTTATTGTTTATTCTGATCATTGTTAATTGCTTAAAGATTTAATTCACCCTTACGTTATTACCACGAAGGCATGAAAGGATGATCCTAATCTTTAAATAATTACTAGCAAAATCATCCAGAATTCCATTACCCGAAGTGAGGTCCCTCGAGAGCAGGCAATAGGCATCCGCTACAGCCTTCAGGGACGTACATACAAAGACGAAGTTATTGTAATGAGAGCTGGGATATTTATGCCTCACCACGCAGCCGGAATACGCAATGAGCTGGCCCTTCGAGCCGGATATTCGGATATTGAATATTGAGGGACGCAAAATTTTGTTGTTTGGAACATTATTTACTCCGCAAACAGTACTGACAGGTGCTGATGTCGGTACTATTGGTACCATTATTGACAAAGGCCCTTCGTGTTCAGGTATACGTAAAATGATACAAATAATGCGTGAGTGGGTTCTTTGAAGTGTTGGTTGTGCTTTTGTCTTAGTTATCTCTTTGTATTGTTGGGCTCCAATGACCTTTTGAAGGTGGTATGCTCAGTAAGTAATTTGTAATCAAATATCTTGTTATTGAGTTAATGAAGCGCTTGAACTACTCTGGCTGAAGAAAACACGCTCAGAGACACATACACACACACAAAAATATATTTTACCCAGCTTTGAGTTAGATCCTTCATTATATCATCAATGACTTCTACGTCTATTCAGACGATGTCTGTAAGAGAGTAGTGTGATTGTAAATAGTGTCTTGGCACAATGCTTTTAATTACCAGACCGATACAAGTGTGACAGACTTTATCATACGTTTACATTTCCCATTAGTAATGAAGAGAAACCATATTATTGCGAAAACTATAATATGCTCAAAACTCACATAGAATGGTATTTACTGCGAAAGAGTGCATAATAGCCGTGGAAGCCACAAAAAGGGTCTACCAAATCCTTCTACAATAGTGTAGATGTGCTGTCTCCGAAGAAAATTATTTTCCCGTCAGCCTTTTGTCCCGGTTGGTCGTTTAAAAATGGCGGCCAGGAAAATAATACAGGAACATAATACCATTGTCGGCTTTCCCGAGATGTGGCCTTTATGTAAACAAGGCCTTGCTTTAAAACTATACTATTATTTTTATATTGCTAGTCTCTGAGATCTTGAGACGTCTGTTTAGATATGCCTAATTTAATGGTGATTTAATTGATAAGTTTTTTAAGTGAATACTTATTGTATTAATTTTGTATTTACAAAAAATCTAGCTCATTTTTTTTATATTTATTTATTTGGAAATTCAAACAACCATAATTATACATAATTACACAACCATCTACAAAGCTTATAAAGAAGTACCGTTACACTACAACAACGAAGTACCGTTACAATACAAATGTGTGTACACATACATGGTCCACAATCCACAATCCACGAGTTGTAAATATAGAGGCATATACACTTCTGATTTTATAGATGATTCATTTCGTTTTCTTGGAGATTATTGGGCTCAACGATCGGTCAGTTCACTAAGACCTAGTTAGAAGTTATCATAAGTCATTCCCTAAATTCGAAGTACATAGGATCGCGCTTTATCGGCGGCTAGAAAAGCAGAAAGATAATAATAATATAATACATCATGTTTAAAAAATACCACGTACCTAATTACAATCTTAAATAAATTTTTGTAACTCATCATAAAGTAATCTCTTCGAAATAATAAACAAAAACTGTTTGATTTCGCTTCGTGAATTAGAACCGCTACTGTATTTCGAAGTGCTATTATTGTCGATCTCGAAGATCACAAAATTCTTATACCAGCAGCTTCCATATACAGACCCGATCTCTGTTGCAGACAATGTAAACTTAATGTTCTTTTGTAGTTCGCTTTTACAGTCGTTAATCGTTTTATGTAAGAACTTTAACAGTGCTTTATGGTATCAATATACAAAGTCAATACGAATTCTGACGGAACAGTCCTTAACCAACAGCGAACTTTCACTTTTGAATGTTCAATCACATCAGAGTTCTTGCTGCATTTTGCATGCAAATCATATGCGATGTCATCTTAAGTTATAAAAACAAGAACGGATAGAGGTGAATGAACACGTTATGCTTACGACTACATGTCTTACGCAATGATGTTAGAGATACGGAGTTTCCTAGTTCCCACTTTTGCTAATGAACTCTCAATAATTGCCAGTTGATTTAACATATAACTCAGCTTGGATTATGAAATACTAGCTTCCGCCCGCGACTTCGTCCGCGTGGACTTCAGAATCTAGAAATTTTTAGTTTTTAAGCATTCCTTCGGGAACCCTTAAGTTTTTCGGGATAAAAAGTATCCTATGTGTTAGTCGAGTGCTTTATCTATCTACCTACCAAATTTCATCCAGATCCGTTCAGTAGTTTCGGCGTGAAAGCGGAACAAACAAACAAACAAATAAACAAACAAACTGACAAACAAACAAACATCCATACTTTCGCATTTATAATATTAAATTATATAGTATATAGTATAGTATAGTATAGTATATAGTATAGTATAGTAAGAAAATTTTTAGTTTTTAAGCATTCCTTCGGGAACCCTTAAGTTTTTCGGGATAAAAAGTATCCTATGTGTTAGTCGAGTGCTTTATCTATCTACCTACCAAATTTCATCCAGATCCGTTCAGTAGTTTCGGCGTGAAAGCGGAACAAACAAACAAACAAATTTATAATATTATAGTATAGTATAGTATATAGTATAGTATAGTATAGTAAGAAAATTTTTAGTTTTTAAGCATTCCTTCGGGAACCCTTAAGTTTTTCGGGATAAAAAGTATCCTATGTGTTAGTCGAGTGCTTTATCTATCTACCTACCAAATTTCATCCAGATCCGTTCAGTAGTTTCGGCGTGAAAGCGGAACAAACAAACAAACAAATAAACAAACAAACTGACAAACAAACAAACATCCATACTTTCGCATTTATAATATTAGTAAGATAAGATAAGATAAGATAAGATAAGATAAGATAAGATAAGATAAGAAGTAAGATAAGATAAGGTGAGACAATATTTCTCCCAAAAATATTGGGAGAAATATTGTATTTCATAATCCAAGCTGACACCAATAATGTGAAATTTAAGAATACAGACTAGTTAATGAGAATCAATACGATCGTAAACAGTGTTCTTAGAACTATTCCAAATTGGTTTTCCAATTTGTCGGTAGATGAAGATTTAGTGCGAGCTTCAAGCTTCACAGATCCAGAAGTGAAAGTAGACGGGCGATTGCAGTCAAGCCAATTATAGTCAGGGACGCTCGCCATGATTGGAGCCTGTTGGACGGACAGTCTTTCTATTACAATGCTGTTGCACAACCAACTACATTATTATTTACCCTGGAGCTGAATGCTATGGAATTCTGTAATGAAAGCTTTTTAAGTCATGATGACATGTCTGTTGAGATTAAAACTTGCATATTCACGATAAAATTGATGTCTAAAGTAAATCATAAACAAAACCATGGTTATTGCAAATGGAAAGTCTTTCCGAAAGAGATGACTAAATATCTACCCAAAAAAATACGTCCGAAAACTAGAACGTACCTATCCCCGGGTAAAGACACAATTTATATAAGTAGAAGGGAGAACCGCTAAATAGCGGCAGCGATACCATCACTGTTAGTGACATGTAATGATGCGATAAACTCGGCCCCTCATAAAAAGACAAAGTATTAAAGATTATACCAAGTCTTATCGAGTTGCCCCAAATTAGGCGAGCAAGAAATATGGACTAACTTTCTATTCGTTACGAATAAGGGCTAATGAAGATTTTGATTAGATAGTGTTGGCGACATAAGTAGCGTAAACGCTTACGCAACTTTTACTGATACGTAAACTATGGTATGATAAGTGATAACGTAATGAACAAATACTTTTCTGTAAACCACAAAATAGAAATTACCTATGAGTTATTCTTTTAAAACAGACTATAGCGAGAGAAAAGCAAGGATTCCGGTGTGGAGAGTAAGACAGCCGAGGAAATTACAGGCACAAGAGGCATTTCATCTTAGCCCTCTAGGTTGGCAACGCATCTGCAATCCCCTCCGGGGTTGCAGGTGTCTATGGGCAGTGGTGATCACTTACCATCAGGTGACCCACTTGCTCGTTTGCCTTCCTTATCACATAAAAAAAAAAAAAAAAAAAAAGATATCGTTCGCAGAGTGAAATGTAATTTCATCTTTTAAACGATGATCCCTTTATTGAAATACAATTCGCTCTTTATTAGATTTGAAAACCAATGTTTGCTAAACGTTTCCAGCTAATAAAAGTTATATTAAGGGTGCCGGAGACGGCAAACGGGAGGAAATGAAAGCGACGAGAGAGTGAAATTGGAAAACTTGTTACAAAATTACACGAAATGGAAAAAACAAAAATAAATAAGGCCTAAAAGTTTCGGCAACGAGCGAGCATGTTTACCTGAGGGGATCCTCTTTGATATTTGTAACTATAAATTTCTGTAATTTTTCAAGTTTATTCATTCTGACTTGCGTCCCTTCTTTTCATTGGATTTTTGATTTACCCTATGATAAAGAAACTTTGCCAGACAATAAGTTACACAATTCTTAGCACTGAGTGTTTATTATTAAGCTGCTGGCAGATATTAATCTCTTTTGAGATCTTTAACATCGAGAAATCCACACATACATTTAATATACTCGTACACGAAACTCCAGACACTGATACATGACTGCACTTACCTTTTGCTCCAGTTGCCTATCTCCGCGTATCGCCTGCCATTAGTGGAGCCACTCCTCCTCACTTCAACTCCTCTGAAACTGTGCACGGAGTTTCCGTTTGGCGACAATATTCCGTTCGAAGCATTGTTATTATTCCGTTCTCTGTTCCTCGGGAATGTTCCTGTTCCGGAGCGAAATGTCGCAAGTTGCGGAGTTTGTTCCGCAGTGGGAGTGAACTGTTGAAGTGGAAGAGTCACGTTGCCACTCCAGCTTTTGCGGTTGACAGCGAAAGTTTTAAACGTTCCATTGTCGTTTGTAGGAGAAGGTGTAACACCACAGAAGCTACTCCGATTGTGGCTGTTTTTAATGAATGCGCTGTTTTGCAAATTGACCTGAGGCTTGATGGGCACCAATGGTGACGCTTGATCAATTGACATCGTAGTTACAAATGTGTCCTACATTTATAACCAGTTTTCTATCTACATTTTTTTCTGGAAAGGAGAGAAGTTAACGTTAAAATTGCCTTATTTCGTTGATGATAGATAGGATTGAAATAAGCTGATTATCACCAACTAGAGTTGCGTTACCAGATTAAACTTCGGTTCAGTAACATCGCGACGAATCGATTTGGTTCGGCCGTGACAAGTCATTAAGAACCGAGTTTGTGACAACAAATGAAGAGACATCACACAATAGGGTTTAATATGGGTTAATGGATGACGTTGAAAACAGTTCGTTTGCTGAAATGAAACATTAAAGAAGAGATTCCACACATTTGAATAAGCGTTATATACTTATAGCCAAGTAAAAAAATATTTCACTAGGCTTGTTATTTTTTAAACCTTGCATGCTTATAACTATCAGTTTAGTGATATTTAACTCGCTCATAAAAATAAATTACCACATCAAACGTAGCAATTAGAAAATATTATTTTAAAGGTCACTTCAGAAACCGGTTTAAAAGAGCAATCTATGCACATAAAAATGGAGGTAAAGAGGATGAATTTATTGATACTTGTTGATGAATAAATACTGCTTTATTAAAACAATTTCTTATAACCGTGGATTTTTTAAATATACGATGTGGCCTCATCTATTAGGTGTGTCTTACATTTACCCATTGTAGTCAATTCTATTCTCATTTAAATGTGGAAACTGGTCACTGGACCTGCCTTGACCTGCTTGTTTGTTATCGGGTTGGGTTTTATCATTTGAATCCTTATTCTAGTCACTAAAGAGATTCGTTCAACAAATTACATCAATTTTATTAATCCTAAGTAAGAATGGAATTTTTTTTCTTACTCTGAGGTTATTTGATATAAGCAGGGTAACTGTGATTGAAATTACCATTTTTTAGAAATCAAGGTTGTAAGGTGAGGTTGGTGATTTCTAGTAGGTATGTATCGGTACGGTTTACCACAGGTTAATAATAACTTAATAACACTAAAACCATATACAAAGAAAGACCTACTTATTGGAGTCTGATTTTATTGCCATACTCGCAAACATACAAAACGCATAAACTGGACATATCCAGTTGAACTCCTTCCTCAATTTGTTGTGCAAACATCGTTCCATCTGGCAAGTCAACAAGATCTGACCTAGTCCAGCGGACATCAGCAATTGGCTTCGGTCATCCGTTCACGCATAGCTATGTCCGTTCAGTTACATAAATCTCGGTGTTAACGCTTAGCCTTACGTAATAGACCACTTCAAACGAAATTTGCACTAGTCGAACCCGGTGGTTTGATTAGTAACAGACGATTTGTACCACTTAACCTAGGTAAAGAAATGGTCTTGCCTAAGCTATATTGGTACGGAATGAGAGCAATAGTAGAGAATAGGAAGCTAATGAATGCAATTTCTATTGACATAGGAGGACAATATGAACTCATTACAGAGAAATACGAATCAATGGATGTGATTTGATACGTGATTGACTAGCGCAATCCACGTTATGTTAAGTACCTATTTTAAATAAACATTTCCCATATACTATTCGTTAGTCATTTCTAGATCTTACGTTATTTGTTTACATATACATATTATTAAAAATAGACTTATAAGTGAATTTAAAATCAATATCCGCAACCAAAACAAAAACTTGTTTGTCATTTATTCGTAAATTCTTGTCTTGGCATCGTCTGACCTGACCGTAAGTAATGATGATGCCGAAGATGGAAGTGGGGTTAGGAAGCTTCAAGCTACACTTAACGGGGTTTGACGCCATAGGGGAAAGGGGGATTTCTACGAACAATCAAATCTACATTGAATACGTATCATAGTCCTACAGCGTATTTTGTAACGACAAAGCGTAATCTAAATTTGATAGCACCTCATGTGGTTCCTTTTTTACAAAACGTTTTACGTGACAATAAATAAACAAATTCCTGGCATATTGTGTAGCAAGCGGACGGTGTCAAAAACAGCGTGACTGAAGGTAGGTGGTGGATTATTCAACGTCAATTTGGAATGGGTATTCTGTGCGTTATTCATGCCGCGGTTTTGCAATATCTGCTATATTCAGAAATCTCTGTATAGCATGGTTGCGTTCAGTGACCAAATGGTGGACATTACTGAAGGTGTTTACGCTTTTGAATCTTATCCAACTTGATATGGAAGAAGTTACAAATTCATTATGTTTATCATTATATTAGTAAAACACCTGCTGAATGACAATCAATATAACTTAATAACATAAACAGTTTCAAAAAAAAACATACATTTGCACATACGAATAATATAACATTATAAACTTTACTCTTCTTATTATTAAATTTCATTTCATTTAATAAGAATATGCATGATGAGCGTACTATTTTTAAATAGATTCAGGGAAATAGTAAACACTCTTCTATGGTTTGTTTGAAATAAATAGTTATCTTAGATTATCAATAATAGACATGCAGACCGGTTATTTAAGTGCAGTAACTGTTAAAGTCAGACTATTCATTCGTAAGCACTTCGGAATGCACAAACGTGGCATTATTCCATCATCTTTATAAGATGACCAAGTTATTTATTACCCCACTTTCCCAGAGCAAATGTTAAGTTTTCTGGTATTTGTTTGATGTACGTAAGAATGTTAGTCTGTTTATTTAGCTAAACATGTAGCCGAAGCGGATTGATCGATTTTAAAGAGCGAAATATAATTTGCCATTTAATTCCCTGAGAATCCCTGCATAGAATACCTATAAACAGAAGAAAAGTTTCAAATATGTATATATTTTGAAGGACCCCATACAATTAAATAGTTTTAAATTGTAGCTAGTCTCTGCATTTACCTCCTGGGTAATCTACCTTTATGGGTTATGTACTTTATTTAATATCAAATGTCCTTGAACTTAACATTATTCTCAATTGACCCAATACTCTAGTATAAATAAAGTTCCTGCTACGTGACTATCAGTGAACTAAACTATCAATGAAACTTGCCTTATTGAGTTTAGCACGTGACATCAGGTTATATTCATACAAATGGCTGTCGCAAATAATATTATTTGCGACAGCCATTAATTAACTAACGAGTTAATGTAAGTAAATATATATTTACTTACATTAACTCGTTAGTTTCAATGTCAGACAATGCGTGTAAGTAACCAAATCACGCAATTACAAAAAAGGTGTGTTGTCTGGTTTAAAATAAACATTAAACAATAGATTAGGTATTAAAATGGCAGTATTAATTAACTTTTAGGTTAAAATAAAACCTAGTAAACATCACCTCAGTTATGATGTGGATGACAATAAACGCAACTATAAAATATTAACAAAGCGATCTATATTCTTATCACGATATAAGCAGGAAGGCAAAAGCCACAATGTGTCACAGGACTTCCGATTCTTGTCCAATATTTCTATTATAGCCTTGAACCGGAGATGAAACGTCGCACCTGTGTTGAGCAAGATATGAAAATATTATTTAAAAAGAAACTGCCTACTACTGGTGATGAGCAAAACTAAAAGAGCCAATAATTAATTAAGTGAAAGAGAAGATAAAAATATATCAAGAAGATAAAATGATACAGACATAATCGAACCGAAAAGAGCGAAGTTTTAAAGTTTAAGATAATAAAGAAATTGTAATAACATTTAACATTTCAAGACTATCATGACACGTGTAACCACCACAAACAGTAGTCACAAACAAGACAGATAGTGTTTTTTGTATATTCCTTTTAAATGAATATAGAATAGAGGAACAAAAAGTATATTGCCTTGCTATAAAGGTTTAAACCCACAGCAAAAACAAATTGTATCCACACTGATAGAGAGATATTCTATTAAAAAAACATACCCCGCTGCTAACCTTGAATTTGTTGTTGCCTGATATATTTTTTGCTCAACCAACACCGAGGAGGTTCGTCACATGGCTTCGAAAAGTAATATTTAATTTTGTACTTTATAATATCCAATAAGAACTTAGGTAGAAGGTATAAAATAATGTTGGATTATAACTTTGGTTAAACTAAAAATAGCTTATGGTTACTGTACTCTTCTCAGAATGGATTATTATATACAATAAAGCTTTAAAACTTTGAACTATACTTACGTGACTATCATTATTAACGAAGATAGGTAACTTAATTATGAGGTTCAGAAACACTATCGAGTTAAACACGCTTCACTGAATATGTTTCACGTGTTTCACAATTTGATTAACAAATAACCTTCAAATGTAATTTTAGGTCAATGGCACGGTTGGAGTGTTTGCAGAGAAATTCCTGATCAAATCATATCCAGAGAGGGTAAGTTCAATACAATCGCTATACTTAAGGCTTTAGTCAAATGTATTCAAATCGTAGCAAGTTAATATGCACCTCAGGTTAAGCAAACAAACACGACACGACACAATTGACATAGCAGACGATACGATACAGTTGTCACCACTAGATAGGTTGTATCTTGAAAGAGTGACATGAATGCCGATGTCTTCGAACTTGGATAAGGCAGGAGTTACAAATACACATTTATAATATGAATATTGAAAATATGGAAAATAGTAAGAGCTTTGTAGACAAAAAAGAGTTAAAATAATGCCCTTAAATAAGAAGATAACTGAGTTTGAGTTTAATAGTTATGAGTTTGAAGACGGTTGACGATTATGATAAATTAAACAAATATATTTTTACAAACTTAAGCAAGTTATAACGTTGTATACGCCAGATAGTGCTACTACAAAAATATAAGGATAATCAATATCATACAATGCCTTATATGGAATAGAATACAACATACATAAATTGTAGTAAACAGAATTGCTGGTTGTTGACTCTACAAAAGTATGTATAAAAAAAAAACGTACGGTGATACTTGTTTACTAATATCGATCTTAATTACTTTGATCGTTGCTTAACCCCTAAATAGGAGGTTATCGAAGAGTCTCCAAAAGATGCAAGATGGCGCTGTTGGCAGTCTGGTACGTGTATAATATACCTATTCGTTGGAAGTTAACAACCTTTTATTCCATGTTTTCACACCTTCTCACTGTTCATACAATACGTTTGAGGTGCATAATTAATAATTAATAAATAATCAACTTCTAATGCGTTATTTATGCTAGTTATGCTAGTTATTTAAGTAATAATGAAACAAAAGTCATGTCATTAGAATTTATTTTCGAAACATTGAAACTAATACATATACTGTTTCTATTCCGTAAGGTCTCGCTAACTTCTCGCAAACTCGATTTAAAATTTGGAAGCGATGTGAGTTGTCGAATTTAAAATTTCGATTGCTAAAATCGCTTTTGAGAAGGGTTTGCGAAAGAATGAATAATTTGAATGATTAGTTCATAGTTTATAAAAACACCTAAAAGAAAAGTTGCAAGGAGTCTACTTCATTGCGACAATAATGAAATTAATAAAAAGTTTAAATACTTCTTGGTATATTTATTTTGCCCTCATAAGAAAGAAGGCAGCAAAGTGTTTCCGTACATTTTGCGTTCTTCTTTCTTATAAGAGGGCAGTCAGTTCGTAGCTATCAGTAAGAAGATTTTATGTCAGAACCTTGCTATTGGTTTTGTTCTTACGGAATACGAATTGTTGACCACTCGCTATCATAAACCGTGAGTTAACGAAAGTGATGTAGTCCCTTACAGAATAGGACCCCAGCTTATTTGCATGAAACTCCTATGCCTGATAAGTTGATAACAAATATTATTCAGTTAAGTTTAAAAATCAATCTTTTTTAAGCACATAGATAACATAAAACAGTCATTATTATGAGACTAAGAAACCTAACTCTAAGAATATGAGATGAAATAGCAAAAAATATTTCAGTATTATCACTGAATCAATGAATTAAGTCTAAAAGCTTCTCGATAAGTCAGATTCTTCTGAACGTTTAAAATATTCACCTAAATAGGACGATCATTAATCAATGTTGAAAAAAATTACGCAACGAGATGCGAGGATGGCGCAAAAAATCTTTTATTATAGCCTTCATCGCAGTCACGAGTACGGCGCATTATCAATATTCATCGCCAGTCCTTTGAGCGGAAAAGAGGTGTTTATCTAAAGGGGTTCACAAAAAGAAATAAAAACTTCCAATAAAAAGACTCATCAAATAAATGTCATTTTCGTCAAAGCAAAAACAACAGATGAAACAGGATAAAACAAAACAAGCGTGTAACGCAGCGTGACATCGATTGATTTCTACGTGGGGGTCCACACTCCACTAATGGAGGATTCTGCGAGGGATTTGTGAAAAATATCTTACGAAACCGAAGGCTGAGTCTCCTGTAAGTGGGTCATAGCGAGGAACATGACAAATCGCATCCATCGCTCTTAACACTGAAGTGAGGGATTCAAAAAGATAAGACTAGACAGGCAACGCTTTTGAGTTTTTGATTAATAAATAAAATTTCATTGATAATACTGAGGAATTCTGTTCAGAGAATCCAAAGTTCTGCAAGTTCTGATTTAATTAATACTGAAGAGATCCATAGAAGGATACTTACATATATATATTTAGCATACATTCTGAGAAATTTAGGCGCAAAGGAGTTCCAAGGAACTTATGAAGTCGTACCGCTAGTCTGCAGTATAAGGAGCAAAACAATGGGGCCCGTTGTGCTTCCGTAGCAACCCATTAGCGAACGTTCCGCCATATAGGAAGGGTAATTAAAAAGCCATGAAGAGTAGTTACGACGAACAGCTCAAGAATAGTAATTACAGATGAAGCTATCATTGAACATACCAATATGAATGTCTAAAAATAGTAACAGAAATTTTCAAAATAGCAAGGAAAAGAAAGTGATAGGAATAGATCAGAGACACGATTGCGATGCCATGGCATTTCGTAATCACGATCGGGCACATTCCTCCATGGCGAGCGGGCGCCGGCGACGGTGCAACGCCCCTGTGGACAAACCTGCACCGGTTACTGATCACGCTACCACACAGCCTAGAAATAGCACTACAGAAGACAAAAGCAGAACTACAGAGACTTACCTACTTTGAAATACCTACATACAAAAGTACATTAACAGTCTTCTTCTTCTTTTCGTGTGGCTCATTTTTTAACCGTTCTATCCCCACAAGATATAGACGGCGGTTGTCTAGGTGTTGCATATTAACGTTGTTTACATTTACAGTAAAGCTAGATAAAAGACGAAGTCATTTTAATATGGAACAATAACCTTAAAAAATATTGTATTCATCCATAATATCCATCTACACTTATCTGTGTCAAATACATAATTATTGTGTAATTAATTATTCATTCAATCCATTGTTACGCAAAAATTCGAAAACGTTTTAAATAGTTATTCAATATGAATACCTACCAATTTCAAGAAACTAACAAGGCGGGAAGTACCTACCTACCTATCTTAGTTGCAGCCGGAACTTACAAT
Source organism: Coleophora deauratella (assembly GCA_958295455.1). NCBI lineage: Eukaryota > Metazoa > Arthropoda > Insecta > Lepidoptera > Coleophoridae > Coleophora > Coleophora deauratella. The sequence continues at coordinate 5,128,452 of OY282403.1, read as the reverse complement.
TATTGCAAAACGATTGAATTGAAAAGCGAACACGTGCAAAAACGAGGCCGTTTGCGCAACACAGTAGCAACTTATCAAAGATTGTTTGCCCCCTAATACAAGTACTAAAACTACTAACTAAAATTTCTTGAACTCATGCTCCGTTCGCTAACGGTATCTTAGCCAGGCATTCTTTGCCCGCATTGTTTTGGTCAATCTCCATTAGCGAGACCACATAACTCTCTTAATACACTAGCTAGAGTGGTACCATTAATAATGGAAATAGTGTAGAATCGAATGAAACAAAAAAAATGCTTAAGATGTTGAATTCCTGTTCATGTTTCTCAGCGTAACAATGATAATTGTGGAGGTCTTAAGAACGTTGCAAGCAACGAAGCGAACTCTAATTAGCTGCTTTACAATGAGACAACGGATGTTGCTTGTCACAGAACAATAAGTTTGAATAATCGATAAATACTAGTAACAATATAAATTGTAAATGTCCAAACATTAAATAGCTAATATTTTAGACTATTCAAAGAGTAGGTACTACGCTAAAAATAGCTAATCTTAGAGATTAAAAATATATTTAATATTGGAATAAACAAAGCGCCACATAAAATATTACTAATCTGACAAGAGATGAAAAATATATCGTCGCAAATCCATACAATAATGGGGAAGGCCAATGTCAACGACCTGCACCCCATATACCGAACAATGAGACAGATCCGAAATAAAAAGGGTCTTAAACCATTAAGGGCCCAAATCACCGACAATGGTCAGCTGGGCATAGCCGATATTGCATTAAAACCACGGGCCTGTATGACACGCGCCATCAGCCCTGATAGCCTTAAGATCCTGATTTGTTTCTGTAAAGTTCGTTAATCCGTCAGTTCCGTAACTAATGCAAAGATTTTAGTTATTCCTGTTTTGCTACAGTATTTGAATGAGATTGATCAAAGGTTTTCTCTAAACCGATGTCTCCGCATGTAAATCGCTTTCTACCGAAAGGGAATACCAAAACCGCAACGCTAAATCAAATTTGTACCGTATTAAGTGTGTCTTACTGGGGGCTCGGCTCGGTAACCATAGGCTGGGGAGTACCAACGATCAATTTCAAGGGCCCCTCGCCTTCCTCGCATATTCAAATCCCTCCTTTGTCTTTTGCATTTCATACAGTCAGTAGATCTCAAGATTCTCGAGCGCCTACTACTTAGCAAGTGGGTCGATTTAACTTGCATTTTTACTGCTTATTTGTGTCCATAAAAATGTTTATCTTATACTATATCAGCACGTGCGATTCATAATCATTCTAATAAGAAATTTTATGTTCTAATGGCAACACCCATCTCACTATCACTATCATTAAAGGGAACGACGGTTAAATAACGTTAAATTTAAATTTTAAACGTATAAGTGCCTACATTGGTATTTGGTATCCCTATTATTAATTTATTATAAAAAGCAACAAGTTATTATAAACTACACCTCAGTTGAGCTAACTAAATGCATTTTGAAAACAACAGTTTTTTCTTGTTAATTCATAGAACAAGAATTAGCCACTGATAACTTTTATCATATCAAATATGATAAAGCAACTCTGTTGGTGATATCATTAAATTTCAGGTAGCCTCAAATAACAATACATAGCAAAACTTAAATTAATAACAAAATAGTAATAATAACTAACCATTGAAATACATCCATAAAAATTATTGAACAAAACAGTTGAAAATCACTGAGAGTAACCAAAACACAATATTGCAAATAAACAGTTGAAAAGCACAAAACAAACAAAACCGAATAAACAAATTAACTGTATCGACAAAACTTTACCGGCCTTCGCGCGAACTTTGTATCACTTAAAGCACAAATTTGACGACGATATCAAAATTTCACGTGAAATTTGATATGTGTACCGTTTTGTGAGGGCCGTGACGCAGACACGACGCGCGCGGGGACCGAGCCTCGACTGACTCGTGCTGTGCTCTGCTGACTCGTCGGCGTTCGCCCCGTCTCGCACCACTACGCATGTCCGGAACTCTAACCCTTCATAATTTCCAAATACATGTTCATCTTCAACTTTCCCATTTTCAGACACTTTTCATCTCACACCATTTGCTTTGATATTCGCGATTTCGTTTAAAAAGCGAAACAGGCGAAATAGGCATGACTCAAATGAGAGGTGTTTTTAGTGAGAAAGAGATAGATAGTGAGAAGGCAAGGTCGATCGTGATTGTATTGCTACATCGCCTGCAGCCTACAATTCAGGTTTAACACCTGGTCCTTTAAGATAAGCAAAGCAGCTCTTGATAATTTTATGGCTTTTGAAAGATTCATTAAATTCTCGTTTTCCTCGTTAATTTGTTTTGTTTGTTTTTTGAGTAAACCGTTTTTCTTTCTTATTTTCTTTGATTTCGAATTCTTGATGCTTCTTTAACACGCTGTTTTTTCTACTAGTCGGTCACATTGTGTATTCGGGATTAGCTTTTAACTATCGTATTTTGTCCCACATATTTTTACTTTCACCACTATGACATATACGGAGTCAGTAATGAAAGTGTACATTGTCACCGTCCCATGACAATACACAATGCAATAGTTATTTTATGTGAGAGCGGTCCTCGGCTACTTGCCTGCAGTTTACTATTCTTATGACTCTATTCAATGACAGAAAAGACATGCATATGTAATATTCACAGACTTGAAAAAATTCTGCGGTAATATTATACCGAAATAATTATCTCTACTTAAAAAAAAATAGTATTACATATCAAGTTTATGTTTGCATCAAAGTTATTTTCATTATCTCATTATTCACTGACACTGATAATCGACTAATGTCACCATGACATTAAACTCAACAATTTCGCTTACCAACGAAAATAATTCACCCCATGATAACATGTTAAAGTTCCGTAACATAATATACGCAAGTCGACTGAGCTTTAACATTTTTTTAACAAACTGACCTTTGACTGTGAAAGCCAACTTTATCTTCAGCTATTATTTAAATTAAAATAAAATAAAAGCAAGCGAGAGACACAATTTAAGGTTCCAAGCTATTTTCATTGGGTGAATAAATCTTCTTAAAGAGTCGATTAACATAATTATAATATAGCTGAGTATATCATCGTAACATCAACATTACGTGTTACTCGTAACTATAACTAGTAATCGGTTAAATAGCAAACAAAGAGCTGTAACAACTCCTATCTAAACGCGAAAGATTTTAACGAAACAATAATGGACAATTGTAATGAGCACAACCAACGACTTTGAAAGATCGTCTCGGCATTGAAACAACCTGTCTGTTTATCTATTATGTTAATATTACTTAACTGCTGAAACAATGTGCCTGCCACTCGCCACTTGCTAATTGTCTTCAGTAATTATAGCACAAGCCAACGACCTCTGGCTATTCTAAGATTAGGAGATAGATCTTCGGATAGAACTTGATAAGTAGTTGCGTGTCTTGACTTGATTTATTTATGGTTTTATAAGTATATTTCTGAATCAATTCAAAAAGGATACCAAAATTATTTTGTTTTTGATATCTCTAGGATAATATCTTTATTTCATATTTGTTTATTCTATTTTTATTGACTTTGTCCTTAAAATGTGTTCTTTTGTTACCAAAATCTAACATATAACCTCATAAGTTTTGGTGTAAATCAGATTATTTTTAACTTAAATTGCATGTGTCCTTAAATACCACATGATAAGGTTGACATTTCCACCAATATAACTCGCATCTCTCAGTCTCTCATTACAAGACAAACTAATTTATTTGAGTTTGTTTAACTGAAGAAGTACACAAACATTGTTTAGCTGTGCAAATATCGTATATCAGATCACTCGCGTTCCGATTACGGAGCCCTGAGGGTGTATGTAAGACTTCTTTCTATTAGAAGTCTTTGGTATGTATAAGTATCACACAAAATGTGAACAAGATGAGAACCATTTCACTTTGTCAACTTACTCTTACCAATCATATTGAATTTCATTGATTTCTGTTTCTCTGTCCTCTGTCCTCCTCTGTTCGCTCTTCTGCCGGGGCAGGCTTGAGGACGCAGAGCGGTCACAATGCTCCAACTGCTCGGGCGATTCACTTGATCAATGACATGCACTCGCGGCTCGAGCATACCGACGTACTATATGACATTATACCTAAATTAATAAAAGACATTTACATGTATTTAAACTGTTAGTTTTAGATAATTAATTAATGATGAATTTATAATTATTTTTCCATGTATATGTATATAATTCTATTTTATTTTTATATATTTTTGCTGTGAAATTGGTTTAATGATTTTAAGTTTTATTGACTGTAGTTTATGAAATGTTAGTGACTTGGATTATTCTGTAAGCTGACATTTTTATGAATAAATAAATTGAATTGAAAATTCTGAACAACCTATATCATCCCATATATAAGTATCAAACAAAATGTGAACAAGATGAGAACTTTTCACTTTATCATCTTACTTTTAGCAATCGTATTGAATTTAATTGATTTCTGAACAACCTATATAATCATCCCTACTTCTGGGGCATATGTCTCTTCCCATAACTCTCACCATACTCCACTCATTGAGACCATGGACGGATTGGTGAAGATTTTGGGCATGTGGAGCTAGTGGTCAACCCCATGGTCAAAAGATTTTTAGCCGCCTATAAGGTTTCTTAAATGACATAGCGAATACCATTTAGTGATAGCAAATGGCATTAACGGAAACCGATATCCTTGCGAAGCAAGGAAACTGCAGCCAACGCCTGTATAGATTATGACCGCGTCTGCAGACCTCGGAAGCCGTACGTACGAGCCACGACCGCTTCATCCATTCTTCTATTTATCAATCTTAAGTAATATAATATCAATTAAATAGTAAAGTAGTGAAATTTACATTAAGAAGATTTTTTAATCTGCAATGAAGTCTTACACTGAAAATGATAATATAATGTACATAGTAACTCGAATATACATGTGTAAAGTAAATGTATAAGACTTCCAATATGAACTAAATATGAATCAGCAAATGCTACCAATAACACAGCTACAGATATAATACATCAAGATGATAAATGTAATTTTTAAATGGATTAAAATGACATTAGGATATGTTGCAAGTATCTTCTTGTTGAATGAAAATTTCATTTTGAAAACGTTAGTCTTCGCCTCAAAAGAGTACCCAAGCTAAAGTGTGAATACATAAAAAAGCAACTGATAAACAAAATAAAAATTCATATCATAACGTTTGGCATGTCATCTCATTGGCTTTATCCTGGTTGGACATTATCGTAAATATCGCCCCTAAACGTCATAAAGCGATAAATATGCTGTAAAACCATAAACGAGGCTGCCAGTCCCGTCATAAATTGCGAAGAATTGCCCCACTTTTGCAACTACTGTTGACACCAAATCACGGCTTTCGCCGGGGAAGGAAAACTTTTCTGCAGTTCCTCGTACACTTCGGCCAAAGATTGGATTAATCAGCTGAAAGACAGTGATTTTCTTCCAGAACTATAGTTCGGTATTAAGAAATTTTATCAAAATAAATTACTCGCTTATTTAAACTTAGAAGAAGTTCTTTAAATATGCTTTGTACTCCAAAATAAAATTATACTTATAGTATATACCTATAACGGTAACCTATTATAGTAAAAAGCTTGCAATATAAACTTTTGTGAGTATAGACAAAACATGGAAGCAGAGAAGACAACAGCGATAACTTAAACGAACTCACTACAGTTAGTTCTAAAGCCCATATAATAGAGACAATAAGAATCTAACCAGTTTCATAATTGTATCATTAAGACATTAATAGGTAAGAAGTTATTCGTCTCTGTACATAACGCACTTATGTGGCATATGCTTTAGCTTCATACCTAGCTATTAGAATTCAATAGAGACATTGTGACGGTGCGATATCACTTTGACGATAATGCATGCGTCGGGAATAATTAATATGGCATAATTAATTGCCAGCCAACGGGAACCGTAACAAATGGGTGCGCAGATAGGAGACGGTAGTGGTGGCTAAGAGAGGTAGGTAAGTGGTAAATGATCCAGAGATGAGCACTGAAGCGTGAACGTCTATTCATATTGAGTAGGTTGTTAAGTGGGTACCTATTTTAACACTTTAAAGCACCTGACTTGCTGTAAGGGTCATATTATTTCTTATTCTACGATACAGTCAAACAAAACAAACAGAAAATACACAACATATGTTTAAATTAAGGCTTCTACTCATGAAATTAATCAATTTTACTCAAGAAACCCATAGTCAAACTGTAGAGCACAGAAAAATACTATATTCAGATTTTTCGCTCGATTATGATGTAGTTAGGCTCTTGCTTTGCCTTTTTTACCCTATTGCTCTAGTGGAGAGTAAAGTAAGAAGTAGTAGAAAAAAATGCTTAGTGAATTTTAGGTCGTTAGATTCATTTTGATTCGCAGAATTTCCCCAGAATACTTTAATTCGCAGTCATGTTTATACATTTTTTTTATTAAATTAATTATTTTATTAGATATAATATACTTAAAGATTTAAAAAATCATAAAATTTTAAGGAGGACCAATTTCGTATCATTAGTATACGTAAAATACTTATCTAGTTACAAATTCTGTTTTTCATTTAAAATTGAATATCAATTTGGGTCGAAATACAATAGCTATCAATAACCAAATTACGAACTGCCAAAGAAATTATTCGCAAATTAAATGACGCTGGAACAATTGGCGAAGTATTCCCCATAAATTAATGGGGCTATGGGCTAATGAAGGGAGAGTATAAATTATTTTTAAGAAGTCGACCCTCCTTGTCCAGGACGGTGGCTTTTATTGATTTTAAATTATTGCCTCGAAATAATATTTTTGTACATTACCACTGTCATATTATCTGTATTCTAAAATATCTGACAAAATGAGCTGTAACTTTGAGGCATGAAACTAAATAAATTCCCTTACGGATACTCAATTCGAAAAAAGTTCCCAAAATTAATTAGATTAGAAGGAAAATACGATTTTTTCTGATATGATTATTATTAGCAAGAGCTTTTTTTCGGTATTTCAAAAGTCTCATTAAGGATTAAAAAAATCACAATGTTAAGTGTATATTTTGCTTCTTAATTAAATGCTTTATCTTAACTGAATCTTAAATGACAAGGAAATGCTCATAAATCCTAGCGACTAGCCTCTTTATTCAACTAGATTAAAATATTAGGTCTACGTCAGTTTTAGATTTCATTATAGTGAAAATACTATCCAAATAAAATATAAATACACACACAGAATCATACACATACACACATTTTTCATTTTGCTCAGTTTACTGACTTTGTAATTTTCTTTTTTCATCTTGTATTATAATTTCTGAATAACGTAAGCGACACCTTAATAAAGGAGGTAAATAATTAAAAAAAAACGACTTCAATCGCGTAACATACGGGTCAAACTGAGAACCTCATTTTTTGAAGTCAGTTAAAATACTAAAACCTTGACCGAGTAACAAATACTTTTCTGAAAACCGCATTAAAATCGGTTCAGACAAACGCGAGATAATCGCGGACAAACATAAATACATATACAGGTCAAACTGAGAATCTCCTTTTTTTTGAAGTCGGTTATATAAAGAAAAAAGTTCTTTTATATATATTTTTTTAAATGGTAGAAGTTGCTGTCCTTTGTCTACTCCTACCTCTATGCTACTATTAAACTGATTTTAAACTAAAACAGAGCAAAAAATAGTTTTAAAACTATTTTGTGGCTACGTGAATTAAACGGGACCGGGGTTTCTCTAAAAACAATTTCAAAAGAAGTACGTATCTGGCGATCTATAGAGAAATTTGTAAAAAATATTGCAATGCATTGGAATAAGATACAAAAAAAGTGTTACATTACATAGAGGACAAACAAAATATATATTTTACTTATATAAAAACCCTTTAGTACGTCGAAGTATTTTTTTCTAGTGTTACAAACGAAATCATGCTTCAGGACTGAGGAGGTTAAATAACTTCGAGATAATATTATCTTTTACCTTTACACGGAATACTAAAAATAATAATAAGAAAACGTAGGTGTGGGTGTAAGTCTCATACTAATCGTCAATAATTGAAAAGTCGATTTGAAAATTTTGTATAGAAAATAAAGAAAACTTCGGTTGTATCAGGTATTTAAGGACAGGCTTGGAGAACGTTGTTGTTTCATAAAAAGTATCTAGAATTTACAGCTTTTGAGCGAGTAAAAAGAAAAAGTCTAACTGTATGAGACAAGCGATGCAAAACGTACATACTAACTCCCATTACAGTTGGCGCCTACCGTTATAACGATAGCAATAACAAGTTACGGGAGCATAAAACTTTGAAATGCAGTAGGCGGTTAAAATGAAAATATAGTATGTCATTTTGAGGGTTCCTCGATCTATAGAGAAATTTGTAAAAATTAAAACCAACTTTGCTGAGGCTCACACAAATTTAATGTACCTTAGTGTTTGTCTGAAAAAAAAAGCCACTATAGTTCGAAGTGAGTTCAATCGAATACATTTTCAATTCATAGCTTTTTTTAATGAAGTTTAATACCTATATGGTTTCAAGCAACAATTTTTGTCAGTTATAGGTACCATTTCAAAGAGAATACCAAGAATAAGTAGGTAATAATTTTGGTTTACGTCAGGTAAGTATATCTAATACTTGAATAAACAGTTTTCGAATTATAGAGAATAAACATAAAATAATAATTAATAGGTGTAATATTATACAGATGTTAAAAAAGTGCATTTGAAATTTTAAGGAGTTTCTCAGAATCAAGTATAAAATATAAAAGGTTGAAAAAATCCGATCTACAATTATTTATCAGTTTCTCATAAAAGTTCTTGATTCACTATTCAAAATAAGTATGAGAAACTGGAAAAAACATTAGATCGGATTTTTTCAATATTTTTCCTGTATACTATACCGCCTATAACGCCTTAAAATCTCAAACACACTTTTTTAACATCCTGTATGAATACGAAATACACGAAACACTACACTATGCGTATTAGACAGTTAAAATTTCGAGTAAATTGAGCACCTATATTTAAATAATTGAGTATATTGCTAGAGTTATGGTCTCTATCCACACTTAAGATACATCTTGAACTCCACCTAAACTATCTTATAAATAGCACTTTTATTATTTAGGAGTGGGACGCAAGTCTGTGGCAAAATTAAACCACGCAACCTGTCTATCTCTTAGAAACCAGTCAGACAGATGAGCCAGACTACCAAATTACACGTAGACGCTTTGAAAAAGTTAAAAGTTTCAAAACTCTTGAAAGTTTTGAGTCGCGTTTAATTAAGGCCTCCTTGATTCCGCTTTCGCAGTGACAATTGCTGGCTGGAAGACAGGAGGTTTAAAAAAAACATTACCGGCAAAAGTAGGAACTTGGCACTACCTGTCTGACTGCCTGCCTATCTTCAGTTTTTTTATAGATTTACTGAGCCTGTTTTTCTTTTGGAAAAGGTTGATTTGACTGTGTACGCTATATTTTTTGACAAGTACCTACCTACTATTTTTAATTTTACAGACTGATACTTTGACTCTAAATATTTTTTCCCAATTAAAGTCAATTCGCAAACAATTTTTTTAGACTTGCTATACAGTTGTAATTAAATATACGTAGGACATGATTGTAAGCTACCAATTCTACTCTTAAACTGAACAACATTTCTATGAGTTGAAATTTTTGGACTGGTCACAGAAACAGACCGCCTACAATATTTGGCCTATTTTGTATGGAAAGTCCTTTGTTTGCAAGTTATTCAGTATGATGAGTAGAAGAAGACGACCATATTTTGTTACATACAATAATAGCCTGTATAATATTGATCACTTAGCCAATCCATTTTGTTTAAAATATTTATATCCTATAATTTTTATAGCTCCTTTAAAATATTATATAGAGTTGTTATATAAGTCTACGAACTCAGAAATAAGCTTTAATTCTAGAAAATTTAAGCATTCTATTATCATTATTATTATAGGTACTTAGTTTATTGCTTAAATTGATTAGTGTTATTACAGAAGACCTATTAAGATATTCATTTATTCTTCTTATCGTGTGGCACATTTAACCGTTCTATCCACCGTTCATTTATTAATTTCATATTTTTACGACGCATTTCTCACGACGAATGATATAGTCGTTTTACAAAAGATCCATCTATTCACAGAAACGGGCAGTACACTAAAAGTTTGATAGGCACTTTTTTTTTTTTATGGCAGAGGTGGCAAACGAGCAGACGGATCACCTGATGGTAAGCGATTACCGCCGCCCATAGACACCCGCAACACCAGAGGAGTCACAAGTGCGTTGCCGGCCTTTGATTTGGGAGTACGCTCTTTTCTTGAAGGTTTGAATGTCGTATCGGTCCGGAAATACCGCAGGCGACAATTCATTCCACAGTTTGGTTAAGTAGGTTCATAAATTGGATGCATACTATAACATTATTATGCACATATTTACTCTCTTTAAGTACTCGTTTTTGTTAGGTAATTGCTATCAAACTCTCCATCATTTAATGTTCCCTTAATCAACCATACATTTTGTTAAATAGCAAAGCAATTCGATAACGATTGGTATTATAAACTTTAACAATCAGGTTTGCCACAAACTTTGATATAGTGTCCGAGAAAAGTAGGGACAATGTTGTTCAACTTCACAATGCCCTCCAATTAGTTTAGCATCTGAAATAGTTAGAAACAATCCAATTATTTTGCAGTTAAGCTGGGGCAAACTTGAGACAGGTGTGCTCTCATGTAGGCTTTTGACTCGTGGGACATTGACATGGCGGCCAAACACTTCTAAGGGACAATTATACGAAGAGTAATTTATTACATATGCATGATTCTCCAAGAAGATATAGCTGGAACATGAACGAATGAATGTCATTTTTTTGTTATCAAAAACCGAGCAAAGAGTATATTATTGTAATATACTTAATGATTTGCCGCAGGGAAGTGTTTTAGGTTACTTCTTATATAATATGTATACGGACATATATTAAATTTGAAGAGCGGTTTTCTATGATGTTATACGACTTTTTGCATGTGTGAAGGTGCTAGTGGTTTTACGCGTCATATAATTACTTCCTAAATAAAGGCTTCAAAAAGGCTCTCTTACTAGACTTCACGTTAATGCCGGTAAATTGTACATGAGTGGGTGCTAAGTTTATGAGAGCTATGAAAATTTTGTGTAATTATGTTTTAGTCTGCAAGTTTAAAGTGAAATTAAAGTGTTTTGTTGCTTTGCCTGTAAAAGTTTGTGGAAATTGTTTTAAGGAATATTTTAATAAGAGACGCCTGCGTTCAGAATTCTCAGTAAAATTAATAAATTTAAGGACTCACAATATCACTTTCTTTTGCGTTTCATGAAATACCTAGGTGTATGTTGGATTCTCCATAAAACAATGGGCCAGATAGTCGATCAATTTGTAAGTATGAAGAGATCAAATAATTTTTCTTTTTTTGCAGATGTTCAGTATAAGCAGAAGTCCTATGCCTGTTTTGTACACTCTGTGTCATAACACTTTGTAAAAGCTCACAAAAATCATGTACAAAAAACTGATCGAGAATTGATTTGTTCTCCGAATACAGATTTTCCTCGTTCACAATTTTTAGGACGTTTTGCTTTTATTCCTGTATTTAGGGATAATCTTGTGGTTTATAATATCAGTTACGTGATCAAAGAAACCAATATCATTTTTTCTTATTTAACACGTTACCGACACAATAAATAAATTATTAATTGATTTTTTATTATATTTTAAGTACCATTAATTTTCATATAGTATAACAAAGAGCTAGTTAGGTACCAACTCACGATCGATTTCCTTCAATATTATCGTTACTTTCGAAACAGCCATGACACGAGATCCCACCGAGCTGGATGTAGGCGGTGCTTGCTTGCGCCACGTCCTGTGTTCGATTTTGCATATTACTATACAAGAAGTGTTTTCTAAGTCAATAACCCTTTATTGAAGTAGCATATTCAAAAGTAATGTAAAATCTAATACCGATTGGGGTTTACATGGTTAGTTAATCATATCAAGATAGTTTAGAAAAAAAAAGTATTTTTTTACATATTTTTTTAAATTGTGACCGACGCGCTTGACTCGATATTTTATTTATAACCTCATGCTCACTATGCACCCGAATATAGACGTGTTCTTCGATGGACAGGGCATTGTACATCGTGGAATATTGTCCTTTGCTGAGAGCCTATTGTAATTGGTTTTTTCATTATTTATTACCATTTTCTCATGCTATTTTTATTGTGTCATTATTTTATTATTATTTTTGGTGTATCCTATTTTTTTTACTATTGTTCAGATATCTAGCCGTGTAAGTGTTTTGGTGTGATACTGTAAACTTACATGCAAATAAATAAATGAATTGTGACCGTAAAATATCAAAAACATGAGATACTCGTGGGTATATATAACCAACATTACAATTTCGAGATGAAAAAATTGTACTTACAAAAATTATTTTGTAAGTACAATTTATTCACGTTGTAAGTCATTAGACTTACAACGTGAATAATGATCAATTGAAATAAGTCATCGATTAAGAGGTTAAATACAGAGCAGTACATCCCGAAGAAAACGTTATATATAGAGCTAAAAAAATCTTGACAAAATTAAATTCTATTTTATTTAGTGGATCGGTAGGTATCTGGACAATATTTTTATAATGCAGTAGAGTATTAAAATATTGAACTAGATATCTACTATCAGAATGTATACAAAATGATCGCCTTGTGCCACTGTGCATGAGCTGATAAAGACTATGATAAATATTGGGTCAGTGGGTACAGAATTAAGGTAAGAATGCAAGCGTTTATAAAGAAGCAAACAATATTCTTGCAACACTGTCTTATGATAAGAGAAAACCTGTATTTTTTTTATAAACTCAGCTGAAATACGTCCAGTCAAACATAGGCCTACCTCAAAGAATCTATTCAGATACACGTAATTTTTGGCCTAACCTTCCCCAGTTTTGGAAAGAGACCCGTGTCCTTGCAGTGGGGACGAATATGGGTTGTTAACAAACACGTTATTTTCAACCTTAAGCATTCAGTCTTCCTGCATGTCTCGTCAGATCAACAGTACACCAGCTGGGAACTATCCAACAAAATTAACTGAAAGGAAATGAACAAAACTACAGGTTATAAACAAAAGAAGTAGTAGGTAACAGATGAGTTCTACTCATAGATCTGAATAACTTTTTTCGAAAACTTGAATGATCCTGTAAAAAAAAACTTTTCATATTAATCGACCAGGTGATTGGCCAGCTTCGTATGGGAAGTTTAATTTTTTTTTTGAGTCTTCATTAAAGCAATTACAACATTTATTCAGTTTGACGACTACAAGTCTACCTTAAAGTACACAACTGTGCGTTTCACTAGAAACTTTCTGCCTCGCACAACCAAACTGTGGAATGAATTGTCGCCTGCGGTATTTCCGGACCGATACGACATTCAAACCTTCAAGAAAAGAGCGTACTCCCAAATCAAAGGCCGGCAACGCACTTGTGACTCCTCTGGTGTTGCGGGTGTCTATGGGCGGCGGTAATCGCTTACCATCAGGTAATCCGTCTGCTCGTTTGCCACCTCTGCCATAAAAAAAAGTAGTTATACATACACACGTACACCCTTTTTATTCCTTTTATATAAAAAATAACTGGCAGCTAATTGATTCATATGCTCATACTAATAGAATACAGATAAGGTACTTAGTTAGCTACCAATCTCCGAACTAAACTATGCAGCCTTCGACGTATGGATGCATGGAGCTGCATTCTCCTTATTCAATATGCATTCCTCGAGCAATAATGCAGGCCCAAACCACTGTTAACAAGACCTCAAATTACGGCTTAAATTCACGGCGAACCCCGACGACGGAACTTGAACTTGTATGTACGCGTACATAGGTATAATCTGCCCTCATCAGAAAGGAGGCCGCAAACTCTCAGTCTGATGTCTTTTTACTAACAATTGGTAAGCCCTGAGCATTATCTCACGTGGTGGTAAGTGATAATGATGACGAAGAGGGAAGCGTAAAGCGGGCTTATCAAGATTGCCCATGTCGTTGTTCGTGACCAATATTCGATCTTATTGTTTAGTATGGGACCAGACATTTTAAGCATTCTTTCATTTTATACGTATGTAAATTATGTAATTAGCCCGTAACTTATGGTATTTTTTATTTGCATGTGTGCTGAAACTGAAACAAAACTGCCTTTTCATACAAGCTTGGCTAAGCTATAAATCGATTCGTGAAAAATCTCATTTTATGTACATATCTATTATCTGTATATATAGTTCATTACAATCAAAAAAAGCAAAAGGTAAACAAACGTAGTATGCAGATGATATTGACGTGTGTCAGATCCATAGTGAGTTTGTTTACGTTTTGCTTTTTTTTGATTGGAATGAACCATACCTATACGTTACTGTAAAAGCCCGGTAAAAGTCCAAACTAAAGTAACTTAAAATAACCTTACGATAACCAACTCAGGATGCTAAAAGATCAGATTTACTAATAAAAACCTAAGATTTGATGATTATAGGTCAACGGGAAGTACCCTATAGGTTCTGATTCGAGTGTCCAAATATGCGGCATAAACGGCCGTATCTCTTGATTTTTTCACAGTTTCAAGGTATTGCAGGCCTGAGTATTTGATATACATATCAACTTTCTACCACTACGCCTTCCTGAGGAAAAGGATCTTGATAGACAGGCAGACATACGGACAACGAAGTGATCCTATAAGGGTTCCTTTTTTTCTTTTAGAGGTTGCAAACCCTAAAACGAATAAATAATTATCCAAAAGCATTCATCTATTGCTCAGACCATCTCAGACATAACAAAAACTTTTTACACATCAATAAACCATTACTATTTATTACATTTTCACATTAATCAGGTAAATTTGAGACTGTAAAAGGGAAACACCGTATTTGAGAGTACCATAAACATTTAAAGTTCGTCTTAACTCTGGGATTATAAAAATGAAGCAATCTGAATTCCTTGTTTGGTCAAAGGAACCACACGAATGCTTGTGGAATACGAAGTCCTGTTATAAAGTTAAGTCTAAAAGCTTGTTAACCGTCTGGTAAGTTGCAAAAAAGGAACTCACTAGACCGAGCTATTTAAGCTAACGAATTTAAACATGCAAATTAGCAACATATCTGAATTTTCTTTAAGTGGATCTCTTTATGCAGATACCTAAATCAGATAATAAACTTATTTTGCTAACATGCTTCCAAAGACTTGATTATGAGAGTGATTTTAAACAAAGAGGTATTAATAAAACGAACTAAATAATTAAATAAATACGTAATTTCTTTTTCATGCCAAGTTACTGGTAGCATTTTGTTAATAAAACGTAAAGCTTCTGTAGCTAAAACCATAATCCGGATACACGTCACTTTGTCGCAAACATGACTTTGTTGTACAATTTTACGATACTTACTTAGCAAGTATTGTACATGCCGCATTTACATAAGCTGCAGGCACTACTTTGGGCCACACTGTTACAGTACATTGAAAAGTACTATGTATATGTCGTAGCCAGATCATAGAAATGATCACTTCATGATGTGGCCGACTTTTTCATGAAATGGTTGTATTTCATGAAATAGACAATATCCGCTGATCACATCATGATATGGTATTGCCAGATCAATGAACATTTTAAACGTATTTATAATTTTTACTAAAGCTTTGATATCATGGAAACCCTACATTAATGATATGGCCAAACCTGGATTGACATATCATCAAACGTTGACGCTTAAACGATATGGTCAGTTGTAGCTGACCATTTCATGAAATACAACCGTTTCATGAAATGTTCGGCCACATCATGAAGTGATCAATTCTATGATCTGGCTACGACATATATACGAGTACAGTATGGACACTTGGACACTCCCTGCCGCTCTTTGCGGCGACCTCACCTCCCCTGCGGTGACAGTCCATATAGTCGTCGCTCTTTCGTGTGAGAAAAGGAAATCGTAGTAGGTAAGTAAATAACTCGGACCATTTGTATGTGTGGGGTGTGGTGAACACTGATTAAGGACAACGTATACGTGCAATAAATATTAGTTTTGTAAGCAAAAACCTACAATAGGAAAACGTAAATCAACAGAGATGCTATAATTTCAAGTCTTCAAAATAGACCGGCGGGATAATTTGTCTTCAGAGACTTTTAGTAGCATTCTAACAGATATAGACCATTAAAATTAAGTGCTCAAGTTACACTGTAGTAGTGTAATGTGAAACACCAAATCTGCTTCACAACCTGCAGATTGAATGATGTTAGTTGTAATAAGTTTGATCATAATATTATCGCGTGTCTCAAAATTGGCCCAACTTGGCTCAAGTTTTGCTATTTACACGGATTAATGTTTAGGAGGAGATGTGTGGCGTTGCTAGGTGCTTCCCATTTACGTCAGAAGGGAAAAATAATGGAGCCGACCTATGATATGTAGTCCAGAGCTGCTTTAGTTTTATGTCAAAACAACGAATTTTAGCTAAAAAATGATTATTATCTAACTGATCGATTAATGTATGCCAGTTTTCCTATACAAGAAATATTGTAAAATATATTATAAAAAATATCAGCGTAAACACGCTGTGTTAGTTTCAGACAACATCTCTAAAGATGGTTCTAATGTCATTGTAATGTGATGTACTTTATTTAACTTTATACAGATAAGACGATAAAGATTGAAAGTGATTTATTTGATAAAATATTATAAATTATATTAAAACTATAAAGCGGTATATGAATATATAGGAGTAAGATTTCTAAGTACATAAAGCATTGTCTGTAATTTCGGCTTTCTAGGAAATATATAAAATGCAGTTTGGTTCACCGTACAACCATTAAACTCAACATAATGCCAAAAGTTCAAAATTGTTTCGCAAAAACTTAACCTACCTATTACCTAAGCAGTTCAATAATCAAATAATGATAACCTCAGCAATAAATTATAATACACAGGGGACTGTAGTAATGCTGCCAAAAAACAAACATACATGCATACATACACACTAAAACATAGGCCTTATTTTAGGAAAGTCGGGTATAATTCTTAGAAACCCGCTCCTCAGACTCCTCTCTTCCATTCGGTAATTTATTAAAAATGTAAGTACTCAATGCAAAAAAAAACATTTATAAATCCCACAACGAGAATCTTATTTACGAGTATCAAAATTAAAAGATTCACAAGAAGAATCGTCCCAAGAAGAAATAAGAAGCAAATAATATAAAGACAACACAATAAAGTTCTCAAATATAAATTACTCAGTTGCAAGTAGAGTTTAACCACTATCTGCGCCCGAGACACATTTAACGCTGCCCTCCCCGGGAAGCGAACCTGCGACCGGTAAAAACTCCAACTGCGACCCGGTGAAGTTTTAATGGAGTGCGCAGTAATAAACTTTACAGGTCTAAAGGTACAGTCGAAGTAGAAGACCACAACCCGCGTTCATATTATGTACCTACCTATACATACTTTCATAGATAATGTTTCAGAGAATACCGTATGAACTACTTAGTTTTAGGAGAGACTGCCAAAAAAGTTACTTAAAAACGAATAACTGCACAGCCACACTGTGCAGTTCAATGTAGGGATGTTACGGAGGTTCGATTCCGATTCCGATAAGTCGGAACTTCCGACTGAAATTTGACATCCGATTTCGATTCCGGTTCCGACAGTTTTAAATCGGAGGTTAAAACGGAGGTCGAAGCTCACGGGCGGTGGGGAAGAGGCGCGGGAAGGGGCCGCCCCGCGGTGGCCGGTTGCTGCTTTTGTTTTTGTGTTTTTTTTTTAATTAAATTGTTCTAAAAATATCTCTCTTCTGCCTCGAGTTCCACCGCGGACTTCGATTCCGGTTCTGATTTCGGTTCCGATTCCGGTTCCGATTCCGATAAGTCAAATTTCAAAACTTCGATTCCGGCTTCGGTTCCGGTAAACCCACCTCCGTTACATCCCTAGTTCAATGTAATGTTTATCAGTAATAAACATTACATATTTCACTATAGCAAGGAATATGAGTAATCGTATCAAACTTAAGATAAATTAATATAAAGTAGTCTGAGTTTGTGTGGGAGGTACCTTATTTAGATTTTTCTGGAATCGTCAAACCTTTTTATGTTATGAAAAGTGAAACCCGACATAGGTAGATAAGGAACATTCTTGTCTCTGGTGAAACGAACGGAGATATTGAAACATATACTAGTCCTTTATTTGAACCTGTTCGTGGTTTTGGCTTTATTTGAAACATGGGGACACGCTACGCTTTTTTGTCTTTATTAACAAAAAAGAAGTGCAGGACGATCGATGCAAGCTCAAATATAATTTCGACTAATTATTGCCACGACAATGTCTATATTCGCTCATCTAAAAGTAATAACTATTGATAAAACAGCCCTTTGTAGATACGCCGCAACTATACTATTGCGCATATTTTCATTAAAATCCAATAATGTTGACCGGATAATAAAAGAAGACCGCATTTTCTTTATTAAATTTATCTTAAACCGAATATCCTTTAATGGCGTCTATTATGCAACCAAATCGTATTGTCCAGTACTTTATTTATCTCCTGACTTAATCTCAAGAGCCCCAAGATTTCAGATAATGAGATAAGATCTTATGAAACGCGAACTTACAAACAATATAGTTCCTTTTTACCTTAACTTCACTCTGTAATTAAGTACTCGACTGAGAATATGAAGTTATATCAAAACACAACCTTTTGTTTAAAGGTCAATTATTTTTATCTGAGATGCAACAGTATTTATTTATTTATTTTATTTTATAATTTATTGTGTACATAAAATAGGCATAATATACAAGCTTAACATAAAATATACACAAAGGGTGCAACTTATTTCTAAAAGAAATTTCTTCCATCAGACCCGGGTGAAGGAGAAACTGAAGACATTAATGATGTCTTGAAGAAAAAAATCGTTCAATAAATTTAAAAAAAAAGTCTACGTTGGTTCAATGTTTTCTTTTTTACATTACATATAAAACTGACCGACTTGTACAAAATATATTAGAATATTTTAAATGTTTCTTTTTTATTTTATTTTTATTGTTAACCATGAAATTTTGTTACAGAGAAAGAGATTCCGTACATTATATAGGTAACCCATGAATTACCCTTTGAAATATGACTAGTACTTTTAACTGGTAGAAATACTTAAAAACAAACTTTTCGTTGGTGGCTACAACAACCCTTGAAGCAAAATTATTCAAAGCAAAAATATCGCAAATAACTCAAGCTATTATGGTCTCGTGATTGCAGTAAATTATTATTATGGGCATCGCGCCTCTTCCATGACTCCTCTAATTGTGCAGTCGCTTCTTCATGCGTGAACTGTACGTCTGTAACCCACTCGTTAGTTAGTAAGTACAGGCAGGAACGAAGATTTGTCCTTTCCTGTCCGAGGGTGATAGTTAGACTTTTAAATGTTTTAATTGTGCACACAATTTTGCAGTTGCGATCAGGAGTTACTATGTTATATGTATGATCACCTGAGTGGAGATAGGAAAAAATGTATACCATAACAATTAGAATTAGAAACATGCGCAGTAAATTGAAAATTGTAGAAATACAGATTTTTGTTTCATGCCGTCTTCTGTGAGTTGTTTTCTTTAAAGAAAATAATAATGTTCATTGAATTTATAAAATGTAGGTGTAATTTTTAAAAACTATTCCGGAAAAAAACATCCAGTCATTTAGAAAGTTATTGCACTAAAAAAAATTTTTAAAGGAATTTTCCTCTCTCACAACAAGATTTAAATGAGAGAGTGCATAAAGATGCAATGTAACCACGGAACCAAGATAACCATTTGCATATATTAGTGCAATTTCTAATTGCACTCGTAAAGAAAGAAGTGGAGACGAATGAGTATACATTCTTAAAGAGACTTTATGCCATTAATATAAGACATTAATAGTTCTGCACACGTAACACTTTACTAGAATATAGACCAAGATAAGTGTATCTATTTAGATATGGAAACTGCTTTTGTAAAATGGCCGTTTCGTAAAATCAACGAAAGTAAATTCGATGATACGAATAACAATAGAAAGCAATTGATCCCCATAAAAGCTGTCTTCATAACATTGGTACAAATTCAAACAAATAGTACTGTATAAACGAAGCGGATGATATCAATTTAGTTGAGTTCAGAAACAGAAATACGTAAGTATATAGAAATAAAACAAAGACTGTAAGATTTGGTAGTTTAAATTTTCTATCTATAAAGTCGTAAAAAAATTGATACGTCATGAGCATAAAACTCTAGACGCCTAAAAAACATGAACCGAATTCAATCGTTTAAATCTTATTCTAAAGAAAACCCTCTTAAACAAATTGCTGTAGCCTTTTAACTGAGTGTCATTAAATCCGTCTCCTAAATCCCATTTGGGTCGGGTTTTCAAATCATTTATGCAGTCTATTCAATGCAATCGCGTCTTCAATCCATGCACATTGCACAATGCAATTGAGACTAATAAAAATGCAATTCTCGTAATACACAAGTCTATTTACTACCTTTTAGAGCCTGCATTCGATGAATAAGTAATGCCCTTTGTGATTGCTGTTTAGTGTTTAAAAGGATTATTTAGTTTTATTTTCAATATTTCTTTGTTTGCATACCTTATGTTCACTTTAAGAGCTTACGGCAGCTATATGTTTTTGATTTATTTTAAATTAGGATTGACGACTCCATAAATTGGATAAGTATAGTTATTATATTTATATGTATTGTTTTTGAAATTATTTTACTTAGGTTTGATATGGCAAAAGATACACTACTTTTGATTAGTAATATTTTTTTATGAATTGTTAAAAGCTTAACACTGCGATTCTTAGAGAAATTTTATACGTTTTTATCCACATCATGGTTAAATGACCCGCATATGTGGTAATGGTACCATAGAGAGAAGTGGACTTTACAAGTTTCATCAATATTTTGGAACACAGAAACACATTTTAACAATATGGTTTGGCAGTAAGACTCTGATAAGAGAGGGCTATACATACTTTAAGAAATGGCATGTTATTAATTAAACTAAGTACAGACAAATTGGAATCCCGGGGCTCGAACTTGCAACCTCCTGCCTGATTTGAAGCCAGTGCACTAACCGACATGGGGCGGGTTTTTAGATAAGTAAGTAGGTTTTTGACGACTCCATAAATTTTATATTTAAATTTATTGTATTTTATATTACTGACATGTAATTAAATGTATTTTCATAATAACTACGCTATTGGAGGTGGCTAAATAATTTAAATTCTTAATTTAATAGCATTAGTACATTTTTAGGGTTCCGTAGCCAAATGGCAAAAAACGGAACCCTTATGGATTCGTCATGTCTGTCTGTCTGTCCGTCCGTATATCACAGCCACTTTTTTCCGAAACTATAAGAACTATACTGTTGAAACTTTGTAAGTAGATGTATTCTGTGAACCGCATTAAGATTTTCACACAAAAATTGAAAAAAAAAAACAATAAATTTTGGGGGTTCCCCATACTTAGAACTGAAACTCAATTTTTTTTTCATCAAACCTATACGTGTGGGGTATCTATGGATAGGTCTTCGAAAATGATATTGAGGTTTCCCATATTTTTTTTCTAAATCGAATAGATTGCGCGAGAGACACTTCCAAAGTGGTAAAATGTGTGCCCCCCCCCCTGTAACTTCTAAAATAAGAGAATGATAAAACTAAAAAAAATATATGATGTACATTACTGACTAATACATATATGATGCAAACTTCCACCGAAAATAGGTTTGAACGACATCTAGTAAGTAGTTTTTTTTTTAATAAGTCATAAATCGTAAACCGCAAATTACCTTTCATTCAATCAACTCAAATATAAAAAATATAGAGTTAAAGACATGTGTGATTATGAATTTATACGGAACCCTCGGTGCTCGAGTCCGACTCGCATTTGGCCGGTTTTTTATCATAGATTCTACTCACTTCTTTCTTTTCTTTACAGAATTGACTTTAATAACTATAACAAAATACATACCTGCAAGCCAAAGGTCTTCTTCGCCATCGCCTCTGCCCACTGGAAGTGCTGTCCAGGGATGAGGAGTAGCCTGGACCCTGAGACCTGGACAGCGCCACATTCCTAGCCTCCGTCGTCCTCGCACTCTCCAACAAGATCGCTGTGTATTTCGTTATCAACATTTTTGTCTTCTTTTACTTCACTTTTACCCATACACAATTAGTTTCACTTTGAATTTGGATATTTTTTGTTTAAATCACTTTTGATATTTAACTATCACCATCACTGGTTTAATCGTAATTTTAAGTGACCTTTACTTGATGATAGGCAAGTAACAATGACGGTAGCAACTTTGGATAAAGCTAGCTTAAAGTTATACATATAGATGAATATGGTATATTATTGAACTCGTAAACTGTGGTTTTTAATTTTTATTCATTGCATGAAATAACTTTTGTTCTAAGACTTTGTTGCGAAGTTTTGGAAACTTCACACAAATTGTTCAGCTGTTTAGCCAAATTTTTATAGAGTCCAGTTTTTCAAGCCTTTAGCAAAGTCTCATAACAGTTTATTATGAAAATTTTAGTTAACAAGTTCCACATTTATTTTGATAACCTGCATATCTACAAACAATGTGTAAATCACGAATGAAACGTATCAAGCTGAGCTTTCGACAGCGGTAAGTGAACTGACCGTCGAGTTGGCCATGACTCCTAACTTCCGACGCCACGCCACGCCACGCTCAATGCCTGCTAGCCAACCATTACATACTATTAACCCTCAAACGATGCCCTCACACCTACAACGGTATTCGAGTGAATTATCCGTGACACCCACACATGAGCTTGAGATACGAAGATGCAATTTTATACTTTGGCCACACCCCGGACACTCCAACAAATTGCCGTGTTACAATTGCCTATTGCTAAATTCAACTGTGGCTTTGGGTAAGAAATCATTTTTCGTGGATATCAAAATTTTCAGAATGATTATAATATTATAGTATTTAATGTTGTTCCTAAGAGGTTTGTAACGAAAGCAAATTCTTCAAATATTCACATGATAGGTAATATACTACTTCTCAAAGGAATGTTTTTTAGTTTATCAAATAATAAGATTTCTAAATTAATGAGTGAATAGAATTTTAATTATACATTATTTCATTATATGTATAGAAATCGCAAGCCTTACAGTTAATAGGTTTTACTAATACTTCAGTTTAACGTATTGCATACTATTGCAATTTGCAATCAACCAAACGCAGTAACTATCCATTCAGTTAGTAATAGACTATAATTAATAAAACACTGATTAATTAAACTGAACAACATTATTATAGTGGATAATACATACTCAATAACACATAGATATTAATTTACATAAATTATTTATGAACACGATGTTGGTGACATGAATGTGCTTGGTCAACCGCACGCTAGTGTTACCTTTACCAGTATAAGCATGACCATGCTATTTAGAAAGTTTCACACGAAGCTAGATCAGCCTGCACTGGTACTGCTTCCGTAGACATGCCGTTAGCTAAACCTACTCAAATTATTACAAGGAAGAAATACTTCGAGAGGTAAACAATGAGATAACTCGAGGATTAAAACTATGAAATTGTCTACGTCGTGCAAGATTATGTAAATCTATGGTAAATCTAATCAGAGGGATTAGCTATCAGCCGTCAATGTATTTAACATAAAGCTTCATAGGATTCTAGAGCCGCAGTGGGGTTGTTTGGTATATATAAAGAGCTTAGATAGATGATGGGGGTTTTAAGTACAATACAGATAGGGTCCTTATGAAATACCTGAAAAATATTAGACCACGGCTTCGACTCATGAAACTGAAAATTTTTTGCGAATTGAATATAGGTTCCTTGGGAAAAGTTGTTCAGTTTCATGAGTAGAAGCCACTGTTAAATTTTTTTCAGGTATTTTAAAAGGACCCTATATAATTTAAAAACTACTTAAATGGTTTGAATCTCAATTTGAAGGAAGAGGTCATGGAATAAGTTTTGAAATAGATAAAGATAATTTGAAAGATATAAAGTATGTAAATGAATTTTGATGATATGTTGATATAAAGCCAATAAGAAGAGAACCCACAGATTTCTGAATAGACTGACAATCAAACACGATACAAAGCTCAACCGAAAACAATTGCCAACAACCGTCCTTTGTTTAAAGATGATACCGTAATTAGAAGACAAAACATGTCATTGACCAAACTCTTACACGAGTACGAGTATCCCTTCCTGTAATAAACAATGCCATAGAAATTGCTACCGCAGACGAAATCAGTAATTACCTATCGTTTCTGCTCAAGGATCTTCACCACATCGTATTTATGGAGACATCAAGCTTCAATCACTTTATGTGTCTCTCTGTAAATTTATAGCTTTATTCTACACTATGATTCTAAGAAAATAATTTAGAATAATTGACCACGCTGAATACGTTAAAAACAACCGACTTCAATCGCAACAACTCCAATTTTGCTATGTTTTGTTGATTTTCTCAAAAACCGCTGAATCGATTTCGATAAAATTTATATGGGACCACCTGTGAAGTATACCCTTTCAAACAAAAAAGAATTTTCGAAATCGGTTCACACGTCTTCGAGTAATCGGTGAACATACATAAAAAAAAAAAAAAAAAAGATTCCGACGAATTGAGAACCTCCTCCTTTTTTTGAAGTCGGTTGAAAAGAGGGCGAAAGAAAGCTTTTCTTAACAAAAATAAGGTGTCACTCAACTTATTTTTATAAAATAAAATCATCTTCGTAACATTTAAACAATCACGTTTTTTCTTTGCTCTTTACTTTTCATTTAAATTATTCTCTTACTTTAGAACCTTGAAACGATGCACCGTTTCATTTATCATTATTGGTATTTCTGATAATAACACTGTAGGTAATTGGGTACAGTCTTGTGCAAATAAAATTATACAGGCAAGTAGTGCAAGTAGTACTAGATGGCACGGCTACCTTTAGGTGCACGGGATTGTACGTCTCGATTCAAAGTATGTATTTGCATCTCTTTTTAGGCTCAATTCAGACGAACGATAGCCAGTCTTCCGACTCGGCGGTCGGACAACTAAATGCGTATAAAGAGATGTCTTTATGTGGTAAATGGAGTATGAGTCGGTCATATTTTATATTTTTAATATTAAGAAAACACTGTTTTCAATCACTTATCTTTACTTACTGTTATTATTTCTATATACTTTATAATTAAGTTTTATGATTTAAACGGCCATTGATGGAGCCGTGCCGTGCCACGATTCTTTAATTCACTTGGATTAATAGGACAACCATAGACTACAACAAGAAAAAATATATGTATGGAAATATGAAAAATGTGTCAAAATAATGATGTCCAAATAGTTGGGTCATTTCTGAGTGCACAGATATTCACCGCTAGTTCATATACAAAGAGCCTTACGAGTTTAGTTACAATCATCTTAAAAAGTTTTTATATTTATGAGAATAACGGCAATATAAGTCCCTATTTCTTACTACTATTCCTTTAAAGGCAATTGTCAATTAAGCGATGACATTTCACTTTATAAGGTCGAAAGGTGACAGCCGTTACATTATCCCTTTTATTGTTTATTATTAACTAATTCATCTTGATGCTAAAATTACTGACTGTGACTAGTCTGGCAGTGGTATGCCATAGCCTTATTATTATTATACACATATTTTTATTTTTAGCATTTTGTTTCTTCTATCAATTTTATGGGTCACTGACCTGAAATAAATGGTTATTTATTTATTTTTAATATGTAACTAAGTCCGATTGTACTCTATTTCATTTATTAATCTACTAAAGTAGGTACTTCTTGTTTGTGTCAAAGTTGAAATTTTACTTTTGAATCCTAAGCACAGTAGTGTTGTGTTATTCAGAATGTAAGGTCGGCTGTACAGGTTACAATTTCAAATTCTGATGTCTAAAAACGTATAAAAGAGTTTAGCAAGCACATCATATGAATCTAGAACAAAGAAGTAGGTATCCTACTTTAAAAAGTAACCTCACCTACAAAGTAGGAATGCTGACAGATTGTTATCAGAAAGAATAGAGGTTCATCAGCAAAATAAGTCTAAGTATAATAAGTTAATAAGCATTCTGCTGACTAGATAAACAACCACGAACCATAACAGGATAAACGCGATATAGTCAAAACTATTACACACAGGGTCTAATCTAGAATGCACACAATAATCCCCAAGAATGATGTATTTACCTTCTTAGAACATGAATTCAATGAAAAACATATTATTCTCCCGTTTCATCAGAATTTTGGGACACGTTGTTACAAGGAAATTTTACCACATTCTGTTAACAGCTGAATAGAGTATACTATACTTATATCTTCATATAAACTGATCAGCTGTTTGATCAGTTTTGTATGGAAAACACAAAATATTTTGCTATATCTGTGAAGTCATAGAACAAAAGTTATTTTGTGTGATTAATAGAACCTCTCTTTACAAATACATAACATATACAGTTACATCCTATAAAGAGATACAGAAACGATTAAACAAAAAACAAAGCAGAAGCAAAAAAGGTTAAACAGTTGTTCAAAATCATAAACAGAAGCTTCTAGCCAATGTTGCAACTATGTGTCTACTGATACATGTTAAAAAGAGAGGTCAAATAGAAGCAATCACAGATGTATGTGGTTCAAGTGCCTTTACTCTCAATATCAACGAGCTAAAGTCATTGTCAGGAGATGCGTAACGACTTCCTGGAGACAATTGACCGCTGCATGAGAAGTTTCCTTCTGATAACAAACGCACTAGCGATCGCCTTCATGTTTGCCTGTCCAATTTTGAAATATAAAATAGCAGAATGATGACTGAAGTTTTGAATTTGAGTTCGAGTTATCACTTATACAACAATAACACACATTGGATACAGTATCCACCATATACATATAATGACATAGTAAATTAAAGATTTATATAAAATCAGACTAAAAATGTTCACGATCATAAAATTTTGAGTTAGAAATATCTATGGAAATTCAAATAAAAGAATAACCAAATAATTTAACAGTTGAACTAAAAAATTAAGTTGATAAGTAACCCATTAGGTGTAGCCAGTTAACGTCAGAGACAAATATATGGCTCTTTAGTAATATTCAACATTTAGGATACCAGTGAAGCTATAAATGACAATGATTTATTGGAATAGATCCTGTACTGTATCAATTTGCATCAAATTATTTTGAACCTAGGGTGTGAGTAGGCGTAGATTAGATCATCTGTCGTTTAATAACAGTAATCGAAAATATGAATCACGTAAAATTATACAGAAGACTGAACCACAACAACAAAAAAACTACGAACGTTAGTGCAAAAACCTAAAATTACATGTTCCAAAGAGTCGACGAACTTTTATTAAACAAACTGTACCAGACAATTGTTCCACACAAACCACAGTAACAGCACACAAACACGAATTCAATTTCGCACACCGATTTAAGGAAAATGCACTTATACTACTGTGTAAACAAAAAAAAAAGTGTCAATAACACAATTTATCTGGGGCGCAAATGAGTCAATACGGGTATCCCGTACTTAAACGTAATCGCGGAATTTGCGGTACATGTATGTATATTCGCGAATACTACTCGCGCCGCGCTATCCAATCGTCCGATCGGAAACATCGGCGCGCGCGCACTGCGCCGCCGCCGTAACCGCCTCTAGTTCTTCGACCGGCACACGCTGCCCGCAGGAACAGGACGGTTTTAATTTGAACTTGGAACTCAGCACGAATTCGACTTGTTTTTATTGGGATAAGGGCAACGATACTGCGACTAAACTGCAAACTGCAGTCAAGCGGCCCCTGTTGTAGTATTTTCTCAAAAACCTGCTTGTACGATACCTAAATTAGAGAACTAAAGGCGAAAATACTTATTGTTGTAACTTATATTTATGTTAAACTAAGTAAGTAATTTCCTGTACGCACTTTTTGTTTCGCAATCCAAAAAAGTAAAACAACTAACGATATTATGCACCCACGACGCGGCACAATCCTTTGATCTATTTACTCATACTCGTCCCTGTCCACCGATTCTTATATGCTATCCATTTTTGGATCTAAAAAAACATATCCTTAAAGGGATGGGCTCTCGGAAAAAATTATGCAACTTTCCATTTCAAAGCGATGGGGGCACCGGACAGGACAACTTATCAGGACATAGCCTTTTATAGAACGCATACACATTCAAGTCGTAAAGCAAAAAGGTCGCATAAAACGCACTGGTCCGAATATATCGTATAATAGCTTGATTATTATAAATTTAGATGTTGACGCTAATATGTGTGATTTGATTAGATTAAATTTTGTTTTCGAAATTGTGAGAATTAGTGAATTTATACTTTTACTTCTTTTCTATAATTTTAATAAACACATTAAACTTTTACATTGAAACTGGTAAATTTTTGCAATTTATATATAATATCCACAAATCATTTTTATAAAGAGAAACTCGTAAAAAGAGACTTTCTCTTTCTGACTTTTTTATCTACAAAAAAGAAAAATACGTAGTGAATTATCAAGACAGAATATAGTTGGCCATTTCACGATAAGGATATCCATATTTACGAATGTATATCATCTGACCGCAGCACGAGTATAATTATACAAGTATAATTATACGAGTAATAACCTTTTTTGTTTACTATTTCATTTCTTATATTAGTACCTATTTTATTTTACATGTTCATAACTTATTTGTGGTTTTATTTCAACCATAGCATGTTCCTTGGCACAGATATCCTCTTCATAGCCATTCTGTGGTTTATATGACTTTTTTAGGTCATATAAACCACATAACTAATACTGTAGCCGTGTTTGAAACTGTTTAAGTGTTTTTGTAATGTAGATGAAGAAATTTAAAAAAATCTTTATTTTCAGTCATTTTATTTCAGTTATTTGAAGTGTCCATCAGCTGTGTCAACAATCTGTTATCATGATTCTTCCTCGTTATCTAAATACCTACTGATATAGATACAAGTAACTACATATCTCGGCACAAGCTTGCACTATTCAAACGTTTTGATGAAATACTATTTTCCCAACACTTTATTTGGCCAAGTAAATTTTGTGAATTTTATTTTCATATCGTTCAACATTTGATCATAATTTCATCTCACTATGTCTTCTCTACATTACCTCGATTATATTTTAAAAATAACCGCGGTTTAGGGGTAACTGAATTTATTTTCGTCATCAACTAACTGGTTCAGATCACGATGAATTTTATTCTGATACTGGAAAGAAAATTTATAAGTTTTACCTTGGTTCGTAGTGGAAAGCCCCTGGGAGCGCCGCTAGATAATAAAGGCTATGAATACATATTGGTGTTTAGTTAGACGTTGCCAATTAGACTGCATAATTAATTACTAGCGCTTAAGTCTTACAACTAAAACGGATTACGTATGTATTTTGTTATAAACAAGTGTGATGTGATGTGGTAGGAACTTGCACGAAATAGATAAAATGGTTAAAGAGGTTGTAAACAGCAAAAAATTAGAGCCTTTAAAAGGTCCATAATATATTTATTTGATAAAATATCTTATAAGCATAAACATAAATAAGGATTGCGAACCTTCCATAAACAATACGAAGACAAGGACAAACACAAGAATCTTTTGTCTACTCCCACACAACAAATATGAGCTGACCAAACATAGCCTGGAAGGATACGCGGAAACCTTATGAGCTTTAGTTATTTTGTGTGCTATCAACCCACATAGTCCCCATTGCAGAGGTACAGGTCTCTTTCCATAACTCGAGAAGGTAAGCCATACTCCACACACGGGGGCCAAGTCCGGATTGGTGGAGGTTGTGGGGCTAGTGGCCAACCCAGTGTCAGAAGTTTTTGAAGCCGCCTATAAGGCCTCCAACATAACTTAACGACCGCCATCTAGTAATAGCAGCCGCCACCAACGGCTAAACATGCCTTGGGAAGCACGGAAACGGTCGAGATAAATGACACTAACAGTCAAACCCATCCATGGTATGACCGTGTCTGCACTGTAGTCAGTTAACCTGCGTGATCGACGCGGCCACGCAAGCCGCACTGAGCCACGACCGCATCAGTTATTTTACTACTAAGTATTTTTAGATTATTTATAAAAAAATGTGGCAGAAAAACATAATCAAAAATTATTTTTGAAATTCATTATTATCCTATTCAAATAACGTAATAAATGACACTCTTTTCCGTACTTTAATTTCCTTACTTTCTGGGAGGTAAATTTTCTTTTCTCAGATGAATAGAGATAATAAAATAATAATGAAGATTACTATTATCATGCCGAAGTTATTGAGCCCTGAAAGAAAGTCAGACATACTGTGGAAGAAATACTAAGAGCTGCTAAAAAGAAGCCAAGTGCGAAACACAATCGAGCAAACTACAGGAACTGTGACCACCCAGCTGGCTGTCGTATATTACTGCGAAACAAAACCACGTGGGCTGAGGCGACAGTACCTAGAACCATGACTACAATTAAAATCTATAAATAAACAGACATAAAATTTTATCGATCAACATTTTCTCCTTTTGTTTACGTACTTTAACCTTCAGTAACGAGAGAAAGAAAGACGATTCTGCTGAATTACCAAAACTACGATACCAAAATGAAAAAAAGGAAGACATATCTAAGTATTAAAGAAATTTCCTTTCGAGGACAACTACTGTCACATACTTGTAACTATAGGGAAGGAAGAAAACAATACTGTAGTGAAGGTTGACTATTTATAAAACAAGCAATTGTAGAGTAATGTAGATAATCAGTGGGAAATTGACCGCCTTGGTATGTCAAGAACATGTGATGCAGATAGAGATATCACGCGTGACTCATAAACCAATTTACTTTTTATCGCTGAACGTAGGCAGTAGCGTTGAAATGATAAATATGATAATTTTCTATATGCTATTTATAAATATTCAGTGAAGACAGAAATACGACTGAACACTGTTACTTATTAAAGAGTATCAGGAGTAGTCTATGGACGATATGGAAATAGTGAAAAACAAAATATTCCATATGTAGAAGTATGGGATGGGTAATAAAGACTCTGTGATGATGATGCTGAAAATGGTAGTGGGTTAACTAAGATTCCCCAATGCAATGAGGAACTGACTGGAACACAACAATGCTGTTCACGAATAGAAGCCTCTTTTCTATATCGATAAATGGATACAGTTACCGGAAATATCACATAACTTTGACCTTCGACACTAAAAGATGAAACTCTTTGATGGTTTACTGGGAAACACATTACCGCCCGTCTTAGCACCTTAAAAATAAATGATGGCGATGTAATATCATAAAACATGAATTATTGTAATTGGAAACAGAAAACCAGAATATACGATCACAATTAATCAATATGTATCCAAATATGGCTAGTTATATCCAATGCAGATATTCAAAAGGTACCGACGCAATAAAGCAAATAAATACATACATAGGTACTAAAATTTATAGCAGACATAACAATTAGCTTTCAGAATCAATTTCCCGGTTACAAATTATCATTCAACACAAAGAAAATGTGCAAAAGCCTATCATTAATAAAAGGTATTCTATTCGAAAACGCTATCTATCTGTTTAAAGGAAAATTATATGATATAATTATATGTATGAAGAAATAAGTTTGCATTATTTATTCTCTTATTCCAAATAAATTTGTTAAATTCAATTTCAATGTAAAATTCACAGCTAACCGACAATTTCGCTGGTAAAATTGAATAAAACATGCGTGAATTATAAAATTTCACCCCGTTATATGCAATAGTAATTGAAAGTATTGTTAGAACAGTATTGTTCAGGCTGCCTGTAACAATCGCATGGGGAGATACACTTGAATAATTATTTGACAAATGATCATTTTCACTGTTAATTGATGGACCAACTCGTTCGCCTATACTTATGTATAGGTACGATGATGTAAATATCCCTTTCTGTTTTGATCTTGATAAATGAATGATTGTGTACCACTTCTCAGAATAATTTTAGACTGTACACTTTAGTGCTTGTATTCTGTTTTTGCCTATTCAGTTGTTTTTTGTTGCTTTGGATGCTTTGTAATTATGTACTTGATTCAATGCAACCGTGATTCTGTAGTAAAAAAATAAAGACATATGTATTAAATACTATCTAAAATACCTTAAAAAATATATGGTTTATACTCATAAAATGAGCTAACTACTTTCTTAAATCACAAAAAAAACATGTCGAATACTTTTTTATTTAAGGCTCGTATGGAATATTAAACCAGATTTTGTACATCGTTATCAGTATCAAATTGAAAATTGGAAGTTTGATTGCATCGAGCAAGTTTGTAATGGTGGCCCTGATGTTAACCTAATATTATTTCCAGCCATAGAAATAACTATAAGTTATATTTTTACTTAAGTAGTACGTATCTGTTAGTTAAATCTAATGTGTAATACACATACGATCCCAACATAATGTTAAGTCTAACAACAAAACAATAGGATACAAATACAATATTAATTCAACCCAGGAAAACCATACGAAGGGATATTTCATATACTGACCCTCCCACAAGCAAAACCCTTCGAGTAACACTTAACTAGTTCCTACAAAGATAAACAGCGCATGCAATTAATTATTACTTATACAAGAGCTGAGAACAGGGCCGAACTTACAACACTTGCTGGTAGTGGGTAGGACTATTGTGGGTAATATTATTATGCCAGGTCAAACTGTCACAAAACAATGTATTGTGTGTGTTTCTTTCGGTGTAGTGTGATTGTCAACCTAATTGTCGTCATAGATGAATTTCCATTAGGTGGACGTTTTCCGTTCTATTATCTAATCCGTGGTTTTTCGGTTCATTTTATGAGGCGAAAGTGTAAATAATTTTTAATTGGCTAATTAATTCACCGATATGAAAAAACTTATAGAGGCGTTCAAATACGTATAAAATGTACCCATAGGAGGTCACGATCCCTAGGTACCGAACGCGTCCCGCAACGGGTTCACAATTATTATGATCCATTTCAGTTGCTCTCAAAGAAACGCTTCTAAATACGTAAGCACATTCTATCGTAAATCCATCTCTGGCAAGAAACTTGTATGTGTAATAATGTGGGTGCGCTATCGTTGGCCAAAACAAATACCTCAACTTTTGTCGGTATAAATAACGCCTCTTAATCTTCTGTATGGGTAGATCTTTGGGACATGTTAGTACAGTAGCCACTGTTGCTTGTTAGTAAAAAAAAAACTGATATCGTTACACTGCAATGATAGGATCGTATTAAACAATGTCCTACTGGGTGGGTACCACTGCTCTATCCCTGACGCCAACGTGGTATACTTCTGAAGATGGGTGGCGACAGCCAGCATAAACACCGCATAATAGGCATTTCTCCTTCGCCCTCTAGGAAGGATTGGCCAAACGATTGATAACCTTACCCGACTGCCTCAGAAGAAGGTTATATTTTACACGCTCTGTAGCCTAAATGACTTGATAAATTTCTAAATGACTTGATGGATTTTAGCTTTGTAATTAGATTCGTCTTGATCCCCAGATTGACATAGGATACATTTAAATGGAGTCGGTTTTTGAAAAGTATGGTTAGGGTATTATTATACAGGGTGTAAGGGACAGGTATCCGAAAACTTTAAGGGCTTACTCCATAGACATAACTGAACAACTTTCCACAATATTTTTTTCAGGAAACGAAAAAAAATGCTTCTCCATACAAAATTATAAACTTGATTGGACAGTTTTTATGGAGAAGCCAATTTTTATTTTCGTTCCCTGAAAAAAATTCTTATGGAAAGTTGTTCAGTTTCGTCTACTGAGCAAGCCCTTAAAATTTTCGGAAACCTGTCCCTTACACCCTGTATGTATGGGCCGCCAGCATTTGCAACCTTAAATAAAAGTATATAAAAAAACATACCTAAAATACTAGTGAACTACAATTCGAAAAAAATAATAATCTTGTGTTACCTTGAAAGCTAATCTCTTTTATTTCCGATGTTTTTCCTGATTTCAGTAAATTGTTGTTGAAGAGGGGCTTTAGGTCAAATTGTCGGATTAAATTTGCTTCTCAGTCTACTTACTAGGGAGCGATTTATAAGTTTTGCTCTTAGCAACGCCAGGGTGGAGCTGGTGTGCATCCTTTTCAAACAATCCGACATAATACGGCATATTATAGGCATTTTTCTTTAAAAGCACATAATTGTTAGGTTTTATCATTTTCCGCATTTTATTATCTTTTTGCTTTATGAACATAAACATGAAAATTTCTTATCCTCAATTTTTTTAATCCAAATCAAATCAAATATTTATTGTTTTACCAATTATGAATTTCGCGATCGCCAAACTAGTTTGAAAAACTGTCACTGACTTTCAAGGACAGTACGTCTATAGACGGGATTCGATGAAATTTTATTATGACATTACGCCTATTGACGGTACGCCAAAAGTTTTAACTCAACTCCAAAGTTATATTAAAGCATATTTAACTGTGTGACAGAAAGATATTTATAATAAAGCATATTTAACTGTGTGACAGAACGTCGATATGCGAGGTTCTGTTTTGTATGGATGAATACGTTAAAAACAACCGACTTCAATCGCAACAACTCCAATTTTGATATGTTTTTGTTGATTTTCTCAAAAACCGCTGAATCGATTTCGATAAAATTTATATAGGACCACCTGTGAAGTATACCCTTTAAAACAAAAAAGAATTTTTCTAATCGGTTCAGGCGTCTTCGAGTAATCGGTGAACATACATAAAAAAAAAATATAATAAAAATAAAAGATTCCGAC
Organism: Coleophora deauratella; assembly: GCA_958295455.1. NCBI lineage: Eukaryota > Metazoa > Arthropoda > Insecta > Lepidoptera > Coleophoridae > Coleophora > Coleophora deauratella. The sequence goes on along the minus strand of OY282403.1, from coordinate 5,093,529 downwards.
GAATTGAGAACCTCCTCCTTTTTTTGAAATCGGTTAAAAAAATAGTGTCACAGTGGGAACTTAACGTAGGTAAGTACTGTCCGTGAATGTGTTAAAAAGTATGCTGGATATTCAGAATTGCGCAACTGGCCTTGAAGAAGAGCACTTTTGTGTATTTTGGACTATAAAGGCTTCGGTTAAAACATTAACACCCTGAGAGTCACGTGATAAATACGCAATCGTGTTTTTGGTTTCTAATTACCGTCATTCAAAGATAATACACTTTTGCAGACCTGTGTATTTCCACAGGAGGATGATAAGACTTTTTTCGGATCGCGACCCGACGTCGGCCGGTGTAAAAGGGTCTGACCAGGGAAGGCTTCTAGTATCCTTCGCTCTCCACTCAGTAATGTGATTAATGCCGTTCACAATCAACCTGGACGTTTGATGGACGTCGTCTCTGATCAGCGTCTGTTTTGTTGGGACTCGAGCTTTCCTTTTGTTTGCCTTTGAGGCCCGGGTCGTTGGCTTCACGATTTTTTTCAAACTAATAATTATTTAGTTTTTAATACCAAAAGCCTTTAAAAAAAACTTTGTCTTAAGACGTTGGCAAAATTAAAAAATTCTAGAAAGTGTGTGAATTTTATTATTTAACAAAATACAATAATTATAATATTTCTTAAATATTATCTAGACATGTAGATATAAGGTATTTCAAATATGTATATAAAGAAATAAAATCACATTATAAAATAACGAGAATATCTTTCGAAAAACTATAGTACACTTAGTAGAATTTAGCTTTCTTTTAACGTGTTAAACGTTTATAAAGTGCCTTGTTTTTTTTTTTTTTATATATTAAGTTTATAGTATTTAATATCTATAAGTTTGTGGTAAGATACGACTTCAATTAACGCAAATAAAATACCTCCACTGATCTCAAAAGTCATAAACCTATTTGATGCTTAAGATCATTGCTACTGTTTTCTGCATCAAATAAAAGCATTACATTATTATGCGAATCTTCATATTTTTTTTAAGTCAACACTATAACCAATTTCTTTACTCCTAAATTTTATATTTCCGAAGTTAACACTGAAATTAGAACATGGTCACAATACAATGCAAGTATACATATTTAAATTAATAGGCTAGTACCCACTTCAGTGCTACTGGTTACATTGAGAAACTAATAATTGTTTATACATACTTTATATCTTGTGCTTCTAGTCTATCGTTGAAATAGTTATTCTACGACTGACTCTAAACATTCTAGCTCTAGCATCGTAAAGTTCATTATAGGAATTTATTTACTATAAGTGTACTTGACAAAGGGTACACACCTTTCTGAAATATATTGTATCGTAAAAGTTATTTTGATAAAGAGAGTTATTCAGTTTGTAAATGTATGTATGTAGACTGTAATGTAGACTTTTGATATTTTATCACTAATGTAGACTTTTAATATTTTATCACTTTATGTACTTTATATTAATCTTAATTTAAAATCTTAGATACTTAGCTAATTAAATATATGTAATCTTTTTTTATTGTATAGGATGGCAAAAGGCTGACGGCTCACCTCATGGAAAGCGGTTACCGCCGCCTATGAGCATTTGCTATACTGGGGTTGCTATAATTATATAGTATTGTAAAAGGATACCCTGATTAGTATAGAGGTACTTAACCTACTATTTTAACTAAAAGTCACAAGAGCTGTTTACATGCTAAGTTAAAATTCTCAAACTCTAACATTCACCTGAATTAAAGCTACATTTTCAGGACTATAACTGAAGTTTCATTGCAGTAAAATAGTATACTACGAAATAAATCAAACACGACATTCTCAAAGGTTTTTTCTTTGTTTCAAAAATTGCAAGGAGCATCGTCTGCATGCAGCCTAATTGTCCTCATTTCTAGTAGACGTGTAAACGCATTTTGCTGAGTCACTCCTAGTCACCGCAATGAATGAGTCCCGCCCTTTTCTAGTTAGGTGACTTAGTAGAAATATAACTTATGTTGAACTAATCTGCTAGTATACGTAAAATAAATAATAAACAGGAGTTAAAAAAGTGCGTTTGAAAGTTTAAGGGGTTACTCAGAATCAAGTATAGAATACAGGAAAAATATTGAAAAGGTCCGATCAACAATTTTTTTTTTTCAGTTTCCCGTACTAAATCTGAACAGTGAATCAAGAATTTGTATGCAAAACTGAAAAAAATTAAGGTCGGATTTTTTAAATATTTTTTCTGTATTCTATGCTTGATTCTTAGCAACCTCTTAAAATTTCAAACGCACTTTTTGACATTGGAAATTTCTTTTCGTTCGCTCCAGTGTAGGCTCCGATTTCACGAAAAAGTGCGATCCCCTTATATCTCAGAGAGTTGTGAAGATATTATATTCAAAAAACGCATATTTATGAGAGTTGTAAGGTGCAAAAAGAATTATTCGAGAAAGTCAAAAACGAAAAAAGTTATGGCCGAAACAGTAAAAAAAAAACAATTTCTTCCGAATTTTTGATTTTGCCGCTCGATATTTTGTTAGCGAAGAATAACATCAAAAATTTGAGAAAAAATCCTCTGGAAAATTTAGTCAGCTACAATTTGAGCCTAAAACAAAGACGATCGGGTTCGGGTATCAAGAAAAAATTCATATCTTGCAGCAAATGGGCCGCTGCCGATCAAGACTCGAGTGACGATGACGGCGATGTGGCTACCACTTCTCGAGTTGACTACGGATTTGTCGTGGAATAATTTTCTTGTACTTTGAACATTATTTTATCCTGCTTATTAATCGAAAAATGAAATATATATACTTATGCGCCACAATTATTCAAACTTCGATACGCGTGTGGAAATTTTGCAATTTGTTTGTTCACAGACGTTAGGTCGAGGATACTTATGTTAATCTAAGAATAAAATAATTATCATTCAACGTTTTAGTTTTATTTTGTAACCTTTTCCTTATCCCGACTTTCTCGTCGTTCAGCGAAAATATTTTTTCGAATTCTGTAGATTCTTTTCTAATGTGCTCGATAGTCGTGTGAGGCACGAAATCTGTGATTTTTTTAACACTGTATAAAGTATAAAACGATCTTATTACAGACAGACCTCAATTTACGGCACGGTATGACCATTCTAAAATGTGTTTTTTCTAGATTCCTCTAAACTATGTATTTTTCATCGATGAAATGTAGCCTGTGGTTTTCTCCAGATTTTCGCTAATGAATCATTCTTCAAAGAGTATCAGAGTACTGAGTGGATAACGCTCAAGTTTTAAATGTCCTTACAAAAAAAACTTGAGCCAGTAATTTATCTTCTTATTTAGACTAAAAGCTGATGAAACGTCTAAATTACTTATCTCGACATATTCTAAAGATACCTCACTGAACGGACATTATTATTACTTAAAATTCAAAATTATTTATTTGCAAGAATCACGGTATAAAAGTTGGAAAACATATTTTAAAGAAGTGTCATGATCCGCCAATTTCTCAGTATGCAAAAATGGGCATTTACTTATACTTATTCCTACTAAAAGAGGTCTACCCACCCAAAAGGAAATTATTGTATTAACACTTAAATTATTAATTATGCTAAACGAAGTTTAGTTTCTATCCTTTCATAACACGGTACGTTTTACATAAATTATCTATTAATTTATTCAGGGCCTACATAAAATTACATCATGGTTTCGTTAACAGAGGTAGGTACGTATATTTCGCATTTATAATTTAGATAACAGTCTCTAGAGGCTATTTTGCATTAAGGGGAGAGTCACACGTGTAGTCTTGTGGATAGCATTATCAAGTGTTTTACATAAGAACGATAACAAAAACTGTTGGATAAAGTACACAGATGGCCGTTGGGGCAGTAAAGTTCTCGAGTGGCGACCGCGCACCGGAAGACGCAGTGTGGGCAGGCCTCCGACTCGGTGGACCGACGACCAGGTGAAGGTTGCGGGAAGCTGCTGGATGCGAGCCGCACAGGACCGGTCAGTGTGGAAATCCTTGGGGGAGGCCTTTGTCCAGCAGTGGACGTCTTTCGGCTGATAGATAGATAAAGTACACAAACTGTGTTAATAATTTAAAATTAGATAGACTAGACTTATTTAGATTAGATTGATTAGATTAGATTAGATTAAAAGATAGATTAGACTTATTAATAGCATTGTATCTATTCATATGTATTGTTACCAATGTAAACATTTAGCGGTTAGTCTTCCTAAAATAAATAAATAAAGAAGAAAGGTTAATCTATTTTTTGTTGTTAAAGAACAGGATCGATACGTGATCGAATCAGAAATGAGGAGATACGTAGGAGAACTAAAGTTACCGACATAGCTCTCAGAATCGCTAGACTTAAGTGGCAGTGGGCAGGGCACATAGCTCGTAGAACAGATGGCCGTTGGGGCAGTAAAGTTCTCGAATGGCGACCGCGCACCGGAAGGCGCAGTGTGGGCAGGCCCCCGACTCGGTGGACCGACGACCTGGTAAAGGTTGCAGGAAGCCGCTGGATGCGAGCCGCACAGGACCGGTCGGTGTGGAAATCCTTGGGGGAGGCCTTTGTCCAGCAGTGGACGTCTTTCGGCTGATAGATAGATAGATAGATAAAGAACAGGAAATTCAGTAGATTGATCAAATAGGGAATGTTTTAAGTACAAAGAGAGAAATAATCGAATACACAGTCTTCACCTTCTAATCGGCGTTATCCTGGCCGGTGTTAGAGAAGACTTTCGGAGGGGTCTCCCTATCGATATTTGCCAACGTAAGCCTTTCGTGCTGAGTTGAACTTTATTTCAATAGGATTTTGTTTTACTCAACTGACTGAGGTTAATAAGTCGTTTATAGTGGAGTGTATACAATTATATAATAAATATTCAGGTATTTATTATGTCTTCTATGGAAGTGTAATTAGCTTATCAGAAAAAAGTTTAAAATCTATGTAAAGAGATGCCTGTGTTCTAAAAGATATTATTATATAAAACTATGTATGTCAATAACGAACATGTACGGACATTTGTAGATGCTCCAGCTCATAGTTTAAGGAAATCCATCAATTGTAATGGATATTAAGTTTTTTTTTTAATGTGCTAATATTTCTTCTCGCTCCGATAACACTTCATGAAATATTAAGTGCACAAGTTCCGAGAGGTAGGAAGGAACTTTGTACTAGGTAAAAAATGATTATTTAGAAGAATCTGTACAGCATCTACAAAAAAAAAACATTTTAATTTGAATTTTAAGTTAACCTTTACCTATTAACTAAAATCCATGTAACACAATGTAAAAAAAAATTACTTACAAAAAATCCATCCACCTATCGACAGTGAACGAGCGAACCACGAGCACGCCTGAAAACTAAATTGAATCCAAAAATTCCGCAACCCCACAATTCATCTGTGACCACAATAGATTTCTGAACGAAGCGGCTGCGTCTGTATTTAAAAGCCGGAAGTAGGCATTGATTTTGAACGTTAAGATTCGGCCATTTCAATATTTCCTTAAAACAATCGTGTTAAAACATGAGAAAATAATGCAGTCCGTACGTTAAAATTGACGTATCAGTTAAATTACTTTTATAAGACTTAAAAACGTTCAGGTCGGAAAAATCCATGACGAAATTAATTAAAATCAGTTTAATAGTTTTGACTAATAATATTACACACTAAAACTGACATACTGTAAATATCGAGAAATACACGTATATGACTAAAATGATTTTGCTATGAGTACCACCATGTTAGCGTAGCGCCACGGAAAGCGATTCATTGGCCCCATCTTTATGTACACAAATCAATGGCAGAAGCAAATAGTTGGTGCTTGCCCACTGTAGGTTCACCAACTATTTAAGTTATTTAGGGTTCCCTCGCGTTGTAAATCTTAATCGCCGACGGGTTCCGCGCAATGACTCGTGAAGTTGACTGTCCGCACATAAATCGCGCTATCTCTGTAATGGACCTTATATTTTGTTTACATCTAAGAGAGCACATTGAACCAAAAGGGCAAATTTGAAATTACTGAGAATTTGCGGCATCAAAGGTTTTTAATACACTTTATATCATGAAGGGATATTGGAGTCTATCAGCTGCAAATCTTAAATCAATGAATCTTTATTAAGTTGTCTAATAAAAGTTTATCGAATCACGAGTCTTACAAAGACAAAGCAAATCTTTAGAGACCTATTTTATTTGGTAATTATTTACTTCTCCTTTTTATATTTTCCCTTCCTGTGCTGATGTGATGCCTACTCAATCACAACATCCACTCAGTTGACTTAGAAACTGCGAAACCAAATTACGGGAAAAGCGGTGGAATAAACTCGAAACTTTGTTGTTTTGAATTAAAACGACATGACAGGGGCAAAGATATACTTCATATTCATGGCTTTTGTAACTCGTTGGAGTAGACAGAAATTAAATTTTTGGTTACTTATTACAAGTTCTACATTCCCTGTTAGCCCTATGGTCGACTATGCCAGTCCCTTATCGGACTGCACAGTAACTATAATATAGGATGGTAAGAATCACAAAACCCGGCCCCAAATGAAATGGCACTAAAAAGATTAATGGGAAATATTACATAAATAAAGAAAAATTATTTTTAAATAAAATACTATCGAACTTCTGCCTTGTATAAAAAATGAAATGTATTTTGAAAAAGATTGTACTTTTCAATATATAAGTAACTATCATGAACGAATTTAGTATTGCAGCCTTAATTACCTAGAACTGTATAAAATGAAATTTTACTGATCAGTAAACATCATGATGATTGTTTCTCGCTCAGCATTAAATCAAGCATTAACTTTATAACAGGAATAGACAAGGAACGAAGCAACTTTTGACTCTCTGAAGTCAACCGCGTCACTCAACAAGTTGAAATGAATTTATTAAACAAACTTCCAGCTCATTACACTCGTACATGTAAGGACGTCATGTCTTCGAAACTTTCGGTGGGTGAAATTGAAATAGAGCCAGGAAATGGGGAAACTTCCTATTCGCGGTTGACAAGCAGTTTCGTTACTTATTAATGAATAATTATCTAATATTTAATTAGTACAATGTAAGGTAACATGACTTAATTTCAAATGCGTACGCCCAATTAGATGTGTGTTTTATGTTTTATGTAGGAGTTGTTAATTTGTTTTGAGTCTAGGAAGGATCTATAACCAATACAGCCTTTATTACAGTAACGGAGCCAAATAACAATTATCTCGAGAAATAATACAGTTACTAGGATATTTACTTATAGGTATATGCGAAGTTTCCTTAAAATCGCCCCATACGTTTTCAAGAAACTTTCGCGTTTTAGATGAAGTTAGAGTTACAACGTCTTACATTTAAAGAGCATGGTCTTAGTCAAGTTATGAATATATAATAAATAAAACAGAAAAAAAACTTCTGATGAACACAAAGTGTTTTAAAGGTTTATTGGTATAAAAAGGCAAAGAAAATTTTCATAGCGATAGCGTCTAGAAAGTAGTGATTATAAATATCCTCTTTGATAGTCTCATTGTCAAATCCTAATCAAAACTCTTCGGTCCTTATCTTTGCTCATTTATTCGAAAGTCAAATTATTGGAAACTCCAAAATCCTATCCACAAACAACTAGTGTAACCCCGTCACGTCCACGGGAACAAACAAACGAACCAGCAGTCCAACCTGGCGCTGTAACAAAATAAATAGAGTAAACACCGCCGCCCTCGCTGCCTGAATACGATATATATGTCACCGTAACATCGTGTTGTCCATCTTTTCAGGAAAATATGCCTATTTTCATCTTCTTTATTATCGAACAACATCGGCTACACTTTCGTATATTCGCGCAGTTTAGTAATATAGCCGGCCAAGTGCGAGACGGACTTATGTTTACCTTTTTCTTTGCTTGGGTGGACACATTTTAGTAATTTGATTCTAGGTTGTGTGAAGTTGCTTTTAAAACAGTTTGGTCTATGAAATCATGTTAAATAGAAGTAATTAATAATGTTCCGAAGTGAGAGGCTGTAATTGCATTTAGCACGTTTACTCTTCTACTACACTTCTACTACACTTCGTTAATTACTTTACTGACAAGAAAGTCACGTTTGAAAATGGTTTTTAGTTCTCTTTTAACAGCAAGAATCCCAAATAAACAGTTGCCAAAATTATAAGACTGATATTGATATTGGTACATATACGCACTTTGTTCCCAATATTATCCTATAAGATAGCCACTTACTTTTTCATGTAACACAAATCTGTACACATCGCGTGATCAGACTATATTAGCCATGAATCAATAATGCGGTAAAAGAAAAACCGGCTAAGAGCGAGTTGAAATCGGGAAAAGTAGGGTTCATTGCCACTACACAATATATTATGTAAAAAAAATCTATTATGTGTTTTTTTATTTTTTTATTAACTAGAGTTTTTTCACTTTAATTACGCCAGGTTTGAAGGTTTTATGTATTACCATTTATAAAAAGGAACAAAAAAACAAAATGTATATGATTAAAAACTCGTTCCTTATATAGGGACTCCCTTAATTTCATTTCACACTATACTACTCATTTAAGATTGCAATGATATTCTTACTCACATTCACATTTCTTAAGAGACATATATTTTGAACATTACAAACTGCTGAAGATTTAAGAGCGAAAAGACATCCACTGCAGGACAAAGGCCTCCCCCGAGGATCAGATTCAGTTATCTACGCTAGTAACTACGCTAATAGATAAACTGTAAGCGTAGGCTTAACAATAGGGCCCAAAATTTAGACACGGACCCCTAAAAACTGAAAGAACTTCGCAGGTGCTGCTGATATTGAGACATATATCAACCTCAACTCATGTTAAGCTGTTATTCAATATTTAGCACCATCCCAAAGGAAGCCGGGGCACAGACCGAGTGAAGTAATAAGGAAAGTGCTTGCGATCGTAAAATTATACGTCCTCTACAAAATTCATAGTATAATTTGTTTTGCGGGGCATTGAAATTAGTTTTCTTTGATAATTTAAGAGCAGAGAAACTTTGTAAAACTGTTGTATTTTAGTTAAGTTTAATGCAAACATTTGACTAGTTTATTACAATTTAAACTTTAGGTTTCTTTGTGTTTACTTTTAATACCTTCACAAAAATATGACAAACTAAACCTCGACGGTTTTTAATTTTAATGATTTAGATACTTTCCTATTAATAACTTAATTTTAGTTTAATTTTGAAATATCTGGTGTGTATAATACCATATTTTATGCAAAGAAATAATTTGAATTGAATTGATTAGACCTGTGCATTACGGATGAGTGGAAATTTATTATTTAAGATTTTATTTATATTTATACATTGTATACAGGGTGCTCTCAAATTATCTGCCAGGGCTCAAACTGAACAACTACAGTTAATTGAGGTAAAATACATATACGTAATACGTATATATTTTTCCTTTCATGTAAGTATCATATTTTTTGCGACTGGAATTTATGCCTACTTAGATAATAATTATAGTACTACATAATATGTTCATGTTGTGACAATCACAATACTCTATCTAACATCCTTCTGCCCAACAAACCTAACACTATTTGGGCTGGAAAGTTATGAAGGATCGCGTCTCATTTCAAAGCAGGTTGATTTATGGTGTCAATTACAGAGACTCCTGCGGCGAAGTCTTCGTCGCCTCTGAAGCCTCCTTGCCTTCTAAACGCTGCGGAGGCAGATTGTTTGATTAGCATAATGTCAAGACAATTTAAAAACAAGATATGAATAGCGAAATGTCTATACTGATATACTTTCAAATTAGGTACTATTTTTTCGTCGGATTTCTATTTTCAAAAATGTATAAATTAGAAATTAAGCTATATGTTGAATTTAAATATGACATACTATTAAACTATTACTGTTAGGCCCCTTTAATAACAGTACTTAAAAATAATAGGGATTAATTATAGAAACAAATTGTTTGCTTCAGACTGACCTTTTGCGACTCTGATAAACTGCGACCGGATACTCTGAATCTGCACTCGAAAGTTATTATTTTATAAAGGCGAAAATATTTGAAATAACGCCTTCCGGGGGATAAGACTTTGCTCAAAGATTTTCCTTTTCGATAATATATCACTTGCAGGGGAGAAAATATGTAGCGTTTGGGATAAAATGTGCCTGCACGTCATAGATTGCTTATGAAGACAAAACTGACATGTTCTCGCAAACAGAAATACTGATGTTTTAAATTTAATTTTTGTGATGAGCAGAATTGTAAGATTTGTAGCTGTTGTATATATGTATGTATTTAAAAACCTGGAACGGGACAACTATGTGTGTTTGCCCCGGATATTTATTTATTATTTAAGGATAGAAAATTTAAAACTCTGATATGCCTACCTAGGTTTTAGGATAACTAAATCAAGACTGAAAATCTTGTACCTGACCTACTATACTCTAAAAAATCTTTCAAAATGTAATATCCCCATACAGGTGAGCACCTTGCCGCAAGATTACATTAATCTCCAAGTTTAAACTAGAGAAGTCTTCGGGAGCATATTTCTGGGCTAGTAAATCAAACGGAGCGCCTTTAAGCCAGCCAGACGTTTATACCAGGCGAAACCCGAGGAACACAAGTTTTACGGCTGGTTCCTCAATAAAGAAAGTGGGATGTGGAAAATTGTGGAGAACTGTAATATCAAAAATAAATTTAAAATGAATTTGCAATAAACGTGTAAATGGCATAAAACAAAATATTTCATTGACGTTATTTGTTATCACTCTTCTACCTAAACCAAAGAGTTTGACAAAGTAATTCAATCGTTAAGACCTGCTAAACTGTACAACTGCATCTACATAATATATTATTGCATTTTTGTTGTGGTTGTTTTTTGTGTGTACAATAAAGACTAAAAAGTATATACATATCAATTTTATTTAAAGGTAATTAAAATTATTACAGCTTTACATCACCAATGTTGAGTCCAGCATATATGTAAATATATAAGTAATAATTATTTAAGCTGAAAAGAAAAGAGTGCACTATATATTTACAACGGACTATAGAAACAAAATACTCAAAATTATGGGTGTAAGATTATATCACTTAGCTGACCATTTATTTATTTGCGCACCCGAAATTTCAGATAACATACAATACACACAGACAATAAAGCGATTTAATAAAAACGTATTAAAAAGGACAGTGGTGGTACCCAGACAAATCTAGCCTCCGGGATTCTACCTCTGCTCAAAGTATTTCATATTACTTTGAGAAAAGGTGGCCGCTCTATTGCATTCCTTTGAAAATATCCATTTACAATACTAAAAGAGAAATAGCAAACCGTTTTCATTTTGTGCTCATGAAAAAGAAAATATTACGAAAGCTTTTTTCAAAGGGGTAAGTTTTTTAATCGCGCAGCTTGAACGGGCTTCACCGCAAGCCGAGGGAGGCATCAACAGCAAAAGTTTCCAACAAAATGTTGTACATAACCATTCATCTCTTGCTATTGCAGGTGTCAAGGGGCAAAGTGAAAAGTTCCCATTGTCGCGAAGACCCCTTATTGTGTCGAAGCATTTTCACACTCAGGCGAAAATTTAAATTCACGAATGCGACAAAGTGCCTCGCGCCATTCACCCCTTTGAAAAAGAATTCTATTAGTATTGAAACTTCCTAATGAAAAGGTAAAGGGCCAATAAGCAGGTCGATCAAATCGCATTATCACTCGAGTGGTTCCCCTAAGGAGGGTAGAAATAAATTAAATTACGAGCCGCAACCACTGGAAGTCTATAAAAATATCCTTTTAACCATTCGACCGCCGGTGCCAGTCACCCAATGGGAGCTAATCAAAGTACGCTTCTTTTATTTTATTTCGCACAAACGCTCGTAAACCATCTCGTGTCTTGGTCTCCGGTTTTATTGTTTTCCGCTTCAGTGTTTGCGCTAATTTGGTCAGTAATGGTTTATTCCTGTACCTATCCTGCACTGCACATTCGAGAATCGAAACACCAGACGCGTAATTACATATTAACAGACCTGTTTCGGTTACTAACTACTCGTATACGAATTGCTTGGGTATTAGTTATATACCTACAATCGTAGCAGTATAAGGATTTGATTACACGACTGCGAAAAGCACAAGAGCGAAAACGTTACTTCGAAGTACGTTATTGCGAAAGACATCAAATCTCCTACAAAATTTATGCGAAATATAGGTTTCTTGAATAAAGTTCTTCAGTTTCATAATTCGCATCCCCCAGTGCCATTTCAAAATAAAAAAATCACGGCACTTAAATTGAGAGTCATACACATAATTATTGCGTATCTTAAAGGCTCTAGATGTGAAACTGAACAACTTTTTTCTACTAGTTGGCTGAAAAGTCAATTTCTTTTGGTAATTTTTGAATATCCATAAATATTTGTAAGCTCTACGACGAAAAAAGAAAATGATGCTGTCTGACCAAAAATGTTTCGCAGTAACGTACATTCGCGGTAACGTAATTCGCTTTTATGTACATCGCAGTCGCGTAATCAGGTCCTGTATAAGGTCTTATGTACAGACTCTAACGTGCAATATTCTACTGAATTGATTTGAGAGAATGTGTTGTAGGATAGACGGTGTACTGTACTACTGGGCCGTGTTTGAAATTGGGCCCTGCGGTCGAAGGGACCGACCCACACCGCACCAGACGCCGAATAGACACAATCACGGGCCATTGTTGTTTCCACCACATTCATTACTAAATTACTAGATGGAAACATTTCAGGTGTGAGTAGGTAAGTAGGTTCTAAAAGCTCGTTGAATTTGTAGAATAATCCTTTGACACAAATGTTTTCAGTTATCTAGTGAGAACTTAACAACTAAATATAAATACTCACTCGGTAGTCTTAAATAGTTACGCCATAAATATTAACAACAGTAACAGAGATAAAAAATATTCATAAAAATAATCATTAAATATTATCACCATTTTACAAAATTTCTGAAATCGTGAGACTTAATAATTGACAACGCTGACTGACACGTTAAAAACATCCGACTTCAGTCGTAACAACTACAATTTTGTTGTTTTTTTTTATAATTTTGTTCATTTTTTTTTTTCAAAAAGCGCTCAATTAATTTCCATAAAATTTATATGGGATAACTTCTGAAGCATGACCTACCAAACAAAAAAAAATGATCAAAATCAATTCATATCTGGCGGAGTAATCTCGTATTGTTAACAACCCATTACATCCCCACTGCAGGGGCACGGGTCTCTTCCCATAACTCGGGAAGGTTAGGCCATACTCCACACACATGGGGGCCAAGTCCGGATTGGTGGAGTTTGTGAGGCTAGTGGCCAACCCCAGTGTCAGAAGTTTGCCATTTAGCGATAGCAGCCGGCACCAACGGCTTAACGTGCCTTGCGAAGCACGGAAACGGTCGAAATAAATGCCATTAACAGTCAAACCCATCCTCATTCCATATCTCATCTCAAACTCATCCATAAATTCCATAACCTGTATAGGTTATGACCGTGTCTGTAGTCAGTTAACCTGCGTGATCGACGCGACCACGCAAGCCGCACTGAGCCCAGACCGCTACAAATTAATCAACTGAACAATTAGTAAAAGAAGCCCATTTCTTTTTGATTTCCATTTTGTTTATTGTAGCTACTTGTTAAAACTTAAAACAGATGATTATAATATATTTTTTCTACTTTATCATAACCTACGTAAGTCCATTAATTAAAAGTACGTGCAATTTCTTAATAGGCACAGCCATGCATCATAGAGGATCTTCCATATCTCTGTTCACGGAACATTAGGCGGAGGCTGCTGTCTAATTAAATCCCTGGGGGACGCCTCGGGGCGGGAGGATGTCGGCATTTTTATAAAATTTAAGGCCCTTCGTACACGAACTCCATTTTTTATTATAGGTAGATACCTAAACCTTAGAAACTCGATTTAAAAAAGGATTTTCTTAAGAATTTTAATATCACTATAATTTTGTGACAACAATATTTTTAGAACAATAAGAAGCTACTATTGTATTAAAGCAACCGCATAGGCTATTGCAATCTATCTTGTGACAGTACGGTTAAGTTGTACCACACGACTAAAAGAAGAAGAAAAAGAAGATTAAAATTTGCCTGAGCGGGCTAGAAGAAATTTTAGAAGAAAGAAAGAAATAAATTCAAGTTTAAATTCAAAGTTGTACCTATGAGAGACTAGTTTATGTAAGGTCTCAAAAGTACTGAAATAGATATTAAGATGAGTAGTGCTAAAGCTGCATAAAATGTACTCGGTAGCCACTCGTATATGCTTGGAAACGATACAGATAAAAACCTATAAAATTTTATTTTAGCAAGTATAGTATACTTTGTACTTTAGTGAAGCACACTCGCTCGCATAACCTTAGGCACAGTGCACACGAAGTCCAAAATGTCATGTCGTCAAGTTCGTCACGTTATTCAGATTATACAACTCGGAGTAAGTTGAGTTTACAATTTCGATTGGTAAATACGATGATTAATAAACTTGTCTGCAAAATATAAATAGTTTTGATTTTCTTTTGGAATATTCTAAATTTTAGTTTAAAATACATGTGCCTCGTTATAAATAATTAAATAATCATTCTGTAATGAAACCATATATTTTTATTTATTTATTAATACTTTAGACTACAGGATTCCATAATAGAAATATTGTTTAGTAATATATTAAACTTTTCTATAGAACCAACGATTGAGAGCCCTGTAGGTACACTAGCTTATAACTAACTGGCACAATTGCTCGTGTAAATTGGCCCTAAGACAATAATAATAATAAAGAAGAAAAGAATCCAACTGTTGGGAGAGCGCAGATGCGCGCCGATGCCTTTTGAATAATTACTGCGACGCAGCCTTAGGCACGCGCCTAGGGGACATCATTCACAAAAAGTTGGTAATACATTTTTATTAACACAGCAGTGTGATGAAAAAAGTTGGAGGCTGAAACTGGGTACCAATTTTTCTGCTTATTATGTAAATAATCTCCTAAACTTGACTTCGTAGATAGTAGTAGTACTGTAGTTTTAACGCGACTGCTCCAGAAGAAGGGTAATGTTTATCAAATGTCATGCTATGAGTAAATAACTAAAGGTTCCTTCTTAATTAAGAAAACTTTTTAAATTGAGGCTTTAACTCATGCAACTGAATAGGTAATACACATTTCTGAAGAAACTAAAACTCAATTCGCAAAAAAAGAGTTTTTCAAATTACTAAATAAGTAGTTGATCGGTGAACTTAGTTTGGTAAATCCAAAAATAGTTTTTATTTTGCATTTTGAGAATAGGTTCTTTTATATTATAACAAATAATATTTTAGTAATTAATAATAGTATTTTATAACGACCTTATAATTAACTATTTAGATAGTTAAATGCTTGTATCTCATCTGTTGGATACAAGGTTTCAGTTTAACAGCTCCTAGATGTTAAGTATTGAGCTTTCGTCAAACAAGAGAAATTTAATTGTAGGAGTATTATATTTCTAATGAGTAGGTATCATCAAGATTGTTTTGAAGCATTCAATGAACATACAAAAAGCGAATAATTTTGACCTCCCATATTCTATTATAGTCATCTAAAATTGGTTAAAAAAATATTTCTCATACAAAATTAAAAACAGCTAATTAATTGAAACTGTTTAGCTTCCAATATACCATTGCGGCAATTTTTATCTAAAAAGCAAAGAGCTGATCTCGTGATCTCCATTTCAACCAGACTAAGAAGCAATCTCATAATCGAAAATCCTAAAATGCCTTCAAGCCCTAACTATCCACGACCCCATCAAAACTAAACCTAAGTATCTACGATAAAGGGCTGTATTGAGTATTGGACAAAGTTTCTCGTACAAACTCGAAATAAGTTACAGGCCCATGTTAAACAGGAATATGCACTTAGGCCGGTCACAGTTGAAGCGTAGGCCTTAGGGGCCCAGACGACGTAAAAGTCGGGATTAGAAATGCACGCAAAATGTCTTACACACAAAATATGTAGAACTATTGTGACACTATTGTTGTTTATTTTTTTCCATTTTATTTGATGAGCCAGTATAAAAATGTTTAATTTGAAACCTATGCTAAATAAATTTACATAATCGAAGCAAGCTTGGTTCCAGATTTTTTAAGTAAATTATAAACTAATAAATAAAACGGTAATATTTCAATTTTTTCTAAATAAATTAAAGACTTATGTGTACAACAAGTAAATAAAAATAATGTTGATGTTGTTAACAACCCATTACGTCCCCACTGCAGGGGCACATATTGATATATATTTTTCATTTTAGTCAACATCGGTCATTTTAGGCCGTCATGTCATTTTGCAACTCAGACAAAATGCACCTGAAGTGCCGTAGGGACCGGCTGGGCCTCCTAGAACTAATCCAATGCCGAAACTTACTTATACCCGTGCAACTTGCGAATCTAATATGGAGTTGGAGGCAGTTTTGCGGTTTCAGTGACTGCCTGCTATATGTCAGACTCTGATGTTTTCAGAAAATAGGCTGTTTGTTATGTAGCGAGAATTAATAAATAAATAATTTAGTGCAAGTTGCACAAATAGTGGCAAATGTGCATCTGAAAAGTTGGAAAAAAAGAAAAGTCGTATGAGATCAAAGCATTTTCTCATTGAAAATACGGTATGTTTTTGTTAATTAGTGTAAAATAAAATACATATCTAATATTATCATGTATGTGAAACCTTTAAATTATCGCTCACTCATTATAAATAACCTATCTACCTATTGAGTTTCTAAACTGCCACAGTTTATTGTGCCATAAACTCGACACTACAGTGTCTCTGAGACAACCTCTATAGCGTAGACCCCCCCAAAACCCCACCAATATACAGAGTGGTGCATTCACTGGATATTTTATGCTAATACACCATCTACGGGGTGGTCTGAAATAATAATATCTGCTCCGGGAAGTTAGGCGCCACTCACCTTTACGGTGCATTTACGTTCCACGCTACACCGTAGAATCATAAAATAGACACAAAAGGTCCGCTCAATACAAACCACTAAAATCGTAAGCATATACGCTTATAGAAATATACGGTCGTTCGAGGCAAGATCACGCGGCAAAGTATCACAACACTATCGTGACCTTGCCTACAATGACCGTATACGTCTATAAGCATGTGTGCTTAGGATTTTAGTGAGCGTATTGAGCGGACCTTCTGTATCTGTGTATTTTGTGGTAGAATCTACGGTTGTACGGCCGAGATGAGTTTTAAATTCGCTCTTGTAAACACAGCCTTAATGGAGATTTTAGAAGGTAAATTGCTTGGGTTCGTTCGGTAAGTGAGGGTATTCGTGTACCAATTGTGTACCCACTTATTTTGTGATGAAGTAGAGTTATTGAAAATTTATGAAGTCCAAGTTATGTAGGTGTGTCTTGAAGAAAACAAATTTACAGTTAAAAATTGATAACTATTGTAGGAAATAAAAATATACTAGTGTAGTATATGTTATAGGGGGAATTGTTAAGATGTGAATAGAACCTAACCATTTGCAGTTTATTAGAGACTAAAAATTCACCTATATTTTTTTGAGTAATTTTGTTATTATATAATAGTATAGTCTGAACACTAGAAATGCATTTTAATACAATTAGTATGTAAAAAATAATTTTCAGTATTTCAACATGAATATTTTTGTTACATAAAATCTTACGTGTTCATGTCAGTATACAGTGATTAGTGAAAATGAACTGTAATGTCTAGAAAGACTAGTTCTAGGTCCAAAATCCCATAAATCCACGAAAGTGCTAAAAGGTTGCTAGGAACACTGGTCCTTTTAGCCTCGTAAAGGGTCATTAATCGTGTTTAGACCGTAATGCGTGGACCGTGTCTGTCAGTGACCGCGGGGGTGTTGGAGAAATAGAAATTAATCTGTCCGACTCGAGTTGGCAATCAAATTAGAGTCGCCTCGGGGTAGATGGACGTGGGGAAGGGATAGTTTTTTTGCAAAGTTACTAACAAGTGATAAAATTAAAAATTTTACCATAGCTAAAACATAAAAAAAGGATATATATATGTATTAATCTCTTCTATAAGAACCACCGCGATGGACGTACTTTTAAATGGTTCTTAACTATAGAAATCAATACAGTAGTTTTCACTTAAATGATGAGAGTGGTATTTTTTAATTTTATTTGTTATTCATTTCTTGAAACGTTACGTTATATTGGGCAGTAAACAATAGAAGTTGAAGATATACAATTTAGTGTCTTCATAAATGTACGATTGACTGGTTGTAAAGTATTATACTGAAGCAATATTTTAGAAATAATATGAAATTCAATATTATTATTATTAAACATTTCTATTATCTACAGCTTAGGCACTATAAAAGCCTACGCCTTAGTCAAAAAGCCCGCCCCGAAGCGCCCCTGCTGCAAATGTGCCCATAACGCTGGCAGCGTTACCTCGCTGTATCGCCAGCGAGATGCGCTGCACCAGGTACGATCCGGAGCGGGGGTCTCCACTATTGTTGAATAGGCGCCGACCCAGTTCCCCAACAAACTTCCTAGCCTTTCTTGATTTCAAATACCAAAAATACTAGTATAATACAAATTATACATCCTTACATATTTCCCGAATTTCTAAAAATGAAAGAAAGTAGTGGTGGAACCAGAATTGTCTGTCCGTTCACACAAACAGGAAGTAGATGAATGTTATTGTTATAGTTATTGGGCCGTTGTCTTTGCGGTTAGTAATAGCTGGCAACACTTTACTTAAGCGAAATGATGTTAACAGCCCCGTATTTTCTGGGAAGAAAAATAAAGAAATGACTTTTTATAGTCTAAGGAAAAATACGAGTTAATTGTCCTACGAATTAAATTACTCCCACTTACAAGGATCAGCGAGAAAAACCAAAAGTTAATATTTTTTTGTGGTTTAACAAAGAATTAGTATTTTACGAGGTTTTCTTGGGTTCATGTAGTTTGACTTATTTACGAGTACTTAGGCTTAAGAGGATAATTATAAAGTAACCTTTATAAAAGGTAAACCGTAATTCACGGCTTCCCTTACAAATGTCAACTCTCGATAAAATAAAAAATAAGAGGGAGCTTGTCTTAATCTTACTTTTTCAAAAAGGAGATGACCGACCTTTTTATAATGAAAAATACGATTTAACAAATTTTCAAGTAACTACACATTTACAGTTTTAATACGGATTCAGAAACTATCATGAATATACTTACCTTATCCATAAGAAGCGGATTATCGAAAGCTTTCGTGGAAATACAGGAAGAAAGGGATAAGATATGAGTAGATATATACTAAATTCTTAAGACAAAAAGCTCCCCACATTGCGAACGAACAGCTGTTGGTGAATAATTACACGGAGATCATGCTTTATGTAAGTACATATGCCATGCGCTGCCGTTTTCCAGGCAGATGATTTAGACGGGAAAAAGGGAAATATTTTTTCGGAGAGATACGACGACGGCGAATACTTATCGCGCTGATGTGAAGACTCCTTGAATAAATCGTTTTAAGGGATGCGTTATTTAAAAGTTTTAGAAACGTACAAGCTGAAACAACTTTGTTGAATATGAATAAATAAGTACGCTCGTTCTATAAAAAGAAGATAAAGAATGATAGTACTAAAAATATTGAGTTTATTTACACCTTGTTTCAAACACATTTTTAGTCGTTTGATTAAAAACTGTTTCGTACATCTACAGTTATTCAGGTTTGAGTTGACCAAATAACATGCATAAAATGTGTCACTAGGTGCAGCAGAAGAAGGATGTTTATTATATTATGTATTTTATGAAAAATCAAAGCTTAAGGTTAACAATTATTTATAAATTATAAAGCAAAAATTCGCAAAAAAAATGTCTCAATCGGTAAAATTGCAAAAATCTCAAAAATATTACATTCATTTATCTAATTCGACCTTTTCCTTGCGTGCTTCAGACCATTGGTACTTTAAGCCGTTAGTTGCTTTATTCCCATCTTTACATGACAGTCGTTAAAACATATCAACGGCTTGAAAATCCTAACTCTGGGTAACACTAACTATTTTCACAACCTCCACCATTGCGAACTTGGCTTCGGGTTTGGAGTATGGCCTTATTTTCCCAACATATAGGAGGAGACCCGTACCGGGACGACAACACATATAACGGGTTGTTAACGATAATACCTAAATCTGCCATTTGCAACACATTTTTGGCATTGCACTTGATGACGTCATTACGTAGGGAGCCCCGGCACGTTGACCACTGGAGGCCTCGTTCGATTTAATTTAGCGCCGGCGGTTAATTTGGAAATAATTATTGCCTACTGCGCTCTGTTAGAGGGGGAATGAGCAAAAAATCAAAGAGAGATTAATCCATACGACGCTATGAGGGTTGCTATTTGTACAAGTTCGCTTCGCTTATGATAGGTAGCAATGTATAAGTAGTAAATTTTTAAGCCTCACAGTAAGCGATAAAGGGCTTTGAATATTTTGTCCTACCTACTGTCCGCCAGTACAAATATTTTTTGCAAAATAGTGACCTTATTTTTTAAAATCGATAGCTGACAGCAATACAAAAAAAATATTAGAAAGGTTACGAGATATTATGTATAAGTTAATATGCCCACTGACAGCTCCACCAGCTCCAACTTTGATAGCATATATCTCAGAAACGTGACATTTTAGGAAGTTTCTGTCTATAACAGTTTTTGTCTGTATTACTATCGGCTGCTGGCCACTATTTTGCAAAAAAAAAGGCGGACAGTAAGAACCAGTCTTCATACTAAAATATTCCAAGCCCTTTCGATTGACTGATAGATAACTTCAAAGAGTCAATTGGTTTGATGTGATAAGACAAAAAATGGCAGAATTTGCCTCGGAGACCGTGATCTTCGTGGGTCGCTTAAAAATACAATAAATGCATAAAATAGATAGATAGATAATCAGTTTATTATATTGAACGCGTTACAAAAATAAAAGAAGACATAAAAAGTAAACACAGGAGACAAAAACAAAAAGTAACTTAAAAATATAATAATAATTTAAAAGTACAACAAAGGACAATACAACAGGGCCATAGCTCAGTGTAATTTTGCCTTCAAAAGGCAAAACACAAAAAAATAAAATAAAAAATATTGATATTATTATATATTTCTGCAAAAATACGTAAAATAGTTTCTATTTTCTTCTTTAGCATTCATAAAACTCACGCTGTCAGAGAATCCCCTGAATCTCCATAAAATAATAAAAGGCACGATTTTGTACACAAACGCAAACGGGAGAGCGGTTACTATTTATTTTCCTCTGAGCCTATGTTCAAACAGTGATAGTGAAATCCTAGGGTATCGCAATATCACTCTGAACTCACCTGGAAGTAGGATATACTGGTCACGATTTATTTTGGTCCCATTGTCATAAGATAACGTTGATATCATCCCTTACCCTAATTCGAAATAATGCAGTGGGAGCAACTCAGTCCACGTACGTAGTCGGTCCCATAATGAATTGGCCTGATATAGTTCTACGCGACATATCGATACATGTTATGTTGCATTGAATAGTACGGTTCTCAGACACTTTATAAACGAACACGCATGGACTTGACGAGCGTAGTTCAGTTTAGCAGTTTGTTTAAACAAGTGTCGCGTATTTTTTCAAAATGTCGAAAACCGAGTATCGAAGCGTCATAAAGTTTCTATTTAAAGAAGGCTTATCCCCCGCCCAAATTAAGGAACGATTACATGGTGTGTATAAGGAGTGTTCTCCCTCTTATAGCACAGTAAAAAATTGGGTGAAAGAGTTTCGCCTCGGGCGAGAAACCGTCGAAGATATCGGCCATGACGGTCGACCGGTAGAAGTGCTCACTCCCGATACTATTGCTCAAATCGAAGAAGAGGTTTTGAGTGACCGCCGTTTGAAGATTAGAGAAATTGCAGCTAGACTTGGGCTCTCTAAAAGTACCATCCATCGTGCAATCGATGAACATCTTCATATGAAAAAAGTCAGTGCATGATGGGTCCCGAAACTTCTGGCAGCTGTGCAGAGACGGGAGCGAGTTCGCTGTGCTGCCGAGTTTTTAGATCTTTGTGGAGAAAACCCAAAGAACGTGATCGAGAGACTAGTGACTGGTGATGAAACTATGGTGTTATATTATGATCCAGAAAGCAAGCGCGAGTCAATGGAATGGCGTTATAAGGGTGAAAAGCCGCCTAGAAAGGCAAAGGTGCAACAATCTACCAAAAAAATCATGTGCACAATCTTTTGGGATTTTCAAGGTATTTTGATGGTTGATTTTAAAGAGCGCAATACAGTCGTAAACGGCGAATATTTTGCTTCATTAATATATAAAGTGCGAGATATTATAAAGGAGAAGCGCAGAGGCAAACTGAGTAAAGGCGTCCTGTTGCTTCACGACAACGCCCCCGTGCACACCGCCGGTGTTTCGAAGGATGCAGTGCGTCAATGCGGGTTCACGGAGCTGAACCATCCACCTTATAGTCCAGACATGGTTCCGTCCGACTATTACTTATTCCCAAATTCAAAGCGGGACTTAAGGGGAAGAAAATTTTCAAGCGATGAAGAGTTGCAGGTGCAGGCGGCCGTCTTCAGTCATTTTGAAGACAAAGATTGCTATTATTTTTATAAAGGATTATATATGTTATTTCACCGATGTCAGAAATGTGTCAGTATTGATGGAGACTATATTGAAAAATAAAAATGATTGCATTTAATTTTCTTTTTTATTTCATAGTTAGGCCAATTCATTATGGGACCGACTACGTAAAAGTCGGATGCTAATTGCCCATACAACCTACTGCTTTAATTTTGCAATAAAAAAATTACGACCTAGGTATTTTACGCACTTATGGATTGATATTTTAAAATCTTTACTTAGTGCAGTAGCATACTATCTGATAAACGTATGTTCCAGTTTTTTCTATCTTCGATGTTTATGTAGAACTTCCTATCTTCATTCATTTAGACATTAAGGCTGTGCGTTTGTCTGTCTTTCAATCAGTAAGTCAATACACACCACACAAAACAATTAGCCTCCGCTGGGCAAGTCGAGTAAAACATATATTGGATGTCGTTTCTGTAGTCAGTACCTGGGAGATTGACTCCACATGTCATCATTGTATTGTTTGTCGCCAGTTGCCATCACTCAAAAGTATAAAAGGCAGGTATACGTACGTGCATTACACACAGGGAGGGGACAGTTGCTTTTCAATCATATCGATGAATCAATTGAATTGGTCCGCAGGTGAATACTAGATGGCGCTAGTGCCTGATAAAAGGTATAGCAATAATTCTACTTATGAAACTGGACAATACTCTTATTACTACTTTCTCGCGACATCTGACAGATTTATTATTAATGATCTGAGGTGTCACAATCGCGACAAGTTTTGCTAAAATTTACTTTTTCTTGAGTTACATGTTTTTTTTGCAGCAAAAAGCCTTAAAATACTTTACTAAGATACATATTAAACATCACTACTAGGATACAAAGCCTGTGGCTGCAAAAGGGGAAAAGCGAAGCCCATATTTATAGTTGCATAGCAAGGTGCACCAGCCACGCAACGCAGGCTTTGAAGGGTACATCGGAAAGCTCGACAACAATGTCGCCACCACATAAACAAAGGAGGGTATGCATATGTCTGTACACTTATATAGGTATGTAAGTATGCTGTACGCATCAGGGCAAATGAAACTTTGCTACAGTATATACATTAGTACTGTGGTACAGTATGGCTACTCTTTGCCCCCCTCTAAACGCGACTTAACTTCCTTCGGGTGCTTCGAGTAAGATCTGGTGCCAGTTACCTAGCGAACGCCACGCAACGCACACTTTTACACGTGTACAAACATCAGATCTCTATGCTGTGTTAGTAGGCCATTATAACGCGACAGTTTGTTGGAGTGTCCAGAGCGTGATTATAGGGAAAGGTCTCTTTAATGGCCCTGCTGAAAACCAGTACCACAGACTGCAGAATAGCTGAGTCGGGGGATCAATTTTTGGCACATACACAATACATATAAATATGTTATGTTTTTCCTTTTGTTTAAATTAGTATTTTTTTTGGTTTATCGGTATTTTTATTTTACTTTTATACAAAAATGTTATTTATGATGCCAAAAATAAATATTTTCTATGACAGCATATTTGAACAAATGGATATGTAATACGTATTGTGAAACGTCTAAACAGATTTTTAAGAAACATATCCGTCTCTTTACACTCTGTATCAAAGTTTAAAAAATGCTTATTCTATTTGAAGAAGATTATTTTTTAGCAGGAAGATTTAAGCTCTTCAAGAACATACTTTTTAAGATGTTGTTTTTAAAAATAACCTTTTTTTAGCAAGAAGATTGGTTATCGATTTAAGCTCTTCAAGAAAATACTTTTTAAGATGTTTTTTCTGAATCATAGAAATCATTGAATCATTTCTGTTTTATGTTTTTGTACAATAAAGAGATTATCAAAACAAACAAACAATACGTTAAAAATAAATCAAATCAATCTATTCTATTTTCATGTTTTTCTTTTTTCCGAACCGAATTTAACAAGCCAGTGTTTCATTTACTTTCTTTAAAGTACTTTAACTATGGTACTCTGTTTTTTTGCAGGCATCCCCTATATCACGATTTAGGGATCCAGTCTGCCAAAACCACGGGGAAGCCTGTTCCTAATAGTCCATTCAACTCTCCCAGACAATTTCACACTAAAAGCTTCATTGTTGGAGACAATTTATGATAATTAAACAGTTGACTTTCATGAAAGACGAGAATTAATTTCAGTACCTACATAAATTTTTGTTGTTCAATTTGGAAAAAAAACTCTTTTAAGACACATAAAAAACAACATTATTTCATATTGGCTTGGCCTTACATGGAGCATTCACGAAAAATATGTTTTACTTTAATTTTTATTGAGTCTAAATTTACTTAGATTATCTCATATTACCTACAAACATACCTATCTAATTATAGTTATTATTCTTTAGAGAATATAAGTAGAATAAGGACTATCATCTGATTTACCAGGATTTACCAAACCCGAATTTAAAAATGAGGATAAGAAAGAAATACGATATAAACTAGAAAGTAAATTAAAATTGTGTAGGTTAACCATTGACTGAGGAACTAATATATTTATTCATTTATTTGGCTATTGGTTGCCCAGCACAATTCTAATTTTTTTAGATCCAGTTAGTATTATAACAAGAAAGGTGTTACTTAGGTTTGTAAGGAAATGTTGAAGTAACGAAGGAATAAAGGAGGGTTTAAACTTTAAACTCATATAACTCAACTTACCACAACTTCTTCAAATACGAGTAACTTCTATATCTAATTTACTTTGAACCTAAAGTTTTTTACTCGAACTGATTTGATAAAAATTAAGTTTAAGATCACGTCGCTTAATCATCTACCTAGTTTAATTTATCATTTCCCAAGTCTCATACTCAAGGGCCGAGGGACCGTTTATGGGGTCTTTAGGGAAATTCGCGGTAAAGTTCCGCTTTAAATATTTTAATAAACCGGTATTAAACTCGTAAAAAACACTTTGCCATCTCATTTTTTTCCTCCCTTCGAAAGATTTAATCGCAAATTTTGAATCTGCAGGCTGTGGTTGAGTTGGCTGTTTTACAGATGTACAAAAAAGTAGCTTTACTTAATATAGGCTTCTGCTCACAAAACTGAACAACTTTTGTTATAAGACATTGGTTGTTGGAATCGAAAAAAATATTTGGATTTTCCATGCAAAATCTTAAGAGTAATTTATAAAAAGAACTTTTTGTTTAATTCCATGAAACTCCTAAAGCAAAACTTGCTTAAAATTATATAAATAATCCAAATAACGGGTCCTATGTCTATTTGATATCATACTGTATAGAAGGCTAGCAGATCATGTAGTATTAAAATATCAACTTTTCAGCGATTTCAGCAAACATGTAAAAAAAGAGGTGCAGCAGCATGAGCGAGTACCTCGAAGACGGCCGTAAAATGTCGCCTAGGACCTCTGATATTGCCATCTAGTAAAAACAACTACTATCTAGTGGCACCAAGCTAACAAAAGTTCGAGATAAATGCTGCTAACAATCAAACTCATCCAGGTTATGGCCATGGTTGTACTCAATTAACCTGCGTGATCGACGCGACCACGCATGCCGCACTAAGCCACAACCACTATAAGTATAGAACAGTCACAATTTATATTGTGTAGGGCTCTACACTGTTCAGGGGTGTCGTTTCATTATTCATAACGCTTTGTTCAAACTTCAAGCTTCTGTTTTGGGCATGTTTTGACGGCTCTCGTTCATATTTTAGGGTAAATTTAGTGCTAGTCTGTTAGTGACCACTTAAATTTACGATCTCAAAGCCTTTAAATTTACGTTACTTGTTTAGGGGATTACATAAACGAAGTTAATCTATCTTAAGGTCTTAAGAGTTGTTACAAGTTGGTCAACTTGTGAATTTAACAAAAATGTAACATAACTACTGGTGGCATGATAACATTGTTTGTACAACAAGAACTGATTGAAAGTTGTTTTAGATCAAGAATGTGGTATTTAGTATTATGAAACAATTATTTTGGCCTTCGATATGGCGGAAATAATGAAAGATCTTTTGTCTAAAACAATGTAAACGTTAAAAAGAAAAATAACGATAAGAAGAAAAAGAATAAAGCATACCAAACAAAAACCCCTTTATGTTAGAAATCATCGGACAGCACACGATTTTGCAAAACATCTTTTCTTTCCAAAAATAGAAGGGGTTCTGAAATCGTCATTCGGCATAAATTTCAAATACAGCAATGTTCACGCCACCACAAAGTATAGCGCTGGGGATTCAAAGATTTGGTTATCCACGAACGATGCGTTATACGTTTATGATAATCTGACTGCGCCGCATAATGCGATGTGTTCAGAGACAATTTGCGTAGATTTTTATAGAGGGACAGGAAATCTACGCGTCAGGTACTTTGAAGGGTAAGGTAAGGGTACTTTGAGAAGAACAAAAGGTTGTATCTATACTTGTAGAGCATTACCGAGATTGCTAATTACTACTGTCTGCTGCTATTGGACGCCCTAAACCATTACAGAGAGAAACTGGAATACGTATTTTTAAAGGATCTAAAGGAGCATTAAGAAAAGTTTTTCAGAGATCGCTAAGTGGGTAAAATGGAGTGTTAAAGTTTGTACAGAAAACTAAATTTTCGACGAGTTCGTGGGGCCGCTTATATCCAATGTCTACGTGGATGAAGTCACGGGGTATACTAGTTTATGAGTTATGACATACCTATTCTGATGAGAATTTAACAAACTTAAACTACTGCTAGCTCAAACTTAAACTACTGCTAGCTAGGCTAGATGGCAGGCTAAGTGCTACTATTTTGTTGAAAGTTCCTTAATCTTTCTTACGTCACGAGTCATGACCCATAAATTTAATCATGACGATTTAACGCTTCTAGTGAGAGTGAAATTTTCAGATAATAAATAAAAAAATAAAAATATTGAGGCGGTAACAGTGTATTTGTAAATACACTGTTACCACTTACCGCCTCAAACTATAACATGTAACACTGTATATTTCATTATAAAATGGTGCCGAACACAGCCGGTAGATCAGCATAACCACTTTTAAATCCACGTGACAACAAAAACATGACTCTCCCCCTGGTGGTCGTGTAAAAAGTGTTATCATTGCTTTAGGGTCGTCCGCAGATGGAACCAGTTTGTAATTGAATTTCAGTACGTAACAATGCCTCTGTCTGCCCTGAACTTGAATGGAACACGTAACGTATTAAGTCTCAATATTTTTGTATATAATATGGACATCATTAGTTCATAAAGTCGCATATATCAAGTCGTTTTTGTTACAAGCAGTAATAATGAAACGAATATACATTATACATACAGATATACATAAATCAGAAAAACATTGGCCACCGCCGTTAGAAGTACATTTTGTGCATCTTACACATGAAAGATGAGAAAATCCTGGGACTGAGATTATCCTATTCAGAACTTACAATGAAAATTTAAATAGTTTTAGTATACTCACTCGTAAACACGATTTGTAAAAATGTATAAATAAGTAACTTTTACAGAAGGTTTCGATATCAAAGGACGGTAAGACATCGAACTTGAGAGCGAGTAATTCGATTTCTTAGCCACCGTTTCAGAACCGTTGTGCTGGTAATAAGATTGCTGCTCACTTCTCAATAGCGTCTTTTGATATCATAAAGAGAGCACTTTATTACTTGATCTTTGGGAAATAAAATTCAATCTTATTTTTATTATATAACCTAACCATGATATATTATGGTTATACAATAAAATGAAGTAAGGTCTCGTACGAATAGGGTTTTTCACCATTTTTTGAAAAGTATCTCAAATTGATCATTAGGTGGGAAAAAGTCAAAAATACTTTTTAAAATTTTTTTGAAACCTATAATTACCCCAAAAATACATTTTAAATTACCATTCCCAATTAGCGCGCGAAAACGACAGCCGCCATGATGCTTAGGTCGTGACGTCATTTCAGGGGTAAACAAAACAGCTCTGTACTAAAATTTTGACACATATCGCGAACAAAATGTCATTGTTTACCACTATTGTGACGTCACCTGACAACCAGCATGGCGGCTGTCGTTTCAGAAATTTGAATAACAGATGAAAAACTTGATTTTTGTAAATCCAAAATAAAATGTTTTTTCTCATTTTATTGTATAGAAATCATATTAAATCGATTACGTATTACAAATACCACAGTAAATAAGTAGTTTTAGATTTTTTCTTGTATAGAGTAAAATACCCTATTGTTGGTAGTTTTCTGGTTTGAGATAGTTTACTTCCTATATTTGCCATAGACGATATTTCACAAACCAGAAACTTACCTGGATATATTTTTGTCGTCGCATATCTCACTCAGCATCTCATCTAGGTCCACCGATAGAGTATTCAGTAACTGAAAATGAGAAAAAAGTAAAATTAAAATTTTAAAAACCCCCCGACACAAAAAATAAACTCTAAAAACTAACAAATAATATTTTAAACCTATTATAATTATTATCGTCACATATATTATGTAAGTTCAAATATTTTTATTTTCCAAGCGTCGTCGCGTCGGGGGACCGCTAAAGTTTATAAAGTATTTTTTCAACAACAGCTAATTAATTATTAAGAATTACATTTAGGTACGAGCGATCTTTAATTTCATGCATAGTCTACGCACTACGTAATGCCGCGCGCGGCGAGCTCGGTGTGCGGTATGCGGCGCGGGGGAGGCGTCACCAAGTGCGGCGACCCGAACGGGCATACACGTGAGGGCAGACGTCGTTGACGGTTGTGTCGATTTTGCGAATTTTTCGGAGTAAATTCTTTTGTTGCAATCTGCGACTACACCTGTTTTTCTCACTTAGCGGTCCCCCGACGCGACGACGCTTGGAAAATAAAAATATTTGAACTTACATAATATATGTGACGATAATAATTATAATAGGTTTAAAATATTATTTGTTAGTTTTTAGAGTTTATTTTTTGTGTCGGGGGGTTTTTAAAATTTTAATTTTACTTTTATTTTGTCCTTTTTAAAGTAGGTATAAATATTAGGAAGGTATTTATAATGATTAGGTAGTTGAGTTAGTAACGATAGGACATATGGAAGGTAGTCAGATCCCCTCACCAACTATTAAAGAGCTGATGATCTTCAAACGGCTGATCAGGTCATGGTTACCTTACCATATACTTTCAATATAATTGAAGTAACATGGTACCAAATTTCGAATCGATAGGACATATGGAAGGTAGTCAGATCCCCTCATCAACTATTAAAGAGCTGATGATCTTCAAACGGCTGATCAGGTCATTGTTACCTTACCATATACTTTCAATATCATTGAAGTAACACGGTACCAAATTTCGAATCGATAGGACATATGGAAGGTAGTCAGATCCCATCATCAACTATTAAAGAACTGATGATCTTCAAACGGCTGACCAGCTCACACTTGCCTTACCATGTTCTTTAAATATCGTTGAAGTAACACGGTACCAAATTTCGAATCGATCGGACATAAGGAAATTAGTCAGATCCCCTCATCAACTAGAAAAGAGCTGATGATCTTCAAACGGCTGAACAGATTTTCATGAAACATGGCTAAGAACACTCGGGATAAAATTATCTATGACACAAAAAAAACAAAACTAAAATCGGTTCATCCGTTTGGGAGCTACGATACCACAGACAGATACACAGATACACAGATACACAGATACACAGATACACAGATACACAGACACGTTAAACTTATAACACCCCTCTTTTTGCGTCGGGGGTTAAAAAATATACCTGAGTTGATATTTTTTTATATTATGATTTGGGAATAGTTTAAAAGACTGATGGTCTAGTCTTATGAAGAGCATTTATCTAGGAATAGTGAACTGATTCGACAGTCATGTGTAGTGTTCATTTATCAAATCACATAAGAACGCTGTAGACTAAATGCTACGAATAATCATGCGTCAACTGCTATTTCAGTTGCTAATTTGTCACTTATCAAAGATTAGCATACCAATTATCTCCCGTCAATTAGTAAGATATGACGTCACACAAAATTTATGTTGATTACGATTTAAATTAAACCATTGTTACACCATCCTACTAAATGCAATCCAAAACGCAAGTAGTTTTCTGTATGAGCGGATACTCCTAAATATACATAAATGTCAGTATTATCAACTTTTTATACTGACTCCGGCGTAGCGATTCCTGACTACTATTTTCTATGCTACTATGCCGAGGGTTGGAGGTTCTACTTATCTCCACCAGAATATCAATCAATCAATCAAATATTCTTTATTGCACAGAGACATAATACATGATAGTATAATATTTAAAAGAATGTAGCTGTACAATTTTGGCGGCCTTATTGCTTAGAGCAATTTCTTCCAGGCAACCTGAGCGAGAATAGAGAATATTTCAGTGATTAGCTTTGGTTGCTCTGTCTGGGTATTTAATATCCATAATATGTGTGTATTTCAACATAAATAGGTATTTATATAAATGTCATAATATGGGAAGCAGTAATGGGCATCCTAGTTTTGGTCCAGATAACCGCACATAAAATGAATCGAATATTTATTGTATTTTAGAATTTCTAACAGAAACGTTATCTTTTTTTAAAGCCTTAGTAATCAGTGGTTCACGAGTATCGCAAGTGGACTGAAAGACTTGGTGTCAGACCATTTTCCATTACTGCTCTCATAAAAAAAGGCCGCAAAGTATACGGAAACTTCAAATACTTTGCGGCCTTTTTTCTTATTAGGGCAGTATAGAAAGCCCCTCTATTTCTAACCTCTATTTCTATTTAATCCCGGGGTCCGTTCAGCAAATCCGCATATTGGAAACGTTCGGAAACGAGTTAAACCGTGTGCTCACCGCGGCACAACCCCAAGGCTAGGCTGCTGTAATGGGTGACACAAGAATAATAAGAATGAACAGCAACATTTCTAAAAAAAGTACTGATTTTTCATAATGATAACGTAAAAATTCCAAACTTTTGTTTTTGAGATTTACGGTCACCCAGCTCACTCGTTACTTTATTTTAAATGATTGTACATAATTATTTAAAGAGCATCGTACGTTTATCACTGGATACTATTGTTTTTCATTCTGTCACCTACTGATTCTACGTATTCTTACAGCAATTTCTTAATTCAACGGTTTTATATACGAATACAATACCCCTAAGTCTTAGACAACTTAATCAGTCGCAATATAAATACTCACGCTTCAGCACAGAGTAATTTCAGTGATTGACTACATTTGAAATTGAGCTCATATTTTTTCACGAAAACAATACTGTCCTTACTGCAGGGGCACGGGTCTCTTCCCATACATCGGGAAGGTGTGGCCATACTCCACAGAGGGGGGCCAGATCCAGACACAATGCAATAACAAAAAATGCACATTTATATATATATATTTTTAATAATTACATATTTCTCAAGATTTCGATTCAATCACAGTCCGTGTGTAGTCAAATTTAGGTATTTGCTGAGTTCGCACTATGCAGGCGGGGCAGGGGTGGCGCGAAGCAAAAAGTTTCTCAAATAAAATCTCCATGGTGCCGCAGCCATCCTCACTCCGCGTGGAACCCCGCGTGCTGAGAGCAGAGTGCTGACTACACGTTTTATTAGCGAGACACGTTTTATTTTATACAGCCTTTTTGGTGTAATCTTTTTACGGGAAACGTACAACTGGCTGATAGAATAAAAACAGGATATTCACGTTTTGAAACAAAAGAATGATAGTAGGAAGCGACTATAGAAAATGTCTTTTTTGTAGTGCACAAATGGGTATACGATAAAAGGCATTTAGATAAATTTAATTTCACTTATACAAATTATTTAATCAAAGATAGAAGCTGATATTTACATGTACGTTGCTCACTATATCGTGCTAAATCAATTGGAAAAGCTCGCGTTCAACGGTAAACGATTTCGACCTAATTAATAGGCTAGATGACTGTATAAAAAAAAAAGCTGAAATTCACTAAATTGCTCTCCTAGTGAAATTAAAAAAAAAAAAAACATAATTTGTTTTGTATTCAATCTCATCTTAAATTTTTAATAAATAAAATTCACAAAATGAGTCCTGTAATGACACTAAATAACTATATGAACTCACGTCTACGTATTTCAAACATTTTTAGAACAAGATGTCGTTTTTAACAAATGATAAAAAGTATACGTAACTCAAATGAATAGTAATTGAACTATCATATGGTGAACAAACCAAAAATATCTGGAATTTTTATTTTTGATTAAAGATTTGACAAAAATTCACCAACTAATGCAGACAGTTATTCTGTCTGCATCAGTTGATTGGTCAGCTGATTGGATAGAAAACCCATTTTTAGGGTTCCGTAGCCAAATGGCAAAAAACGGAACCCTTATGGATTCGTCATGTCTGTCTGTCTGTCTGTCTGTCTGTCTGTCTGTCCGTATGTCACAGCCACTTTTTTTCCGAAACTATAAGAACTATACTGTTGAAACTTGGTAAGTAGATGTATTTTGTGAACCGCATTAAGATTTTCACACAAAAATAGAAAAAAAACAATAAATTTTGGGGGCTCCCCATACTTAGAACTGAAACTCAAAAAATTGTTTTTCATCAAACCCATACGTGTGGGGTATCTATGGATAGGTCTTCAAAAATGATATTGAGGTTTCTAATATCATTTTCTTCTAAACTGAATAGTTTGCGCGAGAGACACTTCCAAAGTTGTAAAATGTGTCCCCCCCCCGTAACTTCTAAAATAAGAGAATGATAAAACTAAAAAAAATATATGATGTACATTATCATGCAAACTTCCACCGAAAATTGGTTTGAACGATATCAAGTAAGTAGTTTTTTTTTAATACGTCATAAATCGTAAACCGCAATTTACCTTTCATTCAAGTTACAACGAACTACAAAAACTTTTATATTATGTTACTTGCTGCTACGGAACCCTTCATGGGCGAGTCCGACTCGCACTTGGCCGCTTTTTTTACTTTAGGTCAAACAAAAGTTGATCAGTTTCATATTTCTGCTTTAAAATACTTGGTTGTAAAGTTTTGCGATTCAAAAGTAAGTGCTAACCTCAATCTTTTTAAACCCAACGATTGTGTTTATTCCATAGTGCAGTAAGGAAAAGGCTTTTATCCCCACTGTATCATACAAGTTCAACGAACTTTTCACCCACATATCGTTACTTAGCAACCAATGCATAAACATTTCTTTTAACAACGATTCCCTGTTTACAATTTTGGTACTTAAACGTTCTTCAATAAAGTCTTATTTTCAGATGAAGAATGATTTTTAAATTAGTCGATAAATGAAGTGGAATAAACTGGGTCAGAAGGTGCATTACAAAGGTCATTAGTACCAATGTAAAGTGGACGTTTGGTATTGATTTTGTAATTTTGGTCACAAAATTAATTATCTGAGACTTCTCGCCTTAAACAGGATTCCCTGTACTATGGAAACTAGAGCCTGATATACAAGGTGTTAAAAAAGTGCGTTTGAAATTATAAGGGGTTACTCAGAATTAAGTAGAATACAGGAAAAATATGGAAAAAATCCGACCTACAATTATTGTTTTTGTAGTTTCCCATAGTATTATAAATCTGAATGTGAATCAAGAATTTGTATGAAAAACTGAAAAAATAGTTGTATATCGGTTTTTTTTTATATTTTTACTGTATTGTTCACTTAATTCTGAGTAACCCTTTAAAATTTCAAACGCACTTTTTCAACACACTGTATAATACACATTCAAAATATTCAAATAGGTTTAAATACATATAAAGTGACTTTTTATACGCCGACAAGTGGCAAATAAAATATGCTTTTCGTGAAATTGAAAGACCTTTTCCTCGACCTAAGTAATTTCATTAATTCATCGGTCAGTCTGAAAACTTTTATAAAAAGTAAAATATTTTCTGGTCCAACCGATAGGTTCCTTCAGGCAACTTGTTTAGTGAATATCATAATTTTTCAGGATCATAAAACCCTTTATGTCATTTTTTACCTACGCTACGTCTGCTACGGTTTTTCGTAGTAAGCAAAATTTTTGCTTTAAATTTTATTTGGTCCGACATTTTTTTTTTTACCTACATATGGTAAAAAAAATGGCCTAAAACTCTGCATATTCATACTTTCAATATAAGGTGAAGAGAATAACGGAAAAGCTTCTTAATTTTGTCTGGGAAGTCCCCGTAAAGTTATTCTTATTCCACAAAAATAGACTGTGTAAGAGCAATTATTTAAAACAAGTAGGAGTGTTAAATAAACAGGGTCCGTTCAAATGTTTGGAAGTATCCTATAATGTCGAAAGAGCGGCACATTACCTATCTTTTTATACCTTTCCACAGTTAAATGTTATGAGAATGATATTTCATACTTGAATAGTATATGCTGAGGTTTGAGATGCATCAGCTTTCATACAAGTAACTACTTGTAGGAAGTAATTTAATCTCATAATAATCTGTAATTCGCTTTTTCTAAATATTTTAAATGATAAAGATGCTTTATTTATTCTTTTAAATGTGAATCATCCTTTTTCTTCGTTTCAAAAAATAGGTATTTAAATTGGAACCCTAATGAAGTGGTGATTTTGCAAGACCATGAACTAACTTTGCTTATTGTGTTTTTATATACCTATTTAATTTATTGTATATGTTTTCCTGTTTATCTTATGTTATAAAGGCTTTCATTTATTAATTCATATTTTATTCATCTATCTAAAATTATGTACCTAAGTATCTAATAATCTCAGTTGTACTATTAGTAGAGAATGCAAATTTTGACATTAAACCGCTGTCCCCCCGGGTGTCGCCGAGTCGAGTCCTGCCCCGCACCCCGCACCCCCGCACCCCTGCCTCACCCCGCACCCTTCCGTTATGAATAATGTCATTCGAGGTCATTCGTTACCGTCTAGATGAAGTGTCACATTTCTCAACAAAAAGGTCGTCAAAAAACAAATGATTGCGCAAATGGGGAAAGACCAAAGGAAGTTATGAAAAATAACTCGCCTAGTCCCTGCATAATTCCGATGAACAAATATGATTAGTTGTATGGAATATACCATACAACTAATCATACAAAATACAACTACATAGTAAATAATATTTCGACTATTATTTCGATAGACTGGTAAAATCATAAACATTCTTTTTTGTTCTTTGCCGTAGTAGTTGGGTAAAAAGTAATTAAAACTCGTCTGTTAACACGATACCAGTAATAATAACGAAACAGACATACATACTTAAGGTTGTCTAGAAGAGATCGCTCTTTAGCGATAAGACCGCCTACCTGTATAACTTCTTTTTCATGTGTACTGTTTATATTTTTTTCTGTTTCTGTTGTGCAATAAAGTGTTTTCATTAATTCATTTATAGGTACTTAGTTTTGATCGCTTCCGTGGCCCACATTAGGAGGTTTCGATTCTCGGCGGGGTCCAACTTTGTAGGACTCTGTCTGTTTGGAAGTAGGGCATTTTCGGAGCCCTCCTAGCTAGCTTCCACCGTCTTATGTAGGTCTTACTGCCAATCTTCAATATTCCTAGTACTGATGTGTTCCGCCATGAAGATAAGATGTAAGCCTGCTGCCATCTTCGGCATCACCATCAGATAAGATAATGCCAGGGGCTAACCAATTGTGGATAAAAAAAATTACACCTACCTGAAAAACTTAACTCTTCTTTTGGACAGACGGAGAAAAAACGTTCCTACATAGTCCAAATAAAAAGCAAATTGATTGGACTCTTCAATCTCCTAATGATAAATGAATCGTACGGCGCCGGCGTCTTATAAATTGGCAATAGCAAAAGTGAAGAGGACAAAAATACAAGACGACAGAATACGAGAAGGAGACAAATAACATAGCGTTACAGTTGACGTCGCGTCTGAAGTAACAAATGACACCCTTTACTTAATGTTATTGGAGCACGATATAAATTACCACCGTTTGTAAAAATATCAATCTTGACGTTTCTTATTAAAGAGCATGATTTCAGGATATATTTTGGTATAAGTGAATATCGAGCCTTTTCAGAAAGAACGGTGTAAGCGCATTTTTTTTGTAATTAAGAATTTTTACTTTGTTTCCAAGACATTGTAACAGACCAAACTTATTAAACTTTCAACTTGGGAGTCAGTGCGATATATCTAAAATCCCTTATTCGGGCGAGTTACTTAAAAATACATTTTGTGATTTTGGTCCTTGCTTACGAAATGTTCTTTCTGAAAAGCTACCTACTCTACAGTAGGCATTGTTCGTAACTATCATAATAATATTCATTGCGGGATAATTATTTAGTAGCAAGGGATTCGTACTAAATATTACTTGGATTAAAAAAGACTATAGACGAAGACAATATCAAAAATAGTAAAATAAGACAAATTACATGTTCCAAGAGAAGACAAGGATAGTATATAAGTTTTTACTTTAAGTACGTAGAAGAAACTTAAGCTCTTTAATTGCAACCTGTAAAATAACCATTAAATATGCTATAAAGGAACAACTAAATTAATTAATGAAAAAAACAAATAAAAACTGAAACTTAAAATATAAGTTTGTAGGTCCCGACTATCAAAAGTTGACCGTTAAAATTCCAATTTCAAATTCAGATTCTAGAAGTATAGTAATGTACTAAATCTAAGGCCTAGACAACATAACGAACTGAAAGCAAAATAATCCTATCTATATCATCATAAAGCTTGCAAAGCAACTTATTGCTGAAGTTCTTTTATTTTGAAAGCAAATAAATAACTCGGACTGCATAATTACTAAGCTTTGAGTGGCTCTGTGAGTTGTATTGTTGCAAATGAAGAAAGTTGTGCATTGATTCCCTCTGTACCAAACAACTAATATTACTGACATATAAGCTCTTAAGGACATGCCTATTGAGTTTGATAGTGGGAATATGGTAGAGCCTCTGTAGAGTCCATATCTGTCAGTCAGAACTGGCAATGCTGTCAGCTATTAGCCTTTCAGTTAAAATCACAGAATAATAGAAGAATGGTGTGGTAAAGGGTAAAGATATGAAAACCCCGACAACATGTTTTTGGATGAATGGACATTATGCCCGTTATGTTTTTACCATCAGCTCCTAAGATGGCTTGGTGGATTTTAAAGTACGAACTAGGTATCTTAAGATTGTTCAAAAAATCAAGATCCCATATTGATATAGGATAAATTTATTTCTTTATTATAGTATAGGGTTAACAAAAAATCTGATACGTAAATTTAACATTACATTACATGATAAACAGAATTGAGCTTTAAATTTTTCCATAAACTAATGAGGTTTTCTTTAAAAAATGGGCAGGTTTTAGAGGTCAATGTTCTCCGTACGGAATTCGCAATACGTACAGCAAACAAGGGAGTTTTTTGTTTTATTTGTTCAAAGTAGTCACGGCTGATTTGTTCTGCTGTTTGTTATTTTCCCTAGTTCGGATTGTAGGGAGTTTCTCAAATTGTTCTCTCTGTTTCATTTAATATTGAAACAATGCTGTATAAATATTGATTGTTTAAAAGTTCGTATTGTACTCTGTACCATACCATATAACCTATAGAATACCGAGAGCAGTAATAGAAAAAGTTTGAAATAACCGTCACTTGTCAAACAGAGAGAGTAATAAATGAAAGATCCACCTCATGAGTCATGCATGATACTGAACA
This sequence comes from Coleophora deauratella, assembly GCA_958295455.1. Taxonomy (NCBI): domain Eukaryota; kingdom Metazoa; phylum Arthropoda; class Insecta; order Lepidoptera; family Coleophoridae; genus Coleophora; species Coleophora deauratella. The sequence continues at coordinate 5,055,349 of OY282403.1, read as the reverse complement.
ACTTTCTCCAAAGAACCATATGAACAAAGTAAAAAGGATTTTTTTTTTCACAATTAGAGTGATCCTTTTTCTCAGATTTTTAAAGTTCCTTTAGCGGTGTTTTGATACTATTTTTCGCCTCTATCGACTAAAAATACACCTTAGACTACCTAGTTTGACTATAGTTAAGTTGATCTCACATTGTGTCTGTCTACAGTTTTTTGTATCTTTTGCTGTTAAGAGTTCGATGCATTAATTTTAAGCTTGTATAATATTATTCATTTTATGGTAGATTACCTATTTAAATACAGCACAGAATAATTTAAGATTATTACCAATCTTTGAAGGTACCGACTGCGCAGTGCAGAAGCTATTTCCCAGTCAATCATCATCCATCAATCTATAGAAAACATTTCCTTTAACATAAACAACAGTCAATAATACTAACATTTATAAAAATAAACTTCTTACAAACTTAACAGCTGTTTATATTCTCGATCTTACTACATGGGAAAAGGGATAATAAAATGGTGGCTGGTAGTAAATGGACATAGAATAGGTATAGCTCACACTCTGTAGTGCATGCCACTACAACAGTTTATCTCCTACCAAACAGTACGGGCGGCGCCGCTTTGTGGTACATTCGGAAATTGAACACCGCATCTACTACCGGAGTCCCGACCGGCGCGGCGAAACTTCCACAAACTTTCTGATCCTTTTGTTTTATGCGCGCCTAGTATCGCTAACTAACCAGTCACTGGAACTTCTGTTTTTCACATGAGTTTTTGAACGTAGTTGCGGAGTTTAAAATCTCAGTGTATGTGTATGTGCCGTGTTATCTGAAAATTGGCTGGCTGAAATATAGCACAGTTGGTAGGTAGCACGTCCGTAGGTTTAAATCTTAATATCCCACATGTGACTGCGAGTGATATTAAGTGCAATATTAGGCAACCACCATCTATACATTGGGGACAGACGGCTAATTGTGTCAAACGATAATAATTTCTAAGTATTTTTTTAAATCTCACGTTGGTTTTTGTAATGTTGAACTTCTAAAGTATATGAATGAAGCCTCAAGTTTACGTAAATTTAGCAGATAACGAAGCGAGTTCATCAATAACATCAATTACGGCCTCAAACTTATCAAACTCCATTAATTTAAAAGATGGGTCCTACGATACGTCCCTGAGGCACTCCATTGAAGTGTTTGTTTTAGATTTTTGAATCTCAGTAGTCAGCATTTCCGCTTTCATACTTCCCCTCTTCTTACTAATGGGCAATTTCCATGATTTTATAGCAAAGTTTTAATGATCATTTTGTGAAGTTGCCGGAGACGACGACGCTTCCAGTCTTTTAATTTTATTGGATTTACGACTCTCAACTCCAGAGATTCACAGAGACTTGAAAGTTTGTTTGGTGTTGTTATTATTATTTGCAGTAGTCTTTGACCTTTGATGCGTAATTAACAAATTCAAAAGTTAGTCAACAGTCTATGTTTTGCATAAACATAAATTTACCAACAACATGTGATAAAAATACGCCTTGTTTTTTTTTACAATACCTACGGTGAAAATTATTTTGTGTGACATTGCTCTGAGTATTTTCAAAGGCAAAGACATATACAAACGAAATGAAAATTAATTTATTTGTTCTATCATAATTTTTTACATATAGTTGTAGTAAAGGTCGATAAACTACAAATTATGCAGTAACGTACCTCACTCTTCCAACTCGTCTAGGATTTCGCAAGCAAGTAGTCTCTTTCTTAGTACAAAAATAGTCCTAAATAACTACAAATTAGCTAAATGATAAACTCAACAGGGGAACATAAAAATCAATTGTGTATTTTTGGGTTCAAAGATTTTTACTCTTTTTCACTTTCTTTTTGAGTAACACTGAAGTTCATGGAACTGAATCACTTTTGCCAAGAAACCCATGTGTAGTCAATTTGTACTACTCTACTAAGTTGGCTGATCACTTGATCGAATGTGATTTCTTAGGAAAAGTTGTGATCATAATAAGAAGCATTTAAAAGCCACAGTTTAAATAGTCTCAGTACCTTTAAAACACTCTATATTTTTACACTGGCCTCTTCTGGTTTTGATTTCCATCGTCTGTATGTGGTCACTGGGTGACTTTACATCTCATACTCAGGACGTATCCAGCCGTCCATTTGCTAACAAGCCAGGAAATTGAAACGTCAAATGCACTATTTGGAATTAAACGTCATGTGGCCGAATTGCCCGTGCATTCATGTGCTGTGTGCTGCAAAGGTTTTGAGAACCTCGCCACTTAATAACAATTAAACATGAATAATATAATTTTTTCCCTTATGATTTATCACAAACAATAGTTAAGTATCTATAATAAAGTCTGAATTGTCAGACTGATATTGATCAGCTAATAACTATTTCCACTGCGGCTTCGGATTCGGATCATATGTGACAACTTTTGTTTTAAGACTTTTTTAAATAAACGACAATAAAATTAACTTTCCATACTAATCGATCGTCGGAATTGACCATTTCTGTATGGAGGGGCAAAAGAAAATAGTGATGTTTATTTAAAAATTGGAAAAACAAAAGTTTCACCAGAATTTTCACATTCGCTATAAAAAATCGGGTGTGTGTATGTGCATGTTGTTTATTCGGTCTGTACTTGTAGCTTACACGATTTGTTGGATTTTGTTTTTGCTCTTCTGTAAAAAGAAAACAAGATTTAAACTGATGTAACGATGGTACAAACTCCAAAATAAAACGTAGAAAAATATAAATCAGTAAAGTGTGAATCTGACTTACATTAAATATACAAAATTAATGTAAGAAAACATAAATTAGTTATGTTACAATGGCAAATAGTCTTATAGCGATTATCATGATGGATTTTGTTTTTGCTCTTCTAAAGTAGTAACTAAGTAATACGCACAAGATCAATATGGAAAAAACATACAAGCGTCAAACTGGTGTAACGATAGTGCAAACTCCAAAATAAAACGTCGAATAATATAAATCGGTGAAGTGTGAATCTGACTCACATTAAATATTCGAAAATATAAGAAAACACAAATAAGTTACGTTATAATGGTAAATAGTCTTATAGCGATTACCATGAATGATTAGACTATTATTTTGGTCCTTTCATAGAACAGGAAAATGCATCTCCATGGGTTCGACAACCGAAATGTTATATATCCACATCGTCCGTTGCTTATCTAGTTATCAACTTACAGTCGACGAGCAACAACTTACTTGCCAATTTAAAATAAATATCTTAGCATAACATTGACATGGAATATTCTGTTATGTGGGAGATAACGCCATGAGTGTTATCTGAAGGTCAAGGGGAATCAATGGCAATTAGCTATAAAATAATTGAGTATGTGTTACAAATAACACAGATAACAGTTACATAACAAGTTGAGACGAAACGAAAGCTAGTTGTCCGATTCGATGGTGCGACCAAATAAATATTGTATGTATGTCTGGGCTTATAGGGGAGTGTTCAGACAATTTAGACGGCAGACATAGTTTAAGCAGGCTCCCATTCGGTGGACCGATGACCTAGTGAAGGTCCCGGGATACGGTTCATTTTCAGTCTTCTCGCTCGTCTGAACGGACTTTAGGTTATTTTACACAGAATTTACCAATAATTTCGAAATTAACTCTGGAAAGAATACCAAATACAAAATAAATCTATGATTTTTTAACCGACTTCAAAAAAGGAGGAGCTTCTCAATTCGATTGTATGTTTTTTTTGTATGTTGTTACGCGATTACTCCGCCAATTACTATTCGATTTTGATGATTCTTTTTTTGTTTGGTAGGTAATACTTCAGAGGTGGTCCCATATAAATTTTATCTAAATTTATTTACCGGTTTTTGACAAAATCATCAAAAACAAAAAAAAATGCTGTTACGATTGAAGTCTGTTTTTTAATGTGTTCAGCGTTATTAATTATGTTGTTATTTTTAAATCTAGAGATTTTCACTGACTGTATGATATGTAAACAACGATACCTATAGAGCGTATCAACAAATAGTTCTATGCCGTCATGTTGGCTCCCCTGTCTATCAACGACATCACACGCGAAGACGCTTCTACCGATTTTATTAGTGTGTATCTGCGTTCTATGTAGTGTGTGTCTGCGTTCTATGTAGTGTGTGTGGAAAACATTGCTGCCAACATAACGGCATAGGAACTATTTGTTGAAACGCTCTATAGTTTAGTGAGTCATAATCACATATGGGCCTTATACTTATACCTATACCAAATGAAGTGTCACTGAATTTATGTTACGAGTGTCACTGAATTTATGTCTTTGCTTTGGCATTGCTGCCTTCAAGCAGCGTGCTGCTTTTCTCCGGTCATGTGACGAGATAGCAAACCCGACTAGTCCAGGGACTAGTCCAAAATAACTCAAAGAAAAAAGAAAAAAAGAAAGGGTTCACTGTCCAGAATTCAAACTGGCCAAAAGCAAGCGAAATAAGCCCGTTTTTTCTTGTTTCTAGTCTCGTCAAAGAGGAGTGATAGAATGATCCAAGACAATTACTCGATTAGCTAGTTCCAAGTACGTAACTTTTGGAAATTGCACTGTGTTACTTCGAATAAAGATTTTTTTCCCCACGGATAACTACTAAGGAAGGTTATATTAAGCGGTTTCCAACAAATACAACACAAATAAAGAATAATGTCATAATGTGTACCTTCATGTAGGAGCCTCCGTTTCGCTCGTCGTAATGTCGCCTTATGTATCGATGGCAGATGTTCGACATTTTCTGCTCTGAAAAACAAGGAAAACATTCGTTAATCAAGTGATCTATACAGGCTGTAACAAATAAGTATAGAACCCATTAAATGGTACCGTTTCTCATCATATAATATAATGCTTAACAACCTTGTACTTCATACAAATTGATCAACTGATTGATGGCCAATTTTGTATGGAAAATCAAAATTTGCGATTACCACAATGTCTTGGAAACACTTTGTTGAGTGTGATAAGAAGACGGTCAGGTAACGGGTTCTAACGCCTATTCATCACACTCTGTATAAAGAAAACCAATTGTATTCAATTGCCGACTTTGGAAACAACAGCATATTTTTTTTGCTAATATGGTAGTTGTGTTCTAAATATGATACTGCATGAAACATTTAATTAAATACCCTACTATTAGTTGAGTCTATAGACACTATTATTCAAGCTAGATCTGAATATTTCACTTCAAACTTTCACCAAAGAAAAACATTAATGCGATGCGCTAGACCAACATACATAAAGCCGTAAAGGCTTAAAAAACGGTAAAAAAATGTGGGTATTACAGTTTTTTTTAAATATTCAACTGACTATTTTATTTGGGAGCATTTTATTTAAAAAAAAACTAGCTGGTGCCCGCGACTTCCTACGCGTAGAAGTCTCCTAATATAATAGGAGACCATCGCGCGCGATTTTATTTAACAGCAGTAAAAAAATGCTTTAAAATTCCATTTAATTTCCTACTGCTTTAAAATTCAATTTCATTTCCTAAAAAATAACCCTATTTATCGAGTGTATGAATTTATAGGGAAGGGACAGCGTGTAACATCGACCAGGAAGGATGCCAGCAGCTCAGTATCACATAATTTTGCGCCAACAATATTACGCTACTAGTATTTCATTAGTGTAGGCTCAAGCGCAATAGATAGTTTGGATTCTCCAATGGAGGTGGTTGTTTCATAAAGGAGATCAAAGAAGATCAGAACAGAAGGTTTATGCTCTTTCACAAATGTAGGAAAATTTACAAAATATTACGCTGGAAACAATTTAGTAGTATAGTAATTATCGCAACTGATAAAAACATGAAGAATAAAAGTCAAAGACGTGAATTAAAATGTTTCAATATAGCGGTGTTGCGAGTGTCTATGGGCGGCGGTAATCGCTTACAATCAGGTGATTCGTCTGCTCATTTGCCACTTATCACATAAAAAAACTGAGTTTAAATTTTAGACTTATTAAATTCGGATTCTGTCATAAACAAACTTAGTGTAGTATAAATAATAAGTACAATATGCCACTCGGAAACTTAACCATTATAACATTAAGGGTTAGCACTCCCTAAAACTACGTATTGGTGTTCTTATAAAAACTATAGGAAACATTTATGTTGCCCGATATAATTAGTATCAAATACAGTACATGAAATATTAAGTGATTAAGAAAAAACCCGCTGTCTGAAGAGATTGGCAAATAGCAATGACACCTCCTTCCTGCACATCGCATATTATTACTTATACTGTTAATATTTTACATATTTGTGCACTAAAAAGTGTCAATAAGTAAATGTGATAACAATTTCTAAGAACATCAGAAAGTGTTCGATAAATTCATTAAAAATAACCGTAGTAATTTCGCTAAATAGAAAGAATACTTTTCATCCTCGACCTTTGATATTGTGCATGGAAAATCTAGAAAATTACAATCTTCAAATTATCACCTAATTTAATTGAAATAAAAATTACACACATTAAAATAAAATAAAGTTGTCGGATCAAAAAAGTTGAGAAAAATAACTTTAATTTGATGTACATTATTTAGGGGTAAAGGGGTATAGGACCAAAGCAGGGCTCTATTGGATCACTGCGACCTGGGTAGATCTATAGTGATCTTGATTTACATTAAGGTAGTCCGACCCTTAACATGCCTTGTAAAAATAAAAATAATAACATTTACCCTTACAATAACAAGATGACGTAGATTTACTATACAGATACAGTTAAAGTACCTAAATTATCGATTTTTAACATAACATGTAACGGGTTATCAATGTAAACCCATAGTAACCATAAGGTTATCTCCTAGTGATTGCAATAAAATTATGGTCGTATATAAATCAACAATCAAAAGATTGGCATCATTAGTTGTGGAGCGGCGATCACTGTCTCATTGGACATTAAAGGTATGTACTGTGTCTTTCGAATTAAAAATATAAAAATAATAACCATAACTTCGCTACGTAAAATACAGAGAGAATACGCGAGCTTTTTAGTGCACAACAAAATAAATAATTTTAAAGACATAGAGAACGATATGACGCGTTCAACTTTTTTTTAAATTCAAAGTCCAAGCAAGATAGGTTGTTCTATTGCAGTGTGTACATGCATGTTCTGTCTTTGACAATCTTCTATTAGATTTGTCAATATTTTATGGAATTGCAACAATTCTTAAAGTATTGTATTGTATTGTTTTTATTTCAACCTTTTGGAACATAAAGTACACTAGGTGATTTTTAGTTTTGCTAACAAATGGTATTTTTTTTCTATTTGTATTTTTCGCACTCCTTTATATTTTGTAACTGTCCTTTGTCACGGACATTTAAAAATGCTGTGATCCTTAAACAATGTTTACGCATTACGTAATATGTTAATATTACTAATATTCAAATTTTTTATTTCAGATTGCCATCCACTAGCACCATGGTGCGACTAACAAAAGAGCAGGTCGATTTCTACAAAGAGAATGGATTCGTCAAAATATCTGGCATCTTCACCGATGCCGAGATGGATGTTATATCCAAGGAGTACGACAGAATCTTCACCGTGAAGAACAACCCTGGCATGGAAGCTGCCTGGGCTGGCGAAGATATGAAGAAACTAGCCAAAACCTCTGATTTCACCGTACAGTCAATCCACAACCTTCAGTTCCACAGTGCAGTTTTCTCGCATCTCCTACACAATAACAGCATGCTCGAAGCTCTGGAAGACATCATGGGCACTCCAGACATCCTCCTCCATCACACTAAGGCACACAACAAACCACCCGGCAAAGGAGCTCCTTACCTGATGCACCAAGATTACCACTACTTCCCCTTCAAGAAGCACAGCATGCTCGCCGTATTCATCAACATTGATGACTCTGATCCTGACAACGGTGGCCTTTGCGTCTACCCAGGCTCACACAAATTAGGACCATTGAAAGACTTTGGACTTGTCGATGAGAAGGGAGAAGCATACCACTATGCTGATCCTGAAAAGTACCCAGTAGAAAAGGCAACTCCAATCACCTGCAAGCGAGGAGAAATGGTCGTCTTTTCCTACCTTCTTCTTCATGGTAGCTACAGGAATCTAAGCAAGAGCAGGAACAGGAGGATGTTCCTTATCCAGCTGATGGCTGCTGATGATGAGCCTGTCGATGAGAAGCACAAGAGCCCCGGTCAAGGATGGGTGCTGCGAGGAAAGAATGATAACAGGAAAGCTGATATGGCGGAAAGATTCTTGCACTAAACTGTAGTTGTAATTTGCATATAGCTCTAAGCTGATCTGCTTAACTCATAAAGATATCGATTTATCTGTGAAGGAAGAAAGATCTATAATATGTTTTATGACTTTATCTATAAGCAACAGTTGGTACTTAATCGGTACTGATTTATAAATAAATTTTATTTGTATATAAACGATAATTTACCTAATACGTATTTTAATTTAATGTATGCTGCTTTAAACATTTATAACATACAGATTTTAATTATTTTGAACTGAATGAACAAAATCATTTGGAAAAATACACAAACACTCACAGATACACAAAAATAATGTTGTCATAAAAACGTTATTGAAATGTTCAGCTAATTAAAACACACAGTGGACTAATTGGCATTGTGGCGACATCTATCGCACCGCCACAAACTAATCCTAGGACGCGATATCGAAAGTTTCTTCGTACTACGCATATATACGACTTCCAAGGACCACGGTTCCAGGCCGGTTCCCAGGCATACCAACTCGCCTGGCGGAGGTACCTCCCTTTTCCTCCGAAGAGTGGGAACACACAGTTTCTATAGAAACTTAAATTACAACGAACATTATTTTTCTTAGACCCACATAATTATTATTATTCTGTAGTGTTGGACAGGTTTATTTGCTACGACATACGTTTAAGTCAGTCTTACTAAAATCTCAAAAATCAACACTATAAACTTACGTATTGAATGACCAAAAACTTTTAAAAAACATTGTTTGTAACGCAACATGTTTTTTTTGTCATTTCACTAACAAATCTACATAAAAATTCAATCTAATCGCTAGATTTCTTTAGGGAAATTGCAAAATCGTGTTTTTATTGTAACATCCTCGGAAGTTGATCAAATCTCTTAGGGATTTGATCGAATCCTTGATTCTGCGACATCTATACAAAAAATAACGTATTGAGGTACATTTTGTCTCTACCAAAACAATTCCAAAACAAAGATACAGTACAATCGGAAAATATCTGTAAATTAACCCGATGTTAATCCTTTTAAATATTCCGAATGTCTCACCCAATTTCCTGGTTTCCAAAAACGAATGGCACTTTACAAAAAGGGTGGTGTCGAGTCCTGTGTCGCAGGCAGTCGTGCGCGATCTGTAGCTATAACCTACTATATGTATCTCTTACGTTTCTAGTACAGTCAAGCAACAATATCACCTAAGTTATACGCATACTCGTAACACAAATACACTCATGCCATGACAACGTCACGCTATCGTTCGATTTCACTGTTTTTGCCCCAAAAAAATAACAATAACAGCTATTTTCTTATTTTTTTCATAATCCATGACATAACAAAATCTTCTTGCACTAAGCGTTAAGTCCCTGCTTGAGTCAAGGTCCTCTTTCCGAATTAATTTTCCTTTAGGTACCACTTTATCTGATCTTCAACATCCTCCTTGATTAAATGATTCGCTCACATGGCATAGCAAACAAATAAATTAATAATTTCACTAGAGTAGAGACGCATTCTCGGAACTCTAGACAAAAAATCACCATACGCGAAAGGGTGGTTAACTAAAGCATCTGACTATACCCAATGTTGCCAATTTACATAAGAGGGATGGAAGCTTTTGGCCGATGAGTGTTTATGATCGGACGCGAGAGGGGTAGGCTTTCGAGATGAAATATTGCGAATGTTTTATTCTGAAACCACAAGGTATTGTTTAATATAAAAGTGTCGCTTGCATCCGTATTTTCGTCTAAGCTTTGATTTGAAACTTGCTATTGAACTTATGTACCTATACAAGATATAAATCCAGTCGTGCGTCATATTTTAATCAGTGCTTCTACTCCAGATTCTGATTAACTTTCCCCAAGGAACCCATAGTCAAATCGCAAAAAGATGTTTGGACTCTTCATACAAATCGATCAGCCGTGCGGCCTAATTAGTATGAAGAGTCCAAATTATTTCTATTGGTTCCTTGGGGAAAGTTGATCAGAACCAGGAGTAGAAGCACTGATTAAAATTTGACGCACGACTAGATTTACAGCCTGTGTAAGGTTTTTGAATCAGGGACGATTAAAAGTTTCAAATAGAGTCCTGCACCTCCAATTGGAGTTTCAAACGAGACCGCCTAAATATCCGCAAACACGCGAAACGTGCTGATTCCAGTTTTAATGGTCACACCGCATCACACCCGATGGTTTGCAAAACAGGGTAACTAACTCCCTTTTACCCGATTGTGCCAGAAGAGGGTTATTTTTTCGAGTGTATGTATGTATATTTCTTTGACACGTTGTCAAAGAAATATACATGCATACACTCGAAATGTCTTGAATTTGTCTTGATCTGGAGAGTGACATAGGATACATTTTAATGCAGTGGGGCTAATTTAAAAAATATATGGTTAGATATTATTTACTAGACTACTTAATATGTAATAAATATTTATGTGTATGTATGTTTGTTATTGTTGCCGATGTCTAGATTCATCGTGACGTCTAAATGGGCAAAGGCTACAATTTCATGCGGTCAAGTTTTTATTTTATTGAGAAATTGGTTATTTGTCGGTAGGAAACACGTGATGTGATATACAGGTATGTTTGTTTGCTTATGTGTACGCCATGCCGCTAGCATAAATTCTAGGTGTTATGTATATCACTATAATATATGAATTTTAGTTTTCATAGGAAATCTGAAACATTGTTTCTACAATAATGTTACCATCGCTACCACTCTGTTCATCATCGATGCATAAAACATTATCTTATCCGTGTAAATTTAAGCCCTGTCTGGTCCCAGGGATTACAGTGATATTCCGGCGGATCGTTCGGTACCCACGATTTATTTGAAACACCGGTATATTTGAATTGCAACTGTTTCAGGATTTGGAATTCTGACACCCCTTCTGAATCGGAATTACAAGTTATAGCTGGATGGCTCATATCGGTAATAGGGATTATTTGATAGTAATGATTAAATGTATTCGGCAAGGCGCATAAAACAGTTTATCATCATAAAACTCTATAACTTAAGATCTTATGGCTATTTGTAATTCTTCAAGTATTTAGGGACTACATTTTACTGGGGACAAAGATCCTCGATTTGAGAGACTTCAATCTGAACAATTTACTCAAATCGATCTAGGATCAATAGCCAATAAACTAAAAATATGAATTAAACTGACTGCATAAACTATGTTCAATATTAATCTGAAGATTTAGACGAGTCGACTGACTCGATGGCGAAGTGGCTAGCGATCCTGACCTCTGATCCTAGAGTCGTGGGTTCTATCCCCACACAGGGCAAACTTTTCTGTGATGAGCAGAATTGTTTGCTCTGAGTCTGGGTGTATTATATCTATATATATATGTGGGTGTATGTATATCAGTCTCTGGTTCCCAAGATACAGGGAATCCTAGTTTGGAGCCAGATGACCGTGTGTGATTTTTCCTAGTTATTATTATTAAAGAAATACGCAGAAATCCAGCAAAAAACAGTACATAATTTTTACCGTTTTATTAAGTTTCGAAAGTGTGACTTATCCAAAATACTGCAGAGATATAATAAAACTCTTTCAGAATCTCCATAATATCGATATTTTTAACCGACTTCAAAAAAATGAGGAGGTTCTCAATTCGTCGAAATCTTTTTTTTTATGTATGTTCACCGATTACTCGAAGACGCCTGAACCGATTTGGAAAATTCTTTTTTTGTTTAAAAGGGTATACTTCACAGGTGATCTCATATAAATTTTATCGAAATCGATTCAGCGGTTTTTGAGAAAATCAATAAAAACATAGCAAAATTGGAGTTGTTGCGATTGAAGTCGGTTGTTTTTAACGTATTCAGCGTGGTCAATTATTAAAACTTTATTCTAGGACAGCAGGATTATGAGTAAAACATTTATTTAATTAAGGCGTTAACAATTATAGTTCGACCCGCTTCGTACCGCTTATGAAGGCGAAAAATTTATGCAGCGACATCACTGCATAATAAAACCCCTTGTAAATATCTACAAGCAAACAAATGAGGCCACGTATCTTGGCCCTGATAGGCGTTTTATTCGGCCGCCAGGTGAAGCAGGGGCTGGCTCATTAGATATCGCTAGGCTCGTCATTTGTCACAGGCCCGTGCTAGTGATGTCTTTCGGCACTTTCATACCCAACTACCTTCTAAAGAAGGTGATGTTATTCCGCTGTATGTCTGTATAGCTACCGTAGATGGATGTAACACTTATGGAATGCGAGGTATTGTTTGATTGTCCTATAGGTATCTACTTATCGTTGTGGTAGCGATAGCTAAAAATAATTAATTACACGATCGACCATAAAAGTTGAGTAACTTGAAAACCGCTGAACTGATTTTCATAACTAGTTTTTATCACCGCAGTCAGAACTAATGCAACAGCTTTAAAATAAAAAATCTTTCAAAGTTGTCCAAATAAATAATCACGCAGAGACCTTAACAATTATACCTAGACTCCACTTTTTTCTTTGATTTGTCGGTGGTTAAAAGTAGTTCCAACAACTACAGATAAATACCAACAGCAAACAGTCTAATGATTCAAAAAGATTGTATTACCTTCAATAATAATTTCCGAGTTTTATCTGGTTTCATCAGAGATTTTTGTACTTTCATGAAAATTGTCACATCACTAGGGAAGGGGCGAAATTATCGTGCGTTTTTTTATTAACGCCAATTCCTCCTAGTCTAACGAGTACAATTTGTTTTGAGCCTCAGCCCTCTTGCACTCCTTCAGGGAAAACATATTACTATAAGTAGGTAATTGTAAGTGAAAAGTTTAGAATACCTTGAGAAAGATTGATGGCCAACATATATTTTCAAGCAAGGACTTACCAAATGTGGATTAAAATACAGTTTGAATCACAAAACTAAAAGAAAAGAGAATTAGGTGCCCTATTTAGTCAACGAAGGAAAATATATATATTTTTAATTTCTTTAATTTTGTTAATGCAACCCCAAAGCAGAACCCTCGTTCTATTTTAAATAAGGTCACATATCTGGATGCGTTAATGTCCTCTTTTAGAAGATTGCCGCATTTCTCATATGATGTCATATTGCAGGAGATGCATTTGAATATGCGTATATTGGGGTGTAATGAAATGTGTCCATACAGAGTGTAAAAGGGGAATAAAAATAAGATAGGCACTACAATAAGGTGTAGAAATACTCGGTGGAAACTAGTGGAAAGCCTCTACTCAACAAACAGAATTGACGCAAAACTCTAAATTCTAAACTAAAATAATAATGTTCCTATAACATATTCATAGTAAGTTCGCCTTTAAACCATTTACCGTGTGCTGTAGTACAATCCCGTGCATCTTAAAAAGGGTAGCCGTGCCATCTAGTACACTGGCCCACAGAGATATCTGAACCCCTACTAAAGCTATTCGTGAATTCGTGATACATGGTGTATTACAGAGAGGTTCAGATATCTTTGTGGCTGTCTGTACTACTTGCACTACTTGGCTGTATAATTTTAGTTGCACGAGACCGAGCATCGATATGGGAAACATTAGATAAGGTTACTCGCTCTGTTTGTTTCTGAACCAGCGTGTTCGTCTTGCGGGGGCTGAAGCGGGGTGAAGAGGGATGCATGTATTTAAACAAATATCGCCGTTGTGTGATAAGCTTAAGGTTTATGTATTTAATGTTATCTACTAGCGACATCTAGCGACGAGTAGGGAGGCATGTATTTAATTAATGTTATCTACTAGCGACATCTAGCGACGAGTAGCGTAACATCACTATAAAATGACAAAATATTCATAAAATAACAAGAAAAAAGTGATAAGAAATATTGCTGTTAGTTTTGATCTTTATTTTTTTATTGTTTTAGCACATTTCACTGCACTGTAAGACAAATTTTCATTTAAATACGGGATGTTTACTCGTCGCTTGTCAGATTGCGAATGGTGCGCGAAAAGGCGGCGCTACTCAACATAGGGGAGCAAACCACTATCAGCGACTACGCAGTCGGGCAGTATTAACCTCATCTAATGTCTCCCATATCGATGTTGCTCCCCTATGTTGAGTAGCGCCGCCTTTTCGCGCACCATTCGCAATCTGACAAGCGACGAGTAAACATCCCGTATTTAAATGAAAATTTGTCTTACAGTGCAGTGAAATGTGCTAAAACAATAAAAAAATAAAGATCAAAACTAACAGCAATATTTCTTATCACTTTTTTCTTGTTATTTTATGAATATTTTGTCATTTTATAGTGATGTTACGCTACTCGTCGCTAGATGTCGCTAGTAGATAACATTAATTAAATACATGCCTCCCTACTCGTCGCTAGATGTCGCTAGTAGATAACATTAAATACATAAACCTTAAGCTTATCACACAACGGCGATATTTGTTTAAATACATGCATCCCTCTTCACCCCGCTTCAGCCCCCGCAAGACGAACACGCTGGTTCAGAAACAAACAGAGCGAGTAACCTTATCTAATGTTTCCCATATCGATGGGGAGCAAACCACTATCAGCGACTACGCAGTCGGGCAGTATTAACCTCATCTAATGTCTCCCATATCGATGCACGAGACTGTACTACAGGTAAGTTCTTTATGGAGTGTCATTTGCATGATGCTAAATATAGATTTATGTTAGGGCACGACTAGCGAGTGTGTGAGTTCCTTTCTAAGACTGAATAACGATATAACGGGCTCTATAGTCTATCTGTAGTAGTAAGTACTCTAAAGCTATTATACATCCTCACCGACTTAAATAAAAAAAAACCGGCCAAATGCGAGTCGGACTCGCGCACCGAGGGTTCCGTATAAATTCATAATCACACATGTCTTGAACTCGATATTTTTTATATTTGAGTTGATTGAATGAAAGGTAATTTGTGGTTTACGATTTATGACGTATTAAAAAAAACTACTTACTAGATCTTGTTCAAACCAATTTTCGGTGGAAGTTTACATGGTAATGTACATCATATATTTTTTCTAGTTTTACCATTCTCTTATTTTAGAAGTTACGGGGGGGGGGGACACACATTTTACCACTTTGGAAGTGAGACACTATTCGCGCAAACTATTCGGTTTAGAAAAAAATTATATTAGAAACCTCAATATCATTTTTGAAGACCTATCCATAGATACCCCACACGTATAGGTTTGATGAAAAAAAAATGTTTTGAGTTTCAGTTCTAAGTATGGGGAACTCCCAAAATTTATTGTTTTTTTTTCTATTTTCGTGTGAAAATCTTAATGCGGTTTACAGAATACACATACTCACCAAGTTTCAACAGTACTCGTATAGTTCTTATAGTTTCGGAAAAAAGTGGCTGTGACATACATACGGACGGACGGACAGACAGACAGACATGACGAATCTATAAGGGTTCCGTTTTTTTCCATTTGCCTACGGAACCCTAAAAACAGTCCATAAAAAAAGCATAAAAGTAATTAAATGGTCCGTTTCTTTTGACACTTGCTTTGTCCTCAGTGTATCCTAGTTAGCGACGAATGTTTGATTAATATAAAATTAAATATTACGTATCATGATAAATTGCAACTTAGTTTTAGTTGTATGAGATGGTAATTTAATTCTACATATGCCATAAACTACCTATGCCATAAAAATACAAAAAAAAACAATGCTTTCAAACACTAATGAAACGTCAACGGATACAGAAAAAAATAATGTTTATTATGAAATCAGTTAAATAAACTAAACCACAGTTTATATATTAGTACTACCTTTTAGTATAGCTACTCCCTACCCTACACCTCTTTAAAGACCACCTCAACTCCTCTTCTGCGAGTAAGAACTGATGACGGTTACTTTAATTTTAAAAGTGTAAAAACATCATGTTATCTTGTTAAATACTTAGTAGCAATAGGTAAGTAGGTATATCACGAGAGTTTGTTGGATTGATCGGTGTGCCTCGAAACATCCGAGAAACATTTCCAATTGATGGGAAAATAAAGCTCAATTCACATTGGTGGCGAATCGAATCGAGTCAGAATTGAGCCGAAATCAGACTCGTTTCAAAATTAGCGAAATAGGTAAACGCCGGTCGTATCTCGATTAAGCGTTTACAAATCTCCCTGAACGCTTGTCGATTGTCGATCAAACGCCGATTTTACAGCGATTGAAGTGACGCTTCTGGATCGACTCCGATAGGATCTCAGATACTAAACGACAGTGATCGATGCCTTAACTAGAATTAAGAGCGAGGAGAACCTTTTCAGTGACGAGATTGAGGACGTAAGTGATTTCATTTTTTATACATATTTTTAAAAAGCAAGTTTGTTATTAATAAAAATATATAAAAGATGAAATATTTATTTTCGTATTTGCTGAATGTCTTTATAAATATTTTGAATCAACAACTATTCTTATTTTGGTAAATTTTCGCATGATAAGGTCTGTTGATAAGAAAGTTGCGATTTAAAAAAGACAACTCGAATAAAATCGATAAAAAGGTCCTTCGAAGTACTGACCACACCATTAATCTTTGGCAGGCCATTGCAGGATTCTTTCAATTTTCCACTTTTTTGCAGCGGTCAGCTATTGGAAAGGCGATGGGTGCAGTTTTTCGGACCCTGAACAGTTTAAGTCGTAAAATAAAAGGGGGTTGGATGCTACCTGCACATCGGATGGGTACTCTAAGTGATGCCAATGCGAACATTGACGAAGATGTTCTTTACTGGATAAGGGATATTACATTTTAAGTTTAAAAAAAACTATTTAGCAAGACTAAACATCTTTTACGACATGAAAAGTTCATTAACATATCATGGAAGAAAAGATTGAAGGGAAGCGTGGAAGGTTAAGGCCGAGGATAAGTTATATGGACCAAATTAAGAAGAAGGTTGGGGTGATATCGTACAGGGAAGTCGAGGTGAAGGCCTTGAAAAGGAATTAATGGTGTAAGCAACAAGATAAAACAACTGTTAAATTAGAGAAGAAGAAGATTTTTTTATTTGTTATGAATGATAATATATATACACTCATTTATTCCATAACAAGACTCAGTTCATGTACAAATACCAATACAAAGTTTGGTAGAATTCTTATAGGAAACGCTTCAAACTAAAAGAGATTGAAAAAACTAAAATAAGTAGGACATAAATAGTGTGAGCCGAGGAATAGGTGCTACACCTATATCAACGTGGGTCATGCTCACTTCCTGATATTTTTAATGCAGTGATTTGAATTTCGATAAACATTCAAAACTGAAAAGGGAATATTATCATAGGTAAGCTAATCATATATAAAAGATTCTGCGAATTTGTTTAATTTACGAACAAAGTTCTTCAGTTTCTTTCCGGTATTTGACTATTAGTCGAGTTACTTTTTATCAACTGTCAAAAATAGCATTTGGCTATGTCAGTGTAGCGTCATAGTTTTCATAATAACTCAAAACCACTGAACTAATTTCCACCAAACATACCTCAAAACTAACGCGATAAAAGGTGCTTTTAAATAAAAAAAACTACATACAAATCGGTCCATTCGTTTCTGAGATACATACAACAAGATGTATGAACATACACAGAATTCAAACCTATCCCCCCTATTCTTCGTCCAGGGTTAAAAACACACTTCCCTTATCTCTAATTCCATGATACGAACTTTATTGGCGGGCGTCTGATATATCGCGGCTACACCCGTAAATCCGTGGTTCACGGATAAATAATTTAAAACTAATAAAACCTCACCGTAATGTTTCTCAGGAGGAGTTGCGCGATTTATACACGGACCGAAAGGTTCTGGGGAATTGGGATGCATTGTGCTTCTGAATAAGTAAATTATTATTTGTTTGTTTTACCAGGAAAAATAATAAAGTTGCGGTTTTGACTTTTATTTTTGAGACATTACGAAAAGTCTCTGTTGTACAATTTTAGAAGATTAGTATAGGGACGTTTATTTATTAGTTTTATTACCCTTAGCTCAGCTGGTAAAAATGTTTACATCTATGGCTTTGTCACACTGGATGCGGTCTGCGGTTAGGACAAAGCAAAATTATCTAATGCGGGCAGATATTGCTTTGACCTGACTGCAGAACACATCCAGTGTGACAAATCCTTTAATAACTTTTGCATGAAGTATACAAGTAGGCAGCACAGAAAAACATCATCGTCTATCATCATAGTAAAAGCACTGACTTAATAGTCAGACATTCATCTGTAAGTACGTTAACATCGGTTACAATGACTTTACTCTGATTAAACCTTGTAAGTTGTAACCACATAGTACTTATGTTCGTCTTGGTGAATCATTGAAGTTCTTACGTCACAGATCACAATCTCCAATGAAAAGTATTTCCACAGCGCGATAGTTTACCCAAGCAAAGAGTAACTTACATCATACCGATACTATTGTTCAGTGTTGTCAATTCGTCAGCATATTGCAAGAGCATAATATGAGAAATATTAGAACGATTCTTTCAATGAAATTTCAAAGAAAATAAAGTTTTTAGTACCATTTTTTTTGTTTTGAGAATTAATTTTTGCCTATCCGTGCAGAATTATCCAAGCAATTGGTGAATTTGTGTGAAGAGTATTTTTTTTGTGATGTCAGCTAAGTTGTAAATCAAAGTTCATTTTAATTAGTAAAACGCCGAATCAACGAATCCTACACCTATAGTATTTTGTTACGTACCCTTTATGATAAAGTTCGATTCGTAAACAACTTGAATCTTCAAAATCAAAATGGTTATTTAAATATGTACCTACGAAAATATCATGTGTGCAGCTAAATTATAGCAAGTGAATAAGCTATTATTCAACTGCACATGAAATTAATAGGGAACCTACAGCTAGAGCCCTAATACCTAAAACCCTAACGCCCTAAGTCCCTATACGTACCCTAAATCCCTAGCCCTATTATATAAATAAATACTTATATATTGATAAGTGCAGGATACCTGTTAACACGAGACCTAGATAGCAGGCGGAAGTGGAAGGAAAGAGGTATAGTGGAAACAAATCCTCACTGTCAGTCGGGCAGACTCACCAACGACGACTGATCAGCTGCCTAAGCTGACGGCTAAGGGTGTCTTGGCCACAGTGAGGGGTGGTTTGGTGGAGTGAAGTTGGCGTGGATGTGGAATGGAATACTCCCAGGGTACTCCCCTAGGCGTACTTGGTATAGTGGAGGTGGAATGAGACACAACTCCAGGTTGAGTCTAAGTTTATTTACATCAGTCTTAGCTATTTATACAAGAGAATTTCGTAATATTAATTTGCGTCAGATAAATATGATTTTTATACAAATAAAATTAAGTGAACTAGGTTATAAGACTAAATCAGTATGTCACGTTTTTAGGTCGCTGACTCTGTTTAATCTGCTGTTGAACATCATGTTTTAGTCTAAACCCAGGTACTGAGCGTCCGTAGAAGAGATTCCAAGTACAAAATATTGTAGCATTATTTACTAGACAGCTATGCGTTCTGCTTGGTGCATATAATATTTGCTGTGACATTCCTCTATCTTGGTCGTGTGCGTTTGCGCAGTGGTGGAAACATTTCAACATATCCTTCGTTTAACTCACTTTAGTACTAGTTAATGTGCCGTATGACGCTATGGTTAGCAGATTAGCGACACAAGATAAGAGAAACTAATTATTTTTTTACAGACGCGGCCTTAGAATGTTGAATAAGATGTAACTGTGTGGTTCTGCTGTGCAAATACCTATATGATAAATCAAATCTAGAGTTATTGTAAAAAGAACGATAATAAATTCGATAAATTGAAATCGTTTCAGAAAAAGCTATTACGAAAAATATATAAGGAAATTCAAAATTTTGACTTTGTTTGAATGTACCTATTTGAAAATATTTTTTTCTTATAGTAAAAATCTGTTAGTTAGTCTGATAAGATAATTACAACAATTTTTTTTAAGAATCTGAAGCGTCCAGCATTCTCTTCACCTTCAATTTTGGATTATCAGTTTAACATAACTAAAATCAAACTACAGAAAGTGCACGAGCCAATGACAAAACACCTTTTTGTTTAATTTTTGCAGGTTTTTATAACACAAAAAATCCTTGAACAGACCTATATAGAACACTATAACCGACACTGATGTTGATAGTAAGTAAAGTGTTCTAGATATGTCTACATTTTCTATGTTAAAAAATTCTTCAAAAAACATATGACGATGCTAGTGTGCACTCCGCATGATCTTAATATTATAATTATAGCTAATGAATGAGTCAAGTAAAAATATTACTGATGGCGACAATGATATGAACAATAAACACCGTTCCATACAATAAATTACACAGTAGAGATAAAACAAAACAACTGAACATCGCGAGACATCCTTCCTAACCATGCGCCATGTAACCAAGTAACTACTAGTAGAATTACGATCATTATATTAACAAAGCCAGTGAAACCACTTCGCATTCGCAACCGCGCCAACGGGGTGTGACTGCATCTTGGACAAACCATTGTTCCACCCGCTATCAAATTGTCATCCAAACCGCCCCCTTCCTAGCGCCTTCATTTTTTATAAAGTATACTGTTCCACTTCGAGAAGCTTCAGTATACTTCATGAAACGCGACATATTATTTGTTTGTATCGGTTGTGTTGTAATAAACAAACATGCGGGCGGTAAAATTGTTGTTCTGTCACATCCCTTTTGCAGTGATGATAGCGAAAAGCATTGTTTTATGCAGCCCTGTGACAAACGGCTTAAATGACAATCTAAGGACTTACTCTGTCAAAGAAGATGATGATGTGAGTGATTGATTAATATATTTTTTATTGTTATTTTGCATTCCACATCATGTAGCGTGAATTTCCTAATATCAGGTATTTGGTAGACATGACTGTCAATAACTTGAGTTACTTTTAATCAAATGTCAAAATTTACATTTTGTTTTAAAGATATTTGCATAATCGTTTCCATACTCCTTGCGATTTTATTAAAAGTTCAACACGTAATCAAAATTTTACTGAGCTAGTACATTTTTCTGTGTTTTCAATAAAAGAGAAATTCACTGAAAGATATTTTATAACTTATCCATATCAGTCATACATTACTGGAAGCCTTTATTTCGTTAGATTATCTAAAAAAAGATATTGACAACCATAGAAGAATCTGTGTTGACAACGTCATTATTTATTAAGTACTAAGGGTATGCTGACACGTTTAAAAATTACAGTTCGACGATTATTAAGAACAAATCTTGCGATAAATATTAATAATCATTAATCACACATATCCATCCAAATAGATCTTAATGATTGTTGTTAACCCAAACAATATCTCACTAATTACCTTCATCATGACTGACTCGGTGGCTAAGTGGTTAGCGATCCTGACCTCTGATCCGAGAGTCGTGGGTTCGATCCCCACACAGGGCAAACTTTTCTGTGATAAGCAGAATTGTTTGCTCTGAGTCTGGGTGTATTATATCTATATATGTATGTATTTAAATGTATTTGTGTATGTATATCAGTCTCTGGTTCCCATAGCACAGGGAATCCTAGTTTGGGGCCAGATGACCGTGTGTGATTTGTCCCAGATATTATTATTATTATTATTATTATTATCATAGCTATCACTAATATTATAAATGCGAAAGTATGGATGTTTGTTTGTTCCACTTTCACTCCGAACCTACTAAACGGATTTGGATGAAATTCGGTAGATAGATAGATAAAGCACTTGGCTAACATATAGGATCCTTTTCATCCTGAAAAACTCGATGGTTCCCGAAGGAATGGCTAAAAACTGATTTTTTTTACTGTCTCAAATAGGGCTACCTTCGTTTTTTTCTCTCTTGACCCAATTCGGAAGTCCACGCAGGCGAAGTCGCGGGCGAAAGCTGGTAATTGATAAAATAGACTTTTAACATTGCTTAACATTTTTTACTAATTCTATGCATTTGACAGCTGTCATTCTAAAGATTTTGTTGGTATATTTGGCAGTATATTTGTTTGGTAAAAAAAGTTTGTACATACTGTTCGCAGAACTCTACCAATGTAATAACATTACAAAAAGAAGATTTTGGAAGATATGCTAACTTCGCACCTGTTCGCAACCCAATAAGATTCAAGGTACGATTTCTAGATTATAATAAAAGCGGTCAGTTTATACTATGAGCAAGTTACTGCAATTTTAAAATTATTTCTAGAGCAGACATCCAGGGCATTATAGACGTAACATAACATAACAAGCTGATGGTGGGAATGCCGCCAACATGCCCCACATTCCTGATAAACTTGTCTGAACGGAAATGTGATTCAATGATAATTATACATATTTGTTTTATAATATTTTATTTACTAAATAATAAATCAATTGACTCCATGTAAGCAGATGCCAAAATATGAATAACTCCGCACGAATAAGCTTTAACACCTCAGAATTATTATTAAGGCGTATTGATACATATTTTCTCTGGTATTTTAAATGTAAAATGAAGCCTAAATAGAAGATAATTCAGCTATCGTAGAGTACAGATGAAATTTGGGGACAATTGACTGCAATTGTACAAATTTTTACTTCCGATGAACGTTTGCCCAAGCTAAAAGGCCTATTTATACATGATGCATATCATAATGTCTCTTGGTTATCTAGTACTAACTTCTTCACACATTGTCTGTCAACGTTGAAAAAACTATTATCATACAATTCTGTCTTAACGGATCCAAAAGGCAAAATTTAAATATCACGTGTAATGGTCAGGCGGTTCCGCAAGTGTCCCAAGTTAAATACTTAGGCTTCCTGCTAGACAGCGGGCTCACGTGGACACCACACACGTGGACGTGCTGTGTGCCAGACTTGCATCTGCGTGCTACTCTCTCGAGAGACTCCGCCCATGTCTACAGCCCAATAGTGTTAAAAAGCCTATTATGGCTATTTTCATTCCATTCTAAACTATGGTGTAGTTCTATGGGGCACGGCAGCCGAGAGAGAGAGAGAGCGTTCAGAAAGCAAAAACGCGCAGTCAGGATAATTGACGGTGCCAAGCGCGACCATCCAGCTCGGGAACTGTTTATAAAACATAAAATCTTAACATTACCATCGCTATACATATTAGAAATAGCAAAATATGTAAGAAAAAACATACAGGATTTCCCCACGCGTGGTGATATCCATAATTTTAACACACGAAAACGACAAGAACTACGACTGCTCCTGCGTCGCCTAGCTAAGTCCCATAAATGTCTAGATTTTATAAGCCCTAAAATCTACAACAGACTGACATCTGAAATACGTGATTCACCCAGTTATAATTCCTTTGTAACAAACGTCAAAAATTCCTTTTACTAAAAACATTTTACTTAGTAGACGAGTTCGCTGACCCACAAAAAATAGCTATAATACCTATTTAATGTAAATATTTAAATTAATTAAAATAAATTAATGTTAACATAATAATAATATTAATGTTAATGAATTGTAAAAACATGACGTGTAAACTGTGTTTATCAATAAATGATTTGTATTTGTATTTGTCGCTCAAAATAAGAGCTAATACTTAATAATGCTAATGACACTTCCAAATTTCTTCATATTGGTGATACTACATTGCTACATTACAAAATTTGAATGGGGCAGGCGTTTACCATAATTACCCATTGTGTCCCGGATCACACCAAACTCTGCCACAGAACAGAATAACTGAGAATCTTTTCCCGTGACGGCCGCGACCCGACCTCCGCACAGTTACTCACATATCAGATCGATTCTTAGTAACAATGAGTAAGGTATCTGAAACTGATCGAGATTCATCGGTAGAGGAAAATAGATCTATATCATGATCATATTTACGAGTAAGTTAATAATATTAAATAAATAAATGAAGACAATGACTCCAATAACACTAAAAAGATAGAGAGGGCTAAGTATTATGAAAATGGTAACGTCGACTACTCTCTTAAAGTAAATCGTAGCGCATGCAATACCCAATCTTTCAATCTCAGCAATATTCAATGCACTTTAAGCAAAACAAAGAATACAGAGACAATAAAACCGTTGCAAAAAAACTTGAATGCTATGGAAAACTATTTCTGTCTAGCGAAATGCTTTCTACTAAATCCCATCTACTAGGAGAAACTGTATTTTTACAAGTAGAGAGGCTAGTAGGACAATTTAAACACGAGTTACTCAGGAAGAAACGTATTAAGGTCCGTGTGAAAAAAGGGCCAGACGATGATATCGAGCCATCAGAGCGTGCTCCGGACATCACTGGACAACGGCTTTAATTGAATTTAATTATGGCGAGAAAAACTCGCGCGCAGAATATTATTTCTTGCACACTTGACTTTCTTTTCTATCGGAGGCGAAGAAATTAATTGCGAATCGTTGTGACTTTAATGGATCTTAATTATTAATTAAACGTGAAAGATAAATGGGAACAATTAGATTCGATTCTTGGAAATTTTGCACTTAATGTATACGTATAGGTCCACTTGGAAATGGAAATAGGTATGATAATAACTACGATAAAAGACATTAGACTGCACTAGTAGCTGCCCGTTACTTTGTTTAAGTGAAAATTGGAATATATCATTTATTGAACTATTGTAGATACATATGTATGTTCTACGTTTATATTTGAATTTCTGTAATAAAACCTATATAAGATCAATACCTAATAAATAAATAATATGAAGACTAATTAAGAATTGCATAATTAACTCCTGAACATTCTCAATATTAATATGGTTAAGATTTTATAAAAAAATATTGAATCAACAGGAGATTCCTGATAATGCTCTTTCCGGTTCGAGCCACAGTCGAGGATTGCTGCATCACGAACACTCAGGTATAGTCAATTTATTTTTTGAATTATAAGTACTGGTTATAGATCACGTGAATTCCTGTGGTCATGATGTTTTCCACGTAGCTACTGGTAGAACTGTTTACAGTATATACTGTATGGCGATATTTGTATAGAGCGACCAAACATTTTTGAAATTTCAGCAGTCGTATTTTTTTACTTTTTGGCTGCAGAACGTTCTTTGTTATATTTTTAACCGACTTCAAAAAAGGAGGAGGTTCTCAATTCGACTGTATGTTATTTTTTTTTTGTATGTATGTTACGTGATTATTCCGCCAATTATGAATCGATTTTGATGATTCTTTTTTTTTCTGCTAGGTAATACTTCAGAGGTGGTCCCATATAAATTTGATTTAAATTGATGCAACGCTTTTAGAAAAAATCAACAAAAACAAAAAAACATAGCAAAATTTTAGCTGTTATGATTTAAGTCTGTTTTTTAACTTGTTAAGCGTTGTCGATTATTTATAGTTACTTTGTTTTTACCATAGTGTTACTAGTGAAACGCCGGTGACTTCAACCTCTATGGTGTTTTTCCATACAACTTTAACACCCCATTTTACCCGCTTAGTGGCCAATATTTCTAAATCCTCTTTTAGTACTCCTTTACAACCTTAAGTTTATATATTCAGCAGTTGAAACCGCGTTATCTATCAGGTAGCCAATAAGTCATTTAGTCAGTTAGACACAATACTATTTTAAATTATATGTAAAAAAATATTGCTTCAATTTTTTAGGCCTTCATGATTATGATGATCCCCATCACGCCTACGGGTATGAATACCATACACACGATGACCATCACAACGGCTACCATCTGCCTGATTATCCTGACCACCACCACGATGGTCACCATTACGTGGGGCACGGCCATGGCCACGGTCATCACCATAAATATTACAATCCTGTAAGTACTTTTATCTAAGAATTATTAGAAATATCATTATCTTGGTTACTCGATCTTTCTCTTGTTTTGGCGATAAAATGTTCGATAATTTGATTGATCACAATAAAAAAGACATGTAAGTATTCGAGAAATACACATTTCTGACTAACTTTATAATTCCAGGTCCTGATTGTTTAATTACAGAGTAAATAAATCAAAAGCGAGTAGTTTCGTAGTTGTTACGTGTAAAACTGCCATTCACTTTAGTCGATAAGACTTTGTTTAGGCATAATTCTATACATACTAGATGTACATTAATGTAAGACCTGTGTGTGAATTTTAATAGGCCACTTAAAGCTAGTTATTCCAGCTGCAATTCATTGGTAATTTGCATGGCATGGTAGCGAGCAATACCCCCTGCCAAACTTGGTAAGGTGTGGGAGAAACCCGTATTTTAGGTTCAAAAACTAAATAAGTTAACGAATAATAAAATTTTCTTGCACTTTACTAAACTGCACAAGATGAAACATGCAAGTTTCTAATTTCATCGAAAAACATTTATGTTACCTGTTGTTTGTTTATTCCTGAGCTACTTACATTTCACCGGTATTACTAATATTTACTTTAACTACAAGCACTCTGAGAAATCTAAAATTGTTTAAGCTATTTAAAATGTTTACTCGACTACCCAACTATTTTCTTCTTATAGGCATTGGCAGCAAAGGCAGTCTTATGGCCTATAGCAGGTATTGCACTTCTTGGCGCTGCTGCGGCCCTGGTTACTAATCCTGTCCTTCTTCAACTTGGAGTTGTTTCCGGTAAGCGAAGGAGGCGAGATACGGAAGGCTCTAAATATGAGGACAATTTCGATGTCAAGTCTCTCAAGAAATGGTCTAATACGGACGAGAAACGAGACAGAATTAAGTTTGATGAGAATAATCAAAAGAGAGACAGCTTCTTCGGGATGTTGAAGAAACGGACAGCCAGAAGGGAAATGCAGAAGGTATTGTCTCCGAAAGTACATCTGACAGCACAATCGCCTATTGAAACTGTCACGCTGGAAGCACAGAGGCACAACAGTGAACATTTTAATGAGAAAATCTTTGTACCTGTACCACTTTTGATTAATTCAAATAAAAAAGGTTTGAAGAAGGATTAAATATATGCAAACTATATTGTGATTTAATTGTGTTAATTACCAATGCCCTTATGATTTTATTAGACAGATGTACTTAATAAAATATGCAGGTTATACATACATAGAGGATTAAATAATAAACTATAAGTCAGAAATATTATTGTAGATAATAATTAGAATATCAATGGAAAGTTTAAATAAAATGCTACGTAGGTACTTACCACACAAAATTTATAAGAAAGTATTACGAAAACTCAAAACTAATGTCAACATCGACACATTATCACGATCCAGTCCATAAAAATATTAAACTTTTATTAATCACTTAGTAAAGTTAAGATATATAGCTAACAACCTTCTTATCACACAAAATTGAACTTGCACTTTTAACGGCACGGTGTACACAATATTCTGTATTAACTAAGAATCAACGGTACACAGGTGATATTGAATTATTGACAAAACAAACTTACAAACCGTCGATTGTTTGGGTAAACGTCATCAAAGTACTGATGGAGCAGTGCAGTTTAAGAATGAAATGAAGTTAGTAGAAAGTCATGGACAGCCATTTGACAGGCGAACAAGCCGGTTGAAAGTAGTATGAAGTTCCTGCGAGCTGCTGTTTTTTATGTGTGCGTGAGCGCTCAGCTGCTTGCTATAATGTGTCACTGTGTGTGAGTGTTACTCCCCTGCGCTTGCGCATAATTACTTTAAAATACCTATCGTTATCTCGTGTATGAGTGTGTACGAAGAATGCATTAACATTATCAGATTTCAAATTAGTTGCATATGTTGAGAGGTTGCATGTGTGTGAGTGGAGGAACACCCGTGGCCGTCGTCATCCTAATCGATTTTAGTACGACCGGTGTTTTTATTGAGGGCAACTCTTTGTTTTTGTAAGGATATAATAGAATATAGCTTCCGTAGTTACGCACTCTCCTCAGCCACCCTCAGCAAAGATAGCTATGGTATTATATAGATATGGTAACTTTACAGCTTTTGTAATCTAATATTCATAAAGTTGCATTAAATAGGGAAGTTTCTTGGTAATATATTGTACGTATATATATTTCTTTAAATATCAAACTTTCCGCCTATTTAACCGTCTCCTTTGGCAACCAAGTAACATTCGTAACAAGAATATCAAGTAACGTTATCTAGATGTGAATTTGTGAATCAAAGAAGCGGTTGAGTTGCAAGTTCTTCGTTTTCTCGCAGTCGTCGGCATGAGTTGCACCAATACGTCGCTGTGGCAACCAGCAAATGTTCACCGTTGTTTTGAAATATTTCGCTAGATGGCATTCATTGCTAAATTTATATAAAAAATACACTTCACGTTGGGTGTGGAGCATTTATTAAAATTTTCATTTAATAATTTAATGTAACTTAATTTATGGAGCATCACAGATTCTTCTTAATTCTTTTTTCTATGCAACATGTTGTCGAGGTGGATTCAAACCTTGAAGCCAAACTGAAAAATAGAATTTGTTATCAGACAATATAAAGTTCAAAAGGAGAGGCAGCATAATCCTAGTATTTTACTCTAAAGCTAGGAGTTAGATATAGCCACATAAAATTAAATTATTAATTTATTGTTTAAAATCATCATTGTTGGCGACTGCAGTTTTGCTTTAAAATGATTTAGTGCCCTTTTGACTACCCTCTCTTTAAGTTTGTTTTGACTAACGTATAAAAATAGGGCCGTGTGGACCATAGTTCCATATTTTTTTATGAATATTTTCCCATACAGAATACTACTATCGTTAAAAATCATTGAGTAAGGTAACACAAACCACGGTTGTCACTAGGTTTTCGTTGCAAAACACTAAAATTTTATTTTATCAGAATTATTTTTTTTCTGCAATTTTATCTGATTTCGCAACGGGATCTAGGGAAATTTTTATTTAGTCGTATGGCATTGATCTACTCAGACAAAGCTTGTACTATTGGGTATTCTGTGGTTGAAGTCTAATTCAAATGCACTCTACCGTTCATATAAAGGAGTATTAATCATCATACCTACTTAACTTTCCTTTGCCTTATAATAAGAAATAATAAGTCGATATTTGATATGTTCAAAACGATATCTACACGAAAGCAACACAGTAACAGAAACAGTTTCCTGTCTCATTTGGGCCTAATTATAAATATATAAATTATAATACCTAATTTATAACATATTAAACGTACCTTTGGTGCATTATCTAGGATGCATTTAAAGATCAACGCCGCTCGCTCACATCCCTTGTCACCATCAGATACTTCCACTTCATTTACTGGAAGATTAAAAAGATTTGATGCCGTTTGGTAAACTTTGCATTATAAAATACATAGTATAGACCGACTGGGTGTGACAAATTAGCACTGGAACTTGTGGCCTGTCTGTCCTCTTCATTTTACTGAACAACTTTTTCTTTAGAAAGGATCAGTCATCTAATGGATTTTTTCAACTAGGGAGCACTGACGTTTAACCTTAACGAGCATCTACTTAAATAAAATAAAACATTTATATGTTTTTTCTGATAGAACCATTGATTTCTCCATACAAAAAGATATAATTACTTAAAAGATATTTTTTGGCTATTAAGTAAACCCTAAAAATTGTGTGGAGGGAGTTTCTTTGTATTATCTTTCGTCTCAACATTATTTATGAACAGAGAGATTACAAATTACCTACCTTTTGCACAAAGGTCCGCCATTTTCTTTGCATTTTCAAATCGTTTCTCGTCACCATTTTTTGTCAGTTCTGCTACTTTGTACGCGCGTTCCAAATCGTACATTCCCTTGGAATTTATCTAAAACATGCTTCGAAAGTTAAGTCTAATGGCATCCTTAGTTATGTTCCAATTTCTTTACTTTACTTTACTTATTCGTTATATTATTTTTTATACGACTTTTAGCGTTCTATTTCATATTTTTTTAAGATCTGAGTTATGCGGAATGCATCCCGATATGAAATCGTCCGAAAAGGGAGCTTCCTGCAACTACAACCTTCACAATAGGAATGTAGGCGTCGTGATAACAACATCATAGACATAAAGGAGTATAATTTACCTATGGGCGGACTTGCTACAGCTCATGAAGTCTCTAGATTTTTATAAATATTCAGAATCGATTCTAAAATGAGCACCGTAATCACTTTTCTGTTTCTACTCACATCCTTTATTTACTTACTTTACTTTATCTTTTTTTCTACTTTCATAGTTTAATAAGACGTAAAACGTAATTTTTTCACACCATCAATTGATAAACTGCTGAATGCTGATTTACTCACAGTCCCATCAATTTTATACGCGCACGCCAGCAAACACTTCACCTCCTTCTTCTTGGGCACCTGAAGTGCCTGCAGCGACATCAAATCGATCATCTCTACAGGATGCTCCTTCGTGCACTTCATCACGAACTTTGTAAACTCACTCTTTACCTCCTCATCTGTCAAACTCTAAAAGAAAATTTTCTGTTATTATAATCGTTTCAGCAGAATTAATGTTTCTGCGACTCATTACTGGAAAGTGCCAAGATAATACGAGTACAACGTAGGGTGGTATAGGACAAATAAATATGCCTATACGAAACAATCGGCACAAGTAAAAGAATTTTATTGCTTCGCTCTTGAGGCATGAGGAAGCTAACGCCTTGTGTGCATAAGTGGAATGTCGACAAATGAGAGATAAAGCCTTTAATGTGATTGTTCTTATAGTTGAAATGAAAATAAGAACCATGATTAGTATTAATAGACTCTGTGGATTGTAATTTGACTTGGCTAACTGACTGTCACCATCGTACGGTGTTAACGGCATTGATGCGTTTCTTACAGGATAAACAGTTCCACGTTGTGTTGGAAATCTTGGTGGTCCCGTTTTCTTCTTAAGTACCACCATCACTTACCTTCTGGTCAGATGATTCCAACCACTTTTAAGTGTGGTAATAGAAATATTAAAATGTTAAACTTACATAAACAGAAGAAAACAACAGCAACACGATATACACAAACGACATGATCACCTGTAGACTCTGTTTCAGAAATGATTTAATTTCAGTTGATAACTTCAGTTATACGTTTGTTTAGCCTAATCTTAAATCGAAATCAGCAAATAACTAAGTGTTGTAATAAAAAATAAATTATTTTACCTATATCATATTTTGCATGTACATATTACAGCTAATTAAAATGAAAAACGGAATCTGATAAAAATGAATAAATCTTGCAAAGGTCACGATAAATTTGGCATAAAATCACTATAATATAGTCGTATGATGAAAATATGATGATATGATAACCCATAATATTGATGGTTAGTTAAATGTATGATACATAATAATCAAAGATTATCTTCATATGATATGAACACAATGTTCATGAAATTATAGTAATACTTATATTATATGGCTTCTGCTTCCGCATTTTTTTGTTTATCATTTTATATATATTTTATACCATTTGGCGAATAAAACCTAAATATTTACTGTCATTTTAATAATTGACTTATACCTGCATATACGTAACGACCACGGAAGATAAAACAGCAACCATTATTGTAACATTTGGAAAAAATAAAATAAAAAATAAACCTACATATAAATCAGCTACCGCTGCATGGTCAAAGTACCATGGAAGCATTTGGCCTGTCCTAGTTGCGGAAGCCATCTATAATCTATAAGTAAAATAATAAGTCCTTCAAAAGATAGTGGGTGTCAATATTTTCAAGAGGTCATCAAAGTGGACAACAGTACACGTTGATTTCTTTTGAGTAAAAATTTAAAAATTACAACAACTCCTAACTATCAAGATAAGAAGATAAGATAGCCAGTTCCCCATTGCGTTGGGGAATCTTGGTAAGCCCGCTGCCATCTTCGGCATCATCATAAATTACCAATACCATCAGGTGAGATGATGCCAAGGGCTTATCAATTGTGTATAAAAAAAATTCAATTCTATTTTTTTTCTTTTTTAACAACCTTTTTTAAAAATCATATTAAAATTAAATTATTTAATCTACTACGTAGCTACGAGGCTTTCCAATTCGAGTTAAATATTTTTTGTTACTTCTTTACCATTAAACCTTTATTTAAAGTAAAAAATAAACCAAAAATACAAATAATAATTATAATCTTTTTTTATTACTTATAATCAAATTATTTTTTCTGGCCATACTGACAGCGTGCCGCCTGTTGACTGGTATGTCTTGGAAGACATCATCATTTAAAATATCATGATCCTTTTTAGGGTTCCGTAGTCAACAAGGAACCCTTATAGTTTTGCCATGTCCGTCTGTCTGTTTGTCCTCGGCTTAACTCAGAGACTATTAGTATTAGAGAACTGTAATTTGGCTCAGATGCATATCAATTACGTCGACAAAGTGGTGTAATAAAATCTTGAAAAAGAAAAATATTTTCAGGATACCTCGACTATCCCATAGTGTAGGGTGCCGTTGGATAAGTCTTTCAAAAATATTGTGGGTTTGCGAAAACCACTTTTCGATTCACCCGTTTTCGAAATATTGAGCTTTAACGTGAAATTTTTTGTTAATGTGTCCCCCCTCCCTCCTGCCAGCTAAACGGTTATTTCTAGAAATGTAAAAAAAAATCACAGCAGTAATATTTATATATAACGAAGTTAAAAGGAAAACTATCACAGCGTTAGGCTTTACAAGTTAACGAGTAGTATAGTCAATTTTGTAAGACGGGACGGGTTTTCCCTTGTAGCAGCGTCTGTCGAAGTACCTACTACGGAACCCTACACTGCGCGTGGCCCGTCGCTTTTTTAATCTTGCTCTTGACTTACGCTCCATGTCTCATGTTTTTGTTACATTAGTTAGATCTATTTTGCAAATATTATCGTACCTATATTGTACCGACTTCAATATGTTTTTTTTTATAAATGATTAATCTTTATTGCTTTACATGTTGTAAGTATATTATTGTAAAGTATATCACATTTAGTAAAAAAAATTACATCAACAGTTTTATTTTGTTGTAATAAATAATATTATGTTACATTTAAAATATATCAAGATTAATTCAATATAAATGTTACAAGTTAATTCATTCATTAATTAACCGAATACAGATATATGTATTTTTACTATATTACAATGAATACTACTTATTTCCACATACTATTAATTTAAATGTAATATTTACGTTATTTTTTGTGTAAAATAATTAACAAATAGGTTAGTATATTTATTGGGATTAAAAAAAAACAATATATTTTATTTTTTATTTTGAATTACAATCGTGAATAAACTTAGCAAATACAAATACAAAATTGGTGGGTTCTTAATAAACACATTGTTAATTGATATGGAAGCTCTTCCCGTTTTTGGTCGGCCCGTTTTTCTCGAATTTACTTGCTTACGCCATGAAATTCAACTGAAAAAGTGCGAATTGTAAGTAACTTGGAATAATATGAAGATTAAGGCAAAAGCTGCCTTTAAGGTCTCTGACATGGCTTAACGACTGCCATCTAGTGACAGCAACTTGTGACACTGGGGCTGGCCACTAGCCCCACAACCTCCACCAATCCGGACATATAATATACACATATGGCCTAACTTCCCTGGCCAATGGTAAGAAACCCGGTGCCCTAGCAGTGGGTACTTACGTTATAGGTTGTTAACGACCGAAGGCAAATAAGTTTTCGTTTCATTTTTCACGTAAGAGTTACGTTACGTAAGTTAATTAGCCGAAACTATTTAAACTTGAACTGCACATGAAACTAAACAACTTTTCCCAAGAAAAAAAATCGACTTTAATTCTTTGAGAAATTTTCATCAGTGAAAGGCCGTTGCGGCATTAAAGTTCACGAGTGGCGACCGCGCACCCGAAGGCGCAGTCTATGCAGAGTGCAGACCTCCTACTCGGTGGACCGATATGACCTGCACCGGTAGCATGGCGACGTATCTCGCGCGTGACGCGAGTTTTAAAAGCATTTGATCCGTTCTAACGCTAAGCTAATGAAAGAGACAGCTGAGCTGTTTTCTCGCGTTTGGGCGACAAACAGCTTTGTCTACGCCTCATGCTACCCGTGCAGGTGAAGGTTGTGGGAAGCCGCTGGATGCGGGTAGCGCAGGACCGGTTGATGTGGAAATCCTTGGAGGCCTTTATCCAGCAGTGGACGTATTTCGGCTGATGATGATGATTGGTACACAACACAACCAAAAAATGTCTATAATGTTCACTATTCGTGAAACTAAACCACTTTTGTTTACTTATAACTTTGCTGAAATTGCAAAAAAAAATGTTGGTCTTTCCATATAACTTAGCTCAGAAACTGATAGATTTTCCAACTTTTTTTAGGATTTCACCAAAGTTGTAGAACACAAGTTTTATGACAAAAACACAATTTAAGAGTTTTTCAATGCATTACCAGTCTCTCTGAAGAGTCAATAATGAAAAAGCAGAATGTTTTGAAATATTATGCAATTTTGTTAAGAATACCTACAAACCAATGAATGTTTACAATGACGTATATTATAGATACCTCTGAAGACTTCTCAATGCTACACTTGTAAATCAGAGCAGCCCTGTCGCAGCCTTTGTCGCCGTCAGACACAGGTTCCTCATTAACTGGAATTAAACAAAACGATTTATTCTAGTTTTCACATAACACAGGACAGGATGGAAGGATTTCACGGCCAAAAAAGAATATTTTATCCAGCTTACGATTCGCGCACCCCACACTGTCAAGAACACTCGTGAAACCAATGTGGAGGCGCGAGCAATAAGCTCGTAAATATGAATAATTACCACTTTTGCATGCTTCGGAAAACTTCATGGCTTTTTCCATCATGACGGGATCGTCACCGAAGTATTTATTTATCATACTGTTAAGTCCATCAACGGAAAACATGCCTGAATCGTCCATCTGAAACACGTTATTTCCATTTAAAATTTTAATGTTGTCCTTTTCATCTGGATGTTCATCTATTATTACAAAAAAAGACTATAAATCATATAGGCCATAAGCAAAATAAGTCTGTTTCCTTGTATAATCTGTTTAAGCTACTGTATCGATTTCAACAAATGTGGGATTAATTGAACTTGTTGCTAGAAATGAAGTTATGACTTCCCGATTTTCTTCTTGTTATATGAATCGATTATAAAATTAGTCCTTCGAACGTTGTTAAGCCACAGACATAGCAATACTAATTGGCTCACATATTACACGTCTGATATCAAGTCGGTTGTAGGTATCACAACAGGCAGTAAGCAGCATTCTTATCCTACGCTAATTACGTCTATTGACATAAGTTTTTTTGGCTTGTTATTCCACTGATCACCGTGGAAATATAATGTTTCCTGTGCACTTTGGTACGGTGTTAGCATTATGATTGGGTGGCTCAGAGACCGTGTAATTGCGGGCTCATCAGCTCGTCATCCCACGGCCTTGCGCTGTCGCATTAACCTAACGTCACCCGTAACTCCATGTATGTAACCTTTATCATTAGGCTTATACAGGTTGTTTGATAATATACGTAATATCAATATAATAAAAAAAATCTTACACAAATGGAAAAGCTGATTAACCTACTTCACGTGAGATGCTAAAAACGTTATTCGACTTCAGCAAAAATAGTGCAGCCAAGAGCCCCCTCAATTTTGTAATGTTTTACTTTCTAGTACTTTGGTTGCATTTTCTGTGAACCCTATTTGGCACTGTCTTTGTATACAATTAAAATTGTACACAATTTACTATACACCTTAAATTTTAAAATTTTGACACCTATTTATCTATATTTTTTTCGTTGTATGTACATACATACATACACAGTTTCATTGTAACCATCTGTAGCCAAAACAACTTGGTCAATTTTGTGTCATGAATTCCTGATATTTACATTCATGAAATTTCTTACCAGGGTGGTTTTCTTTAAAGCGCATGCAAACAGGCACTTTACTGCTTCCTTGTTAGGCATTTGTTTCTTCTGCAGCATAGCAATGTCTTCTGGAGTAAAGGTGTATTCTTTAGAGCACTCTGTCAGTATGCTCATGTACCGTTTCTTCAAGTCATCTAGGTTGGCCGCCTAAGAAAACAGATTTAGTCTCAATCAGTTTCTTCATCAAATAGTGTAAGACATGATTTAATAAAACGGAAATGGTCACTCCTTGCTAACAGTAAGTCCATCATATGAAACCTCACCAACTGAATGACATAATATGGTTATTGGGAAATACTGAGCAGCCTGCATCCAGCAGCAAATAGATATAGCACAATGTGAAGATATAGTATAGATGTGTATGATATGTGAACATTCATGTACAGATACATCTAGTATCTTGGACGAGCTGTTTACTTCACGAAATTTTCCTTCTTCATTTGAAACAATAAAAATGTTCACTTGATTAGTGTAATATACTTATTCCTGTGTACTTTTACGTACTGATAGGCAGCTACTGATCATCAAAGAAACTGTTACTAAAACATATAACACAGAATTCATGGTAATGAAAAATATATATGTTTAAGGGACGTTAATAACAAAATTTACACCACGAATGGAGGTGTCAATGGTTCTGAAACGTTTTTATATGGCAAAGTACGATTTTTTTGTATGTGGTAATAATATACATAATTCATGTGTCGTTAAACGCATGTCAATATCAACACCACCAATATAACAGTATATGTTGAACTAAACTATAAAGAAAACTTCTTACAAAGCGAGACCAGCTTATGCTGGATGTAATTACTATTGCGCCACATAATGCGTTTATTGGGACGGCTATTATTCATAGAAAAATAAAAAACCTTGATGTCGTACCTTTCATGGACAGTGTGATAATCTTTTTCACGAGTTTTTACTAATAATATAGAATATAGTTTAAATATATCTACAACAAAAATCCTCCTCTATGATGAAAGTTCGATCTGAACATTTTGATTCAAGTTCAAATTTTTTGGTAGATACGAATAGGTATACCGTGTAAGCATGAGTTATTCAACAACTTCCCGCATACGTACTTATTATGTTCAATGCCTTTTTTACCCAAAAAAAATGACATTATTATCTAATTATCAACTGTCAACAATATAAATTCGTGAATTATCACAAATTTTGCACAATCTGACATCTCTTATAACGAAGCGTTCGTATTATACCAGACAGCGTTGAAATTTTAAAATGCTGCAAACTACGGTTTTACTTTGTGTATCATGTCTTGTTACGATATCACCATTAACTTATGTAAGTATTGAGATACTATACTATTTTTAATTATTATCATAATATTATTTATGAGGTGTTATATTTTTCTTACTATTACAAAATCGGTCGAAGCATAGTTAAAAGCTTGCGTGCAGGTAGAGTTTATGGTTTGTATTTGTATCGTGTATTTTATCTTCTTTATACCGATTTCTAAAAAACTTCTAATGGCATTTTTTAAGCTATGTGAAAGGCATCTTTTATATGAAGTTGACCACTAACCCCACAACTTCCATCAATTCGGACTTGGCCCTCGTAAGTGTCCTACGGATAAACTTTCCCGAGGTATGGGAATTGGGGAGAAACTCTTATTTTCAGCAAACGAGAGTTTGATAAATTATTAAAAAGAAACATTTTTAACTTAAGCGCTTAACTTTTTCCAGGCAATGACCGCAGAACAAAAAGCTAAAATTCACGAACACTTTGAATCAGTTGGGATGGAATGTATGAAGGACCATGCCATAACAGAAGAGGACATCAACGCGTTAAGGTCTAGCAAGATACCAACCGGGGAAAGCGCCCCATGTTTCATGGCCTGCATATTGAAGAAACTTGGCACTGTGAGCTGAACCTGTTATTTTATGGTTTTAATATTGCTGCTAGAACATAATCGTTTTTTTAGTCTTACTGCTTCCATTAGCTTGGTTAACTTTAAATGTTAAGTGTCTCCACTTTCATTGGATCTGGTTATATCTAACGATCATATCCTTACCTAAGCACTATCCCAACCTGACTCTAGCTCTACTTTCTGACCTCACGTTTGAGCCACCAACCTTGAACCTTCCGCGGGAGCTAGGTCTTTTAATGTATAAATCCAGTCTCAAAGAATCTGGGATAATATAAAGAAGAAAAATATCTTGTTATTTAACAGTTCTTATATTGTTCTGTAATCGCTGCTATCAGTGTCTTATCTTTTTTTTTATCTTCGTGATCCTCTTAGTTATCACTGAATTTCGTCAATCTCCAACGAATAAGAACTGAGGTGACAAAATTAACATTAACATTAACATCTGAAACTTTTCAGATGGACGACCAGGGAATGCTCCAAAAGGAAAACGCTTTAGAGCTTGCAAAGAAAGTGTTTGAAGATGAGGAGGAAATTAAGAATATCAGCGACTTCCTACATTCATGCGCGCATGGTAACATTTTTTTGAACAATAATATAATCTGCAAAAGCAGCTTTTATCTCATGCTTTCTCTTAAGCTGACAGTCAGCCGATTATTTTTTTAAGAATAAATTAAAGTTGTCCAGTCATCATGAACTTCAGAACTGATTAAAGTGGTCATTCAGTTAACTGAATAAAACTTAAGCTTTACCTAAAAATTTTGATTAAAACCTTCTTTTACCTTTTTTTATGTGATAGGTGGCAAAAGAGCAGACGGATCACCTGATGGTAAGCGAGTACCGCCGCTCAGAGACACCCGCAACACCAGAGGAGTCACAAGTGCGTTGCCGAAGGGATGGGGGATAGGGGATTTGGGGGGGGGGGAGTTTGGGCCTCCAGTACCCTCACTCACTCGGCGAAACACAACCTATCTATTTTTCTTATTTTCTTAGGCACCTATTTCTAACTGTTGAGGCATTATCTTCTTCAAGGTTCCTTGCAACGACGGCCGTAAAATTTGGTATATTTATCTATTTGAGTATTTAGACAATAAATAGTTTGGGATCAACAAAGTGGCGGACTATGAGGGAAAAATTAAATAAATACTCCGACTGAGATGATGATGTTTAAAACTTAATAACCGATGTCACTGTTCGGTGTATAGCTAAAATAAAGGCCGAGAATCTTGAAAGAACATTTCCGTTTAAGGACGGTTATAAATATCTACGCGGGCGGAGCCTTGCATAATAAATTAATAATTAATAATAGATGCAATGACTATGATTTAAGTGATATAGGTATACAATATAACCTGAGTAGTGATTCACCAAAATATAAAAAAATATACAAAGAGGGAAAAGCTGTTAATTTCTGGATTGAAGTACTCATAAGCATAATGTGATTTACAGTGAATTCAGAATCGGTCAGTGACGGAGCTAAGGGCTGCGAGAGAGCCATGATCGCTTACAAATGCATGACTGAAAATGCATCTAAGGTGACTTTTGTTTTCAAATCAATTTTATTTTTAATTTTCTAATAAGTATTTAATATTTTAAATTTTAGGGTAGATGACTGCTAGTTATTTAAGTTACTTTTTATCGTCTGTCAAACTTAAAAATTGTTCTAAAATTTGAAATTCCAAGATGTGGTGTCATACTTATTAACGTAATTTGTGGACTTATTTTGTGATTATGATTAATTGAAAATTGAGGATAGGTTAGAACACAAAACAAATGGTTTTGTTTATTTTGTAGTTTGAGAACAATTCAGTGAACACGAACTTATTGATGAGCTAAACATTTATTTTTGATGCAGCCATCAAGCCTATTATCTGATGTTGTTTGTTATAGTTATTTGTACTCGTAATGACGTTCCTTCTTTAATTTTGGCGTTGCATCCGAAATTCCTTACCACCCTTTTAGGTTAATTTAGAAATGATTTACACTTTTTGTACTTCTATTTTTCACAACGAACGTTCTTTATACAATCAATTTAACGTGCTCACAATTACTTTCGAAATATTGTATTATAAAAATGTGTTTTTGTTTCAGTTTGAATTGGAACTTTAAAAACATCAAATATACAACAAGATCGATAAAACGACTAGTTGTGTTAAGCGTTCGAAGCTGAAAAGTCAAAAGGAAACCGATTTATAATCTTTATGAAGATGTGTACAATAATAAGAGTAATTTTAAGCATTTCTGTTAATAATAAACTAGATTTTTCCCTATATTGTGAATCATTTTATTTCTACATTGGGATGTGTTCTAATATTTTGCCAATTCTACTAGGTTAGCCAATGTTATGTATAAGCGGTGTATCGTTCTATAAGAGGAAGTCCTGACGGACAATACTATTATAGTTCATCATCGTAGTATTAATTTTGCGATTGAGATCACTTACAAACTGAAGATTTGATGGAAAATAGATTTCCTCATGAATATTGCTAATGTTCCAGTGTTCTTTGTTGTTATTATTAGATTTCGAATAAAGGCTATATACATCAAGTATTTCGTGAACAACGCTTCATAGTTTATTTGCGATGCAATTAACTACTGATTGTTTGTTTTATTTCTAATTGTCATCTATCTGACTTACCACAGATAGCCAAATCAATTAAGGCCGTAAAATCGAAGGTCTACCACCACACAGGATATTGGCATCCACCTTGCTTTATTGTTTGGTATAAAACAGGGAGATTCTTTGTACTAAACACCACAATCGATCTAGCAACGTGCTGCTTAAATAGTGTAATTTGTGCTAAATTCAAAATGTTTAATTCTGGATTACTGTTTGCTTTATTCGCTATCGTAGTGAAGAATATTACGGTAAGTAAAGTAAATCAATTTTTGTTTTGTTCCAAAACTGTATAGCTGTAAATAACAAAAAAAAAATGATTCATTGTTATACAAAATATTTTTAATGGTAGAGGTGAACATAATATGTTATTAAAGGGGTCTAATGTGACAGCTTTTTCTTCCATTTTTTTCAAAACAGCATATATTTTGAACTCTTCATAAATCTACCATTGTCACCGGTTTGAACACTTTTTTATGGAGTTTATTTTTACCTTTATTTGAAACTAGCTGGTGCCCGCGACTTCGTACGCGTTAGTGTTGAGGTTTTTCCAATAGTTCATATGTTTTGCTAAATTATTCTTTAGAAATAAGAAAATAACAAAATTAAGTAAACAATAAAATGAATGAAAGAAAAAGAAAAAAAGAAAAAAATTAAAGAAAAAATAAAAAGAAAAAAAGGGAAAAGAAAAATAAAAAATAAGAAGAAAAAGAGAAAGAAAATGAAAATGCATTGGATTTATATTCACATTCAACACTACTGGGGCATGGATCTCTTCTTATAGCTAGGGAAGGTTAGGTCATTCTCCACACACAGGGACCAAGTTTGGATAGTGGTAAGATGTGAGGCTAATGGCCAACTCCAGCTTAAGAAGTTTTACAGCCGCCTATACAGGATGTTAAAAAGTGCTTTTGAGATTTTAAGGGGTTACTCAGAATCAAGTATAGAATACAGGAAAAATAAAAAAAAACGTGTCTACAACTTTTTAAATCGGAATAGTAAATTAAGAATTTGTATGGTAAAGGGTAAAAAAAATTCTGATCGGATTTTTTCAATATTTTTCCTGTATATTTTGATTCTGAGCAACTCCTTAAAATCTCAAACGCACTTTTTTTAACAACCTGTATTAGGTAGTTAAAGAAAAAAATGAAGAACAGGTCCAGTAGAATGCTTACGCCTTTATAACACCCTGTATACCACCACTTGATAAATACTGCCCTACACTTGAATAGTTGGGTACGAAATAAAAATATAATACCATTTACAAACGTAGTTTGCTTTGCTTATTTCAGCTTCACTGCGTTATACGTATATTTTCAATATTCTACAGCTATCTACACCGTAAAACAATATAAACATATCTTGTCGAAAAAGAGGATCCCGTCAGTTCCCTCGGGATACCCTTGACAATTCCGGATCAAGAATGTTAACTGAATATACCTTTGATTAGCCTAATCTAAGTGTGAAGGTTTCACCTTAATACTTAGATACTTACATTCAGTTTCCAGCTTTTCCCTCGGGATCCCTTTGAATTTCCAGGACCAATAGTATATATCGAATGATACGAAAGTACCGTAATCGACACGCCTTTTCAAAAAGTTAAGGTTTTATCTTAATAAACTATGTTATTGTGGAGATACGGTGTTGTCGTTTTCCTGTGGGAACCCTTTATGAAACCTAGATGAAAAGGTTTGTATGTTAGTAGTAATGATCAAGTATAATTGTGCCAAATTACAATAAAATCGGCTTCGTAGTTTTTGAGTAATAAGGCTTTTAAGAATTAAAGTTTTTATGCATTCCTCTGGGAACCCTTGAATTTCCCGGGATAAAAAGTATCTAAGATGTTACTCCGGGTTACGTAGTATAATCGTACGAAGTTTTATCAAAATCGGCCCAGCCGTATTTGCGTGATGCGCGGATAGACAGACAGACAGACAAAAATTCCAAATTAAATTGTTTTCGTCTCTATATCGATAGACGTGCAATTATTATTATTATTATTATTATCCAGGTATTATTTTCAAAAATATTCCATGTACAGAATCGGCCCCGTTACAGTGTTATTATATGAATAGATGTTGCATATTTTTACCAACATAGTAATAAATTCGCCGCTCGTCTGCCAAAAATTACATCTATACTATTAAATAGCAAATAGGTCGAAAGAAGGGTCGGAACATTAAATAAGTACCTAGATGTTTTATTGTTTATGTAAAAATGAAAACATGTAAAAATTAAAATTATAATCGATTGCCTACATAATTAAGCTTCCGACCATTCTTTTGACCCATTTGCTATGTAATTTTTAGCAGGCACATGGCGAATTTAAAATTATCTTTAAAGGACAACTTTTTTTCTTGATATTGGATTTCGATGAAACAAAGACTATATAATGCTCCAGACTAAGCTTAATCTACTCGAGAAAACCGCATGAAAATCCATCCAGTAGTTTCGGAGATTAGCGTGAACAGACAGACAGACAGACAGACAGACAGACAGACAGACAAACAGACAAAAAAATTTAAATTTGTTTATTTGTGGTCTATTACTCTTATTTTATCACCTCCTTACTATTTTTGGTAAAAATATTCAATGTACAGACACGCGGTTTCTACTGTTTTATTATAGTATAGATTTCAAAAGTTGTATGCCACTCTGAAAGATGATTTTGACGATATAATCACCTCCCATAATCCTGAAAATCACTGAGTAAAGCAAAGAGACATTACACACACGTAAAAAACATAACTTCCACTTGGCATAACTTATCAACTCTAAACTTTTTACTATAGAGTATACAAATGTATAAAACGTATAGTAAACGTATAGTACAGTCCAGTAGGTCTATAACAGATAAATCAAGCAAGTAAGTAAAACAGATACGGCTTCGACAGGATGTAGGTAATTTTATGATGTTAAGGGTCGACGTCCTGATCTTCTGTAGTATCGCGTCATATGTCCATCAGTTCTTGATATGGATCACATCAAATGGCGTAAAATAGAAGCTAAACCCCAAGATAATAATTCATTCAATATATTAACCTCCATTAAAGTTGCTTGATTGCCTTCAGAGTAAAGAAATATAAAACTTGTCGTGGTCAAAGTGATTTTTGAAATATCAGTTGTCTTGGCATGTCTCATCGGTTTTACCTTAACAGAAATGGTCACATTGCAGGGACTAACAGACGAACAAAAAGGTCAGATACAAGTCCAGTTCATCGACGCTGGTGCTAAATGCATCAAGGATCACCCGCTGTCTGAAGAAGACATCAATTCTTTCAAGGAAAAGAAATTTCCCGAGGGTGAAAATGCAGGATGCTTCGCTGCTTGCGTCTACAGAAAACTTGGTTTTGTGAGTATAACTGTTATCTGGACTTTTGAAATACGAGACTCATCAGATATTTTTTTAATACAAAGATCTTATCTAAATCAAGTTGGAAGAAGTAATGAGTGGCTGTGAGTTTTATACATCTAAAATATATAGTTATTTTATGGTTGGATAGGTCGATGACGAAGCGGTCGGCTTGAGTGGTCACGTCCATCACTCAGGTTAACTGACTACAGTTTTTTTTTACCCTCAATCGGTAAGCCCTTGGCATCATCTCACCTGATGGTAAGTGATGATGATGCCGAAGATGGAAGCGGGCTTACCAAGATTTCCCAACGCAATAGGGAACTGGCTATCTCTTCATGCAGGAACACATAAATGCTGTTAACATTTATGTTTGGCGGCAAAACTTAGATAAGATGGTGGTAGCTAACCAGGCGGGCTCAGAAAATGCCCCACCACCAACCAAACCGAGTCCTACAAAGTTGGACCCTACCGGGAATCGCACCCGCGACCTCCTAATGTGAAGCGAGCGGATAAGCCACTGGGTTACGGAGGCGGTCTCTGAAAATACACGGTCTTAACCTGGATGGTTTTGACTGTTAGTAGCATTTATCTCGACCGTTTACTATTATATCTCTAGATGGTAGTCGTTAAGCCATGACGGAGACCTTATCAGCGGCTTTATAACTTCTGACACTGGGGTTTGCCACTAGCCTCAAAACTCCACCAATCCGGACTTGGCCCCCGTGAGTGAAAGCAACCCTAAAACTAGAAACTTGAAAGTATTAAACTCTACTAACATTTTTTTTTCACTTATTTACAGATGGATGACAAAGGAACCCTAACGCATGACGATGCTTTAGAAAACGCAAAGAAAATCTTTGACGATGAGGAAGAACTGAAGAATGTTGAAGAATTCCTTTCAACGTGCACTAAAGGTAGGTCCTTAAACTAACACGTGACACACAGAATAACAAAGAAATGATCGTATTCGTAAACAGTAGTGAGGAAACAATGAAATGTAAAATAAAATACTTATACAGAAATAAACTTCAGGCGCTGCCTCCCTCTAGGGTCAAAACTGGTTTGTTTCAAGTTCAGTTCCGACAAAACTGGAGGAAACTGCAGCATGTGCTATTTCATTATCATAGCACCTCTCTACTTTTTA
This sequence comes from Coleophora deauratella, assembly GCA_958295455.1. NCBI lineage: Eukaryota > Metazoa > Arthropoda > Insecta > Lepidoptera > Coleophoridae > Coleophora > Coleophora deauratella. The sequence continues at coordinate 5,010,441 of OY282403.1, read as the reverse complement.
AATGTGCAATAATCTTTCCAACTATATTTCTTCTTTTTAACAATTTGTTCTCTGTTCTTCTCTTCTTTCCTCAGTAAATTATGCTCTTTTTGTTGCGTAAATGTATCGTGCAAGCGAACAAAATGTTGTATCTATCGACCACAGACTTGCACCCCGCTTGAGCGGAGCGAAGATAAAAAACTTATTTGTTATCTATATATAATTTAAAAAAAAAATCCTTTTTAATTATGTAATACCAAGCTTTTATTTTCTTTGTCACAGTTAACGATGAAGAGGTCAGTGACGGTGAAAAAGGCTGCGAACGCGCTGCTTTGGCCTACACCTGCCTCACCGAAAACTCTGAGAAGGTATTTTTTTTTATTCAGCATTTCTTTCAGCATTTTTTTCTGTATATGCGATTATGCGTTATGAAATGAAGATGGAAACAGTAAAACACGGGGAGGGACCGTAATACTTTAACACTTATAGTTGGTTATCTTCTGGTTATCTTCTCTCTGGCTATCTCAACTGGGTATCTTATGTCTTCAATCACAGTTGACATACGGTGATAAATTGATAATATGCAGGAATATGAGTTTCAACTGCATCTTCTCCTTCGCAGTTTGATTTGTTTCTACTGCATTGATATAAATAATAAAAAAATGTATTATTTACCGTAAATATTACTAACTTGCTTATAAACTACTTTTGTTACAGTTTGGCTACAACATAGACTTCTAAAAGATGGCTCTACAGAACGCTGATCTACAATATTTAGAAGAAATAGGGCTAATTGTAATCGGAACGAGTGTAATAGATATATAATTCAATAATCGAAATGCATTGGATTGTGGACATAATTATTATTTTAGTATAAGCTATTTTAAAACATTTTTCCTATTTATTATAATTAAATAAGTGCACACGAATGTTTTTATTTTATTTATTCTGAAAAGAGATACTTTTTATATATCTCTTTTTTAACAAAGAAGTCAAAATAGATTACTAACTGATAATCGTAAAATTTAAAACCAGATAAAAACTAGACGGTGCTCGTATGAAATAACCCAAATCTATTAAACACCAAAGGCCCCTTTGCTTCTTCAGACATTAATGCGGTCACCTAGGCATACTCTGGAGAGCCAGGGCAGGGGTAGAGCACCTTCCCGACGATAGATTGATGTGGTAAAGAAACCTGTAGCAGTAAACATACAGAGGACGGTCCATAAAACCTACAACCGCAGCCAATGGAGATGCCTTTTTCTGTCCTCATAATTTTTTCGGCCTTGTTTCTCATGTGGGCAGATTTGTGGACGCGATCCTCAGCATTGAGGGACCGAGAAAGATGAAGAAATTCTATAAAATACATAGGAGGGTCCCTATGAAATACCTGAATTTTTTTACCACGGCTTCTTCTCATGAAACTGATCAACTTTTCCCAATGACCTATATTCAATAAGTAAAAAAAATTTTGGAGTCTTCATACTTATTAATCAACTGAACCGCCAATTTTGTATGGGAGGAAGTCCAAATTTTATTTTGCGAATTGAGTATTGATTCCTTTGGGAAAATTGTTCAGTTTCATTTGTAAAAGCCACTGTTATATTTTCCAGGTATTTTAGAAGGACCCTACTTATATATCTATTTTTTATCCGTTTTAATGATTATTTAATGACAACGAATACGAATAACACGTCAGCATAAAAGACATGTCTCCTTTTTATGTAGATTTCGGTCAATGGACTTTCCACAAACACGTTAAAACAGTCAACTTTTAAATTATTGTTTGTTTTACACCTTCAAGATGACAGCTACTAACAGTAGTATACTCAGTAGAACTACTGCTACCAATACTGCTGCGGAGACTTTTTTTATCAGTTAGAAAATCAGCGGATATAATAGTAGAAATTAAAACCTACTACTATTAATTAATACATGTTACCAACAAATCAAACACTATAATATATATATATAGTCAAATTATAATGGCACTATACATAGTGTACAATATATTTTATTACAAACATACCTTTATAGGCCCAAGAGTAACTTCCGCACTCCTGGTCGTACCTCTGGTGGTACGAATGTACATAAGTAAATATTAATTATCATTGTACAAAAGTAGGCGTGGTGCGATCTGAAGTATGAAATTTTATGTTGTCTTTGTGCTAAAGATTCTATGAAAATATTGAGAAATCGGCTAAGTGCGATAGTAAGCATCCCGCTACGAAATCTTTTAAAGTTAAACGATACAAATCGTGTATGTACCCTTACCAGCATTTAAAATTCTTTTTTAAATTTAAGTACTCATTCTTTTAAACTGTATTTTACTACCTAGAGATAGTTCCTACCACTTGACCAATTATGTAGCTGTTGGCGGTACCACGGAACCTGCGTATTAGGGATACAATACCACTTTTTTACCCAAAACTGCATGCTGAAAAAGCAGCATATCCTCGGGGCGCTAATCGATGGAATTTGGAAAGGGAGGTATCGTTACATTCATCCTTATATGTACAATAAATATATTGTTAAATTGCTCGTTTGTTCGATAAGTCCTAGCTTGATTTATAAGCAATAAAAAGCATGAATTTAAATTTCTTGGTAAATCCATTATATTTATTAAAATTTAACAGTAACAATGAGTCCAGTATCCCTTAAAAACTTAATCATAAAATACAGCAGTGTATTTCCTTAAATTTTCTTCAGCACTTCTTTCATTTAGTTCAGTTTTTCACACTGAAATGTGAAATGTTTAAAGCTCCACGTCGAATCCAAACTGAAAAACAAAAATCCTAAATTAATGTCATAAAATATGAAAATGTGTTTTTTTCCTCTTAAAGCCTCAACGCTTTAACCAAATATTGGCGAAAGGCATGCACATAGCTTATGACATGAAAAAGGACCAAGACTATCTTTTTTTCGCGTTCCCCAAGCAATTCCCGTCGGATCACCAAACATTTTCCCCATAAGAAAAAAATAATAAATCAACTCAAGAGATTTACAACAGATTGTATCCTGATATATCAAGGTAATAATATATTCTTGGATGTATCCTTAAACAAATCCTTAGAATCGATCCACTGAGATTTACGACTAGCCGCTTAAAATCAATAAAACTTGTGATTATTATCGATAATGATAAAAATATTACCTTGGGTGCATTTTCAACTAAACACATAAACGCCAACTTCGCGCGATCGCATCCCTTCTTGCCAGATTCATCGATGTCTAGTTTGTTCACTGTAAAAGATAACAAAAAGTTATTTCCAATTATAATAATAATTGGTAATACTTGGAAAACACTGACCGTAAAAAGGTTGACTGTAAATTAACTGGCCTATGTATAATCTGTGCTGTAGGTAATCGAAGACATTTTTTTTTATCTATAATTTGTAAGCCTGATGGTAAGTGATAATGATTAACGAAACTTTAAACTTTTTCAAGATGAAAACGATCTAACCAAGATTCCTAACGTAATGGCTGTCTGTCTCAATTCCATAATAATTAGATGTACATTGAAGATGATGATAGCCAAGCCGGCTCAAAAAATGCGCAAAAACAACAGAATTCTAAATAAATAGCTACTATGACCAGCTAAGACTAATCAAACCACCTTATTTGAAATGACTATTTGTACTGTCATTAAATCTAATAGAAAATGAAAAAAATAATTTCAAAGTTACCGTTAGAGCACTTTTCAATGAACATGTCAACATTCTTCGTGTGGCTTTCGCTATCCTTAAAGATTTCCATAGCCGTGGCCTTGGCTCCCTCTGGAGACAACTTTCCCATATCATCCATCTAAAAAACAAAATTATGTATTATACAGAGTGTAACAAAAATAAAAGCGTAGGCTCGTTGAATGGAGATTTTACTTATCATACCGTAACGAGTTTAATGATATCGAAAAAAAATTGTGAGAATAAACGTGAAACGCATCTGCAATCCCCTCCGGGGTTGCAGGTGTCTATGGGCAGTGGTGATCACTTACCACCAGGTGACCCACTTGCTCGTTTGCCTTCCTTATCACATAAAAAAAAAAAAAAAAAAAAAATATAAAATAGCACAAAACCGAGACCAGTGGCGACTTCGGAGGCCAAGAAGACACACAAGAATGGCTAAGTAACCTATAACCCTTTTACAAGTACCTGACCAACATCTTTTGTAGCCTCTCTATGAGAATAATATTCTACAACTCAACCATTCATAAACAATAATAAACAAACAAAATACAGTTCAAACTTACTATACCAATCTTCTGAAACAAACACTGAGCGAAACACTTAGCTCTTTCTCCATCTGGCATCATCTTATTCCGGAACTTGCGTATGTCCGAGAGTGACAGTGGGTGATCCTTTAGACACCCCAATCCTCCAGCCATCAACTTAGCCTGGATAACGGCTAAGTGGCCATCTGTCATATCCGCCTTCCATGAAAAAATAGGTAAGAAAACTGAACACTCGGCAAAAAATAAAAAATTAAAGGTGAAAAAATAAGAGGGTCCCAATACATAAACTTTTTCAATGTGTTTTGGTTTTATTTGTACTGGTCAGTCAATAGTAAGCATAAGAAGTCACCTCCAAAACAAGTTTTTTTTTAACGAATACGCCAATTCTAATGAAACTTCATACACGAAAGCAATACCCTAGATTCTAGTGTGACCGATTTTATCATTTACTTTTTCTTAAAACAGTACTGACACTCAATTATAAACAGCACCATGACAATAAATAAGAGAAGGATTTACTATTAAAAAAAAAACATTTTGAAAAAGTATGGCGTACTTACTCTTACTAGAGTTTAACGGTTTGTTTACCATATACTGGGCAATGGCCATATTCCAAACATTTGAATTACAAGTTTGTATAGTAAATTATTTCATGTATTGACCGGACCCTGCAAAACTGTCCAGAGAGATACAATTGTCAGCTCTGCTCTTATTATGAAAGAAAGACAAAAATTTACTAACCAAAACATTTGATAAAACCACGAACAGCATCACGTATAAAACACTTGAACACTTCATTTTATATTTCCAAATAACGAAACAGACTGTACCGTTTGTATACTAATACTGATTGATCAAACGCATTTGGTTTAAATTGTTTAAATAGACAATGCCAAACCAACATGATTCGGAAAACACCGACCTTCGATTACTGCTCCAGGAAGTATGCATTGAAATATACAAGGTACTCCCTGCTGAGTAGTCAAGAGAATTCGCTATGGAAACGGATCAAATATACGTATATGTGAAGCGGGACAAACGAAATGTTTTACATAAGAATAAAAAATCATCAGTATCTATTTAATCAATGTTAACAGCATTGATGTGTTCCGGCATAAAGAAGACACCAAGTTCCACATTACATTGGGGTTTGGTAAGCCGGCTTCCATCTTGGGCATCATAATATCACCTTTTCTCTGATATCACTTAACATCAAGTGAGATGATGCCTAGAGCTAACCAGTTGTGGATAAAAAAGGCTGACTCTACGGTGATGACTTCGGCTTCATAAATAGACGTCTCAGTTTGGCTAAGTGTTTATATCATACTGATTGCACTATCGGTTAAGGATAATATCAGCATCGTGAGCAAACCTGCACATCCTTTCTATAATAGATGTTAACTCTAAATAAAGGAAAAAGAGAACAAAAGTAAACGGAATTTCCTTGGATACTCCAATGTATTTGAAGTAGATAGCATGCGACTTTATAATCCAGTGAGATATTGGTATCTCTCAGATATCATAGCAGGAAATGTTTTTTACAGTTGTGTTTTTTGACCTCCTCTGTAATATGAATAATCCACTCTAACTACACATTAGGTGGACACGAAGTCCATTCCCAGCGAGTTCCAACTTTGTAGGACTCAAACTGATTGGTATAGACCTCCAGAATATACTCATTGTCAGACTTCACTGATAACACAATATTCGATTTATATTGCTATTGCGTTATTGTAGACTTTTGTAATAAGTATTACCAGTGGCGTAGCGTGGGGGGGCCGGGGGGGCCATGGCCCCGGGCGGCACATGGATAGGGGCGGCGAGCGGCACATTTTTTTTACCTAGTGTTATTAGGTGTTATTAGGCGTCGATGAATTGGACTTAGATCAAGCTCCTCAAGATATTACTGACAGTGAAGAGTTCAAACTTGAGCGTGTACTTCTTCGTACTTTTGTAGCTGCAGCAGACCCAGACTTTAAAAAAGAGATACATAATTATTATATGTCTGGCTCACTGGGCTTACTAAAATATAAACTTGAAGAGTGATTACCAAATATTATCATAATGTTAAGAATATTTTTAACAGCTGCCATTAGCAGTGCCAGTTGTGAGAGAAGCATCTCTAAACTGAAGGTAATTAAAAATTACCTAAGGTCGAGGCACATCCAGGGGGGCGGCAAATTGAGCGATCAAAATATATGATAAAAAAATTACAATGACAAAAATGACAATTAATTAAGTTACATGACCCAGATAAAACGTCATGTAAACAAATGATATCGTATGAAGAATGAATACCAATGATATCGTATGAAGAATGAATACCGTACAGGAACGGGCGGCGCACAGTTATGGTTCATTCCAATCAAAAAAAAGCAAAAGGTAAACAAACATAGTATGCAGATGACATTGACATGTGTCAGTTCCATAGTAAGTTTCTTTACGTTTTGCTTTTTTTTGATTGGAATGAAGTATACATTTTAAATAGGACCGGCCGGCCTTTGGGTCGTGTCACCCGTGCACAGACACATGACAGGGGGCGTCGAGCTCATGGGGGCGCCAAGCACCCTGGTAGTTGGCGTACCTACCCTAACTGAAATGGCGCTGAGCGCTCCAACTAAAAGGGTTTTTGTTGGTTTACCATAGACATTCTTAGATATCTTAAAAAATGTCGCGCTCGCTTCGCTTGCGCTTTTTATAAATATAATTTATGTTCGTGAGCGTTCACCCATAGAAGAATATAATGCGTTCGCTTCACATCAGGAGGTTGCAAGTTCGATGTCCGGCGGGGTTCAATTAGTATTACGGATTTAGAATTAAGCTATATTAGCAATTAGCAATCGAACGTGACATAACATCGATTGTATAAAAGATTTTGGTTTAAAACACGAAAAGTACATATTTTTTTATTGAAGACAGAATTTAGCTGTTTTATTTCGCTCCTGACTCGTGGTCCCACCGCATTGTCCCACTCGTGGTCCCACCGCATTGTCCCACTAGTGGGTCGACGAGTAATTTACTGTTTACTCGGAGTCCCACCGATTCTCTCTTGGCCAGTAATCGTTATAGTATAGTATATTGACTTTTTTTACTAATGATCAAAATAGAAAGGGGCGGCAAATTTTCGATCGGCCCCGGGCGGCGAAAACCCACGCTACGCCACTGAGTATTACTCTGTTCTTACCATCATCAAACTTTGGATTTATAATATGTCAAGAAGAACATAAGCAATAATGACACAAGGTTTAGGGTTAAACTAATCCAACTGTGAAGAATAATTTTGCAGAGTAACCATACATTTGTCAAAAAACATACGGCAGATGGAGATACGGTGATTTCAGCTAGTAAATACGTAGCATCTCGGAATTATGATAGGTCATAAAACATAGATAATTTTTTATCCTATACTAAAATGTTAAAATACAGTTTCTCCACTTAGACAACGGTTTGAAGTAGGCCTCTTCCATTCCGCAACCATCTAGCATTTCTCAGCCTTGGAAAGCTATGTTAAAGGCTTCACAATTGGCACGGTCTTAGAAAAACGGTCTGCCAACATTTTTCTTAACGTGTGAAAATTGTATCCACGACATCTGTTAAAGGCACAAAACACTGATGATAATAATGAAATACCATAAAGATATGCTAATACACTCATTAAATCTATGCTACAAATGACTAATAAATTTTCGTTATTATGTTATTATTGTTCTTTTTCTCCTTTTTTGAGTAGTTATATCATATCGACATCATAGCACTTGCATGAATAATTATTATTTTATAAAATAGTATGACTAAAACCACGTCATGAAATATATTAGTTTTCTAACTTTAACTACGACTATTTCGTGCTCTCTTTGTTATTTTCGTTTTTGGGACAGGCAGGGAGAGGTGGTATAGTACGTATGGGAGGAAACAAAACAGGAGGTGGCCCAAGAGGAGGTAAATAAGTTGGCTTGTTTGCCACTGTAACTGAAAGACTTTTTAAACATGTTTCGAAATATTCTGTACGACTACGCTGACGTGCACTTTGTACCAATGCCATTAATGAAGCAGTCTCCTTTAGACGTATACTTTGTTTGGTTGGCTTCTGCAAAGATTCAATTTGACAGGCGTCTTCGTAAAGCGAAAATCCTTCTTCACCAGTACTAGGAACTGAACATTGAAGCATTTCTATTTTTGGTTTTTCTAACGCTTCTTCTTTCTTCGACGCGTCAGATGGCAAAGATTCAACTTGACAGGCGTCTTCGTAAAGGGAAAATCCTTGTTCGCTGGTATTAGGAGCTAAACATTGAAGTGTTTCTATTTTTGGTTTTTCTAACGCTTCTTCTTTCTTCAACGTGTCAGATGGCAAAGATTCAATTTGACAGGGGTCTTCGTAAAGGGAAAATCCTTCATCGATGGTGTTTGGAGCTGAACATTGACGCGTTTCTATTTTTGATTGTACTAATGCATCTTCTTTACGTTGCTTTTCTATCACATTACCAGGTAAAGTTTCAATTTGACCAGCATCTTCGTAGAGAGAAAATCCCTCTTTGTCAGAATCATAAGTTGAAAATGTACTCATTTTAATTATATCCTCACAATTTTCATTCTGCGGCTTTACGCTACCCACAACATGAGTGTTAACTAGAACGTTTTTATTGAGATGTTTTTCAAATATATCATGACGCATTTTATCTTCTTCATCAGAAACCCCATAAAACAAATATACTTTTTTATTGTGACTAAGAACCGAAGAATTTCGTGAGTCATGATCTACTGCAACTCCATAAATTTTGTATAATTCTGACATACTAATTTGTGCTTTCGAACTACTCGTTTTGCTTGTATTCATTGGTGGCTTGCTTTGACTCTTTGGCATTTCAGTTAAATCATTTTGTGGCTCCAACACATCTACTGTAGTCTCGATTAGTAAGTTTTTGTTTCTTTTACAAATTTTATTTTCAGTTGGAGTATTTTCATTCGCACCATCGTCGGGTTGATTTCCATCATGAACTAGATTCCCAAGAGCTATAAAATTCATCATATTATTCCAAGAAAATTTTTTGGGAGATTTATTAAAGTTTTTATTTTTCATAAAATGTACTGCCTTTTTTGATATTGGGTCGATTTCACGAGATTTTGTCCCGAGGTCTCGTTTATTCATGACTTTCTTGTTTAATATTTGCGGCATTTCTTCTTGTGGTTTATCCTTGTTAATATATGTAAAAGGTTTATAGTCATGCACTAATTGTTTGTATACATTCTGTTGCTCCTTATTTTCTGCTGATAAACGCATCTTTGTCTTTGTTTTACGTATTTCAACAAAGTTTCCTTTTTTACTTTTACGTGTCAAGTTAGCTGAAATTCAAGTTCAAATAATAAATAAATAAATACGGTCACAAAAAATATAATATTATAAGATTTTTCTTTTCATTATGGAAATTCAACAGGTTTAGCTTTAGTTACAAAACATAACTAATTGTATAAGTGTAAAAAACCTTTATTTACAGATTTCCAGAAAAAAATTAAACACACTTTTTCTAGCTTTCGCTCGCGTCTTCGCCCGCATGGATTTTCTTTTTACATCTGCCGTGCGCATTTCGCGAAGCGCAAGCAGATTACGAGAGCAGAATACAACTATGTACTATAGGTTTTCGGGATACAACTATCCTATGTTGTTCCTCGCCTTCAATATAATTCCTTTCCAAAATTTCAATGATATCGGTTGAATAATAAAGATATTATCATTCTTTCTAGTTTCATTATTTTTGGGATCCTAGTCTGATTCGGGAGGGAGTTCAGTACTTTTACAGCATCAATAGCCTATGTCCGTCTTGCCCGTGGTCCCGGTTGATACACCTGGGTCACTTCCCATCCCGTCAACTATCTCTGTGCAAAAAAATCATCAAGTCGATCCCAGTCGATCCGCTGCTCTGTTTTGCGCGACGAGAAAGGACAAACAAACGAACCACTACTGCATTCATAATATTAAGTACTCATCATCATCATCAGCTGAAAGACGTCCACTGGTAGACAAAGGTCTCCCCAAGGATTTCCAAGGAGGTCCTGCGCTGCCCGCATCCAGCGGCATCGCGCAACCTTCACCAGGTCATCGGTCCACCTGCCTACACTGTGTTTTCCGGTGCACGGTCGCCACTCGAGAACTTAAGAAATATTAAATATTTAGTACTCATAAGGATAATTCTTTCGAGCATTGCAATATTTTAAATATTATCTTACATTTGTTACGTCTTTGCATATTTGGGTAAATCCCAATCATGTCGCATCCATGTCGTACAAGCTTCGGAAAGCTGCCGAGACTGAGCATCCCTTGTGACATGACTTCCTTCCTTATAAAACGAACAAACCACAATTACTTATATTTCGCAGCAAACGTTAAACAAAGATGAGAACTTATATTTCAACTCTACAACACAAATTTAGATTTTTATCCCCAAAGACCCAGTTTTTTTTTTATTTCAAATCAGTTTGGAATGTGACATAATGAGACAGCTTTTACATTATTTGTCTTGGTTGTTTTTATAATACAAATACATGGAAATCAACGAAGAAGAACCTTACTCACATCAATAAAAAAGATTTATTATCTGTTCGTTAACAGCGCATATCTGTCCAACTGCTGTGGCCAGGGTTCGGAAACCGGTTTTTTGAAAATACCGGTTTCGGTCATTGACCCCTATATCGAAATAATTTCGGTTAAGGTTTCGTTCAGGTTACGGTTACCGGTATATTTAACCGATTTAACCAAAACCGATATTTTTTCGTTCGAACGGAATTAACCGGTTAAATTAAAGAATCCCTCTCCCCCCGAACAGCTGATAAGATCAGTCGTGTTTTCTGTATTCTTTATTTTTTAAATTTAATTACAATTTCAATTCTTAAAAATCGTGCAACTAAAATAGGAGAACATAAACGCACAAGATGTTCTACATTCCGGTAGCCGGCTAGCACCGCACGCACACAAGCACCTCCGCCGCCGTCCGTGAGTGATTCATACCATTGTAAATACGCACGGGTCAAGTTGTACTGGACGGAAAGCCGTTTTGTATGAAATCATCGCGACCAACCATTAAAGACTGACCTCTCCGTAATCACCGCCTTGAGATTCTTTGTCCTGCTGCAGTCCTAGTACTTAAGGCCATCTTACCCCGAGCTACTGCGCATCCATCTGCGCAGTACTAAATGCAAGTCCCACCCGCACGCGCCACACGAATTATTTACGTTTTTATTTTGTTTTTTTTTCTGAATGAAAGTGTTCAAACTAATGGCGTAGTTTCCTTCATATCGTCGAAAGCAATATTGTCATATAATTTTCAATTTTATTCTTTTAATATACAGGCATCTGTTTTAAGTTTTAAGTAACGATAGACCCATTTTTGGTTTTTTTTTCTATCGAGCCGAAATTGTTGAATCGTGTTTCGGATGGCGTATGCTCTTAGGAAATATAGTCAAAAATAAGTATAATTTTTCAGACTTGAAACTTCTACAGTTTTCCGTCAAAACTGTTCAAAAAACGTAATTTTGGGGTAAGATGGCCTTAATGGGTCGCTGATCGACAGAACACCTCCGACTTCACCGGCACAAAGCCCGCGACGCTTACAGCCACCGCGCACTATCGACTTTTTGGTCCATCGATAGTTTAGTCGATCTTGCATTCAGTATGGAGCTATATGTGAGTGCGCGCACTCTCGACTAAACAATTGATCGACCAAACTATCAAAAACCACTGAACGATCGCTACTCAACTAAACAGTTGAGTCGATCGGTGACTTTGTATGGCGCAGTACGCAAGTGCGCGCACTAGACTCAACTAAACAGTTGAGCGACTGTCGGCCGATAGTTGACTTTGAATGGCGCAGTACGTGAGTCCGCGCACTATCGACAAAACAGTTGAATCGATTGTCATAGTGAGGAAGCCGGCATCCACATTATATTTGTTTTTGTATATATTGTTTTAGTTATTACAGTAAAGTATATGAATTGAATATACAGGGTGTAACAAAAAGGTGTGGTAATACTTCAAGATGGGCTTCTACTCATCAAACTGAACAACTTTTGTTCTACAACTTTGTTGAAATAGCAAAAAAAAATTTGGACTTTTCATACAAACTTGGCTCACCAGCTGATCGATTTGTATGAAAAGTCCAAAAAAATTTTTGCGTTTTCAGCATAGTTGTAGAACAAAAGTTGTTCAGTTTGATGAGTAGAAGCCCACCTTGAAGTATTACAGTAGTACACAAAAAATAAGGGCCCATTCACATTTTTTTCCAGAAATCGCACATTTTGAGCTCGTAATTTTCTACTTTCGGAAAGAGTTATACATTAAAAAAAATATGTGTTCAGTAGATTCGTGTTTCTTATTGTAAGTTAATGTTTCAGATTTTAAAACATTTGTTCCATTATTTTATATAAAAAATAACACGCAGTCATGTTTTCGCAAAAAAGGTTCGCACGGTCATTTTCAAGCCCCTAATTCTCTAACTAGAAAATATTTATTATACCAGAAAAAAATATCTACAAATCACTTAAATAAATTTATTGTAAGTTAATGTTCTCGTTTTTCGATTAAATGTCACAATCTCCAGTAAAAAAAAATATTTCTAACATCAATTTCAGCGAAATACATCTATATTAAACCGCGACTTTTTAAAATAAAACCAAAATATTTTTGATTGAAACTGACATCAAAATAAACAGTGTTATTTTAGCAATAAAAATGAATAAATATATCTGCATTAATTAAAAAAGTTTCAAAAATACAATAAATTAAATTGTACCAGAAATCTACGATATATTTCATTGCCTCCGCGTGGATTGATCAGTACGGGGCGTGAGCGCCCGTCAAGGAAGGACCTGTATCAGTTTTGCCGCGCTTCGATAGTACTAATTATACGCTGCCCCACAACGTTTTGATCATTGTGAATATACATGTTTTTTAAATTGATATTCTGAGTGACATCTACTTTAAGCATAAAAATGTTAAACATATAGGTACTTTGAATATTATATTTACATAAAAATAACATTATCATTTTTCCATATTTTCTAGGGTGGTCGCTCTTATTAGATAATATGAAAAAAATTCATTGTCGTTTTCATATGAATATACAAAGTACATACATGCTTGTAATTTTTTTGTCCTTGAAGTACATGTCAGCCCGTATATTTAACACGGAAGAAAAAGGAAGAAGGTGTATCTTTCGTGTTATAAATTAGCACTACAATGCTTACTCGCTTTGATTATCAGTAGCTTGCTATACCTGACTTTCTCGACACAAGAAATAAAAAAGTATGCGAATATGTAGTGTTCTAGGGCGAAAAAAGATGTATGTTTTTACCCTGCTTCGAATGTATGTATTTATGCACCAAAGGGTGCGCTGTACAACCTTAACCGTTTGATGGATTTCCACACATGAAATTTAATTACATTCTTCTTAGATTGTGGGAGTGATATAGGATATATTAAAATAATAAAAATTAACAAGTTTGCTTTATGGTACCTGTTTACAAAGCGGCTAGCCCGTTTCTTAATAGACTAATAATGCAATAAGGCTACTTTACGTACATGTCAAAAACCTTTTAATTTACGAAGCTCGCTCCAAGACAGGGTTATTTTTTTTGGTGAAATCTACTCCTCCGTTTTTTTTTTTTGCCAAAAATGCAAATATCTCAGAAACGGTAAAAGATATCAGAAATCGGACAGAAATTTTGAAAAACTTAACTAAAAGAATGTAATACATGAGACGCATATTGACTATAAAAAAAATAACCAAACTCAATTTTTTTTCAGTTTCCTATACAAATTCCTTACTCACTATTCAGATATCTCGGAAACGGTAAAAGATATCGGAAATCCGACAAAAATTTTGAAAAACTTAATCAAAAGCATATAATACAGAGACGCATATTGACTATAAAAAAACCGGCCAATATATTAGTGGCACGATAACTTTTGTGTCTCTATGCGAATGTCGTGTTCAGTCGTTTATAACATACCATGTGAGGTCTCCTGGTGGGTTTGTCTTTATTTTGTGTGATATCTAAGTTAACTAATATGTTCAGAATGTATAGTTGCCTAACTGTTAGAACTCCGATGTCTTTGTAAAGGGTCTCGGTGCGGTACAGGAAGTTTTTGTCCATCATCACTTTCAAAACCATACGCTGGGATCTTTCAAGTCTTATTAAGTAGGATTTACAGGCACCACCCCAAGCAGAGATTCCATAAGTTATAATACTTTGACACAAAGCATAATAAACAATAAGAAGAAGCTTATGACTTAGAACGCTCCGAATTCTTTTAAATAAATGCATAAGTTTTCTTACCCTTCCTGACAGCCGTGTTATTTGAGCACACCAAGATAGCCTATCGTCTACCATAACTCCTAGATACGGCACAACTTTTTCTGCTGTTATATCTACACATTTACAATACTGGTCTACGATTTTCCCACAGGTATGTAGTTTCAGAGAAAGTATTTTTGGATCAGCCAATCGAGCTGATACAGAAAAACTTAAATATTTTATCTTGCTAGCGTTAAGAGTAAGAAGATTATTGTCCAGCCATGTTTTAACTTTATTTAGTCCTATATTAGCTTTACTGTATAAGTCATTCCAGGTATCTGCAGAAAATAGAAGAACTGTGTCATCTGCGAAACATATTATTGAATCTACTGTATTTTGCGAAGTAATATCGTTTATGTAAAGAAGGAATAGGATAGGCCCAAGGACACTGCCCTGTGGTACGCCGTATTGAACTATTAGCTCGTTACTAATAGTGTCTTGTAGCCTAAAACTCTGTGTTCGGCCCACTAGATAAGTGTAAAACCAGCAGTAAGCGACACCTACTATTCCAATTGACTCGAATTTTTTTAAGAGTAATTTTATAGAGATTGTATCGAAAGCCTTGGCTAGGTCCAAAAACACCCCCATGCATCGTTTACCTGTAT
Source organism: Coleophora deauratella (assembly GCA_958295455.1). Classification (NCBI taxonomy): domain Eukaryota; kingdom Metazoa; phylum Arthropoda; class Insecta; order Lepidoptera; family Coleophoridae; genus Coleophora; species Coleophora deauratella. Next base: position 4,995,282 of record OY282403.1, on the reverse strand, counting down.
CTAAATTATCAGTGACATACTTAGTTAGTTGGTCAAGTGCATGTTCAGTAGATTTACCGCTTTGGAAACCAAATTGCTGACGAGATATAAGTTGGTGTTTTTGGACGTAGCCAAGAAGCCTCTGTTTTACAATTTTTTCCAGGACTTTTGACAACGTTGGTAGAAGACTGATGGGTCTATAATTGGCTATGTCAGACTTATTTCCGTTTTTGAATAATGGTATTATAATGGATTTTTTGAAAATTTCAGGAAAGACACCAGAGCTTAGACTTAAGTTCATAATGTGAGTAATGGGATCTATAACTTGATTAAGTACTTTCTTGAGCATATCGGATGACATGCCATCCCAACCTGGAGAAGAATGGCTTTTGAGGCTTTTTATTATGGTTTTCACTTCGCTGGGGTCAGTCGGGAATAGATAGAAAGAACCATGTGGTCCAGATAAGGATGGCATATGTGTCAGTAATTCTTCCTCTATCTTACCTATTCTTTGTAAAGTTGTTTCAGCTAATTGTGATCCAATTTCGTTAAAGTATTTATTGTATAAATTAATGTTGTCTTTGTCTAGCGGTGGTTCCCTTCGGTGCTGAACATTGTCTGCAGCCTCATTAATCGTTTGCCAAGTTTTCCTAGAATTATCAATGTTAGCTTGAATTTTTAAGCTATAGTAGTGTTTGCGGGCAGCTTTTATTGCATTTGTACATATATTTCTGTATTTTTTATAATAAGACTCTAAAGCTTTATTTTCTGGGTCAGTTCTTACCTGTAAATGTAGTTTATCACGTTTCTGTGTGCATTTTATCAAAGAAGATGTTATCCAAGGTTGTAGTGGTATCATTTTATGAGGAACTTTTTTCTGTTTGGTATTTTTTGATATGATTGTTTTAAACTTACTTACGAATTCTTCAGTTGCCAAATTAACATCGTTATTTTTCAGTATAGAGCTCCAATCAATTAAATTCATATCTTCTTCAACTTTTTTGTAGTCTATTACTGTTACAAGTTTGTTAGGTTTCTGTTTTTGTTTGTTAACTTCTGTAACACAAATTATCGGGTAATGATCAGTGATGTTAGTTTTAACGATAACGTTTTTTATTTTATTGCTACCTTTAGTAAAAATATGGTCAAGACATGTCCCAGATTGAGGTCTTGTTACTAGTCTAAAAGCTGGAAAAAGACTGTGGGTGGCTAACATTTCCTCTTAACATAGTCTCTTTCATCTACCGTGTCCTCGGCTATGTTTATGTTTAGATCTCCTATCAAGTAAGTGTTTTTATATTGTCTACTACGATTTTTAAGATCTGCATCCAAAGATTTTAAGAAGCTAAAGATATGTCGTTCTGCAGGTGATCTATATATCGCATATATAAGGTATGTGTTCGCTAATGTCAACGCTAAGCAATTCGCATCACCAATATTTAATTCTTCGACATTAGCCTCCAGGTCGGCCTTGGTATAAATTATGACTCCATCGTTTTGATGACGGTGTATAGTTGTGTAATGTAGAAAGTAGTCTTTTAGAAGCCTCGGCATGTGATTTTCAGTTTTAAGCCAACATTCTGTTAGGATTATTATATCTATCTTACATTGTAGTCTTTCTAGAAATACACAGAGTTGATCGAAATTTTTGTTAACGCTTCTTATATTGAGATTGAGAATTTTTAATTTACCTTTTTGGGATGTAATAATGTTTGTAAAGTCCTCAGGTTGATCAGCGTAATAGCATTTGGAGGTTGTAGTACAATCGATGAGGTCGTAAAGGACGTTAGCACCTGTAAGGTCGTTATGATAGCATATTTGTTTATTTTGTGCTGTTTCTGATGTGTTGTTTACATTTATTTTTATTGTATTTTCTGGACTCAGTGATTTTATGTGATGTGCACGGGTATTGTAATTAATATTGTGTTTATTATTGTTATGTAATGTTACGTACAATATTCTAAAGTTTGATAGGTAAAAGCCAACCTTGAAGTATTATCACACCTTTCTGTTACATACTGTATATGTGTGTATATATTTTTGACTCGGGTACTCGTTTTTGTTTGTAACAAGGGTCATTTCATGAATTCCTCCGCGCCCTTTTCTACACAAAAATCTGGCCGGTACTGCGGAGCAGTTGGCATACCCTGCGAATCGCACCGCATCTCCGTCCAGGTGCGCGGATCGGTCGTGCGAATCGCACCTCCGGACAGAGATGCGGCGTCAGTGTGTGGTACCCTGCGGTTTTTGTATACAAATCAACATATTACAGTACAAAGTTTAAATCTGGACCACTGCAATTCATTGCGGGTGCGGAGCAGTGTGTTTTCCGCCTTACTCTGGCCGGTGGCAGGTAGAGTTCATAGCACTGATGTGTTCCGGCATAAACATAAGATCTCCAGTTCCCAATTGCATTGGCGATTCTTAGTAAGCCTGCTTCTGTTTTTCGGCACTATCATCATTTACCATCAGGTGAGGTAATAATAAAAAGTGTGCAACAAAATTTTATTTTAAAAAATGCACAATAATTATACAGACAGGTCAGAGATTAAATACACTTTTTTATATGAGCACTTTATTGAACAATTATAATTTATAAAAAACATAAACACAACGCAAATAAGTAGATAGATAAAATACTATGATTTTCTAATATAGTTCATTCTATTGTTTTATAATAGGTAAGAAAGGTATGTACACAAAGCGATGATTTAATGCTTTATCTGAAAAAGAGAAAAATATATAAGCGAGTATACAGGTGTTATTTTCTCTTATAATATAAGGGCCATGTAATTGTAATATCCTTTACAGTAGATAATTACGTCTATGATTTAAGGTAAATGTAAATCGGTACACGAGAATGATGAAATAGTTGAATTAGCTGTAAAAGATTAAGACACGTCGGCAGTCAGGAAGTTGTAAAAGACAGGGCACAGTAGAACGAGATCCTCCTGGTCATCATCATCATCGTTGGCCTAACACGTCTATGGCAGATGATTCAGTTTGCTTCCTCCTGGTATGCCTTTTAGTACAGATATCCCTACCAAGCTTAAAGGGCATCCTAACGCATTCCGTGATACGAATTTAAAACGTTTTCATGTCTGTCACGTTTGGAAGAACAGAGTAAAACTGAAATCATAACTCAGCTTTCCCCAAACTACGTATCTATAAATAAATAATAATAACTGGACTGCATATTCTCTGTCAATATGCGGATCTAGACGAATTCGATTTGTTCCCCGAACATACACTTCCTTCATAGACACCTTTGGAAACACCTCTCTCTCTCTCTCAAATTCATCCATTGTTTTCAGCTACAGGCTGTATTAGCAAAACGCAAACACTTATAAGTAATAATATACGAACAATACTATCCTCGGCCAAGCTATCAGCTAAAGAAGTTGTTTACTCTAACATTATAATTATTCAAATGCTTTACGACGTTTTTGGAGAAGACTATCATTATTTCTTTTTAATAAATACCTTTAAAAGTAGTATATCCTTTATTTAAATATTGCCAATGACTTATTTTTACCCTATATAACCGAACAGTATGTGTTTGTGCAAAGTCTTACCCTAATAATAGGATGTCCTCACATGTTTAAAAAGTTCCTTACCAAATCCTTGTTCTTGTGAATACACTCCATCAACAGCTTGGCTCTGTCGCACCCGGCATCCCCATCACTTACGCTGTCATCATTCACTGAAAGTACATTTGATATGAAATGCTCGTAAGCTATTACAAAAAAAAAGATTCGAATTTGGAGATGTAGTGTTGATGAGGAAATGAGGAGTGATAATTTAGCAAGGAAATACTAGATGCATATCATGCATGATACCAAGTTATTGCGGGAGGTCAACATTGAAAATAGGATGTTTTCTAGTGGACATGTCATTTTAGACACAACGTAGCCCTGGCCCTACCACTGCACTGGTGATACAGTGGGAAGTTGGTATGTTTTGATACTGGGCAATTGTCCATGTTCCAAAGTAATGTACCAAATGATGAATGTTACCGAAATTTTATAGTTTTTAAGTGGATATATATATCTATGACAGTATGACAATACCTGAAATACAATTCTCGGCTATTTGCACGGCAGCTGAGGCGTCATCTCCGGAGAAGTGCTTCTTGACTTCACTGATGGCTGTTTCTTTGTCAAACAAACCCTTGTCGTTTATCTTAAACAAATAAAAGCAGATTTATCCATTACTAACATGGAAATAAAACGTATCCCGGAACGAACTATACACTTTATGTTAACATGATAACGTACTGCTAACATATTACTCTTCTGTGACTAAATAACTTATCGAAGAAAAAATAAAACCCTATCAGTTTTATTTAGAACTTCTCTGGCTTATTTTAATTTAGAATTTAGAATTACCCAGCAACACCACCGGCATGCGAGGCAACGATGATACTCGCAGCCCAAAAACATTGGCAAGGTATCTACTGATAACCGACGTTAGAGATTCCCATCGGGAAACGTAGTAATTATATTCTGTTTGTCCATCGACGGCGGTATCCATGGGACTTTGTGTTTGTGAGCAATTTGATCTTTGCTTTCGAACTTATTACTCACGAAGCCAGTATGTTTGAAGACGCAGGCCATGAAGCAGCTATCGATGGAAGACATGTCCTTATTTTCTTTAGCCGCTTGCAATTGCTCTTTGGTAACCCCAAATTTGGGGCCACATTCCGCGACTATGGGCTCGAGGAGTTCTTTAAATTTTCCAATGTCTTCTTCGCCGAAACACTGAAATATTAGTTCTCTTTTTAAACTTTTTATATTTTCTATCATAAAAGTAGCAGTTTCTTTTTAAATATTCTATAATTATATAAAATATTGCTTTTTGGTTAAATTTAACTGTACATTATTGTTATGTTCAGCATTTTGTTTTTAGTTACATACACATAATAAATTAACAAAATAAAACTTGTAGATAAAATTATTTTGTTACGTAGATAACTCTGTGATTGATTAGAGCACTTACAGCTTGGTGAAAACAAATATTAACTGAGAATTTACACAATATCCTGAATGCTTATTTTAATATATAAAACAAATATTTTTCACTTACGTTTACGCTTTGCAGGGTCAAAGCCACAATTCCAAAGCACAAAACATGCGATTTCATCGACATCATCTTTGAAAATTTAACCTTTTATTATGTTCTTAACTGTCACCCACTCAGTTCAAAACTAATACTCTAACTAAACTTCAACTCATTTTATATACTAATAAAATATGACCCCCTCAAGGTTAGTACGTGTGAACATAACATAATTATCTTCTTCCTACAATGCACGCAGGTTTAATGAAACCAACGATGAGCAATTTTGATTAAGCGAAATAGCTACTTACAGCAGTGAGGACACGAATTCTTAAGGTGAAATCATTATTTTTCCTTGTTAGCGTTACGATAAACATTGTTGTTAACTTCATCATTATCACTTTTTGTTCTTGAATTCAGATGAATCACTTTTATATGAAGATCAATCAGATTAGAGGTCATTTGCAACAAATTAAGTCCCTTTAACCAGGGGTCAAAAATGTATTGTTACTGAGATATTACGGTTTTTAGATTTTTAAGAAATTTTCTGCCTTGTTACCGAAAATAATTAATTATGAAAAAACCATTACACTGTTAACATTAAATTGATATTTTTTTAAAACCTGAGAAATGACGCTCATTTTGAAAAAAACTCACATAGTCTCAAAAATAAACAGTCTTAATTTGCATAAAATTATTATTTTTTATAAATTTTCCATAAGTAGGTAATTGAGTATTACTAGAAAAAAATGTAATGGACTTGGCGTAAAAATTTATATTTGAGATAGAAAATAAACATTTCATCACCAGATTTTGGTTTATTATGAATCTTTAATATTATATTATTATGTGAAAATTTCCTGATATTTTATTTAACATGGTGCCGTATTTTGTCTACACAATATTTTATTGGGACCTATCTGAATTTGACAGTTGTTACTTTTTACTGCCTTTTTTCCCTTTACCCGTCTTGCAGCTTGGAAGCGGAGGTGGAGGGATTGGTTTTCTTGGGGGATACAAGTGTGGAGCTAGAGGAGGAAAACCAGATGGTTTCTTCTCTTTCATTTCGGGGCTACGACCATACAAGGTCATGTCACAGCAACTTTTTACCGTCCTCGGGAAATTAATTACAGGTACTCCTAATAGCGACATCGTTCCCCGTAAACGTCTGATCCCAGCACATTCCTTATTAAACTCATCACTTTTCTGCTCTTCTATCTTAGTTGTTTTATGGAACGAGATGACATCTTTACTTTTCATGAGTTTAGGCTCATACTCTAATCTTATTTCAAGTATTTTATGTAGTTTGTTTTCCTCTATATAACTTCTCGTAGTCTGTGTTGTCTTAGAATTCGTTTTATCAATTACAACTATAACTTTTTCTTCTCTCTTTGATTTCCCACTTTCATTTGAATCAACCATTTTATTATTTATTTTAAGAATAGCAGCACTGAGCTGTGTTCCTGTATCTTTTACACTAGCATCTGTCATGTTCAATTTATCTTCAACACATTTACCAGTGCTACGGTTCTCTATGATTTGCTTTTGAATTTTATTCTTGAAGCTTGTCTGTATTCCTGTTTCGAGCCGCTTTTTCGAGTCAGTCTCTTGGATTATAACTTGCGACAATATCTGTGGTGGTTGGTTTACCGTTACCATGGAACAAGGTTTCATTTTAATCATCATTTGTATATATTGTTGGTCTGCCGGTGGCAGGCGCGTACTTTTCTTTGTTTTCCTTATATCAACCAAGTGAGCTGTAAAATTATAGAATTGTAAAGAAAACAAAAAGAGACGTAAGAAGACTGGTTGAGGATAGCAAGAAGCCGCAAGATGCGTAAAGTATTTCGGCTGTAACAGAAAAACGAGAGTAATAGATAGTCTTGATGTCTTGTAGATTAATTATTTAATAATGCATTCCTGTATTATGAGCTACATTTCCTACAAAAGCGTTGGTATCCCTCGTTACCAAAAGTCCTGGTTCCAATCCTAGTCAATGTTACCAATGAGTCAAAATTTAAGTACAGTAACTTTACCAATTACTTTGACCATAAAGAACTGTTTACCTGGAATCTATACATTTGATTACTAGATGTTGATGTGAAGTGCTAAAGTCGCATGGCATACATGATGCTAACTAGGCAATCGCCGTCTATACTTTGGGATGGAAATAGAAGAGATGAGTGTTGTGGCCTTTTGTCTATTTTACCATGCGTCCATGTACTAGAGAATTGATAATTATTTCTCTCTCTTATCATGTGGCACAATTTAACACTCTATCAAAAGCTATCAAAGGCTAATATTGTATGTACAACTAACATTTCTTGCATCTTCTCATCCTGGAATAGGTCCATATAGTGTCTAGCTCTTGGCACATAAGACGGGGGATGGTATTCACGTTAAACATTTTGACTATGGTTTGGTGTGATGTAAGATGAGAAAGGACTATTGTAGGAATTACAGCATTGTATTTTCACCTTGCATCAATTTTTTCAGATTTTTTTGTCCATCAGAAGCAAAGCATCGTTGTTGGTGTCAAAATGTAAAAGTTATTTTATTCTTTACTGTCGAATTAGGTTTTTGGTTCAGATTGTTTTTCTAAATATAAAACTTCTTTGTAGATACCCTTGTCAATAAGGCTTACGTTGTCATTGGTCTGCAAAAAATATTTTGAATTTATTTATGGTTGTTATGCGGAATTGTATGTTTAATGAAACAAGCGTCTATGTAAGAAATTGCCTTATCCTATCCTTATCATACAAATCGCCAAGAACCGAACTTGCTTCCTTTAGATGTGAAGTGAGCGGACGAGCGGAAGAGAGGACGGCACCGTGCAGGATTTGTATGGAAAACATCTGTTACTTGTTTGGTTTATTGTTTTATTTTTCGATCCCGTGCAAAAGTTGATAATATTTGTACCTTTTTAGAAAGCTTATGAAACAAGAAACTTTTGTCATAAATTTTTACGCCAAGTCCATTACATTTTTTTCTAGTAATACTCAATTACCTACTTATGGAAAATTTATAAAAAATAATAATTTTATGCAAATTAAGACCGTTTATTTTTGAGACTATGTGAGTTTTTTTCAAAATGAGCGTCATTTCTTAGGTTTTAAAAAAATATCAATTTAATGTTAACAGTGTAATGGTTTTTTCATAATTAATTATTTTCGGTAACAAGGCAGAAAATTTCTTAAAAATCTAAAAACCGTAATATCTCAGTAACAATACATTTTTGACCCCTGGTTAAAGGGACTTAATTTGTTGCAAATGACCTCTAGTATAATCTCTTTGAAGGATCACGTCGAATTACCAATCAACCTGTATATAATACACCATGAAAGTTAAAACTTCCAAACAATTTTTATTCTATATGTATATGTTCTTTTGGTCGTTAACAACCCATATGGTTCCATTATGCTTTCCACTGTTGGGGCACGGGTCCACACCCTCATGGCCAAGTTCAGAGTGGTTGAGGTTGTGAGTCTAGAGACTATTCCCAGTATCTGATATTTTCAAGCCGACACCGACATATCTGGCTAAACTACTGTCATCTCATGATAGCAACTGGCACGTCAACGGCCGAGGTTTAGGCCAAAATCTAGATTACGACTGTTTCTGTAGCAAAGAACTTTTATATCATAACTATAACTAGAAGATTCACAACAAAAACCTTATTTTCTAGGTGAGATGCTAGGTTTTCCGTTAAACCATAAAGAAAGAATGAACTTAAACCGAGTAAGAGCGAGAACTTAGATGATGCTACTGTGTCATATAATAAAAGGATTAAATTTAAAATAAATATTATAAAATATAATATAATAATAATATATATATATATATATATATATATATATATATATTTAATATTATTATTATTATTTTTTTTATTTGTTTTATTTTTATTTTATTTTTTTATTTTTGTTTTTGAGTTAACACTTCTTGCGAGTCAAATAATCCCAAGCTGAACCTACCGGGTGATTGGAGGTACAAACAGGTATTTTTACTAATATACAAATTTCATTCGCCTTAAAAAAAAAATTAAAAATATTATTAGAAATATTATGAGTAGGTGGTTTATTGGTCAGTAGCAGTAGTAGGCTTACAAGCTTATTTCGTCGTAACCACGTCAAACTGGGTTACAATTACTTCTCAAACTGCGAACTGTAGTGAAACTATTTTGATAAATTGTCCCTGGTTGTCAGAGCTTAGATAGAGTCTTTGAATAGGTATATAGGCTCCTTCTGATATATCTTAAAAAAGTAAAGGGGCTGCTAGTCATATGAAATAAAGACTCTTTAGTCCGAGCTTCAGGTCATGCTGAGATTCGAGCTATTCAGTGTCACCGACCAACTGAAGCAGAGTATTACACGATTCAGCGTCGCCCGCCGACCCGAACGTGACGGTTCAGTTTCGTTTAATGCTCAGCAAAGTGCGCCTGAAGAATGTTTCACTTCAAAAATGGTTGGTCTTTCCGTACTAAATTCACATATCAGAATAACAGTGAGTATAGTAAGAGAACATGAAAGATATATTGCTAATTGAGTATTGGTTTCTTGGTGGGGAAAGTTGTTAGATGAGTAGAATCATGGTAGAATCCAAAGTTAATTTTTTCAGGTATGTATTTCAAAAGGACCAGAGGGTCTAGGAATAGAGATTCATTATTACAAAAAAAACGCCCTTCCTAGGGCTACTATATGCACTAAGGCTAAGGCTACTATAGGCTAAGGCTCTATGGTCATACCGCCTCGTCTTTAGTTGTTTTTTTCCTTGGAGAGTCAGTTTCAAAGTTTACGTCTTCAGTATTTTTCCTTATTTTGAGTTATTAAATTTTCGAATTAGTCAACTACCTTATTCTTCAGCAAAATGATAGCACTTTTGATGAAGATTTTATGGACTTTTTGAGAGCACTCGAAACACACTCTACATACTTTTATTTCATTATCCTACATATTAGACACTTAAATGGCACTTTGTTGAACAATACACTATCAATATCATGCATTAAAACCACGATATAAAATTTTTCGTATAATAAAACAAAACTGTCAAACTCTTGCTACGAGTTCCCGCCAAAAAGTCTCATTATTACAAAGAAAATAATTATTATTTAGATTCCGTTTCAGAACCAAAGTAAGATAAGCTAATAAAAGTCTGTCCCATTTACACTTTAAAAAAGTTACAGTAGTTTATCCTGCTGTTAGGGTAAAAAATACTCTCAAGGCATAGGCGCTTTAGTCTGAGCCCTCACAAATTGTTCTGGAACGCTTTCTACATAACTTTTTGCAAGGTATTCAAGCGTGATGGTGTAAATGTCCAGTTTCATAGAAGCCTCACTTGTCGTGACTATCATGACTATCATACTACCATATCATCATCAACATCATCACTCATCACCATGACCTTGCATTTTGAACAGGAAACCGACACCCAGACAAATTATATATTTACTACTACAATGGAAAAACAAAATGGCAATGATTATGACTTGATTATTATCATTAACCGACTTCAAAAAAAGAAGGAGGTTCTCAATTCGTCGGAATCTTTTTTTTTATGTATGTTGACCGATTACTCGAAGACGCCTGAACCGATTTGGGAAATTCTTTTTTTGTTTAAAAGGGTATACTTCACAGGTGGTCCCATATAAATTTTATCGAAATCGATTCAGCGGTTTTTGAGAAAATCAAGAAAAACATAGCAAAATTGGAGTTGTTGCGATTGAAGTCGGTTGTTTTTAACGTATTCAGCGTGGTCAATTATTTTATAGCATAGCATTGCATAGTTACAATTACGCGTTTCATTTCAGCGTTATGGTCAGAATTTGTATCATGACTTTGTAATTATATTCTAGTATTACATTTTTACTGACTTGGTTGGCTCAGGGTTAGTGCAGCTGACTACTGATTCAATTTTTTCCGCTTTCAGCTGAGTTGTGGAAAAAAGTTATTTAGTTTCATGAGTAGAATGACCAATCACCTTGTATATTATGTCTGTAACACAGTACTTTAGTACGTTTAGCACAGGCCTTATCTGTGTCAGCGATTGTAATTATCCTATTAGCATAGATGTAACTTCGATCTCTTTTCTCGTGCAAATATCATGTTCTGCAATATATATTTTTTATTCATTCGTGTATTTAAATGTACATGATGTACATACATGTCTATGATTCACAAGAATCGCAAGTGATACAAGGAATCCTCATTTGGGGACCGAAATTTATGCACAGTTATAGAAGACGGACGATGTCGAGTCATATCATGCTGGCTGAGGACAGGAAAAGTTGGAGTTTTCACCAACGACAAGAGCTTTTCTCTTAAATATAGGAAGAAAAAATATTTATTTATCAGACGTCATCACAACATATTTATATATTTTTTATGCGAATATGAAAGCCTCGGGATCTTCTTCATACATGCACTTCGCTGTCCAAAACGACGCAGCGCAGAGATCGTCCTTGTATTTTTTACCTGAAATGAAAAGTCAGTCACATATTGTTTCTTTTTTAATCGGCAAATGGTAACTACACTGTGGACTAAAAAATCGACTCAAGATTTGTTGCTCGACTTTTGAAAAACTAACTCAGTCTACAAAACTGCTAAACACTAAAAGCAAAAAACTAGAAAACCATCAAACTAAAATCATAAACAGTAAACACACAGTTTTTGAACTTTTGGTTTAGTTTTATTTTGCTAGATTGAGTTAATTTTCCAAAAGTCGTGCATGAAACTTTGAGTCGATTTTTTTGTCCATGAGTATATTATAAGTTTAACCCAAATTCTCCGAAAACATACAAGACGTCATTCTCTATCTGAATGATTTAATAGCCACATCTGATTATTCTTCTTATTGTAGCACAATTTAACGTGATGTTACCTTGTGTTGTACTTAGCGTCACTGGCGGTCTCTTGTAAGACATTTAAATAATACCTACGGACGAGTGCAACGCGGCCTTCATAAATACCTTATAGATTAGAGTTTTCGCCACGATTGTTTTCCTTTAAAATTAAATCAATCTGTATGAAAATGCACTATCTAAATTCCAAAAACCTCATCGGTATATTGGCTAGGATTTAAACCCCAGACCAGGGGCGTAGCCATCGGAGGGCTAGGCGGTGCCGTGCACCGGGGCCCTCAAGCTCAAGGGGCCCTCGGACCCTAACCAGCAAATCTTTTGAACTTGCAAAAATTTCTCTCCTCACCTTCAGAATATCAAAATAGCTGGTTGCAACACTACCTTAATCATGGCAACTCAGTTGAAAAAAAAATCGTAATTCATAGGGAATTCTCCTAGATTGTTACTGTTGTTTGTGCAGTTTTTCCAACTTGACGGATTCGCTCTCAGATTTAGCAGGTTAGGTTAAAAGGGAATGGAAGAATGGCTGACGGATTTAGGAACCATAATTACCAGTCTAAACTGCCGCATGCCGATTTATTAAAATAAATTGTACAGCCACATTGTGCATACTGTCTCGCGAATCACTTACCATTTGGTATACACAAGAGTGTCAGTGGTTAAATAAAAATCAGCAATAAACAAAAAATTGTGCCCTGCATACACAATAAAGAGCTGATGTCAAAATACGATAGCTTTAAGTATTTATATAGAGACACTCCAAAACAGTTCCCGACACAAAAGGCTATGCATGCACTCGTGACAGCAAACAACCTTCCCCAAGAAACCCACAGACAAATCGCAAAACAATTTTTTGGACTCCATACTAATTTGACCGGTCAGTTGATCGATTTGTATGGAGAGTCCACATTTTCCTCTGCAATTCGACCACGGATTCCCCAGGGAAAGCCGCTCGTCACCATGAGCACATGCATATTGTGTCAAGAACCAACTCAAAGTCACCCCACATTTTTACTTGATAAAGACTAATCTGTTTGGATAGGGCCCCATTTTTTCTGCACCAGGGCCCTTGAGTACCTAGCTACGCCTCTGCCCCAGACTTGCGGTTAAAAGGTCCTAAGTTACTATGGTGAGGCCACAGATGCTTTGCCACCGAAGTATGATGCGAATGCGATTCTTTAAGATTTGATTATTATTGTAACCGAAAACAAATTTTGGTTTCTTGTGGTTTTGCTTTCGTGATAGCAAGATCACAGACTTAATAGTTTTTCGTCATCAGTTTTTCCCAAATAACTTTTACATAATACCCTATACTAAGTATATAAATATACTATAAAATATATTTGTAATATTGACATGTAACAAGTGTTATGGTATGAATAAATTCTTTTCATCTGAAACTGGCAAAATAATAAAACTATTCCACATTAAAAAGAAGACTTGATGATGTGAAAAGAAAAGGATCTTACAAAAGAGCCATAAAAAACACACTTACCGATATCTTTGCATTTTTCTATAGAAGCCTTGGCTCCTGCCTTCAGTTCCGGTGGCCACATGATATCAACTTGCTTCAACGAAGCTTCCACACTCAACTTGTTGTTTTTCACCTACAATTATTGACACATTTTTACCATAGTGTAGTAACATAGAACTAGAAAAGGTAACTAATCCCCTTCGTTATAAACTGTGTCGTCCCGCGGCTGGGACAAGGGTCTGTCTCTTCTCATACCTCGGAAAAGTTAAACCTTACTTCATACATAGGGGTGAAGTTCGAAGAGATGGAGGTTGAAATACCTAGAACTAATTAAATTATGTGAATAATAAAAAAATATGTGAATTTTAATTTGAACTTTTAAACTGAACCTTAGAAGTGTGAAGACTTCTTATTAAACACGAAAAGTACTAAGGCACGGATCTTTTTCCATGGATATTTTTTTTTTATTAGGTGGCAAACGAGCAGACGGATCACCTGATGGTAAGCGATAACCGCCGCCCATAGACACCCGCAACACCAGAGGAGTCACGAGTGCGTTGCCCTGAGTTCCGCGAGATTAAATTAATTACTTCAGTACAAGTGTATATTTTAGGAAGTCCTTTAGTCGACTGCACATGCGAAGGTTATAATTTACTTAAATGTTCTGGTAACTACGTGCGTTTCATTGTTACTCTGTGTTGCTTAAGTGACTTCATAAACTTTGGAGTTCGAGATGTTGTAAAATTTTTCTTGAGCCACTGATGAAACAAGATACGTTTCATGCAGTCGGGTGTTTTTTTGTTAACACTTTCACGGACAGTACGTACCTTCGTCAATTTCCCTTTGTGACACTATTTATTGCCATACAAAACAGAACCTCGCATATAGACGTTCTGTCACATAGTTAAATATGCTTTATTATAAATATGGCAGTACGCCTATGTACGTAGGCGTACTGCCGTGTAGCCGCACAAAATGTGGTATAAATGTGACACTACGCCTTGGTACGTAGTACGTGAATAGCCGTACTGCCGAGTAGTATCATAAATTGCGATGTTAAAGTGACACTACGCCTTGGTACGTGACTTGTGTGCTTGACGAAATAACGTTAATTTGCCACCAAGCCATTTGACCATCTCGGAACCCCCTAAATTACAAGTATTGTTGCTGAAAGATAAAATTAGCAGTAAAACTAAATACTTACTACGAAAAACACGCGGACAAATTGTCGTCAAAAATGCGCGCCCGCAAGCGCGCGGCCTCCTTTCCTAGTGAAACTACTCGACTGGTCGACGCAAAAACTACGGCTATTCACGTGTTGTCACAGCACGCACAATATAGAACATTTGCATGCATGTGTGTAGGACCAAATATTTATGGTTTCAAAATCTTTAAACGTGACAGTACATACATGAAACTGCTCGCATTGTGGCAGTAAACACAGGACTCCATATATCTAGATGCTATGTTGCTACGGTAGTTTACGTGGTAGCAAAAATTTTGTTAAAAAAGTTTTGTCGTAAATAGCCGTTGTGTTATAATCTGAATTCATCGAATCCCGTCAATAGGCGTACTGTCCGTGAAAGTGTTAATTGATAAAGTGAGATATACTCGTGCTTGGACTGTCGCATCGGGTAAAAACTTTGGTACGTCCAACTTAGCTTACTTTACAACGTATAGGTAATATAGCTTTACTTACTACTTGAGACATCTGGTAGATGCAAGCGATGTAGCACATAACATTTCTGTCTTCAACAAATTTTCCTTTGTCAATGCAGCAGATTTGCTCTGGAAAATATACCAGTTTTTGCTCATGAACTATTTTTATTTTTAAATACTTAAGTTGGGGTTTTTAACTAGCTACCTATCAATGTAAAGTGAACGGTCAAACGAACAACAATAAAAAGTATCCAGTATATGATGGTCTCAATGTATAAAAAGATATGTTTTCGCGCAGTTCCATTTGGTTAGGTATTATGTCGTGCTTTGATTTACTTTACCTTTTATGGCTAACCATAGAAAGAGATATGTTTTTTTTACTCAAAAATTAAATCATAGTCATTTTTTAGATTGTTGTCAAAACTAGGAAAATAAAGATTCATGAATGTAGAGCCTGATTTGTATATGTAGTTACATATACAAATCTTATATACATCACATCGTCACAAAATATACAAATACATTTACAATATTAGTCAATGTAAAAAATGTTATTAATCTATACGTTACCCCTGGCTCCTAGAGCTATTATAGAATTTCCAGTGATCTTTATACTGGAAACTAAAAAAGGTCTTTAACAGAGAAAACGTATTATAATTATTTACCTTTTTTACTTAAGTAATTAATAATCTTTTCTCAGAATCCCGATAAATTTTTACAATATATATTTTATGAAGGTAATTTATTCAACTTACATCATTCTCACGCGTAGATAGATCGTGTGATTCAAAATCCTGTATGTACAAGTCTGAGAAACACAATTATTTACCTTCCGTCACCGAGTTTTTTCCCATGCAGTTCTTTTTTAGCATCTGAGAGGACTTTTTTATTTGCTGTCTGGTCATCTGCAATTGCAATGGAACTATTATTTTATTTATTTCTCAGAACACACATAAAAGAATATTTTTTTAAACAGATTTATAAAGAGACCTGGAAATTGAAATTGAAATATTTTATTTTGCCAGATCATTTTGGAGGTTCATTAATTAGGTATATAGGTAGTTAATTTTACATTTTTGAGCACAGTTTGTAACATTTTACTCAAATACATTACTATTACACTTACATTGCAAGACACTAATTTATTTTTGAAAATAATTTTTTTTTAAAGGCTTGTATTGAATGTCGGAAAGGGTCAACGTCGTTAAAACAATTGTTATAGTACTTGGAAACTCGTCTAAAAAAGGTCTGTTGTGCATAATTTGTACGGGCAAAGCTGACATGGAAAAGTTCACTAGCCGAATGGAGGAATGCGGTATTATTTACTGATACACTTTTAACCTCTTTTTTTGAAGAAAAACGCTTTAGCTATTTGTAACTGTACCTATTTTCGAATTACAAAATCACTACGGGTGCGTTGAATCTAAATATCTTACGTAAATCTGATTTTTAAAGAATCTCTTCAACTATATAGTTTCACGAGATCTCATGGCTTAAATTGATTCTTAAACCGATCCATAATATGACAGTATTAAGGAAATGGTCTTCTAGCGCTCAGCATAGAATTAAGACTTAAGCTGCATTTCCATCGGCGAGGCGAGGAGGGAAGAGAATTTTAAATTGTATGGGAAAAAATAAAATCTCTTCTCGCACATCTTCAGTGGAAATAGTCTGGATGGGAGAGGATGGGAGGGACGAGGATTTTAATTATTTCTTATTTCCACCGGCGTGCCGAGGAGGGAAGAGAATTTTGAATTGTATGGGAAAGAATAAATTCTCTTCTCGCACATCTTCGGTGGAAATAGTCTGGGTGGGTGAGGATGAAAGGGACAAGAATTTTAATTGTTTCTTATTTCCACCGGCGAGGCGAGGAGGGAAGAGAATTTTAAATTGTATGGGAAAAAATAAATTCTCTTCTTGCACATCTTCGGTGGAAATGGACTGACGCGATTTCAATTCTCTTCACTGCACTCCTCACCTCGCCTCGCCGGTAGAAAAGCAGCTTTAGAGCCTCCAAATATTTTAATAAGACTACAACTAGTCAATAGCTATAGGCTGTCAAGGGGAGAACTGACTGCTGTCAAGGGGAGAACTGACTGCTGTCAAATGTAAAAACCCTATTATAAAGTTCTGAAGAGTCAGGAAAAACGCATTCACACTCTTGCGAGTCACATATCCTCAAAAAACAAAAAAAAATACCACGCAAAAACTAGTATAGCCTTTCAAAAAAATAAGTAATCTTTTGTTATAAGTTTATGTCCTCATTCAATCAAGAGCGTAAAAAGTCCTTGCGGTGCATTTTAGTATACTAAATTACTTGACACAAAAAATGTTAACTTTACTCACTGCATCAGTTCCACTGAATACCATTACGATTACCAGCAAGCATATATCTTTCCTTTCCATACTGAATGGTAGCTAAAAACCTAACAAGACTCACGTCACGTAGAAAAAAAACTATGAACGAAGAAATAAGAACAATCCAGAGAAATGTGTTTCCTTTAACTGCGCCTTGTGCCTTCAAAAAACCAATATAAAGCCTTTACAATTGCACTAATTGTAGACGACATCACTCTTCTTGTACGGTTGACAATCTATTTGAAGAGATAAATACACAGTTTTGTTAGACAAATGTGTGTTTAGGAACAAAAATGCATGCACGTTTTGTTCTTAGCTTGTATTATACGCTGCATCTTAACTGATGTTTAGTGTCATTATTTTTTAAATTGCTAACATTGAGATTAATCTGATGTCAATATCAGCGGCTGATTCTAAGTAAACGTATAATACACGTGATTTTGTATTGAAGTTTATCTTTAGAATAAACTCAAAAATATTTACGAAAATTCATGAAAACTGTATTTTATAACCCAACATTGTTCAGACATAAAACAAAGATAACTAAAAATGCGATGGCTAAAAATATATAGGTATATTTAATCAAAAATGCAACTTCAATTTTAAATTAGTTTAATTCTAGTTTTTTGTTTAATTATTTGTATACCCTAATCAAACAAACAAATAATATATAATATTAATTACTATTAAACAATTAATTATTGTGATTACTGAACGAAAATTTTATAGGCTGCACAAAAACTATGTAAAAGTTATGCGTTGCCGCGTATCAGTAACATCAGTTTCTTAGTGTTAAATTGAACAGTTAATGTTTACTTCTTATTTCGGCAACATGAAAAAAAAACATGTATTTAACAGTTGAGATCATCTTTGTGAAATAAACGTCGTTTGCTTCTTCCTTTCAAAATAGAAGTGATCCTTCGAAATTCCAATAATAAATTTTTATTGCGAAAGTTTTTTCAGTCCCTTTCCGTCTGTCAGAAACAAAATAACAGAGCAGAGATTACAGTTAAAGGATAATTTTATTCGGAAAAGAAGAAAATGAACTTCGTGAAAAACTTAAAACATAATTATTATCATCTTAACACTGCACTGCACATTTCAAATGAACGTCGAATGTTCAGGGAAACACAAAGTTAGGCGGATCTGACTCGTACAAACATTTCACCGAGTAGAAAACTCCTTCGCACGAGTCTTCATACTTATCCTCTGAAAAGAAAAAAAATACCCAAGCATGAAAAATAAATTACGAAATGTTATTGACTAAATAGCTCTTTAATTGAAATTGATGAAAAACTTAATCACTTTTAATTCTTTACATTTTCAATTTTAAATTTATAAGAATTTCCTAATTAGTATGCAAACTACTATTTTGAACAATGACGTCATCGTACAAAATTTAAAACAGTTTTAGAACAAAATGCCGTTTTTGACATTTGATAAAAAGTAACTCAAATGACTAGCAGTCAACTACCGGATTAAAGAGAAGTAAGATAAAAGCTAAAGCGTAGTAAGGCTCCCCGCACACTTCAATAACTTACCTACTACAGTTACGTAAAAATAAGCAGAGCAAATAATCCGGGAGTTGACTGCATTAAAATTAAATTGCAAAATATTATTAACTAAATAGCTTTTTAATTGAAATTATTGAAAAACTTATTCACTTTAACTTATATTGCATTTTCAATTTTTAATTTATAAAAATTACCTAATAAGTATGCAAACTACTATTTTGAACAATGACGTCATCGTACAAAATTTCAAACATTTGTAGAACAAAATGCCGTTTTTGACATTTGATAAAAAATTACTCAAATGACTAGCAGTCAACTACCGGATTCCGAACTAATTTAAGAAATAAACTCACGGACTGGTAGACATTTCTCTATGCTCGCCTTGACGGGCGCTTTCATCTCCTGAGGATATAAAATGTCAACCTGCTTCATCACCAACTCCTTGTTAAGTCTGTCGTTTTTCATCTGAAATGGATAAATTATTGCAATAAAATAAAACGCTAGATTCACTCGCCTTATACGTCTATTTCAGATATTATGTATAGTATTTCAGATAGCAGTTTAAGCTTTGTTGCAAGACATAATCATAATCATTTTATTGGTAAAGAAATTTTACACGTCATTTTACAATTTTCATATGAATGTCAAAAATAATAAAATAAAAATACAATGAAATAAACATTATACAATTTACAGTAAATGTCAAAATAATGAAAAATTAAAAATACAATGATATAAAAAATAATGCAATTTACATATTGAATCAATGTCAAAATAATAAAATACAGTGAATAAATAGAAATAAAATACTAATTACGCGATGTCTTACTAAAGTAACAGAATGATTAAACTAAGATACAATAAAATCAAATGAAAAAAATATACACATTAGTGTAATTTTAAGAATTATAAAATTCTTGAATATTATAAAAAGTGTGCTCGATAAGCCAGCGTTTTAGTTTCGTCTTGAAGCTCGCTAACGAGGGAGCTTGAGTGATTTCTGCTGGGAGTTTGTTGTAGACTGACGGTCCCAGCACATGCGTCATCTTAGTGAACTTTGCGAGTCTGCACCGCACAGGCAGGAGTCTGTCCATATTGCGGTGGTTACGGGTATGTATGTCCCTGGGTGTCACGTACTCCTCACGGTGGCTGTAGACATAAGAAGCTACCTGAAGGATCAGTAAGGACGGAAGTGTGAGGATGCCCAGGCTTTTAAATAAAGGTCTCGCGGAAGAACGACGCGATGCCTGCACGATCGCTCGTACGGCTTTCTTCTGCATGCGGAAGGCGCGCTCCCAGTCGGCCGCGCACCCCCACAGATCCACACCGTATTGCAGGAGCGACTGTGCCCTGGCGAAATAGCTGGACCTCACTACCTCCCTCGGGACGACTCGAGCCAGTCGTCGGAGCGCAAAACTGACTCCACCAAGTTTCCCACATAGCTTCGCTATGTGAGATTCCCACGTGAGACCGCGGTCAATCTCAAATCCGAGGAAGGTAGTGGTGTTCACCTGTTCTACGCGTACTCCATCTACACTTAATGTTAGATTACGCGGTAATTTTCCTCCGAGATGAAAGTGGAGGAAATGGGTCTTCTTTATATTAAGGGCCAATCCGTTGTAACTGAACCACTGTGATAGCTGGGACATGATGACATTTAGTCGTTGCTCTAGCTCATCGACACTTCGTTTGGTTGCTATATAAGCCGATACGCCATTTATACGTGTATACTGTATACGATAACTATGACAATGATAAAGATGTATAAATGTTACATTTATAATCTTTATTATTGTCATAGTGTTTACACACACATAATGTTTTACCATATTTTAAGCTGCACTGGCTACATACGCTTCACCTCAGTTGGTCGCGAGGTTGGGAAGCTCGCTTCCATCTTCGGTGACATTATCACTTACCATAATTTAATTAAATTGATTGTATTTTTTTGTTTTCAAGGATATAATATTACACTTGAATCCTAAATAATTATAAAACTTCGCAGAATCGCTAAACTGAAGTGACAGTGGGAGGGGCACACCTCGTAGAACAGATGGCCGTTGGGGCATTAAAGTTCTCGAGTGGCGACCACGCACCGGAAGACGTAGCGTAGGCAGCTTGTAGGCAGGCCTCTCAGTAGGTGGACCGATAACATGGTGAAGGTTGCGGGAAGCCACTGAATGCGAGCAGCGCAGGACCGGTCGGTGTGGAAATCCTTGGGGGGTGGCCTTTGTCCAGCAGTGGACGCCTCTCGGTTGATAATGATGATAAAGCTTACCACTTGTATAGACTTGTAAACACACGTGATGTAACACATCACTTCATGATTCTCAATGAATACGCCTTCCTCAATCTTCCCGACCTGATCTGGAATTAGAAATTAGACAATATTTTTTATTACACGCCTACCTAAACTAATTAAAAAGAAATAAAAATCTTGATGAGTCGCAATCCTAAAATCAAACTGTTTAGACTACAGACTGTCTCAAAGAAAATAGAAGTACATAATATAAATATTATCATCAGCCGAAAGATAAGTACGTCACCGAGTCCAATAAGTATAAGTACATAAAACGTTCTTAAAACTTTTATTTTCAGTTACCATACAAATTCTTGATTCAATATTCAGATTTAGTATGGAAAACTGAAAAAAGTTGAATACAGTATTTTTTCTGTACTACGCGAAGAGTTACCAAATAACACTGCAGGACTCGTTGATGTCTTTTTTATGACCTTGTCATTTCACTGGATCCATGCTAAGGGATATGGAAATTTTAAAAATAGAAATAATTAAATAAAAATTAAAAAGTAAATTCAAAGATTATGGCGGTCATTATACAGGGTGTTAAAAAAGTGTCTTTGAAATTTTAAAGGTAGAGCGCGTCTATCGCGGGGTAGGGAAGCGGCGCCATACATTTTCTAATGTTCAGTATTGTCGCGTGCGACAGTCGCGCGCGTCTGTCGCATCGGCCGTTAGCATCGGAAGTCTGTCTTAAGGGATTTTTTTCAATATTTTTCCTGTATTCTATACTTGATTCTGAGTAACCCCTTAAAATCTCAAATGTACTTTTTTAACACCCTGTATACGACATAACCCATATCAAAACGTAATATATTCCAAAATCAAAAGTGGCACCGCGAGCTTCTTTGAAGACTTTTTTAATTTTCATTTAATTATTTTAATAATAAACACTTTCTCTTACCTTCTGTGACTTTAAATTTAGGCATACACTGTTTCTTCATAACAGTTAAAGTCTTCTTTAATTGTGCTCTAGTCATCTATGATTACAAAATATTATAAATTTTGATTTAAAATCAAAGAAACGAATATTATAAATTATAAGGTTATAAATTATAACATTTGTTTCCTTTAATTTATTTATTTACAATAAAAAAATAAAAAGACCTCAATATTTTAAGCTCCAATCTTACCCCTAAGGCGATTTCTAAATTAAACCATAACACAACAAGAAAAATAATTCTGTAAACGTGCATTTTGATTTAAAAACTCAAAAATACGCATCAAGGAGGCCTTAGAACCAAAACACTAGTCGTCATTTGGACTAAATTTAAACAAATAAAGCAAATACACGGAGCGTTTCATTTTAAATGATACCAAAACATCAAAATATTCGCCCAAAACATATAACAGGGTTCAAACCTAAAATTAACTGTCTTAAACTAGTTATCATGCTGAATAGAAGATTACACTTCACAGCATGCTTAACTGATCGTTTACCATTATACAAGAGGAAATTCTAGACTTTTTTTTTCTCGAGTCATAGTGGTGGGCAGAATAAATACCACTTTGTATGTGAATAACAATGTTGCACTGTTTATTCAATTCTGATGATATGGAAAATCTATTTTAGGAATAAATTCTAAAAAATCATTCAAATTGAGTTACAGAACAACGTCTAACAAAAAAACTTGCATTTATAGGTACTTGAGAACTACATAATGTACAAAAACAAGAAGGATAAATTAATAGTTATAAATCTTCAAGGCGAAAATGAATAAGCACTATTTGAACTTGCATGGTACATTCTAGACAACGTCGTCACTATCAGCGAGGTAAGGTGCTGCCAAAATAAATTCGAAAATTACTGATCAAAAATATATTTCGAAAGAAATATTAATTCAATTTCTTGATGGATCACATAGTTTTTTAAGGAAAGAAGTAGTTTTTCGGGTCAAAATCGTACACACATTTCGCAGTCCAGTAAGATGCTTCACAAATATCCTTGTACTTTTTAGCTGAAACAGAAAATGGTAAAACACTGTATATTACTTCTGACAAATCGTTAATCTTCGTTTATTTTTGACGTTCCATTATCAAACGACTAATACATATATATTTTTAAAACACAACTTTTGTCCTAACATACTTTGACAAATTACCAATTTACAATTTTTTACCCTCAATTGGTAATTTACAACTGAAAATCAATGTTTCTTCAAGTTTTTGCTCTGAGATTTGGAAATGGCATCCCCCATAGGTACACCATTGATGATGTTAGTCTAAAACGACCGACTTTGTTTTTTTTTGTAATTCGATTAGGTACTAAATGTCTCTATATTCTGTCGATCTTATCTCTTTTATCTCTCTTTTTTTTATCTATCGATTTTAATCAACCATTTGATTTTCACTGTGGCTTCCTTACCAACATCTTTGCAGTTCTCTACCGCTTTCCTTGTGGGCTCTTTCAACTCCGGTGGGAACATCATTTCTAATTGCTTGAGTGTAGCTTCGTAGCTGATTTTGTTGTTTTTCACCTACCAATTTAAAGATAATACGTTATAAATAATACGTTAAAAACAATCGATTTCAATCGCAACAACTATGCTGTGTTTTTGTTGATTTTCTCAAAAACCGCTGAATCTATTTCGATAAAATTTATATGGGACTACCTGTGAAGTATACCCTTTCAAACAAAAAAAGAATTTTCCAAATCGGTTCAAGCGTCTTCGAGTAATCGGTGAACATACATAAAAAAAAAAGATTCCGACGAATTGAGAACCTCCTCCTTTTTTTGAAGTCGGGTAAAAATAAAAGAGGCAGATGAAACTAATAAGCTGACATCAGTAATTTGTAATTTTAAACACGTAGGTTGAAAATGATTATAATTAGTAAAGTCCTTAAGTTCCAATATCATTTTGGCTCACCAATAATTAAATAGAGCATTATTACTACATAAATTAGTTTTCTAAATTATCATAAATGTGAACCCCTTTATTCAAATCATATTCACTACTACACCTCTACGGTTTTTTTAGTAGCATTTTGTTTGATGCTTTCTTTATCTTGCTTCAAATAATATACATAAATATTTTTGTTTTATTTTTCGTTACAACAGTGCGTCCTTAAAAACATACGTACATTTTTATACCAATTGCTTTAATGGCGAAGGAAATCATCGTGAGGAAACCTGCACGTATATCTCATAAGAAGTGAAATTACGAAGAACTGAGGATAAAGGTACTGTAGTGATGGAATCTCTACAGCCGCGCATTGTGATCTTTTCGGCGTTGGAACGTTTCTATTAAAAATAATAAGGATTTAAATCGTTTGCTGTCTGATTTTGCTAGTTTGAGACCGAGATTCGAGATTCTCTAAGGGTTCGTTATGTTGAAAACATCTATGTAAATATTTAATACGTTTATCTGGAAATAAACCAAAATAATCAAAAGTATCAGTGTTTTCCATCAAGAACCTTATAGTACACACAAAGGAAACCTGAGACGTAGACGAGGTGATGACGCGGCGAAGCCCATATGGATGGCAAAGCATTTATTAGTTTTTATGAAAGTATACGCGTCAGGTCTCTTCTATACTGTTGCTTACACTTTACCTTTAATATAAAATCCACATCCCAGTAGTGAAGTCTACGGCTAGTTAAAAAGTAACTAGAAAGTATCAAGATCTTGTCTACTCACCACCTGCATCATGTTGTAAACACACGCAATGTAGCACATAACGTTCCGTTCCTCTAAAAATTTGCCCTGTTCTATTTCACCGACTTGCTCTGAAATATTATATTGTAGTATTGTTTATTGTTTAAGTGGCAAAAGGGATCGGTGGCCAGTAGTCTTACTGAATAGCCTTACTAGTAGTACTACTCTGCTTATGGCCTACCTTATGGAAAGGCCACAGTCGCAATGGATATCTGTTACCCAAGAATAGTTGTCAGTGCTTTGCCGATCCTATTCTATAATAGTGGGCTAAAATGGAAGTGAATGTAACTTTAAAATATAACATTGCATCTTTGATCTGGATGCAAACAGTTTGTTAAATACCTATGATTTTTATACAAACAGCTTTCATGTACAATATTTTTGCGGCTTCCTCTTATGAAACAGGACAACTTTACACTATTACCAACGAGACACTTCTTATAGGTATTAATTGATCAACTGATTCATTTTTTAAGTTATTTTTTATATAAATCTTGTATAGATTCCTTGGTGAAAATTATTCAGTTTTATGAGTAGAAATCACCGTAACTTTTTTATACAGGGTGTTAAAAAATTGCGTTTGAGATTTAAAGGTGTTACTCAGAATCAAGTACCTATAGACTACAGGAAAAATATTGAAAAAATCCGAGCTTAATTTTTTTTTTAGATTCCCGTCCTAAATCTGAATAGTGAATCTAGAACTTGCATGGAAAACTGAAGAAAAAAGTTGTAAATCGGATTTTTTATTTTTTTTTTCCTGTATTCTTTACTTGATTCGGAGTAAATCCTTAAAATCTCAAACGCACTTTTTTAACACTCAGTATAAATTCATGAGTACCTTATATCGTCCCGCGCACGACTAACTCTCCTATCTCAGATTTTTGATGATTTGAGTTTGGACTTTTTCTAATTGAAATACGGTTGTTTATTAAAGAACTTGAGAAAAATGAGATAGGAGTGTTAGTCGTGAGAGGAACGATATGATTACGTCTATGGTTTCAGTTTTATCTATATGGGAGTACCATTTTTTTTTGACATTTGACCATTAAATTCTTGTGGAAAGTTGTTCAGTACGTAATTAGAAGCCACTGTGTACTTTTAAGGGGTTAAAAATATCCCTGTTATCTTAGTACTAGGTGGCTAATATCAGCATCCATCAGATGACGAGTACAATACTTACTGTCTCTCCCTAACAACCTCACGACTTACCTTCAGTAACGTTATTCTTCGGCATACACGACTTCTTCATCAGCTGACCAGACTTTTTGAGCTGCTGTCTGGTCATCTAAGTAGGAAAATACACTGTTGGACTAAAAAATCGACTCAAAATCTGTTGGCCGACTTTTGAAAAAATAACTCACTCTACAAAACTATTAAATATAAAAAACGAAATACTAGAAAACCACCAAACTAAAATCATAAAAACTAAACACGCAGTTTTCGAAATTTTGGTTTACTGTTTTTTTGCTAGATTGAGTTATTTTTTCATAAGTCGAGCAACAAACCTTGAGTCGATTTTTTGTCCACGAGTACAGTTAAACACTAAGTTGAATATAACACTATTTCGGCAAAGACAATGTCTAAACTACACTAGGTAAACGTAAAATTAAATGTCTATTACGAAATTAAAACAAAAATCATGAAGGTAAATAAATTAAGAGGATAAAATGTACTCTCTGACGTCTGCAAACCTAAAATAAATAATCGAGAAAATTATCTCTTATACTGCTTAAGTAGAGCGTTGTTTGGTCTAAAACCCCTTCTCAGGAATAATAGACACCAAAAACTTTTTTGAAAATCTTATTTGTCAAATATTTTTCATTTGTAGTTTTTATACAAAGTTGACAACCAGGCTGGGGCGATTTGTATAACAATCCCAACTTTTTTTTAAATTGATTTGTAATAATTATTATCTGTACTGTAACCCATGTAAAAGGAGTTGTCGAACAAAACAACACTCTGTGTGATACGAAAATATAATCTGTAGCACAGATTAATAAAGCATGTATTTTACTGTAAAATTCACAACTTATGAAATTCACAGTAGTTACTCAACTAAATAACTTTTTGAAAACTTCGCTGAAATCGCAAAGCAAGCTTCTCATGCAAAATCGGTCAACTAATTGAGTAATTTCTATGAAAAGTCCAACAGGCTTTGTGATATCAGAAAAATCCTACAACATAATTCGATCTGTCTCATTTTGTAGTTAACCCTTCTTATGTTACCGCAACCAAATGAAAATCTCAAATGCATTAAGTCTGGTCTATTTATAAGGTTCCGTACCCAAACGGTGTCAATAGAACTCTAGCACAAGAGCGGCGGCCGGTCTCCATCTAGCAGAGCTTCACATAGCAGATTTTTTTTGACGCAACAGAATGATAATTCAAGTTTTCACAGAATACTATTCTTCAGCGGCGTTTTTTTTGGGTGGAAGATGTTGTGTTAAAAATGATCTGCCCCCCGTCAGGACTGAAATCAGTCTTGCAGGAAGCTCCTCGATTAGTGGGGCTCAGAACGGTAATAAGTGACAGTCTTAGGGGGGGGCTTTATTTTAGCACTGCACTGAACGTCTTCAAGCTGATTTTGATAATAATGATAATATTAATATTACCTATCTCAATAGTATCTTAGCAAATAAAAATGCAGACTTCTTAAAATATATCCTGTGAACAAGACATACCGAGAAAAGCTTTCTTCAAAAATCTGTCAGACCTACTTAACCGAAAAAAATTACGCTACTCTGGGGCTATCAAGTAATAAAAATAATAAAATTGGAGCTGTGGTACGGAACCCCAACAGCGTATCACCAACTCAAAAAAAACACTCACCGCCTCACTGGTAGGTAAGAACAAACACAGTACTAAGGTAAAAGATGAAAATATAA
The DNA here is from genome assembly GCA_958295455.1 of Coleophora deauratella. Classification (NCBI taxonomy): domain Eukaryota; kingdom Metazoa; phylum Arthropoda; class Insecta; order Lepidoptera; family Coleophoridae; genus Coleophora; species Coleophora deauratella. The sequence goes on along the minus strand of OY282403.1, from coordinate 4,967,541 downwards.
TTATTTTCGCATGCATAATGCACACTGCACACTGCACACGAAAGAGATAAGGTGTTAGAAAAAAACAACCCCGCTTTTATATGATCGTTGTATTTTAAGTGGAATTAGCAAATAATTGATTGTGTTTAAATGATTATAGTGCATTGAAAGAGACGCAATACTCATGTCAAATGCAACAGGCGTCATAATGCTATGACATTGTATGTTATTACCAAATGCGTTTGAATAAAAGGTGCTAAGTTATAATAAGGCAACGTTTATTCTGTTGCAAAGTATAGATTGAACGGTCAACAAGAAAATACATGGGTTGGTATGCAATCACACTTTAATAGGAAAAATCAAACTGACAGACGTTTTGAGTCAGATTCCCTGGCATTGACAATGTTTCTACTCACTTCGAAATGAAAATTCTGCATACATGGTTACGAAATGAGAGTAATATTAGATTATTAACAGACCCGACTTCCAAAAAATATATTTATTAAACTTACCAAATCAATACAAAATTCATCAAGCTGTTTAGGCTTAAGGTTCAGTCAAGCAAGTAGAGTTACATACATACATTTATACAAGTTGTACATACATACGCCAGAAAAATATTAACCTATTTCGCGGAGTCGGGTAAAATATAAGAAAGGTAAGAAAATGAGGATTATTTTCTTTAAAAAAATACGTACCCAACTATAAACTGTGTCAACAACACATTACGTCCCCACTGCTGGGGTACGGGTCTCTTCCCATAACTCGGGAAGGTCAACTCTAAACTATACAAGGTGTTAAAAAAAGTGCGTTTGAAATTTTAAGGGGTTACTTAGAATCAAGTATAGAAAACAGGAAAAATATTGGAAAAATCCGATCTGCAATTCTTTCCAGTTTCCCATACAAATTCTTGATTCACTATTCAGATTTAGTATGGGAATGTAAAAAAAAAATACATCGGATTTTTCCAATAATTTTCCTGTGTTCTATAGGTACTTGATTCTGAGTAACCCCTTACAAACGCACTTTTTAACACCATGTATAGTTTAGAGTTGGACAAGTAATTTTTTAAAGAAATCAGATTCAATAATTTAACCAAAACGCTCAACAACGAATTTTACCTTTTTATGCACTATAATGTGCAGTAAATAGTAAGTAGTGGCGTTGTGACTGATTTAAACGTTTTTGATATAAATAGCTAATGAAGTGACAGACGATTCACATGATACGGAAGTATCACGTTGTGACTTACAATTAACAACTAAGCACCTTTTTCTACTTCAGTGGTTCTTATAATTCTTAAGTCTGAGTATAGTAACCATAAAGTTTATTTTTATCCTCAATCGGTAAGCCCTTGGCATCATCTCACCTGACGCTAAGTGATGATGATGCCGAAGATGGAAGCGTACTTACCAAGATTCCCCAACACAATGGGGAACTGGCTATCTTATCTTCATGCCGGAACATATCAATCCTGTTTTATAGTTTTATTGATGTTTGCACTTAGATAAGATAGTGGTAGCTAGCCAAGCGGGCTCAGATAATGCCCTAACCACCAACCAAACCAAGTCCTTCAAAGTAAGACTCCGCCGGGAATCGAACCAGCGACATCCTGATGTGAGGCGAGCGAACTAGCCACTATGCTACGGAGGTGGTTGAATTATTTGTAAAATAAGTGTATATGCGTTCTTTCTATAAAGTGGCCTATTTTTTAACCTACTAGCAAAGTTTTATTTATGAAACGCGGCAAAAATCTTCTCAAGGAACTGACGGTTAATAGGCAAGAAAAAAATTGGGTGGCGCCATACGAAGTTGTCAACATTTTGGAATCGACTAATTATAATGTAAATAAATGCAAAATTATTCGATAAATTATAAACTTCATGAAATAATTCGACCACAGCTTCATTTACAATAAAAGGGGGTAATATTTTGCTACGGTTTAAAGACTGTGCTAAGAGGGACATGGCTGCATTTAAGATCGACGGCAATCAATGGGAAAATCTTGCGTCCAACCGCAATGAATGAAAAAAAACTTTATCTGACGGCTGCAAAGCGCACGATGACACCTGGTTTCAGAACCTGGCCGACAAGCGAGCCCAAAGGTACAATCGTGTATTGTCAGACCCGCAGCCTCAGTTCACGTGCCAGAAGTGCGACCGTATGTGTAGCTCCAGAATTGGACTTTTTAGTCACGAGTGGCGATGCTCCACTCACACTCACGCTGCTTAAATCATCTGTCAAGATGTAGTAGGCCTGATGATGATGATTCAAGGGAGAATAAATTATTATAAAGAGTCACACAGTAATATTTTATATGAAAAACTTGTCATTACCACGTACCTACTTAATATGGTCAACCTACAGTGCTCTAATTAGTATCGACATGTCACACTTGAACATAATTACCCGACTTGATATAAAGTGATACGCGCAGGCCAAGGTTCCCAGAATATGGGAAACCATGTACCTAACTTCCAGGTGGACCGAGAAATATGAGTTTCCTAGTGGTTGTTGCAAAATTTCTCTTGATTTTCACATTTTGTAATGCGGTAAGTAAAAGCAATAATTATCTGTATGAAAGTAATACATACATATTTCCAATTTATCGTGTACTTACTACATAAACTAACTAACTTTGAATGGGGAGAACATTCTTTTTTAGCACCGACTGTATAATTCAGTTATGGAAGGTTGTCCAGTTTAATAATAAATTAGTAAGTTTCTACACTTTACAATGTACATTAGTAAATAAATAAAGTTGCTTTGTTGACGCTCGCTCCGGCTTCCTGGCGCAAAGGTTGTCAATATCTGTTCAACGCAGAAATGCGGCTAGTGTTATGGGTCTGGCTTGGGGTAGGCTTTTTGACTCATGTTTTATATAGAGTGAAATTGAAATCACGGAAAAAAAATTGTCTGTGGTTTCTGCTCATCGAACTGAACAACTTTCGCTAAGAAACCAATTCAATCGGAGCAAAAAAAAATTGACTATTCATACAAATCGATGACCTCCTGAGTAGCCAAATTTGTATGGAAAGTCCAAATTTTTTTTTGCTCCAATTGTGTTGGTTCCTTAGAGAAAGTTGTACAGTGTCATGACTGGAAGCCACAGTTAAAATTTGATCCGCGATTTCAATTCCATCCTGTATATTTTGACGACACAGTAATGTTCAATGCATTTTTATGTCTTTATACTTCATCACCAGCCGAAAGAAGTCCACTGCTGGACAAGGGTCTCCCCCAAGGATTTCCACACCGACCGGTCCCGTGCTGCCTGCATCCAGCGGCTTCCCGCAACCTTCACCAGGTCGTCGGTCCACCGAGTCGGAGGCTTGCCTACACTGCTTACAGGCTTATGTTTTGCTTATGTTTTTATGCTTACAAGTATCATAATTTCAGATGACCATGAAGCAAATCAGAAACACAGGGAAAATGATGAGGAAATCATGCCAACCAAAGAACAACGTGGAAGATGGTAGGTTATCAACTGGCAATCATCATTACCTACAGTAGCTTCATTCATTAGGGCTTCATTGTGGAGCTGAAAAATTGCCGGAACAAATTGGTGGATCCGGCATTTAAGTTCACACTGGAAAGGTCACTAAAATCTCACCGTATAGATTATAATGTTGACAGTTCACTGTATAAGTAACTATACATAGCCATAAAAAAATAATTATCCTTGAAAAGTATACAAGCATACTCGTAAAAAGTTTTCGACTGCGTCCGTAGCTTAGTAGCTAATCCGCTAACTTCAGATTTGGAGGTCGCGGTTTCGATTTCCGGGGAGTCCAATTTTATAAAACACGGTTTGATTAGAAGGTCATTTCCTAAGCAAAGCTAATTAGCTAGCGCCACCTTATCTGTGGATAAAAATAAAGTCCTTTACGTATGTGTTGGTATTTTTCAGAGAAAATCGATAAAATAGGCGATGGCGTATTCATAGAAGAAAAAGAAGTCATGTGCTACATGGCTTGCATAATGAAAATGGCGAATGCGGTACGTTATTTTAATTGCAAATTGCAACACAACTTTAAATATGAGTCCTCAAATCTCACAACGGCATTTAAAAAATAAAATGGATTAAGATATTAAACTAATTACCAATTCTGCTCCTTCGGAAGGAATATTATTTAGTGACAAACAAATGTTGAACTTGTAGAGGTACTTAGATAGATATTTTTTTTATTTCACTCAACCTAGCACAGAGTAATAAAGAGGTTTATAACGACTATATCCATTTCAAATCTATGTTCCAACTGCATATTTATGGCAACTTATGTAAATAGAGCACATAAAGCATAACAAAAATGAGATCATTAGACTTAGATTATAAAATAAAAGATCACATTCAATCAGGACTGCTTTACTAGCTTCTTGAATATTGTAAAAAAAACCGGCCAAGTACGAGTCGGACTCGCGCACCAAGGGTTCCGTATAAACTCATAATCACACATGTCTTGAACTCTATATTTTTTTATATTTGAGTTGATTGAATGAAAGGTAATTTGCGGTTTACCATTTATGACGTATTAAAAAAAACTACTTACTAGATCTCGTTCAGACCAATTTTCGGTGGAAGTATCATATATTTTTTCTAGTTTTATCATTCTCTTATTTTAGAAGTTACGGGGAGGGGGATACATTTTACCAATTTGGAAGTGTCTCTCGCGCAAACTATTCGGTTTAGAAAAAATATATATTAGGAACCTGAATATCATTTTTGAAGACCTATCCATAGATACCTCACACGTATAGGTTTGATGAAAAAAAATTTTTGAGTTTCAGTTCTAAGTATGGGGAACCCCCAAAACGTATTGTTCTTTTTTCTATTTTTGTGTGAAAATCTTAATGCGGTTCACAGAATACATCTACGTACCAAGTTTCAACAGTATAGTTCTTATAGTTTCGGAAAAAAGTGGCTGTGACATACGGACGGACAGACAGACAGACAGACAGACAGACATGACGAATCCATAAGGGTTCCGTTTTTTGCCATTTGGCTACGGAACCCTAAAAACCACAATCAGTGTAAGGACATGATCGCAAAATTCAGAATTCCGATGACAGAAATGACGAAATTTAAATTTCAGCTTCTGATTTCAGCTACGCCCAATAAGATCCAGGTTCAGCTTAGTACTCCTTATGAACCCAAAATAGAGAAACATCTAATAATACTCTCATTGAACAGGTAAAGAACAACAAGATCAACTACGATGCAGCTATGAAGCAGGCTGATCTGTTGTTGCCTGAGGAAATCAAGGAACAAGCGAAAGAAGCACTCACTGCCTGCAGAAAAGTCCGTGAGTTGGTTAAAAAACTATGCGACTACTTTTTATTATTGTCCATGTATCGAAACCTGGGGTGAAGCGGAGTTTTAAACAACAGAACTAGAAAAAAAATGCTGTAGTAAGTTGTTCAAATCAATGTGTTGTTAAATCAAAGTTTATAGTAGAAGAGACTACATTTACAAATACGTGTTTCGATAAATCTGTAGTATAATTAGATAATGAATTTGAATAATAAGAATATCTTATTTTTATTTTTTCAGCGGAAGGCTACAAAGACATCTGCGAAGCATCATTCCACGTGACGAAGTGTATTTACAACCATAATCCTGATATTTTTTTCTTCCCCTAATTATTATTAAACAGTACAAATGTATTTCATTCAACGTTTTATTTAAAATCAACCGTACTTTGGCAAAGAATAGAAGACGGTTGCACTTAACAGAACCGCTGTCACATATAGAGTTACACCTACAGACATTTTTCTATTTTCTATTGGACATTAAGTTATTAATATTTTGACGGTGTTTTTTAATTTATTTTTTGATTTTTGTATAACTTGACTAATTAGATTTAATTAATTTTCGATTTTTTTTAATGAAATTTTATGTTTAAATTGATTTGTATTTTTTGCATGCCAAATGTGGTTGAATGTATTGGATCATATTTAAATTTTATAATGACCATCTGTAAACACATGCACTCTCGCAAATAAAGATTTGTATTTGACATGTGCAATTGTGCAACGTGATCTTAATATAACTAGGTACAGCTATACATTAGGTTTCATAACATTTTTTTTCCATCATTTTAATCACCGTTACAGCAACAGGTATGTTTATGTTTGTACCACCGCAAAGCACCTATATAAGTTTTGAAAAACACGTTAGCAGTCTACGCGAAAAGAGAACTGTCATAGGAAGCGTTCCAGAACATTCATTTACGTGAGTAATTATTACCCTGAAAAAAATTTAACTTTTAAGTGTAAAAAGGACAGACCAGGTAATTTTTTCCTTAGATCTGAAACGGGACTTTAGATTTGAGGGCTTGGCGCCACTAAGTTATCACACCATCACGTCCTTATTATTAGTCCGACATTAAATATCTTAATACATGCTATGAAAAAATGCACAAATATTAGACATGTTTGTGATTAGATGATAATACTAGTAGAAATCATAATGTTAGTTCCCTTCTGCGCCACGACGATGGTTGTCTTTCTGCACACACACTCTACCTTAGCGGCTAAGGCTTAGCCGGATCCAAACCCGAGATCTCGTGCACAGTATACGAGGTGTTTTTTTTTATATTGGCGAATGTGAACATATCCAGGCTATAATAAGAAGAAATGTGACATTTCTTTCGAATTTTTAAATAAATAAATAGGTACTTTTCGACTCTCCATACAAATCGATCACCGGATTGGTTGCTCATTTCTCGAGAAGTGTTTTCGGTGGGTTAGTGGATTGAGAACAAAGTGAGACGAAACTTGATAGAATTACAGTTAGCTATTAAGAAACATAGTTGGTATTAATAAAATTAAGACAGAGCGAAAAAACAATATAAACGGCAGAGAAGCGTTCATATGGTTGAAACAAAACATTTTGAGAAGGTGATTTGCTTTTTGACCACGATATCTTGCATTTACCTGTTTTGTTTGCTATTCAACGCAAATCATTTTTAGGGTTCCGTAGCCAAATGGCAAAAAACGGAACCCTTATGGATTCGTCATGTCTGTCTGTCTGTCTGTCCGTATGTCACAGCCACTTTTTTTCCGAAACTATAAGAACTATAACTATTGAAACTTGGTAAGTAGATGTATTTTGTGAACCGCATTAAGATTTTCACACAAAAATAGAAAAAAAAACAATAAATTTTGGGGGCTCCCCATACTTAGAACTGAAACTCAAAAAATGTTTTTTCATCAAACCCATACGTGTGGGGTATCTATGGATAGGTCTTAAAAAATGATATTGAGGTTTCTAATATCATTTTCTTCTAAACTGAATAGTTTGCGCAAGAGACACTTCCAAATTTGTAAAATGTGTGTCCCCCCCCCCCTGTAACTTCTAAAATAAGAGAATGATAAAACTAAAAAAAGTATATGATTTACATTACCATGCAAACTTCCACCGAAAATTGGTTTGAACGATATCTAGTAAGTAGTTTTTTTTTAATACGTCATAAATCGTAAACCGCAATTTACCTTTCATTCAAGTTACAACGAACTACAAAAACTTTTATATTATGTTACTTGCTGCTACGGAACCATTCATGGGCGAGTCCGACTCGCACTTGGCCGCTATTTTTTGGTTTATTATTCTCCCTTCTTAATCAGATTCTTAGGACTATTATGATTGCGGTCATAGGTATGACTAGTGTTATATTCTCTTTGGGTATCTCTTTGGGTATGACGCTGTATGGCTTGATGAAAATATTCTATCTTCATCATAAATTGATTGTCTACGTCGATTCAACATGAGCATTGTTCTCTTATATCGATGACTGGACCTAATCGATTTGCTCGAAAAGTTCAAAAATACCCGTTGAGAACCAAAAGTTCATTGTTCATAGTCTCTTGTACCTGCTAGGTAATTATACTCACAGTTTAAAATTACATTATAAATTTTAAAAAACCGCGTTTGATCCAAATCTAACCAAATGTCATGATACGTAAGGTAATCTAAATGAGAGCATCAGATGTCATTAGCCAGTGGTCCCTTAATAATCACAGTATAAATAGAACCATTTAGCCAACAAAACAGCATTCATCAAGTTTTATTCCCAAAATGAATGTGTTTTTCAAACTACTATTATGTTCCTATTTCATCGGAATTGCTTACGTAAGTAATGGAACTTTGTGAAAGTTCTTACCGACAAAGCACGGCAGTTTTTTTTTTAATAAGAACCCATAAATTGAACTTTTCACCAAACTCAAATGTGCTCTGAAACTTCAGTCCTTACCCCAAGGAATCTATGGATACGTATTAGTATTTTATGTCTGCCTATTCTACGTAAAATGTAAAATACTCATAATGTTGATACGATAAGATTTACTTACGATGAGAAGATTTGATCAGATAAAAATGACCTTTGTTCTTGAATCACCCAATACCTAATGGTTTGCTTAGTTTTTTTTAATATTTATAAGTACGATTAGCTAGTTTTTTAACTATTACGTAAAGATTAAAATAAACTATAAGTGATACCTATAGATTATGCGAGAAAACATTGCCACGCGTGGTTTCTCCCATCGGCACTTAAAATAACAGATTGCAACGGAAATGTGATAGCATTTCCGCTGGCATTAGAGAGCCCCCATTTTAATTTTTTTATTTTACCTACTTACCTACTGTATGGTGGAATCGTGAAATATGATGACTGTGATGTATCTAAATTGCATGTCTATTCCAAACTACTAAACCAGGGTAAAAGCGTTGAAGAAGTGCGAGAATGGTTCATGTCCCTTGGCGTAGAATGCAGCCAGGACATCAAAGTTCCCGCCGAGGACTTGATGATGCTGCATAAACATGAGATACCAGACAGCAAGGAGTCTCACTGTCTCCTTGCTTGTGTCTATCGGAAGGCTACTTGGGTAAGTTATTCTGGAATATACCTTTCTGAGACTACATCAGTTGACTAACACGGTGGCACAGTGGTTAACTTTAAGTACATATTGATCAGAGGGTTAGGTTCAATACCCACCCAGAACAAACATTTCGGTGATGAGCAGATTTTACGTAAGTAGGTACTTATGTTTTTAAATCTATGTATATGTATGTAAGTCTCTAGTTCTTCTACAATCTTAATTTTGGGCCAGATGACCGTGTGACATTTATTTATTTTTGTTAGTTCGCATAACTATGTGAAAACTTATGGATAACCTATAAAAACCTAAAATAATTGACCACGCTGAATACGTTAAAAACAACCGACTTCAATTGCAACAACTCCAATTTTGCTATGTTTTTGTTGATTTTCTCAAAAACCGCTAAATCGATTTTGATAAAATTTATATGGGACCACCTGTGAAGTATACCCTTTTAAACAAAAAAAGAATATTCTAAATCGGTTCAGGCGTCTTCGAGTATCCTTTTTTTTAAGTCGGTTAGAAATAAAACAATCCTTACGGATTGTTTGCTCCTTGATTGAATCCTCCTTGCGGGTGGTAGGACCTTGTGCGAGGTCCGTCCGGATCGCTACCACCATCTTACTCGCTAATCCTGCCGCTAAGCAGCAGTGCTTGCACTGTTGTGTTCGGGTGTGGAGAGTAAGACAGCCGAGGAAATTACAGGCACAAGAGGCATTTCATCTTAGCCCTCTAGGTTGGCAACGCATCTGCAATCCCCTCCGGGGTTGCAGGTGTCTATGGGCAGTGGTGATCACTTACCATCAGGTGACCCACTTGCTCGTTTGCCTTCCTTATCACATAACAAAAAAAAAAACCTTACGGATGCTCCAAGAAACTTGTGTTAGAACCTCATCTAATTGTTCTCCCATATCGATGGATAGAACCCACCGACACAGCACACCTTGAATACCTAGTGTCATCTAATGCAAAATAATAATATAATTCACAGATTGACGAGAAAGGACTTTTCGACGTGAAAGGAGCTTCAGCAATGATGGAAAAAGAGCATATTGATGACACAGAGAAAATAGAAAATACCAAGAAACTTTTTGAGATATGCAAAAGCGGTAAGTGTTGACTGTTAGTAATCTGAGTTACTATTTTTTCAAATGTCAGAAACTACAATTATTTCTAAAAAAATGTTTGAAATTGTAAACGATGACGTCATGAACGACTTTCATAAAGTAAGTACATACATAATTTAAGCAAGTGGCAAAATGCTTTATAACCAGTCAAAAAGTAATCCACCGATACGCCGTAGTTTAATAGAAAACGACTGGTACTCGTAGTGGCCTGACATTACTGGCGGTTCCAGTGATGTCTGTAATGTCAGGTAGTTCGAAAGGCTTCAAGAATAGCTCATGATTAGAATAGCATCGTCATAATATGTTGCTAATAAATAATATAATAACTATAATATCATCAACGACAACTATTAAGGGCGTCACACACTAGAGCGATACTGTGCGATTTTATCTTAAAATAAAATATCGCTCGCCATACAAATTAATGGACCAGCACACACGGGCTCTATGCTATACTGCTATATCGTAAGATATCACGTGATACCGTGCAATACGGAAATCATAGCGCAGATGTGACCTTGATATCAGCGATGTTTATTTGTTCACGATGCGCGGGGGCATGGCGCGGCGTGCGGGGTTATTGAAATATATACGATCGTATCGCCGTCGTGTGTGTGATAGCTTGCTATGCTATCTGCAGATATCGTAAGATGAAATAGCACAATATCGCTCTAGTGTGTGATGCCCTTTATGGGATATGTACAGAGGTTTTTATTTTTATTTCAGTGAATGAAGCGACAGTAAGCGATGGAGATAAAGGGTGCGACCGAGCCGCTTCGTTAGCGAAATGCATGATCGAAAATGCGCCCAAGGTTACTTTTCAATATCATTATTTTTTGCCAATACGTAGTTAACGTATTCTTTGGGAAAAGTTATTCAGACCCATAAGTCGAAATCTCCAGTTTGAACTCCGGCAGATAATTTTCCTTATACAGATGTTAAAAAAGTGCATTTGGAATTTCAAGAGGTTACTCAGAATAAGTAAGTATAGAATACAGGAAAAATGTTGGAAAAATCCTATCTACAATTTTTTAGTTTCCATACTAATTCTTGATTCACTTTTCATATTTAGTATGGGAATCTGGAAAAAATTGAGGAGCGGATTTTTTCAATATTTTTCCTGTATTCTGTACTTGATTCTGAGTAACTCCTTCAAAAGTACTTTTTTTAACACCCTGTATATATATATTTAATTAACCTTAAATTAATTATTTCATTATTTCATTTTTCAGCACGGTTTCGAGTTGATAGTATAAAAAGCAGTATAACACGAATCTACTTACAAGATCTTGAGCAATGCTCCACACTGCTTCGGGAAATAGAGTTCAATAAAAATAATTATTTCTTCTGCTGTTTATTTACTCATTGCAAAAGTTATAAAAAAATAAATAAATATGGATAAAATACGTATTGTCATTACATACAAGAGCTACAAGAAGTACGTATATATTTGAATTTTTGATATAATGTCAAGTCCGTTTGAACAAAATATAGAGTCGGTCGCCCAAACAGGATCTAAGAATTGAATATACTGGAATATAATATACTTATAACAACGAGATTATCCACAATATTCTTTTATCCATTATTAAGAGGCATGTGTTGTAGTTTTGATATCATACCGGTACCATTTGCCATTATTAGGGCAAACGGACTTTATACCTGCATATCGTACTTAGTTACTATAGACACTACGTGAAAATTTAGCGGACCTTTTGGGGATGTGCCCAGGAGACATAAAAAGTGGTCATGCCTATGAAATTACGAAATATTTACAGCTTCACTATGTACGTTATCTTACATAATTAATATTATGATACTGGTGTTAATTAAATTTTTTAAATGTTTTTTGTAATTTCATAGACGTTATTATCATGATTCACGTAAAAACTAACAAATATCAAAAACTATTCTACTTTGTTTTGATATAAACTACCCAATTTTACATCGATCCTAAGTCAGTGCCTTAGTTCTTTATAGTGTTTCCTTTAATTTCAAATTCGTGTATATTAGTCAAGACATATTAAAGAGGTTGTAACAGCAAAATTCCTAATTTAAAAAGAAGAACAAAACTTTTAAGATAATGCACATGTTGACGTTTTACTAATTAAGAAATACATGCTAATAAGTAGACTTCAAATTTTTGTTTAAAGAGACAGTTTTACTTAATTATGAAGGATAACATACGATTCCGAATTTATTAAAGTCTGTACTTAAAACCGCACCCGTGGCTTATTTTAATTACAAAATCCCAAATTAACGTTAAAACGTTAATTTGGGATTTTGCAACGTTAACGTACAAACAGTAACGCATCGTAAACTTATCGACATTTAAAAATGTATTTACATATTAAATTAAAATTTACGTAGTACATACATAAAAAACAGCAACAGCTGTTTTGGAGGGTAGGGGAGGTAGGTATTATATTATTTATTATTATAATAAATATAATAATATCACCAAACAAGGACCTAAGACCTTGTTCTAAAACAGATTTAATACAAAAAAATCCATATTTGCGATTTAAAAAAACTTACTTTATTGTGATAACAAAACACTAAATTATATGCAAAAATTTTACCCAAAATCTTTCATAGCTTTCGCAAATGTCTTTTTTATAATCTAGGTTTCACAAAATTCACGATAAAAAAAAAAACATTATACAGGTGGTGTAACAAAATAGGAGAGTCAGCAAAGTCGAAAGATAAAAGGTGTTCAGTATGATGATCAGAATTTCGAGTTAACTGGTTCTACAGCTATTTTGTTACACTATTATAGTATACTCGTTTGTGTGTGTGCATATACAAGAAAACTCTGATAGTGCTGTGTTAAAAATTACTATAAAAAAATGAACAACATTATGCAAGAACAAACTAATTCTAAGTAAATTAACGCTACAATAAAAGGTAACAAAAACATGCAAAACAAAACCTTATGTAACTGCTAATAGAAGGACGTGAGAGTGACTAGTTCTTATTATAGATTTTTCAAAAATATTTGTTTGTCTAACAAGTCTGTTGCTATCAGGAGGTTCCCGGCCTTTTTATCTCAGCTACCAGAGAATGAGGTTATTTTATATTTCAGTACCTTTTTTGTGCAAAAGTGTCAGAAAATGTGCACGCAACTCTTCAAACTTCATTTTTTAACTACATTGTGTGCTGGGCAAATTATAAAATTATGTGGAACCTTTTAAAATACAAAAATATTAAGTATACAAAACTGGTCCGAATGAGTAAGGTTTTCTATTCAAAACCTACAATATATATTTTTATAGTAGCTACTCATAAATTCAAAAACATACACCAAAGACTTAAAAATGGCCGATTGGATCTGATAACATAACATTGTGTAAAATTCATGAAAGGATTCCGGCCATTTGCTTCAAATAAACAGTTCAAGTTCGTATGATCAACTGCACGACAGTGCTAAAAGTACCAGTATAAGCTGCTCTTGCTATGTTTGAAAAATATATTTACGGCAAAATTCTGCTTAAATTTAAGTGTTACTATTAGCGTGCAGGACTAAGCAATATCGAGCGTTAGCAACTCATATTAAAAAATGTCTTTGTTCTAGTTTTATCGAGAGGTAAGTAATAATAAGGGAAAAGTGGGGACGTGTAAAATTTTTACGTATGTATCTTATCAAATATAATCAATCCTACAAAAAAACTCGTACTAAAAATACATTATACCTATTATTTTGATTGGCACAACATCATTGGAATAGTAGTAAATAATACAGGGCGTTAATTGTGGTCATCTATTCATACCACTGAACAACTTAGCTGAAACAATAAAAAAGACCGGATTTTTTAAACTTACCTTGCTGACAGTGGCGTGCAGTCCATAGAGGCAGAAAAGCACTGCCTACCCTGATAAATCTGCCAGTTTACAAACAAAAAAATTAAAACTTATGTATTATTATATTACACGATACTTTAACTTTCATTTACCGTTACGCCCTCCGTTTCCATTTAATTATAACAATATCTATTCAACTCGTAAACAGCGCCACCTACCGATTTTGAGAAAAAACGCAGTACTAAAGTTGGTTAACAGAATCGTCTCATCGCATTATGTGACAGTGCTGCCGACTGGTGTCATAAGCAGACAACATTCGGCCTGTCTTTCGCCATTTTTTCACAAACACAAGTACAGTATTTTATACGGTTACAGTGTAGCCGCTATTTATGTATGTTAATAATTTTGTACTGAAATTGCGCGTGTGTGCATGATTTGTAGGCACTGCTTGTTTGATTACACGGCCATTTTAAGAAGTCTAATATGAAAGTAGTGCTAACAAGAATTTAGTTGGTATTAACAATTTGCCGTGTATTTTTTAATAGCTGCAAGATGGTTGCAAGACAATGATGCTCTTTGAGTTTACAAATAAGAACCATTTCATTTTATTCTTGTTTTTTGTGAGTCCATTCTTGGAAATTATTTAAAATAATGCCATATTCTTTGTTTACTGGTTGCAAGTGTAACGAAGTTTGAAAGAAAATTATTATAAATAAGCTTATTGCGCATTTGTTAATAATTGAAAATAGCTATTTCTCGTTGCTAAATGTTTGAGTAATTCAGGATAATGGATAACTTTAGCTACGAGAACTGTGCTGGAAATGTGTGTTTAGAGCTAAACTAAAAGACGGCGTGTTTTCGAAGTGAGAAATCTCAAATAATAGCTAAAGGAAGGTGTGTGCTAGAGTTTCGTTTATTTCAAATAAATTAATATTAATTAATAACTGGCTCCGCGAATTGTGTACACGGATATACTGTATTGTTTTCCATGCATTTTATTGTCTAACAGTAAAACAGTTTGGAATGACACTGGCTTTAAATGCCTCGTTAAAGTAGGTAGCACAATCTCTGTGAAAAGCACCTAGAGTCTTGTTTAAAGTTTCACATATTTAAAAAGTCGTAGGTAACGAGACCAGTTGAAAAGGCCAGTTAAAGTTAATTGGTATACTAATGGTAAGTTTTCCATTTTTATATAAAATTTTATTTCTGCCTACCCTATGTGTAAACTCTGTGCACGCCACTGCTTGCTGATCTACTGATCGATTTGTATTCCATTAAAGTTGTAGGACATAAGTTGTTCAGTTTCATGAGTAGAAAAAACGCACTTTTGATAAATCTGTGCTGTATTACCTAGCAGCCTGTATAGCTCAGTTTAGCCGTATCGGCAAGAATCGTTACGCTCAACGTAATATTTTATTTATCTTTTAAAGTTTAGTTTAATATTATGAATATACATATAGGTGCTACTTTATTAGTGCCCGATATTTTAGTCAGTGCTTCTACTCTTGATTCTGATCAACTTTTCCCAAGAAACCTATAGTCAAATCGCAAAAAAAATTTTGGACTCTTCATACTAATTTGGCCGCTCTCGGCTGATCGATTTGTATGATAAGAGTCCAAATTTTTTTTTGCGATTTGACTATAGGTTTCTTGGAGAAAGTTGATCAGAATCAGAAGTAGAAGCACTGACTAAAATATCGGGCACTAATAAAGTAGCACCTTATATAATTTATTATGCACTTTATATACAACTTTCATAAAAATATACTACAACACAGACATAATACCTAATCTGTTTAATAAAAGACAATGTGCGAGTGCAACGTAATAGTGATGTAATGTTTTATTGGCCTGTACAATGTATACGTACATTAATTTCGCGCTAGGCCAAATTAACTCGCACACAAAGTATTCGCGAAATTAAGGAAAACACACAATTAACCTATATGCGGTCAACTATAATTTCAAACTAGATAGCTTTAAAAAAATATTTAGATTTAAAGAAATTTTCAAATTAATGCATTATTTCTTTACACTACGTTTCAGTGGATGATGGACCATACTCACATTCAAAAGGCTTACTTACAAACGTTATTATGAAGTAAATTAGCAGTATTTTGGTCAGAGTCGATATTCAAAACAGATGTTGCTCAATGTGGCCTTTTTATGCGAGAATGCAAATGAAGAGAGAGCGAGGTATATCGTTATCTTTAAACTTAATTTACGCGGACGAAAGCCACTTTACGACTCTCGACATTTTATTCCGCAATTGTTTGTTAGAGACTTTTTAGAGTAACGACATTTACAGTCCATTAATGACTGACTTTAAGACTAACGACTGAATAGTCGGGTCGTTCCTGTGAAAATGATATAGTGGTATTCATCCATGTGTATGGAGCCTTGGAAAATCGACAATGTATCTTTTTTTTCTTTTGTACAATATATTTGTCTAACGTGAAAACAATGACACATAACTCGCAGTTTATCCTTCGAATGAAGTATGCACCTTAATTTATACAAAATCACTACAGATTATAATATAAAAGTTTAGAATTACAGTATGGTAGGTATAAAACGGTTAAAGTTTTGTTTCTAAACCTACAAAAGACCATTTCAAAAATATTCGCATTCAATTTAAATTTTAAATTACATGGAAAATTAACACTTACATGTCTGGGCCGTATATCATTTAACATCATTTACTATGCCGTTGTCTTTACAATGGTCTCAGAGAGAGTAAATGAGGACCATTCAATATCTACTCAAGAAGGACCAAGTGGCCTTCAGAGATCGTATCATCAGGCTGATGTTATATAGAGTCGTAACTATTGGGGTCAGGAGATGTGGCAGGCACGCCTCCTCGCATCGGCAACTTGAAACCGTTGAGTGCAAACGCCCAGCCATCCTGTAAGGGAAATCACAAACCATTAATGACAGGTCACATTCTTTTTGTGGCGTAATTTAATGTCACGTATCACAAAAGATGTTGCACTAAGCATAGCATTTAATAAATTGTAGCTAGTTATACTATCATTATTGTCTAATGGAGCATTCATTAGCTTCAATTTCTTAAATATGACCTTAGAATAATTAGCCGAGTACAATAAATCATACAACTTTCATATGGAAAAAGCAGAGAATTTTAGAAAAGTTAAAGAATAAATCTAATATACGCTAGTCCCCGTGTTTGGAGTATGGCCTGATATCCCTGTGATATGAAAATTGGGAATAATTGTCTGTAATTGGGATGTGAATCAATAGTTTTAGTTAACGTACAATGTATAAAGTAGAATCTGTTGAACGAATAACCTTGAAAAGTATGTTTTGTAAAATGCTTACTTTTATCAAATTAGGCAAGTCTGTCCAAAATCCTAGATTAGGTATTACTTCAACGCCCGTTGCTCCCATAAGGAATTTCTTTGTACAAACTCCAAGGACAAGGTACAGGATCACAAATGAGAAGAAGATGATGCATAGGGTGGAGCCCACAGAGCGGCCCGGCTCTTCCAGTTGCTCCCTACATGCGTGTCTTGTGAAGAATTGGAGAACCTGCAACATTTTTTACAAAATATTGTGTAGTCATACATTTATTTCTTTATGTCTTGAGAAGAACTGGAGAACCTGTAAGATTTGTTACAAAATATTGTGTAGTCACAATTTTTTTTCAATTCAGCCATTTTTTTATTTTTTATATCTGACCTAAAACTAGTTCTTATTCTGTGACTTGACCCACTCCTAGTTCATTAAAGTCACAGATATCAAATCAAATCCATAAAAAATAAAAGATTTTTAATCACAACAAACTGAAGGAAGTAGGGTTAATACACAGTGCATTATCTAATCTGTACCAATACATATAAAACTGAACAGGAGACACCATTGCTTAAAAAATATTAAAAGCCTATGTCTTTTTTACTTGTTTCGAGAGTATTGTGTGTAGAGGCCATTATTAAAATTCAGGAAACATTATCGTTTCTTATTTTAGAGTTTAAACAGATGGGTAATATGTAAAGTGGGGAGTAGGTATACATATATGTAGATGAATTTAAAATATGTGAATGTACATATATCTTAACAACAAGCTAAAAGAAAAACCCCTGTCGCCCTTTAGGCAATAATAACAGTATTGAAACATACATAACTTGCAATAAGTTATAATTCATGAAACTTTTCAATTCAATAATTTCAGGCAACTAAGCTGCGTAGAAAATAATTTATTCTATTATAGAACAAAGTGAAATTATTGGAAGAATGCAAAGATCCCAGCCATACAGCCTAATCAGTTAAATTCTCTATTTTAAGCCCAGTCATTTCTTGTTTTTAATTATCACCCTAATTAATTGCAATCAGGCAACAGATATTTCTTGGTTTCATATACTTAAATCAAATCATAAAGTTGTCACTTTGTTTTTATTTTAAATTTAAATTAATTTTTACATAATATATCCTTTGAAGTGAACATGCATAATTATTACTTCCTTCCTATCATTTTCAATGTATAAAAAAAATATTGTTTACCTTGTTGTGTAATCTTAATAAATTTATATTATAATGAAATTAAATATTGCTACTGCTAATTTAAACTTACGACTTTCTCCGGATCTGACAAGGATGCTATGCGTAGATCACCATCAGTTTCAGCACAAACTAACAAAACTGTGTTTTCTCTGAAATTACCAACAACATAACATTATTGACTATTGTACAATGTAATGTAATTTAATATAATTATTAGTTGTAAAAATAGGGTAGGTATTTGAATGTTTAACAATAATATTTTCCACTAGCTTTCTTAATAAAACAATAGAAAAACAAACTCATTTTTTTTATTTATACAAAAAATTGTTATGACTTATCTAAGTTATGATGTCATAGGTTGCTATTTCAAACATTTTTAGAACAAATCGTCATTCATTAGTGGCATTTTAAATAAAGTACACATTTTTATTTAATAAAGAATGAGAAATTAAATCATACACTTTTGTTTTGCCTATATTTATGTATGAGATTGCATTAAATTCAACCTATTAATTTTAAAAAAATGCTATTGTTTGATTTTATGGTTTTTTTTTTTTGCAGGGATCATGTAAGTTCCCAATCTCTACACCATAAGGAGGCCATATGTCACATTAAAACTCAGCAATTGGTTTTACTTACGAAGGAGGGTTTTTATAAATGATGCCGCGTCCGTCATTACTGAATATGACTTGATCTGATCCTCCAAGATATTCACAGATGGCACCAGTCTTTTTATAATCTATTGCAGTGCCATTAACATTATGCACCATTGATTCTCTTGTGCGACATAACTGAAAAATACATATAAAAATTTAAAATAGTAAAATATTTCCTATCATCATCATAATGACAAAGCAAACCAATATAGAATAGTCTTGGCGGCACTGATACTATTTATGTTATGTTCTATGTAGTATTTTTATGTACTGTATTGTTACGTCTAAGTTTAGTTTGTATTTTTGTTTTTATCAGTGATCTTGTAAGTGTAATAAAGATTTTATCTATCTATTTAGTCTTCATTAACCATCATAATCCTTAAAGCAGTAAAAATAAAACCAAAACTACATGTTATGACTTTTATGCCAGGGACTCTGTACCAAGCACAAATCTGTTGCGTTAATTTTACTGTTTTAGAATAGTTTCAACATTATTCTTGTGATGGAGAAATAGCTGTGATTCAGATTCCGAGATAAGAGATAATAAGAAGTAGATTCATTCGGGAGACAGCTCTGTTTTCCATGTTCCAGCAGCAAACCACCATGTGGATGTGACATTCACTTGACATTAGTGTTTCGCCATTATTATATTGAAGATTCCCAAATACTCACTTATCTCTTTTCACTTGATATTGGCAAAATCACTCTTTATTATTGTGAAATGCCAAAGAGAAAAGAAGAACAGATTCATTCTAACACATAATTGATTTATTTTATGATTAAGGCAAAGGAAAATCATGTTTTTAAACTGCACCGGTTTTTTTTTTAAATAGGTAGGTACATAAAATGCACCACACATAAGTTTGACACAACTTTTCTTTTACTTCAATGTTCTTGTTAGAAGATTATTTTTACCCAAATACCCCACAGGGAGGCATATATGTGTTTGGCTTTGCCAGAACCGGTATCCTAAAAGACCTGATGGATTTTGGAGTATGTGGTGTCATGAAATTCATCATAATTATCCATATACAATTTGCAGTCAGATTTTGTAGGTTTTTTACTAAGTATATGTGAGGCAAAAGTATTAAATCAATATATATTAATGGATTTAGACAAAACAGACATCACATGATTTGATGTGATTCACATCACTTCAGGAGGGATAAAGAACTAAACTATTAAAGGATTTTGCAACTTACCGACAATGGTTTATTACAAGTGTTGTTGGTCATCGTCCCATTGATCACAGGTAGTTTATCAGAGCAAGGGTGATACATATAGGTGATCAAGTCAATTCTCTGTCCATTATTTTCTGAAGAAAACACTTGGGTTGTGTAAAAAGTTGTTTGAGATACCGGGGTCAAATCGACCCCAGTGCCATTCGCGAATTCACATTTGCAAGGAGTTTTCATTACACACACGTCCTCCGCAAGAATAGATGGGGCGACGTACACTAAGAAGAACAAACAGTAATCTAGAAACTTCATTTTCTACTACGTACTTAACGAGAGATCAACCTATTAAAAGTAGAAAAAAAAATAACGATACTGTTTTAATACGTAAATAATATAAATACAATTTTAGATGATTTTCAATTTGTGATCAAATGACAATAAAATCTGACATTTTATTTAAGTTTGTCAGATGGTGAATGGTGATCACAAAGGTGCGTTCGGAAAAGGGAATTTTTCACGGCTTCCTTTAAACTCAACTAGATGGCGCTGATCAACATTGTAAATAAGAAAATCTCTAAAAAATCATCAAAACTACTGATGTGCCGTTACCGGGAATATTCCCTTAGACAGAGACAGCGCTCTATATTGCATATAGCGCCGTCCTTGGGGAATATTGGGTATATTCCCATGGGAATATTCCCAAGAGACGGCGCTATATGTAATACAGAGCGCTGTCTCTATCTTGCGGGAATATTCCCGGGCATGGCACATCAGTAATCAAAACTGATTGATATTATAGTACGGGACGAGCAAGTTAGGTGAAGCTAGTATGGCGAGGTCGAAAAAAACCTAAAGCAGCTTTTTTGCACAATCATTCCTTGGGTGGGACCATAGAAGTATACCCTGAGAAGTCCCAACTCCTAGGGTGCCGGGGTCCCCCCCCTCCATCCCTCGAAAGGTCCTGATTTTCAGTATTTTTCATTTTACTCATAACCAGTAGGAGTTAGATGAAAACTGTCAAAGAGGCAATTAAAATATTGGTTAGTGAGGTGACTATTTGACCTCTAAATATCTATTAAATGTATGTACCTATTTTATTCTTGAATGGACTAAAAGTTCCTTGAGGAAAAGTTAGAATCCCTAGTCTCATTCATCTGATTTCACAAGACCTAATAGGTACATACCATGTTTGGCAAATGAAAATTCCAGGTTACGCTTTTATTTTTTATTTTAATTTTATTAGAGACAAACAGTGTACAGACGAGTCCCAAAAAGGTCCCAGCCGACGGATCCGTTCAATAAATGAAACACCAGATACCTTCGGTGAGCCGTTCCTTTAATAAGGCTAGACTTTCGCAGTAAAGCAAATACAATATATCACTGAATACTATATAAAGCACAACAGGAATCTCCCAATAGCGGGTTGTACTTTCTAACAGTGCCATCTGGCATACAAATAAGGAACTATCTATAACATAAACATAAGCCTTAACATTCCGCCCGGCATGGACAAGTCCATTAAAAACATGCAAATTTTATAGACACAAACATAACAATGTAAGATACACAACAACATGACAAATCAATACAATTGAACAAAGACAAAACATTTCACATTATATGTATAATATTAAATGCAACAACTTAAAATATTACATAACACCTTTATATCATGTATATCAAGACAATACAAATTAAATAAACTTAAACAAATACAGGTAAAACTATCAATTTGGAAACAGGTCTTTTGATAACATGGCCCTTATATTTAAGACTGACGACACGGGTAAGTTTGTCAGATCCAGGATGTTTCTCGATAATACGACCAAACAGCCATCTCGCAGGAGGAATGTCATCCTCTTTTACTAGAACAACATCTCCAACTGACGGTTCAGGAGTTTGGTCAACCCATTTATAACGATGCTGTAACTGTGTTAGGTACTCCTGTGACCATCGACGCCAAAAGTCTTGGACCATTCTTTGCGTCAGATGCCAGCGTTTGATACTGCTGAGAGAAGAGTTCTCGTAGTTGCGATCAGGAGCAAGCACGAGTGGCTCTCCAACCAAAAAGTGACCAGGAGTTAACGGACAGAGATCGTCAGAAGAGGAAGATAGCTGAGAGATAGGTCATGAATTGAGGCACGCTTCAATTTGAGACAACGTAGTTGTCATCTCCTCAAACGTGAGAGTGCTAGTGCCTATCACTCGCTTCAGGTGGTACTTGGTGGATTTTACCCCAGCTTCCCATAATCCTCCAAAGTTTGGAGAATGAGGAGGGATGAAATGCCAGTTAGTTCCATTGGAAGCTAACCAATCTGCTATTTCGCTAGCAACATTTGATCTTTCCGCATCGAATAGCATTTTAAGCTCTCGGGCGCTTCCGACAAAAGTGGTGCCATTATCACTCCACATGTCCGCCACATGTCCTCTACGAGCAACAAAACGCTTAAAAGCGGCTAAAAAGCCATTAGACGTCATATCACTGACCACCTCAAGGTGGATTGCTCGAGTAGACATACATATGAACAGACATATATATCCCTTGGTGGCACGATACCCACGACCTTTTGTCAGTCTGATGCTGATTGGACCTGCATAATCCACTCCGCACTTAAGGAAAGGTCGGTGTGCAGTTACTCTTGATGTGGGCAGCTGACCCATCATCGGTTGACTTGGCTGAGCTGAGTGGCGGATGCAAATCACACATTTACGTATAGCCTGCTTCACAAGACTTTTTGCGCCAATAATCCAATATTTGGTGCGTAAATAATTGAGCATCAGCTGAGGACCACCATGTAGAGTTCTATCATGAGCTTCCTTTACAAGCAGGTCAGTGAATGTGGACTTGTGAGGTACAATAATAGGATGCTTCATATCCTCGTCGACAGAAGCATTCTGCAGCCTTCCGCCCACCCGCAAGACTTCATTTTCATCTATAAAAGGATGTAGAGAATGAAGTTTGCTCTTTTTGTTAATTGTCTTTGATTCTTTCAGTGATGAAATTTCTTCAGCAAACGACTCGTTTTGGCACAGTTTAATACAGGTAAGTAAAGATTCATCTATTTCTTTAGCTGTTAAACATTTATTAATCGATTTATTTCCCCTTTCAGGTTTTTTCCAGCGCAACAATCTACGACAGTACGACATGACTCGTGTAAGTTTTCTTAACGACGAGAACTTTGAAAAGAGATCTTCTACCTCTTTGCTACAGATGGTATGACAAGCAGTTCTTTGCTTTCTCTCCTCCATCTTAGTGTCTTTAATCACTTTTCTCTCGTACTCTATTTTCTCTTCGTGTAACCATTTAGGTCCTTGAAACCAGAGTCGATTGTCAACACATTCTGCAGGCGAGACTCCGCGTGAAGCGCAGTCTGCAGGATTCTCCTTCGAGACGACGTGTGAGCACTGACTCCCATCCAACACGGTAAGTATCTCAGACACTCTGTTACCGATGAACGTTTTCCATCTACTGGGATGACTGCTGAGCCAGGCTAATACGATCTCTGAATCCGTCCACGCATGTAACTGTTGCTTAGGAACTTCTAGAACTTCAGCAACCTCATTGAGAAGTTTAGCTAGTAGCACAGCTCCACAAAGCTCAAGTCGTGGTATTGACACTTGCTTTATAGGCGCGACTCTAGTTTTTGAGGTGACCAAGTGAACAAACACATTACCATCACAATCAACAACACGAGCAAATACAACGGCTGCGTAGGCTTGATTGGACGCATCTGAGAAGCCATGGAGTTCAAAACATCTATCATTTTGACTCTTATTGATCCAGCGAGGTACTTTGACATTAGTAAGATAACACAGATCTTTACGAAACTCTAACCAGGCTTTAAGCAAATCAGGGGGCAAATCAGCGTCCCACTCTATTCCTGACAACCAGAGCCTCTGTATGAAAACCTTGGCTGTTGTAATAGCAGGAGCTAGCCAACCTAACGGGTCAAAAAGTCGAGCTATGTCTGAAATGACCTTGCGTTTTGTCACTCGACCTTCAACTGGGAAGAGTTTCACTGTGCAACGAAACTCATCATTCTTTTTATTCCAGGTCAAACCCAGGATCTTCATGAGTTCATCCGACTTCAGCTCTAAATCTGTTTCCCTGCTGTTGCCACCCACGTGCCTCAACAATTCAGCGTTATTACTTGTCCACTTTTGAAGCGGAAATCCACCACGATTCAGAAGTTCAGACATTTCCTTGAAAATTTGTACTCCTTCACTTACAGAGTAACATCCTGTCAGTAGATCATCCATATAGAAGTCTGTTCGGACTCTATTAGACACTAAAGGGAAATCTGCTCCTTCATCGACCGCCACCTGTTGAAGACAACGAACAGCTAGAAAGGGCGCGCAAGATGTACCAAATGTGAGCCTAATCAATCGCAGATGTTGAAACTCACTCGAACCTGGATTCTCCCGCCAAAGAAGACGTTGATAATCGGTGTCTTCTTTTGCCACTGCCACCTGCCTGTACATTTTGACAATGTCCGCGACCAAAGAGATCGGATAGCATCGCCACCGTATTACCAAATGCCGTAACTCTGGCTGCAGCTTAGGACCTACCAACAAATCATCATTCAACGAAATGCCATTCGTTCCTTTGCAAGAGGCATCATGTACGACACGCACTTTGGTCGTAGTTCTGTCCTGACGTACGACAGCATGGTGTGGTAAATAAACGGCATGAATGTTATTCACCTCACTAGGCGGTACGACTTCCATGTGATTCATTTGAAGATATTCTTTGAGAACATCTGAATATTCAGTCTTCAAAACGGGATTGCTGAGCAAACGTCGTTCTAAAGATAAGAATCGTTTGCGTGCGATATTCCGGGAATTGCCATATTTGCACTGAGGATCATCACTTTTAAATGGCAATTTGACTACATATCTACCACTTTCATCCCGCGTGGTAGTTTGAGAAAAGATTTCTTCACATTTCTTTTCCTCAGAAGTTAAATGCTTGGTTTTCAGGGAAGACGGCTCGGACTCTAACTCCCAAAACCTCTTGAGCAAGTTATCATCATCTTGCTGCAAGCACAGATGAGTGACAACAACACTACAATTTGTAGCGACCTGCATATCACCAGTGAGCGTACTGCCAGAGAGGATCCAGCCAAGTCTAGTGTACTGAGCTACGACAGAACTTGACGGAGCCTTGACTAAACCTTGTAGCAAAATTTGGCTGTACACCTCCGCACCTAACAATAGATCAATTTTGTTGGGTGTGTCAAAAGTTGGATCAGCTAACTCCATGTTTGAAATAACAGGAAGAAGCTGAACCGCGACCTTCTTACTAGGAAGAAAGGTTGTTAGTTTATTCAAAACATTGGCCTTTACAATGATAGTAAAGCTGGGATCTAAGCGAGATTGAACTTTCACCAAAACAGATGACTTTGAAGTCAAAGTCGATCCTTGATCACCGCCTAAACCTGAAACGAGATTTACACCAGGCGTTTTCTTAAGACCAAGTATCTGCACGGCAGACTCGGTGATAAAGGATGCCTGAGATCCCTGATCGATCAAAGATCTGAACGTAACCGCTTGAGTACCTGAAACGACCCTTACGAGAGCAGTAGCCAACAGAACTTCACCACATGAATTGGCAAAGCAAGTCACAACTGGACTAGAAGACACCGACTCCTCTTGATCGTTGGTATGCGATGTTGTCGCAGCAGCCACAACATTGTTTTCAACGGGTTTATCAGCCCTCGCCTGAGAAACTGATTGGAAACTTTTTGGGTGCAGTAGAGTGTGATGTTTTTTCTTGCAGAGACGGCATTTGGTCGACATAGTGCAGTCATAAACTGAATGATCTAAATTCAAACAGTTAAAACATAAATGATTTGTCTGAGCAAACTTACGCCTGGCATCTACAGATTCTTTACCAAACTTTTTGCAGTTACATAATTTGTGCCCTTCGGAGCAAAATGTGCATACATTTGACGTAATAGTGTTAGTCGTAGTGAGATGGTTACAATTTACTTTATCGAATTTATTTATTTTTGGGTCTAAAAACTCTAATGATCGGAACCTAGTCTCCAAAAACTCCTCAAAGTTTTTTAACCTTGGAAGTTCCTGAGATGACTCTGTGACCCTTTGTTCCCACATTTTACGAGACTCAGGATCGAGTTTTTGGCTCACTATGAAAATCACAATGACATCCCATGAGCTGATATTAATACCCAAGTTCTCCAAGGCATGTAAACACTCCTTGGTTGTATCTAAGAGTAATTTTAACCCACTAGCAGACTCGTTTATTACGGCCCTTTGACCCATTAAACGTTTTAAAATCTGATTCGATAAGTATTTTTTATTATTGTAACGGTTCTCTAGCTGGCTCCAACATATTCTATAGTTATCAGCTGTTATAGGAATATGTTGAATCAACTGAGCTGCTTCACCAGTTAATGAGCTCTTTAAATAGTGTAACCTTTGTACATCATCTATGCTGTGATTCCCATGAATAAGAGAACTGAACAAATCTCTAAAGCTAGTCCATTCTGTATACTTTCCCGAAAACTGGGGTATTGAAATTTTTGGTAGCTTAACCATAGGCTGTTCATTGCTCCTCCTCATTTCGGAACCGAAACTAGAATGTTGAGGTTTTAATCGCAACAATGCTTCTTTTAACAATGACTTGTATTCCAAATAAATCTCTTCCATCTGGCCATAAACATCATCAACACGGTAAGAACTTTCATTTAAATCTACAGCCTGAACTTGTAAAACAATTTTTCTGTGATTTTCATCAAAAATCTTCCATTTTTGCTCTAAGGATTCTAAGCGTGTTTCTACATAAGACAATGTTATTCTGTCTTTAGGAGACTTTTTGTAATTTACAAAGGCCTTTTCAATTGTCCTTGAAAGATCTTCTTGAACAGCGGTGAAATTGATAGCCATTTTTCAAACACAAAATTACCTAAGTACTAAGTTAAGATTTTTAAAGGAAATTTTACAAGTCTAGTAAAAATTATTCGAAATTTTTCTAAGTGTTTGAAACTTATGCAACTCGATCAGAAAACCGGCATAGGTTCCCCGTCTGAACCCTTTTTGCGAAATTATTCTAAGTCTTCTAAAACACTTAGCTAAATTACAAGTTAAAAACTAATACACTGTCTTTAAGATCGAAAATTTTTCTAAGTCCAAACTGATACGATTTTTTTCTAAGTTAAAATAGTCTCATTAATAAGGTTCAAAATTCTACTCATAGTTTTACGTCAAAATCACTCACACTTGACACTGCGTTGACGACACTTGAACTTGCTCGACCACTTCAGCGCCACCTGGCGGCTAGCGTGCGTAACTTGAGATGCAGTCAGAGGCCCTTCCCTGGCACCATAGCACTTGCACGCATGCGCAGAACACGTAGCGCCGAGCTTCACAGGAGGTCCTCCCCCCGCTCATAGTCTTCAGCGAAGTAGAGACGTCAGAGGGCTACAAAGGAGATGCTCTTCCATCCCACACGTAGCCAGTGGCGTAGTACTGCTCAATCACCGTAGAGGCCAACCTGCCCCTTGTCGGTGCTGGACACTGCACTTGGTCAACCTCGTGCCGAGTGCACCGGCGAACGAAGGACCATATGTACAGACGAGTCCCAAAAAGGTCCCAGCCGACGGATCCGTTCAATAAATGAAACACCAGATACCTTCGGTGAGCCGTTCCTTTAATAAGGCTAGACTTTCGCAGTAAAGCAAATACAATATATCACTGAATACTATATAAAGCACAACAGGAATCTCCCAATAGCGGGTTGTACTTTCTAACAGTGCCATCTGGCATACAAATAAGGAACTATCTATAACATAAACATAAGCCTTAACAAACAGTCTTTTACAAATTGCTTAAAAATTCAAGAATTACTTGTAGACCTATAGCCTCCTTACTTTTTACACAGTTTTTTTTTTAAAAGAACAATAATGGGACACCAATAAACAAACGTATGAACACAAAGAATAAAGCGAATTAAGTATGACTGTTATCAGACAATGCAGTCATGACCATTTTCTTAACATCATTATGGCTACAGTTGAAGATGTCTATGTTACTAAGTTGATTGTTATACAGTTTGCATGCACGTCTCAAGAAACTATTACTGGCGTAACATGTTCTACAATGAGGGATTGAGAATAAAGCCCTGCCTGGGACGGCACTTTCTCTCTTGTTTGCGAGGAACACGAAACGATATGCTTTCCAAAAGTGAGGGGGCGTCTACAATATTGTTTATTATTTTATAAAGAACAACAGCGTCAACACAGTCGCGACGATGTTCGAGCAGAGGAATATTATGTCTTTTAGCGGACGTCTCATAATCATTGTAATAAAAACCTGTTCTATAGTCTACTTTAGTCTATAGATTTAGACTATAGTATAGTCTAGTTTATTTGTCAAGCTCTACAAACATTATGGCTCAGACTAAAAAAGTTTTCATTTTAAAAAGAATGACAAGTCCATCTTATTACGTCGGAAAAAAACATTACCTTATTCCAATTCGAAATAAATAAACCGTAAACAAACTTACCGGTCACTAGGATTCCTAGGTTTGAGCAAGTAAAAAATGGATCTGCTCCTCCGCCTCCGTGCTTATCTTCGTGGAGGACTAGTCGGACCTGTAATGGTGCGTTTACACGCATGGCAGGCAGCCCGGCAGCCAGCCCGGCAGCTAGACCGGCAGGCAGCCCGGCAGCCCGCGCACCAAGTGGGTCAAGCAAGCTATTCACACGCTCGCGGGCAAGCACAAGCACATTCATCCTTGCTTGTGCTCGTTGAATGTGACTTTGCACGCGAGCGTGTAAACGCACCAGGCAAGCACAGGCACGAGCATGGGCGCATGCACAGACAGCCTGTTCACATGCTTGTGCTCGTTGGATGTGGCTTTGCACGCGAGCGCGAGCATGTAAACGCACTATAAAGTGTGAACGCACTCCTACAGCCAGCAGTCCAACTCCAAAAGTTCCGACACCGTTCAAATGTGTCTCAATAGATGGCGTTTCTAAGCTTTGGCAATGTATTTTTAAAAACGGCGTAGAATTTACGATAGCAAAATAGATTTAATCCTATACTATTAAACGAGTTAAGTGTCCCGACGATTTCGAAAACGGCTTGAAACCTTTTGACGAAAATCTAGGATTAGGGGTCGATGTATGGGGGAATTATCTTCGAAAAAATTCATTTAAGGGAGATATGAGCGAAATTACATAAAAGCAGAAAGCATATGATGCTTATTTTTAACACTACGTTCAATCGCGAACTGGCGTATCGGTTCGGTGCTATCTTTCGTTTATGTAGGTCTGGATTCGAATCCTACGAGATTTGTCTCTTTTTGGGTAATTTTTATTTTATTATTATTATGTAAATAAAAAGACTTAAGAGCGATAAAAAAATACCATGCACGCGGGATACGAAGTGTGTCGAAAATAGTGTAAGTTTTATTCAGCAATTTTACTTTATCGCGTACATGATTTATTTAATCTATCATTCTAGATTTTAAGGTTTTAATAATAATATTTACAGGTTGTATCGCGTAGTTGCCATAGCTGGTACAACCTAGGTACTTACATTTTGTCAAACGAGACCATAGATGAAGCAGAATATGAACGAGGCAATCGTAATTTTGAATGAAAATCCACGGCTAAACAAAACTATCAAAGAAGTTGACATTGCATTAACTGTTATTTACTAAAGGTGGCGCTGTATGTATTTATAATATTTCACTGTTTTTTGAATGAAATTACAGAAAATATATAAGTTTTAACTTTTAGATTGGACAGATAAAATCAAAAAGTTTATTGTGTGAATTTGTATAGTTTTGTTTTGACCCAAGTAAAGTTTAAAATGCAGTGACTGAGCTTCTACCTTATTCAAAGACTCTGACTCGGATCTATTGAAATTTACAGTAGGTAATTTATATACATGAACGCAAATTACAATAAAATTATACGTGTCATATAAAAGATTCAACGCGAACTGCATTAACAAGTTTTCATATAAAAGACATCAACGAGTGCTACATTGTTTATGTTTCGAATTCACTGTGCATTACATTTGTTTTTTTATATCTTTGTCGAAAACCATTCTAACAGTAATAATTCTATCGATCTATGGTTAGTTGTTTTAGATCTACAATAAATCTGTGAGAGTCTAAACCTAAACTTATTCTAGAAAAAAGAGGAATTTATTTTGATAGTACCTAGGTACGTAATTTTTGTACAAACTAATGTATTTCACTAATGGCGCCATCTTTTGTCGAGTAGGTGAATTACCAATGAATTACATTACTTGGAGCCCTTTGTTGCTAACATTGACTTTTAAAGCACGTTCCGCGCTACTTGACAACAGATGGCGTGCATTTCTTGAAGGAATGAGCTCAGGAATGACAACAAGCACTGATATTTTCGAGTATTTTTCTGCCATTTTTCATGTGTCCAGTTTTTTTGTATTAAGTGAATTAGTTTATAAACGTTCCGATTGAACGTGCGAAGCTCGGTCAACCAGCTAGTATTGTTAAAAATATATAAAATGCCACCTGAACATAGATTCTTATTAATTGAATTAACAGAAGCGATATATTTCCAACTTAGTCAAGTATGGATAACCTGGGTGCGTTCTGGTTTCTCTGTTATATATATGTAATTTCTTCTTCCGAACCAAAAATAAATAGGGAGTTTTCAGATGACGTATGTCACACCGTTCATAAGTGTCTCACATCTCAATAGATGGCGTTTCTAAGCTTTGGCAATATATTTTTAAAAACAGCGTATAGTGCGTTTCATCAAATAGTTTCTATGCCGTTATGTTGGCAGCAATGTTTTCCACACACACTACATAGAACTCAGACACACACTACATGGAACGCAGACACACACTAACAAAATCTGTACAAGCGTTTTTGCGTGTCATGTCGTTGATAGACAGGGGAGCCAACATAACGGCATAGGAACTATTCGTTGAAACGCATTCTAGAACTTACGGTAGCAAAATATATTTAGTATTATTAAAAACATATAAAAAGCCACCTGAACATAGATTCTTATTCATTGAATTAACAGAAACGATAAATTTCCAACTTGATCAAGTATGGATAACCTAGGTGCTTTCTGGTTTCTCTGTTATATGTAATTTCTTCTTCCGAACTAAAAATAAATTGATTTTAATACATTCTTATGATTAAAATGCAATTATATAACTCGGTATCATGTTAGAATTATTTTAAGAAATACAAAAACAATACTGATAAGTTTTGTGCATCAAAACTTATGAAAAGTACTTTTTTGATCAAAACGCAAAAAAATTTCAATGAAAAGTAATCTTCGAAAGCTATTCATCATTACTAGGATATTAGTCGGTTATATCAGTCAGTTTTGACGATTTTTTAGAGATTTTCTTATTTCCAATGCTGATCAGCGCCATCTAATTTAGTTTAGAGAAACCCGTGGAAAATTCCCTTTTGATTTTAATATATTCTTATGATTGAAATGCAATTTATAACTCGGTGTCATGTTAGAATTCTTTCAAGAAATACAAAAAGAGTACTGATAAGCTTTGTGCATCAAAAATTATGAAAAGTATTTTTTTGGATCAAAATGCAAAAAAATATTAAATGAAAAGAATATTAGTCAGTTTTGACGATTTTTAAGAGATTTTCTTATTTCCAATGTTGATCAGCGCCATCTAGTTGAGTTTAGAGAAACCCGTGGAAAATTCCCTAATGACCTGAGGAGATATCCTGAGGAGTGAGTGAGTGAGTACTTGGGTGGGAGTGGGACAGACTCTTGTCAAGTAAATGACGTGACCTGGTTTCACTTTTAGATTTCAGAACGAGCCAAGAACGAGCCCATAACAAACAAACAAATGTTGTTCGTGGACTTATTGGCGGGAACTCGCGGCAAGAGTTTGTCATTTTTGTTTTATTATCCGAAAAAATAGATATCGTGGTTTTTAATGCATAATATTGATAGTGTATTGTTCAATAAAGTGCCATTTAAGTGTCTAATATGTAGGATAATGAAATAAAAGTGTGTACACTGTGTTTCGAGTGCTCTCAAGAAGTCCATGAAATCTTCATCAAAAGTGCTATCATTTTGTTGAAGAATAGAGAAAAAGTTGTTAAAGACGACAGAAATTGATAAATGAGAACTCAAATGAAATAGAAAAATATTTAGAGAAGAGCAAACTACGTAAGAATAGGCTGTATGGCCAGAGAAGCCTTTGCCTTTTCCTTGCAAAAGCAGGAAAGAACCAAACAAAAAGAACAAATGTTCGTATCGTATTGTACATAGGAGAGGGAACGTGTTTGCAGCGTTGCCAGAATGTTACTTTTGTAACATTTTACGTTACTTTTGGTCTCCTCATGTTACTTTCATGTTACACGAGTAAAAATGTTACTTTTGCGTTACTTTTCATGTTTGAAGAAAAGATAAACTAAATATTACAGTTGGAAAATAGAATTTCGTATAATGGAACACTTAACATTTTTATTCCGTCCGTAATGTTAGCAACTTTGGGCCAACTCAACAAATGACAATGCTGTCGGTAAATATCCGAAGCTCTTTCTCGTTCGGCTCCTCATAGAGTTGGATATTGTATTTTTTATCAAAAACAACGATTTAGAGAGCCTGTCCTGTGTGTCATTAAGAAGTTCCTCGTAGTGATGCTATGCAGAGACAAAGTAGCTTAAGGAGTGCTGCACCGGTGGCTGCTTCTTATTTATCAAATGATGCAGAGGGGACAGGTCCATTATGTTTTCAAGATCCATTAAAGAGGCGCCTCCCTGATGTAGGCATCCTCTAGGATGGTTCTTGGATTTTTGCATCCAAACACTTAAAAAAAGTTGATTCATCATATTAATATAAAAAATTAAAAAATCATATTTCACATCCATCCATAAAATATGAAATTTTTCTTTGGGCCATGTGTACGCAGCGCCACTTTGACAGTGCCTTTCCCATTATTAGAATATTTGTTTAGATTACCACTGACAATTTTGTCTTCGACCAAAGACTTTGGGTGGATTAAATAATATCTCACTTCTCATCTCACTAATATTATAAATTCGAAAGTATGGATGTTTGTCTGCTTTTCTACTTTCACGCCAAAACTACTGAACGGATGTGGATTAAATTTGGTAGATAGATGAAGCACTCGGCTAACATATAAGGTACTCTGTATCCCGGAAAACTCAAGAGTTCCTGGAGGAATGGCTAAAACTGAAAATTATACTTCCATCTCATATGTTTATATCTCATATTATATTTTATTTCCATCTCAGATGGAAATAAAATGTTAAGGCAGCGCCACCTAGTGGCGAAGTATAATTTTCAGTTTTAGCCATTCCTCTAGGAACCATATTCACCATATTTTTTCATTCTTCATTGGGTCCAGATGGAAAGTCTAGTGGCGGGCGGAAGCTAGTCTCACTATAAATGCGAAAATATAGATGTTTATTTGTTTGTTCCGTTTTAATGTTGAAACTGCTCAATGGATTTGAATGAAATTTGGTAGGTAGGTAGATCGGATACTGGCTGGATTAACTTATAGGGTACTTATTATCGCGGAAAATTAAGCATTTTTTAAATTTATGAGAATAAAAAGTAAAAATGTTACTTTTGTTATCAAAATGTTACTTTTCGAGCAGTCGTATGTTATTTTTGACTATAGGGCACTGGCAACACTGCGTGTTTGTCATGTATTTGTGAACAAATTGAACATTAATTTTGTCAAAATTAAAAATGGCTGATAAGAAAAAGAAAGTGATAAACACATCGAAGGTGCGTCAGTTTGTCTCCCCTTTATGTATTGCAAATAACATCGACGAATAATACACATTTTTAATGTTTAACATTTTCCAGGATCCCCCTACACCCAGGAGACCTGTTATTCTCAAGTCAGATAGAGAAATATACAAAGAGCAAAGCAAAGAGAAGCAGGAAAAAGAAAAGCAACCTACAATCATCTTAAAGACGAGAGAACAGAGCACCCCCAAAGATGAACGACCGGAGAGTCCAACAAAGACTATAAAGTCGGAAGAGGGACCACATATTAGTAGAATAGCACAGAATGAGAATAAAGAAAAGAAAACAGGAGGTGAGTTTTTTGTGTTTCAAGGTGCGGATAGATGCAGCATGCTAACGCTACCCTAGCTGCCCTGCTGATAGGCTGACAACAGTGGATTTGCATGCGAGCGTGTAAACACACCATAATGTGTGAACGCACTCCTACAGCTGCAGTCAGTATTGCCCTCATAAGAAAGGCCACGAAGTATATAAACTCAATATATAAACTCAATCAGGACACTGGTCGCATAGCGGAGTATTGCAGGAGGAGCGCAAGGTTTATGGGGGGGACGTCAACGGGGACACAGTAACGCTCGCGTACCACCGGGAATAGGGTGTAATGAGTCCACCTGGCGACTTGAACACCCGCCTGTGCCCCGCAGGCGTCCCATCCAGCAATAATAATAATAATAATAATATAAACTCAATATAGAGTTTCTTCTTCTTATCGTGTGGTTTAACCGTTTTATCCACGGTATAAACGGCGGTTGCCAAAGGTCAAAGGACAAAAGTCTCCGCTAAGGATTTCGTCACTGACCGGTCCTGTGCAGCTCGCATCCAGCAGCTTCCCGTAACCTTCACCAGGTCGTCGGTCCATCGAGTTGGAGGCCTGCCCACA
Source organism: Coleophora deauratella (assembly GCA_958295455.1). NCBI lineage: Eukaryota > Metazoa > Arthropoda > Insecta > Lepidoptera > Coleophoridae > Coleophora > Coleophora deauratella. Next base: position 4,932,729 of record OY282403.1, on the reverse strand, counting down.
CTGTGTCTTCCGATGTGCGGTCTCGGTTTTTAACTGCTGGCTTGTGGAGACATTGAAAGCGCCAAAAGAAATTCAAAGCAACTTTTGCTTTGAATTTCTCCATAATTACTACAGATGTTGACAAATTAAGTTTATAGAACCAAAGTACCAGCAAAATATTTCAGTACTACATTCTTATCATTCGTACCTCATTCGTTATGGAGTTATCGATGAATGTTTATGGGCCCGATGGAGTAACGCTTGAAAAATGTTATTCCCTTTTTTTTATTATTAGGCCTTTTTCCGAGCAGATTTTAAGGGCTAACTAGCGTTACGTATCATATGTACGCTCACAAAGGGGCTCAATGTGAGCCCGTGCTATAAGTGATACATACCTAAGGTACCACCTATGATGTGCAGTACACCCAAATACAGGGTGTTAAAATAAGTGTGATTGAATTTTAAGGGGTTACTCAGAATCCAAGTATAAAAATATGTAAAAAATCCAATCTACAATATTTTTTTTAGTTTCCCATACGTTACACTTTTTTAACACCTGTGTATTTGGGGGATTTAGATATTTCAGTCAAATAAAAGCCTTGCTCTTATAATATTGCAGTCATTGAAGTCAAATTGGCCATAGTTATAACAATCCAACTGACTTTAAAGTAAGTAAGGGATAATGTAGTTTATGTCAATACGGCCAATTAGTTTTAATTGATTGATTTATGGATATTAATAATATTAAAAATGAATCAATATCATTGCAGCTGCATAATATTAGTCTAAAACCAATTCCTGAATCTCCGAAAAAAATTCACGTGTTTAGCAAGGGCGATTATGAGGCCATTAAGTCGTACTTAATAAATATAGACTGGCAGGCGAAACTGTCAACGTAACGATTGACGAGGCTGTGCAATATCTCAATGACCAATTAAATTACTGCATCGATGCTTTTGTGCCAAGTTTTATAACTGTAGGCAATAAGGACTACCCATCATGGTACTCTAAAAGCCTGATAAATATTATAAAAGAAAAAAAGCGTTATCATAAAAAATGGAAAAGGTTTAAGAATCCACGGGATTATGACACATTCTCGCTGTTAAGACGTCGTCAAAAAGTTGTTCAAGAGCAATGTTGGAAACGATACATAAACATATGTGAAAGCGTAATCACAAAAAATCCAAAGTTTTTTTGGAAATATGCTAAGGATTTAAAAAAAACGGGATCAATACCCAAACAAATGATCGATGGGTCCAACATAGTTACAGAGGTACCTAATATCTGTAACTCTTTCCTAAAATACTTCCATTCTGTTTATAGAGCCAGTTCTTCAAATGATACAGCAAATATTGAATCCCAAAATGTTGCTTTAGATACACATACTAACAATCTTGATCTTTCATCTATTTATTTCACATCTGGTCTTGTTCATAAATATTTAAAACGCATAAATGTAAATAAGGGTCCTGGTGGAGATGGGTTCACACCAATCTTTGTTAAAAACTGCGCTGACGTATTAGCAGAACCACTATGCATTATTTTTAATAAATCAATGAGAGAGGGAGTTTTTCCGGCTAGGTGGAAGGAAGCGATTGTAATTCCGATACACAAGGGGGGTTCCAAATCACATTTTGACAAGTATAGACCAGTTTCCATTCTATCTGTCTTCAGTAAGTTGTTTGAACTGATCGTTTTGGATGATATTTATCCGGCCATCAATAGGTTTATTCCTATCGAACAGCACGGTTTCATGCGAAAGAGATCAGTAGTTACCAATTTAGCAACATTCACGGATTTTGTAGCTATAAACATGGATAAGGGTGGGCAAGTGGACACAGTTTACACGGATTATTCGAAATGCTTTGACAAACTGGATCATAATATCTTAATATCAAAACTCAACACGTTAGGTATCCATGGCGATTTGCTTCGGTGGTTTAAATCCTACCTTGAAAATAGAACTCAGGCAGTCAAAATTGCGACTTGTGTGACAGAATTCGTTTCCATTCCCTCCGGAATCCCTCAGGGTTCACATCTCGGTCCATTACTATTTAATATTTATACATATGACATTGGATCATGTTTTCATTTTTCAAAATTTTCTATGTATGCCGACGATAACAAAGTATATGCTTCTATTCAAAATAGAAACGACTGCTTAAAACTGCAGGAGGATTTAAACTGCCTCACAGAATACTGTGAGAGAAATCTACTAGACCTGAATGTTAGCAAATGTCAGTCGATTTCTTACACTAGAAAAAAACACAAAATAGAGTTCGATTACGTTCTGAATGGAGCAATAGTCGCCAGGACCACTACGGTAAGAGATCTCGGTGTCATACTGGACAGCAAATTATCATACATCGAGCATTATGACCACATCGTGCAAAAAGCTTTTAAAATGTTAGGATTTTTAATAAGAATAACGAAACCATTTAAATCATTAGAGTCTATTAAAATATTATATTGTGCATATGTACGGAGTATTTTAGAGTTTGCTGCGCCAATATGGTCACCGAGTTTCACCATTCACAGGGATCGTATAGAAAAAATTCAACGTAGATTTTTATCCCTGTTGAATCGCAGAAGTGTAGAAAGGCAGCCTGATTATGACAAGCGTCTGGAATATCACAGAATGACAGCTCTCTCTAGTAGGCGAACAATGGCTGACATGGTATTCCTGCACAATATAGTTAACAATTTATTTGACTGCCCGCAACTCGTGGAACGGATTGCACTTTCCGTGCCAAGCAGGCGAACGCGACACACGCGTCATTTTTATGAACCTCGTACACATACTACATACGTTCAGAATTCTGTCATTTTGCGATGTATCCATTTATACATATAATTCTACATTTTCGGATCTGGACATACACCATTTAAATTCCTTTTCCTTCAGGAAGCTAGTTATCGATACCTTGAAGTAGATATTTTTCCGTGACTAATAACTTTAAGCACACACAAACACGCACACACACACATACACACACACACACACACGCACACACACACACACGCACACATACACACACACACGCACACACGCACACACACACACGCACACACACACACACACGCGCGCGTGCGCGCATACAAACACTCACATGCAACAGCTGTCTCTTTGTTTTTGTTATTATATATTATATTATATTTTTAGAATTTATAGATATGAAATCTATTTTTGGCCTAAAAAATTGTTAACGAAATTCAGATATAAAAATTGTACGCTGTTGATTTCATAATAAATAAAATAAAAATAAAATAAAAATTTAAATGTATAAAAACTTTTTTGTTTTAGCTTTAAACAATATCTTGTAATTACAATACATTGCTCGCTCAAATTAAACTCTGTTAAAAAAAAACTGAATTGATATTAATCTTATAATACTGCAATGTATTTCAGAGAGTAAGCCCACACCTGCATTGAAATGGATGTCAGAACCGGTGAAGCTGCTAGACGAAAGCCTAGAGTTCAACAGTGCAGCACTAGAGTTCCTCCATGACTCCAGTACTAATTATTTAGTTGTAGGAGTCATAGGTAAGTTTTTCAGTATTTTGAAAACTATGAGATTTGGTTTTTATTTATTCACACTTTTAACTATAAACTACTTTAAGAAAGGAATATCAAATCAAATATTTAAAAATATAGGATTTCACTAATGTCTATTAAGTGTTATTATTAAAAAATCAATTCAGTATACTTTATTTATTGCATTAGAAACGACTCACAAGAAAATACAGACAAAAATAGGTGACAACAATAGACAACTTTATTATCTGACTATTTTTGTATGGAACAGAATTCTTGTATCCTACAACCGTACCACTAGGAGTACAGTGGATCGGACATGCAAATAGCCTACCTATTTTTATTTTATTCAGAAAACCAACAGCTTAATTACAACAAAATAACAAAACTTAAATTAAATTCTAGACAGCCAGATAAAGGTATTCACAGATAGTTTTAAAATATAAACTAAAGCAAACAAAGCAGTTATCACTAGGCAGACTATGGGTATCACTAGGCAGACTATGGGTACTTACAAAAGAAACGTTCACAAAGAGTATAGCAACAAAGAAAAAAGAATAATAATTTCAAGATACGAAAAGGAAACAATAGAAATTTTGTAAACATTAAACAACATAAATTATTAATTAACTAAAGTGTCAAAAAACGCCTGACTCAACAAACTCGTCTCGCGGTCGCACAACTAGTGTTGAAGAGATCCAGATCAAAATCTTTGAATAGTTTGTTGAAATTGTTACTAGCTCGCCAAAGAAATGTGTTTTGTCTGTAGTAGGTAGATAGATAGGTGTATTGTGCCTCAGGGACTTAGCTGGAGCTCTGACACCAACGCGCGAAAGTTTATGTGGGGAATCGATGTTGCCGGATGCGTTCTTAAGTAAAAATACAATATCAGCGATTTCATGTCGCCTCTCCAACGGGAGCAGGTGATGTTTTTACATAAGTTGCCATAGTTAGAGGAATGTTAGGTTAGTAAGGAATATAGTTAGGAAACCCTATGTTCACGAATGCGATAACTCAGATAGCGAATAAACTTCTTTTGTACGTTTTCTAGGCGAGAAACATAAATATTATATCTAGGATTCTAGATCTCCGAAGCATACTCCAAGTTGCTGCGCACTAAGGCACAGTAAAGTATTTTAAGTGATTTTGCGCTGGAGAAATCTTTAGTCGTACGCTTCAGAAATCCTAAAGCTCTAGAGGCTTTAGATATGATTTTCTCTATATGGGTGTCAAATAAAAGCTTTGAGTCATGGAAGACGCCTAAGTCGCGTATCATCTGTTCTCTGTAAAAAAAAGTTCGCCCTTCAAGGTGTAGTTGAAATTTATATCGTTACGTTTGCGCGTGAAGGTAACTACACTACACTTTGTAGGATTTCGATCTAAATAATTGGCAGTACAATATCTCTCGAGTCTCAGCAGATCACACTGAAGAGCATTAGCATCATCAACCGAATTAATAGATAAATAAACCTTCATGTCGTCGGCAAAGCAAAACAAAGATGACGTGTGCAGGCACTTGTCGATGTCGTTTACAAAAATAACAAACAAGAGCGGACCTAACAGGGATCCCTGGGGAACTCCACTTGATATAGATTATAGATATTAATTGTTTACAAGAACCGCCTGAGACCTATTGTCGATATACGAGGAAAACCACCTAAGAAGATCCCTACTTATACCGATTCTAGAACAGAACTCTCACAAACACACACTCTCATACAGACATACACACACACACACACACACACACACACACACACACACAGCTAGCCAGGATACCCTCTTAAATACCGGCAACCTGTGCGACTAATTTAACCTCTCAATAAATCTGTAAGTTAACTTCCCAATACGTAATGAAACTGAATGTCTAAAAGCCCGTTCCGAGACCAGTAAGTAATTAATAAGTATGGCCCTCACGACACAGGCTCGGCCTAGTGTGAGGACCATCGGCAATATTATTATTGGGTGCAAACATAAAAATATCAAAAAATTGTTTTTACTACTTGAAATTAATACCTTTATTTTCTTTATTGACTCAGCAGTGTACTATCTTACGAGCAATAACCAACTTTTTATACTAAGAAATAATGTTATATTAGCATATTAGATTTAGATAAACCTGTACCTTAAACTTATGGTAAATAAACTATTTGTATTTGTAAGTAGTTGATGTTGTATACGATCAAATGCTAAATGCTATACTCAAACTTAAACTTAGATTCCAACTTCTTAGTAGAAAACATACAGATATTACGTACCTAGCTTATTTTAAAACATACTGATATTACGTACCTAGCTTATTTTCAATTTTAATTACATTAAGTCTAGCTGTCAGTATACTATTGATTTAGAAACCTGTCTACATTTAATACTGCATCTTCTTATTATCTTTTAGGTACCCAAGGCGTAGGAAAATCAATGATATTGAATTTAATAGCAAACAACAAATCTGTAAATGACCTGTGCGGTCAAATACTAAACTCGCATGGAGGCTCATCAAGCGGCTCAATTGATATGAATGATATCACAGTATTGGAAAATCAGATGGAAAGTTTAGACTTTGTAGAAGACTCGGAAGCAAAGAAAGATATCAGTGAAAGTATTTTTAAGTTCAAAATGCAAGACATAGACCAGATCGAGAGGGGTGTACATTGTACTAAAGGTAAGAATACATTTGGAAATGATTCAGTTAGAAAAATCGAGAAATAATACTCTTACTGTTAGCTGGACAGTAATTTACAGTACAAACCTTTGCCATAGGCCTGAAGTTCTAAATGAATTTATTTCACTTACAAAAGGGATTAAATAAAAAAGAGCATATCTAATGTTCTCCAGCAAACTGGTTTCACGAATTGATTTCAGTGTTAACCCACAAATATTTCAAGTATAAAATGTTATTATTTCAGGAATAGACATGTACGTTACAAAAGACCGTGTGATACTCCTAGACTGCCAGGCTCTATGGTCTCCCTCACTCATAGATGAGTCTAATACAAACCCGGTAACGGCACGTAGCGCCAACGTGGTCACCGTAGATTGTCTGCAAGTAGCGTCATACCTTATGGCCGTGTGTCATGTGCTCATTGCTGTACAGGACTGGTTTGCTGATTACAACTTTATTAGGTAAGTTTTATGTTTCTGAGAAATATAATTAGCCATAAGCCATATGGCGTCGTTGAAGGCGGTTGTATCTCAGTGCGGGGTGACGCGTGAGTGGTGTGATGCAGTGCAACAGCTCAGGGATCACCAAATGGCGGACCGTGGTCTGCATCCGGACCGCCGACCTATTTTGGTCTATTTTATGCCGATCTATGTTGTACAGGCTTGATAGATATACAGGCTGTTAAAAATGAATTATATTCTATATTTGATTCTAGACTAACCCCCTTAAACAAACGCACTTTTTAACAACCTGTATTGTATCCACATCAGGTACATTCAAGCAGCGGAGATGCTAAAGCCGACGTTGTCAGCCTCTAGCGCCAGCCAGGAGGGCGCGGACGCGGGCGGCGGCGAGAGCAGTCCGCACCTGCTGCTACTGCACAACCGCTGCCAGTTGGAGGACTTTACTCCAGACGCCGTGAGGACCATGCAGGACCTCTATAGGTAAAAACCTAGTTATTTAAAGCGTTGAAGACATTCGATACTTTGAAATAAAAAATAAACAATGTTTATTTGTAAAATTGTTTGTATGTAATCTCATTATTGTAAAAGTCGTCTCTAGAGTGGAGGCTCTTCAGGAAGTTTCAGTTAGAAAAGTTTACATGGTACACGGTAAAACGGAATTAACATAATGAAGAGAAGAGTTATTAATTAACAAATGTTAACCAAGACAAGACCGGTCGGTGTAGAAAGCCTTGGGGGAGGCCTTTGTTCAGCAGTGAATGTCTTTTGGATGATACACTGGGACAAGCCACACCCGGTCATCTGGCCCCAAACTAGGATACCCTGTATTACCAAATCGTCTGTCAATCAGTCAGTCCGAACGTGGCTTATGATTTCCGATAGTACAAGATTTACGTGATGGTCTATTTTAACATGGTTAATGTATGTGACGGGTCTGTGAAGATTATTTATTGAGAAAATAATACTTCACTTAAATAGACTAAAATCCTTAAATACCGACATACCTACAATATGTTTTGTATTTAATTACAGAAAATCATTCCAAAGGTCAAACTTACAGCTGAACTCCGGGATGTACTTGTACAGTGACAACAACAAAAACGGCCTGAGCGTGGATAAAGTGTGCAAAGGGTACAGCGTCGAGAGCTGCGGCCCTCCCATCAACCTGTTCCTACTGCCGGAGATTTATAGCGATTATGGTAAGAATATAGTAGTTGGATTTTTAAATCGTTATCATCCTACACCGTCAATGGTAAGAATCGTCATCATCATATACGCCTCACCTGTAATCTGTCGACTGTTTATTTCAATAGGCCTCCCTCAGACTTCTTTTCAGCACGGTATTGAGACCAGCTGCCTCCTTCAAAACCCATCCACCTCATTAACCAATCGATAAAAACCACTGTTTAAAAATGGCCGCAGTTTTTGGTAACTTATTATTATAATACGATAAAATATTATAAAATAGGTACTAGCTTTTTAACGCTAGAAATAGAAATATTTTTTAAATTTCAATTGAATTTTGCAAATTTGGATGGAAAACACCCCCGTGTAATTTAACATTATGCCAGTTAAAACCGCGTCAAAATCTGTTCAGTAAATCTCTTTAAAAACAAGTCAAACTTATAATCGTACTTTTTGAAGCCGGTAAAAAAAAAGACCAATCATTTTAGTTCAGAATGTGACTAATTTTAGCTTTTCCTTTACAGATAACCGTGAAATCTATCGTGGCCATCCTCCGTTTGAACAACTAGCTAAACGACTGCGTTGGATGGTGATGGGCGTCAACCGGCACCAGATCACGAACGTACCCAACCTGTCGGAGAGGGGCTGGTTCCAGTACTGCAACAAGGCTTGGGAGACAATAAAAAAGTGCACTTTCTTCATGGAATACGAAAGGTTTTTACCCTGATCGTGTATACCTAAAATAAAGGCTCCACGAAACTTGATAAGGCAACTGTTAGAAAAACAGTTGGGCAGATAGGAAAACAGGTGTTGTAAGATAAGATATAGACTGAATCATGTGAAGTGAATGAATTGAATAAGCATTTTCACTGGTTTATTGGACCCAATAAATGTATTTTACAGCAACAGTTATTTATTACTCATTATAAGATTACTGATAAACACTGTCTATGAGCGGTTTTCGCCTTTGTTCCAGTGGCTTGTAAGCGTGCTGGTACACGCTAGCTAATCTCCAATGTTCAGGGTAACCAGTTGCATTTGCATCCCGCCAAATGCTGAACGGTGGAGCCAAAGTAGGTATAGTATAAGACTTTTTAGAATAAGGATGACGCATCTTCGGAACTTTTACCCCCTTGGAATCAGTGGTGCTGCTAGAACTTTGAACAGAATTCGGATTGCCAGCTTTGAAAGCGAATTTGTAATCTTCCTTAGGCTTTATTTCTTGAGGTATCTTTGTACCATTACAAGATAAGCAATGCTTATGTTTAACGTTATTGTTGGACGAATCACTGTCTTTCGTCGAACGCCTCGAGACTTGTGACTCGTTAGGAGAACTCTGCTGAAGTTTCCCTTGCGCTAATGGAGTCTTCTCGTATGATTCTAGGCTGTGACGATTACGATTAGTGTCGTAATTTTCGTTCCTAGGTTTGTTGTCAGCTTTCCACGCTTCTTTGATAGGTTGGAGTTTATCCGGTCTTATACTATCGCGGCTTGTTTTCCTGCTAGTTTCACTGGGAGTTCCGCAACCATGAATCCCATCACACTGAGGTTTACTAACAGACTGGGCAGAACTTTTTCTGCTAGAGCATTTTGAATTCTTGTCGGCGCTACTATGTTGTGGACAGTGCTGGACTTCACAAGAATCCTTTCGTCTCTCCTTAGACATGTCTTTCTCAAAGTAAGGTACGGGATGCCGACCAACGTCTTCAACAGTCCTATTTTGATTAAAAATAGGTTGTGAATGTTGGGGAACGGGCTCTTCTTCTACTTCCTTTGGAGTATGAACCAATGTGAAGACAGCTGGAGCCTTAGAACCATTAGATCCGTCAATGTGTTTTGGAGGCTTCGGTTCGAATTTATGATTATCTGGTCGAAAGTCCCAGCAGATTGCCAAGTCCATAAGCGACATAGGCTTTTTGTATGGCCCTCCTAGGTCAGGAGCCGATGTCGAAGGTCTTTTAGTATCGTCTTTACTTACTTCAGTCTTTTGAGGGTCGCTGGTCTTAGGTCTATGTACTCGCAGTTTTGTGCAGCAGGTTGGTCCAGATGCACCGTATCCTTTCCACCCAATCGCGTAAGGTTTCACAACGATATCAGAGTCACGGTGTTCACCAATTTTAGTGAGATTGCGGTATCCTAATGTATCTGGGAGAGGTTGATGTTCCAAATTGTCCACATGCATTTTCCGCGCGAACTGAAAGTTTTGAGAAACGTTTACTTGAGGTAATTTTAACGTTTCACATTTTTTTTTGTATTTCATATTCTCCTCGCGTTTCTTTTCATCTTCGTGCGCATTTTCAGCGACTTTCCTCCAAAATTTGTCTTCAGGGTCTTCTTGTGGTCCGTGAATTTGTTCAACAGCGTGTTTTACTAATAAATCGTAACTGTCATGTCTCTTGTCTGGATCAGTTAGGGAACCAGGAATGTAGGGCTTGCCCCCGTTTGCATCTATCGGTTCCTTTTTGTCTGTTAAATCAAGTGGGTCGTTTTCATGTTTATTAAGATTATCTACTTTTTCGACATTATCCTTTACCAAATCATTGCTAAGATGGTCATCCCGTTCTTTCTCAACCTGTTCAGAATCCTTTTGTACAGACATGAAAAAATATACACAAACACATTTATTATTCTATGAAGGTATAATTTGTGCTTAGATTAGTGTGTAAAATAAATTTACTAAACAATGACATAGGAATTTCGTTAATTCGGTACGGTGCTGTTTCTCCTCTGATAATTATACTAATGCTTCGCTTGTTCCATGTGCTTGTGAAGTGGGCATTGTTTAGGCTGAAATAAAATAAAATATTTTTCTATAATACGTGAATTGTGAGTGCTCCTATTTTAAATTATTCCTGTGAGGAATCTGCCCATAGATATCTTGGTCAGGTTTGGGCATACTATACACACAGGAGAGCTAAGTTTACATTTTCTACTCGGTGCAAAATAAAAATAAAATGAAAATATTCTAATAATAATTTGTACGTGAAGTACCTACCTACCTAATCGTATACATAATTATTTCGTCAGTAGAAAGGGAAAAATGCTAAAGCGCCATTTAGGCTCAAAGGAGTTTAGCGTTTTTCCCTTTCCACTGACGATTGATTAAATAAAATTCTTTTCCTCGTGTAGTAAGCCCAAAATGATATAATTCTTAAATGCAAATGTTTTATGTATGCACGAATGTGCAAGTGGGCAAATCAAGGAAAAAAAACTTGTACAAAATATAAACCAAGTTTCCCTTTTTTAAGCTTCATATCTACTAAAATAAGCAATCTACTAAAATAAGTTAAATTTTATATTTATATACGAAGTTATTTTAGTCCACCCTGAGGCACTAGTATAAATAAATAATCTGCCTTAGTTTCGAAGTTCTTTCGCGCTTTGTGCAAAAACTAGAACTCAGGTAACTACCAAAGTTTCGGCCTAAATTTAGGTTAATATCAACAAACTTTTGCTTGTTAGAAGTCCTTGGCCTTTAATCTTTTTCAGCACTCATTTCTCAGCACAACTTTTTATCAACTAATCAACACCGTACCACTCCTACTCGAACTTTATACTATCCCCTAATTTAATCCTTAACTTTTAACAAGGACTCGCCTTGCATTGCATCCTGATATTTTAAAATAATGCGAAGAGGGAAGGAACCATACAATTTGCAAATATGTTGCTCAAAATCTCTTTAAAAACAAGTCAAACTTATAATCGTAATTTTTGAAGCCGGTTAAAAAGAAGACCAATCATTTTAGTTCGGAATATGACTAATTATAGCTTTTCCTTTACAGATAACCGTGAAATCTATCGTGGCCATACGAATAATTACGTAAATAAATGAGTTATCTATCTATCTATCTATCTATCTAATTACGAAATTGATCGACTTTGTAACAATTAAGTAATATGCGTGGCGCATATTGTTGATTACTATTGATTTGCAAAACAATGAAAGAAAAAATATCCAATCGTAATTTTCCTTGAAGAAATTTATAGCAATCCTAAGTTTTAAATATTACCAATGATTTCAGTTTTATCCTTTATAAAGTCTCATAAATTTGCAAAGTAAGCATGCGTCTTCATCAAAACTCAAAAAGTTGAGTGCCCTTTGCTCTTGGTTTCTTTCTGGCCTCACACTATTACCAACTTTACAACGTCCACTCACACAGAACCACTTCTATTTATAAAAAAGAAGTTCCGAAACTAGAAGCAAGCAGACGTGTTCAACGACCCAGGACCATTTTTTTAAGTTTTGAAACTATAGAAATAAGCAGACGTGTTCAAAGACTCACCTGAAAGGGTTGTGTGTCCTCAACCTGAGGTGGTTTGGTCTCCTTCTTGCCGCGTCGGCCAGCGCGCCTGCGCGCCGCCGCCGCCGCCGCTGCCGCCGCCTTAGGCCGTTGCACACGCAAATTCAGCCAATCTGGAAATCTCCCGTCCGGCGGCTCTTTTGCCAACTCTTCAGCTGTGTCAAAAACAGTTTGTAACATGGTTGATGAATATTCTTCTGCAGAATAAGTACTAAAGTCTTACGATAATAACTGTAACTCACCAATAAAGATTAGCCATGTTAAAGATGTTTTTTGAATTTTGCATCATACACAATGGCACAGATTTAAGAAATAATGTTTTTGTGTATGTGAATATCATATGTTTTCGTGTAAAGTTCTTTGACACAGGAAGTTGCCCGAACGAGAGCGCAGATATATTCTAGGTTTTATTAAAATGTAAACGACTGCATACGAGAAACTCGCGTAGCAAGCCTTCGCTTACAATTTCTCGTCGCGTTTGAGAAACTCTTGTGTAAAAGAGCCTTTAAGCTCCTTTTAAAATTCGTATAGTTAACCTTAATTTCCGTGACATGACATTCGGTAACCGCAACCACCCGCCATATTGGACAAACAGCCCCGAAACACGATACGGTATACGGTGAGCAGGAAGCAGTTGGCGTGCATGTTGTTGACAAAATATATAAAGGACTGCTTTTATGGGTTAAGTCAAGGACAATCATAGAAACACGTGAGGAAATACAGCTCTATAGAATAACCTAACTTCATTGCAATTGTATTACGAAAACATGACATAGCAAAACATATATCTAGTTTTTCAGTATGTTAGCTAAATCATAGTTTTTGTTTCGATTTTAGCTATTGGCATTACAATACATATCAGTTGATTGAATGTACGAATAAAAGCACTTTATTGCACAACATAAAACAGGATTTATTGATTAATTCTGTACTTACTAACTTAATCGTTTTATTTTCGTTAAGAGTCGTTTCTACTCTTACTTTGCCCAAGGAACCCATATATTAAAAGAAAAAAAACCTTCTCAAACAAACTAATAACGTTGTTTATTAAGCAACTTCGTATCCAAGAATACTAAATATTAATGCGTTTGCACTGAGAGTTCAATTTTTTTTATCCGATTGTATGGATTCTTGTGAATCTTGATGAGATTCAGAAGTTGAAACCACAACCATTTAACTGTTTTCCGTAGCGTTTAGTTTCTCCGATTATTCATTTATCCAGCCCAGCACGGGACTAGTTCATTATTTGGAATTTTTGGCATTATTCGTTTCAAACTTACCAACTTTCCTCGTAATCTTCCTGGGAAGATCCCAGGTGCCAGTGTAGTGCCCGAAACACCTGGAGCTGCCTCGTGGCGCGCCCGGCAGGAAGTGTCCGTTGATGTCGCAGATTGGCTTCGGGTCGGGCCTCATCTCCAATGGTCGCGCTCTGGTTGGCGCCCATCGTGGGACTTGCCAGTTACCCAACCGTTTGGGAGTTGATTCTTTGTTAAACTACAGGAGAAATATAGTACAAATTGTGGTTATTGGTTGGTAATAATGTTAAAAAAGTAAAGATAATTTTGCGCGATTACATGGCGTGACTTTATATAATAGAGGTCGGAAGAAAGCGTCTCGGACTTTTTTCCCATGTGGTCTTTCAAGCAGGGCAATCTATATTGAATTTTTATAATAATTCATAAAAAACAATATAATCAAAGTACAAGTACCAATTTGAATGTTTAAAAGTGATGAGTTCACACAAAACCAAACCATACGAAACCAAATCATCTGTTGATTACTCGACGAGGAGTCGCGTGCTGCAACACGGTCCCGACACGTGTCGTAACCACACAAAAATTAAACTTTAAACACTTGTTATGTTTGGCGTTATGTATGTCTTGATTAAAATTGGTCACTCAAACTCAAAATGTTTTTTATTTAAGTAGATGCTTTACACACGCTTTTAAATCGTCAATATTTTTTTCTACCTAGTACAAAGTCCCTACCATGCGGGACTTGTACACTCAACGTTTCGGGAAGTGTTTGCAAAGCGAGAAGAAACGTCGAGCCCAAAAGAAACTCGCTTCAACACATTTTTTATAAAATCTTAAATTCTATTACAATTCATGTCAACAATAAAATTGTGAGCTGGAGGATCTATACATGTCCATATATCATTGTCATTTACATACTCTAGTATTTTGTAATACTAGACTACACTTATAAGTTGAATTCGTTTCTTCTCGCTTTCCGCAACGGCGATGATAATGATGAATTGATTATTTGTTAATAAGTATAGATAGGTATTGTGAAAGTAACTCAAAACAAAAGACCATATTTATCAATATTTATCAAAAAAATAATTAAATCTATCAGTACTTTATCAATCATTTGCGTTCATGTGTGGGACATTCCACATTACAGACCTGAAGCGTGACGCTATCTTATTAAAATGTAAAGAATTAAAAAAAAACTCAACAATAAAAGAGGTGACAGAGCAGGTGCCAGCCCCCCGCTGACTGGGCGTTATAATCATCACAACCCTCGCCTATAAAGGGTTGCAAATTGTTATTTACCCCATACGTCATCTCCCGTTTGACTAAATTATAAATGTCCGCAATCATTTAGAATTATCTTGTCAAGAGTGTGCAATATTTATGCTTTAACACAAGTGTTATAACACTTGTGTTTGTTTTAGAATAAAAGTTATTTTCTTAATTAATTAATTTTCACCAAACTGCCTCTGGAAGAGAAAGTTTTTTTTTGTAGATATGTGTCATGAAACGAACTGTAAGTTGGTTAAAACTCACACAACGTAAGTCATTCAAGAAAAATTCGCAAGGACTAAAGCGAAATTATAGGTTAACAAATATTTATAACAGGGTTCGGGATATATATCATGATATATATCAATTGTTATTTATGCTTGATATACATATATCAATATTGATATTTATATTTTCCTAGTTCTAAGAGCTGATTCTTAAGAATAAATGTGCCAAATCCAAAGAATAAAGATATGATTATAACAATAATAAATAAATGAGTTTAATTTAATTAACTATCTTCAAATTAGCAAAAATAAAATATACATTTTAGATTCAGTTATTTTGATAAACATCTCCAAATTATCAAACATATACCTACATTTTAAATTCAGCTATTTCGAAAAAAAAAACATATTAGAGTAAGAAATTACAATTAGTATCTAATTTTGATAATAATATATAATAATAATAATAATAAAATATCCGTTTATTTTCTCACCACATCATTATAAACTCAGGTTACATATATAAGTTTTGTATAACTAAAGAAGATGTGGTGGACTGGTGCCTGAGCTAGACTTTTAAAAGTCTGTGTTTCGGGTCACCAGGCCCCCACCCTACGGAGTTGATACAAGACAAATAACATTAAAATATGTCACTTATAATGAAATACATGAACGGAAAAAAAAAGGAAATAAATGTATGTATTTTAAGTATACAAAAAGAAGTGATTAAAAAAATACAACAATAAAAATGAAATGAAAGTGAGTATGTGTGTGTGTGTGTGTGTGTGTGTGTGTGTGTGTGTGTGTGTGTGTGTGTGTGTTTTATGAGATTAACTGTAAATTAGGTTTTCAGTGTCCTCATATTTTAACTGTAATAACCATATAATAAGTTTTTGCTTTCATATATTTTTGATATTTGCTTTCAAATATCAAAAATATCGGATATATATCAAGAATATCTGATATTTTGATATTTATTATAAATATCGGATATTTACGAACCCTGATTTATAATGATCGGTGGTGCCGATTTATCGGCAACTGTATAACCGATCAGTCTGTCGTCGGCCCATATCAGTAGTCAAGATCCGCAGAGTAAATAATATACACTTTATTTACTCTGAGCTAATATTAACTTAAAAAGTCAAAAACATTAAAAAATACATCATAGTTTCCAAATTAGTTCAACAGTTCCCACAAGATTCCACCAGAATAGTTCAATAGTTAATAGCCCATACAGTATATCTGTTGGGCCTATAGTCTAAACAGTTTCATTTTGATGTGCTATGTATTTTTATCCTCCCAGTGTTATTGTAGGATATGTTTTAAGTAGTAGGATTTTTAATTACATAAAGTTAGTTAACAGTAAAAATAAAAGTTTTATTAAGAGTACAACTCTGAAAACGCACAGTCATAGTTAACTGCTTTTGCTATTATTAGAATATGAAGGTCACCCAACTTTCTTTTAGCCATTCAATCTATAAATTAGACTTTGTAACCTTGAGTAACAGTAATATATCTAATCTATATCTAAAATAGAGATCCCTAGTTCTTCAGGGTCAACACTATATATGCGACTTTTCACTATTTATCTTCAACCTGGAATGTCCTAGACCTTGGGCATGTAAGGAATGCTTTTTTTCCTAAATACCTCTTCTCTCTCATGTTACATTTTTTTTAAATCGCAGTGAATCAATTTTTTTGCGAGAGTGCCCCGAAGAAGTTTATTGTTTCTCGTGCAATGAGAAAGATAGAGGGAAGATAACAATCTGTTTTCGGATCTATTTTGATTTCCCATACGATCATGTCGATCATTCCATTTTGCAACCTTGGCATGAAAATATTTTAATTAAGATTATATAGGGCGACTTTAAATTAGTTCTTGATCCGAAAGGCTATGCATGTACTCATGATAACAAACAACTTCCTTAAGGAACCCATAGTCAAATCGCAAAAAAAAAATTGGACTCTTCATAGGTACTTATTTGGCCGGTCAGTTGATCGATCGATTTATATGGAGATTCCAAAAATTTTTGGCGATGTGACTATGGGTTCCTTAGGGAAAGTTGTTTGTTATCATTTGCACATGAAAAGCCTTTCGTGTCAAGAACTAATTTAGAGTTGAAAAATGAAAAGCGTTCATAGAATAAAAATCACCTTGTACATTTAGTGTAATTGACTGTCAAACTATAAACGACGAACAAACACAAAGACAGGTTAATTGGTATCTGACTTAGGGAACGTAACATAGCACGTTAATCGATAAATGGAGTTTAATTTAAACACGATAGGTTCAGAAGTAACTGACGCGCTCACTAGATTACTACAACGCGTTTCGTAAACTAGGTTACCTACTAAGAGCTTAATGTACCTACCTTGCTCTTCGGTGTTCTAGCAAAAAAATCATGTACTCATGTCACGTATATTCTTCCACAGTATTTCCCTCCACCTACGTTGCTAAGTCGAAGAGAAATTGTAAAATTAACCATTTTACAAACTGGCTAGCCGCTTCGCAAATAACTCAGAAAAACTGATTTAAAAAAAATGGATTCGAATGGACTGACGAAGGTTAGGCAAGGTGGGTAAGTCTGGTGCCACTGCACCGAAAATATCTACTTCGTTTATTCGGATTTTTTATCCAGCTATTTATTCTAAGTCTAAACAAAAAGCGGCTAAAAGCCCGTTTATAAAACGGCAACCTAATTCTACAATTGAGCTACTACGACATTCGTAGCTCTGTCTCTATAGATAAATTGCGCAAATCGCTCAATCAAGGATGGTTCTGTTCCAGAATCAAGGTAAGATTTACCTGAAAAAACTCCATCCCTTTCACACATTAAATATTTACAATACGCTATCCTTCTTTCGAGGTACTAATTACTGTCAAAAAAGTTTATTTACGCTTTCTTAATATAAGTACCTTAACGCGATCTTTACTTCAAACATCACTTTGAAAAAAGAAACAAGTGTAATGTAATGGGGACCACTGATGGACAAAACAAAGCTTAAATATCAATTTTTCCATAATATCATAACACAATGCAGAGAAGCACTGTATTTTAGGGATCTTACTGTGTTTTTCTACTATTTTGTAAACTAATCCTGCATCATTTTTTGTCCTAGCGAACAATAGTATAAAAACAATTTGAGCACTGATACAAGAGCTATTAAGTAAGGACCAGTAGGAGAGGTGTCAAACATGGATTAGAGTCACAAAGAGCCGTGAAAAATTGTCATCCCCCTAACAAATGGAGTCACCCCTCTGTGAAATGACCCACTGCGTACTATCCCAGCAAACGCAAGCCACACTTAACTTTAACTCACAAGACTAGAGCTTATTTCAGAACCTATTCGAATCATAAAAAGGAGCTTTTGACGTAATTGGATGTATCTAACGTGGATTAAAGGAATTACAATTTGTAGGCAAGTAAAAAACGATTCTGTTATAAAACATGTGAGGGCCTGAGGGGTCGGAACTGGGTACCCAAGTCCGTGGTAATGGGTTTGCAGGTGCAGAGTTGCAGACACATAAAATATGGGTTTGGAACTGTTGCATCAAGTGTTTTGAATCTTATGAATTTACTACAGAATATTGAAAGGACATAATAATATGTCCTAATATGTCGTTATATTATAACAAGAAGACATGAATATATTTCTAAGGAACTTCTTACTTCTTATTATAGTACATAATTATGTACTTGTGAAAGTGGACGGGAGCAGACCACGGGGCCGCAGACCAGCTCGATGGGCTGATCTCGTCACGAAGACGCTTAAGATGACGATCCACGAGGCATCGAATCTGGCGATGAACCGCGAGGCTTGGCGCAACAATATTCGGGAAAAGACAAATTGAAGGGGTCACGACCCTCAGCACTGAGGGACTGACTAAGGAGGAGGAGTATGTAGTTGCAAAATTATCAGTTTAACAAGATATTTATAATTGACCACGCTGAATACGTTAATTAAAAACAACCGAATTCAATCGCAACAACTCCAATTTTGCTATGGTTTTGTTAATTTTCTCAAAAACCGCTGAATCGATTTCGATAAAATTTATATGAGACCACCTGTGAAGTATACCCTTTCAAACAAAAATGAATTTTCGAAATCGGTTCAGGCGTCTTCGAGTAATCGATGAACATACATAAAAACAAAAAACAAAAAAGGATTCCGACGAATTGAGAACCTCCTCCTTTTTTTGACGTCGGTTGAAAAACCACAGCAAAAATATATATCTAACCTATGTCTATCTGGGACCGCAGATACATATGTAAGACACCTCACAGTTTAAACCTATCAAACCGTTTTTGCTACGGATGATAACAATGTAACAGACACAATTCTAAATGACTTTTAAATATGTATTAAATATAAGCAGATAATATACTTATTCAGAACTCTGAACAAATTAAGAGTTCTATGGAAACGGACAAAAATATGTAGGTATATACAATTAAAAAATATTACGCTATCTCCACTTGGACAGACGGGTACTTGATACAGTTTTGGTTTTCAGCAAATCGATTTCTTGTCTTGAGAAAAAAAAACTTGTGTCGTCTTCTTATTCACCTCCTAATTTTTAAATTGGCTTTTTATAGTAGGGATAAAAGCTTTCGTTGATTAACCTGCCTAAGTATCTAAATTGCGAATTCTATGAGAAAAAATACTTTTTACGACACTACTGTGTTGGAGCAAATCTGTTGTCTCTTTTGGTCTCTTATTGGTCCCTTTCTCTCTTATCAAAACCGGCGTGCTTATCACAAGGGATAGACGAGATTGTTGGTAAACATGTAACTTATCGACCAAAAGAGTTGAGTACCGTATTATCAGTGATTTATTTATTTTTAAGTAAGTTTATCATATAATTCCCATTAGGTATTATAACTAGATTAAACTCTGTTGATAATTTCCTGTGGGTATATGTATAAGTTTATAAGCCTATAGAACGAAATTTTGAAAGTACTCACTTGTCCACTGTCGAAATTGAAGGCCATTGTAGTTAAATCACTTTAAAAACTTGATAAAAACGGTAAATTACTATCAAAAATGTTAGAAAATATCACACTCTACGAGCTTAGATGCAAAAATGTCAAAAATACTGTCGAATTTCAATGTCATCGTTCCAAGGAGATCCATTGTAGTGTCAGTGCAGTTTGAGTATGCCGGCTTTCAGCGTTTCGGCCGGGAAATAGAAACAGGGCAGGAAGGAAACTATCGGCCCAACTGGCTCGTCGTCTAGGTGACGACGCGAAGCCTCCTGAAGGTTCAATGTTTTGGATACAGTTCATTGGCTTTTATTATTATAGAATTCGTAGATATTGATGACCCAATTATTTGTATCAAACGTACGAAAGCTTCAAACCACAAAGGTTTTACTCAAAAAGATTAAAGGAGCCAAAAACTATCGATGATCGTCCTCTTTTATATTAATAAATTTAATAATAACTATTATTATTATTATTAAACACTGTACAGGATCATTATTAAATGTTTGGTTTTCTCATATCGTCGCCTGAGAGTGAAAACCTCGGGAACGTAAAACTGCTAATTTATCTCTTATAACTAAGTATAATTGAGCTTTTAAAGAATTTAAGACATAAATTAGAAATGAATTGTAGAAGAATCTGAAACTTCATCAAATTTGCTAATAAATACACACTTAAGGGGACAAATTGTAGTAGAAACAAAATTTTTACGACGAGGTTTTTCTTTCCTCCTGAAAAATTACCCTTTCCGCATATACGAGGATTTCCCTCTCACCAGGCGACGATATAACATTAGGGTTATGGGTTCCTTTCCCGACTATGTCTAACTTTGTAGGTCTCAATTTGGTTGGTGGTAGACAATAACAGTATTATTTTCCGACAGATTGCGTGTTTCTTTCAGCGATGTCGCTACAAAAGAAAATTAGCGTTTACCGTGACCTTTACATCTCTCTATGTTTTATAAATATATGTATCTATTTACTTTATATAAGCTATAGTTTATTGCGACATTAGTATTAAATCCGAACCGTAGGCCGATGTCGCCTAATGGTACATGAATCTTTGCATAAATTAGAATATCTTGGGACGTAAACATAAATTCATGACTTGTTTAAATTCAGAACTTAGAAGTTTACAGTGTTACATGTTTTATCTCTAATCTGAATTCACATAAAAGCTTCTTTAAATTCTGGCTCAAGAGCCTCACATAGATAGCATGTCTATAAATGTAACAGTTGAGTTTTGGGTATTTACCAGAACCTTAAGTTGATTTTGAGAAGATTAGGTATTTACTTGCAGTTTTATTTAGCTTATGATCTACCAATTACTCATGAAATCGAATAACTTTTTCCAAGGAACCTAAAGGAAATTGATCAAGCTGAACTTATATGGGAATTCAAAAAAAATAAGCGCGATATGATCCTGGGTGCGATCGGTTTCTTGAGAATAGGTAGTTGTTTTGTTTTAATGAATACACTTTAAAGGGAAGTACCTTTTTACGGTTAGGTATATGTATGAAAAACTCTTGACAGGTGATTCCACTCATGAAACTGAACACCTTTTTTTTACAACTTTGCTGAGTTCCCAAAAATAAATTGGACTTCTCATACAAATTGACCAGCTTCTGAGCCAAGTTTGTTAAGCAAAATTGTAGAACCAAAGTTTTCATTCTCATGGTGGTTTCAGTCGTTTAGAAGTTTGCAGGTATGTACCTAAATAAACTAAATTTCTATAGGTAAAAATTCTATAGATTAAAGCTTTTTAATGGCTATAGTTTAGCCAAGATTTTATTTTCATTTTTTTCAATTTAAATTGTGTTATTTAGAAATTTATGCGCGTACGCTAAGACTAATTGGAACATGCATTTGTTTCTTATTGTCGTATCTACAGTTTATTGTTTATTAATGTACCATTCCAGTGTTAACTATCCTAAGAAAGAAAATAAAATAAAAACCTATGCAAACATACGAACATAAATATTGGAGAAAGCACAAGCAGTATCCAAATTATAAGAGGGTCTTCAAATTATCCCAGGACACCTGGTACCGCTGGAACCTGGATCGATAGAGGCGGGGCTGCACCCTGATTGGTCGAACTCTGAGTGGGCGGAGATTGGAATGATGATGCGAGATAGAGATGCTGTGAAATGCTGAAAGAAACACTGTGTGTCTTTAAAATAACTTTTTTAAAGTGACTTTAAAATTGAATTAAAAAACATTGAACCCACAATAAAGTGTCCATAAACAGACAAATTAACATAAACGAAATTATTGAACTGTTAAGAATGTTAATTTCATGATAACTGACTGATTTTAAAATAATGTAATTAGCAATATGTAATGTAAGTACCGAAATAGTGGTACCTACCGTATAATTTAAAAGAAACTTAACTGGTTTTGAAAGAAATCTAAGCATTTAAGAAAATTAAAAAGTTCTAGATCAGACGGTTCATACAGACATAAAGTTCAGTTAAAAAGACTTCAGTTCAAAAGTAAGTACAACTTTAATTGGCAATCTAAATACATACACAGGATGTAACAATCAAATCAAGTGCAGAATACATTAACTGGCTTCTACTCGTCTTACTGAAATAACTTTTGTTCTACAACTTTACAAAAATTGACTTTTCATACAAAGCTGATTGGCAGACGTCGTTGTTTAAAACCCAACCCAACCCAACCCAAAATTTTTGTTGCGATTTCAGCACAGTTATTTATTATTTTATACAAAAGTTGTTCAGTTTAATTTTTTTTTTTCATTTTTTATTATATTTTAGAGAATAGCATTTTTGTTGTTAATAAGTACCATAATTAGAGTTTCAACATTTATTTTAAATCCATGTATGTTAAAAAGTGCTGACTTAATAGCCTCCTCATTTTTTGAGGTCGATCAAAATAGAAAGCCACGCCTTCTCGCAGGGCAATTCGTTGCATCCCTATTTCACACCCGAAGTAATAGATATAAGAGGAGGGATGCTGTCCTCTCGTTCAGTGAGGCTAGAGGGTACGTTGAGTTAGTGCGTAGTGAATCCAGAGGACTAGAAACATGTGATTTGATAGTGAAACTGTGATAAGATAATTGGGAATTGGACAATCTAATCTATACAAAAGTTGTGAAATTGTAAGTGTTTTTGTGTCATATTATCTGGTATTTATTGTGGTTAGGTTTGAACCTTATATTGTAGATTTTTTAAATCCACAATTGGTAAGCTCTTGGAATTACTTCACCTGATCTTCTTCTTATCGTGTGGCACATTTAAACGTTCTATCCACAAGGTATAGACGCGGTTGCCTAGTGTTGCACTTAGCATCACCCGCGGTCACGTGTAGGGCATTTAGATTTACACCTACGGACGTGTGCAACGCGACCATCATACACATCTAGAAATCAGATGTGCAGGTTTCCTCACGATGTTTTCCTTCACCGTTAAAGCAGTCGGTATGAAAATGCACGTAAGTTTCGAAAAACTCATTGGTGCACTGGCCAGGATTTGAACCCACGACCTCTGGTTAGGAGGTCGAAGTCAATACCGCTTAGCCACCGACGCTTTTTTTTCGAACATCACCTGATGATCCATATGTACTAATGATGATGCTTGAAAGTTGGAAGCGGGTTTACCAAGATTCCCCAACGCAAGGGGATCTGGCTATCTTATCTTCATGCTATCCCTATGTTTACATTGATGTTTATGTAAACATAGATATTTGGTGGCAAAACTTGTTATGTAACTAACAGCGCTAACTCATTAATAACACCCAATCGTTTAACTAAAATTTTGCATGCGTATTTTTTTATTTGCTAAAATAATATATACCTACTAAACCGATTTTAATACGACTGATATGGGACCACCTTGACGTCATTATCTAAAAAAATAATCATTAAAATTGTTTATAATCGGCGAAAATGTCGTGTATTCTACATATAAAAACATACAGTCGAATTAAGAATTGTTTTGTCTAAGACCTCTCTACCTTTTCTGGAAGTTGGTAAACATGGTGGTAGCTAGCGGGGTAGCTCAGTCATTTTTTTTGCTGCTTGTTGGTAATTTTTTGTTTTTTAAGTTTTTTTTTACCCTCAGTTGGCATGATCATCATCATCAATCACATTAATATGTCATATTTCTATGTATCTTTAATTGCATTTTTTTTGTTATTTTATTCCCAACTAGCGACCCGCCCCGGCTTCGCATGGGTGCAATGTATTATATACATATAAACCTTCCTCTTGAATCACTCTATTTATTAAAAAAAAAACGATTCAAAATCCGTTGCGTAGTTTTATACATAGGTTCAGACAGACAGCGGGAAGCGATTTGTTTTATACTATGTAGTGATAGTGAAATGTCTTTTTTATGATGCCAGAAATAAAGAATGTCTATCTCACCTGATGGTAAGTGATCATGATGCCGAAGACAGAAGCGGGCTTGCCAAGATTCCCCAACGCAATGAGGTACTGGCTATTATCTTATCCTCATGCCGGAACACATCTATGCTGTTAATATTGATTTTTGGCGGCAAGACTTAGATAAGATGGTGGTAGCTAGCCAGGCGGGCTCAGAAAATGCCCTACCACCAACCAAACCGAGTCTTACAAAGTTCGACCCCGCTGGGAATCGAACCCGCAACCTCCTGATGTGAAGCGAGCGGACAAGCCACCAGGCTCCTGAAGCGGCTGCTGATATACAGGATCCATCCACAGTGTCCATCATATTTATGTTAAATCCAATCCAATATTTTTGTTTGTCATAACATAATGGTTCTTTAAAAAAATCCGTATTTATAGTCCGTATCTTCTATCAAGAAATCTTTCGAATCGATTCGATGCGATCGCCACGATCACGATTAGATTAAACGAAACGGAAGGGTAGCTAGCAGGGGCGCCGGCGCCAATATAAAAAGAATAAATACGGATTTATTATCCCCTAAAGACACCCGTTAGTGCGAGGTGCGAACGCGTGATGCGATGTATTATTTATTTATCGTGTATCGGCCCTTGCGGCTGCCAAATTTGATTTGATCGCCAATGTAAACAACCCTTTATGCTTTTGCTGCGGCACGTAATAACTTAGGAGTAAGAAGTAGGTATATTTCGAGTTTGTTTGCGTCGTGGCCAGTCGCAGCATTGTCTGAAACGATGGATTCACTTATAAGTACAGGTGTATGAAAAAGCTTTTTGATCACTTTTTTAATTATGTGGCCGTTTGGTTTGGCCTTTAATAAACTCTCAACTGACCTGTAAGCTTGTTTTAAAGCAGGGCGAGTTGGCACCGAGTTAGCATCGTAAATATTCTGCTCTTTACCAACAAAAACGTTACTTAGGTTCCTAGGAATTTGGCATCTTATCAAGTTATTAAATAAAAAATTTAAATGTATATCGCATGCAGTTTCTGATAAATTATCATAAATACAATACAAGATTTATTTTATCATTAAAAGATAACAACAAAAAATAAGCGGTCCAAAATCAATCTTTCTAAAAGATAGGACCTTATCTATCCTGACGCCCTGGCAATAAGGATATTTTTCAGTTCAATATATATCTGTTCGATAGGTTGTAACACAAAATAATGATAAACAAGGTGAAACATGTTATGAACGTTTAAATAATTGGACTTCCATTAAAAGAACGTTCTATTTTAGGCTACTAATCTGCCCGCGTCAATAACAGACAAGGAAGATTATGTACTCGATAGACCGCAGGATCCGAAAATCTAATGTTGGAGCTCTATTTATCCACATGTATTGTAGCGACTAGATTATTGTAGTATGTAGGTTGATCTAGTAAAGGCTGTAGGAGGCTGCTGAATAGTGATGGCGTGATATCAAAATATGTGTATGTGAAAAGCAATGGTAAGGGAAGGCCTTTCGTTGTAGTAACAGTACACACGCTTAGAAGTAAAGTGACTTGACTCGAAATTTATGTATATTTTGTCTTTTCGCAATTATTCCGCATAATCGTTTCAGTTTACTGCAAAATTTCACACGTTTATGACTTTTTGAAATAAACAGACTTTTTTTGTAATAGGTCTGTTTATGAAAAAAATGCTTCAAAAGCCACTTCTCCGGTACTTCCATAGGCGAAGTCCCCCCACTTCCGTGACGAGATTCTGATGGCACCATATGACAGTACACCTCAAGCAGAATCAATGTCTCAACTGGATCATCCCTCTATTTATTATAGATTTCGAGCTATAGGGTCAAGTAGGTCTAAAAAATCATAGCATCTTTCTCGACTTTGGAAAGAGGTCCAATTATGGGGACTGCAGAACTTAACTAAGATTCAAAAGCTGCACAAAAAAAATTGTGTCAAGTCACGACAATCGCAGCATCAACATTTTTTTAGATCACAAAAAAATTTAAAAATCTTAATAAAAACGACATAAAATTGTGTGTTATTCATGTCATGTGACACCGTAAACATATGTTGTTTGGCATTTCATGTGCTTTCACGTGATATATTTCGACTATAAGAAATAGAGAGATGGTCCTGTTGAGACATTGATTCTACTTGACCTGTACTATCATTATGTTGTTATCAGAATATTCACGGAGGTGGGGGGATTTCGCCTACGCCTACGGCACTACTGTCTATGGCAATTTATTTTTGCAATACAGTGACCTAATTAGAAAGCACCCTGAAGTATTTTTCCAAAATATGAAGTAAAATAACACTTTTTTTCAAATAATATGGCACTGATCTAAAGAAGGGAGGTAAATGTACAAATCCGTAAAGTGTCTGTTACTTCAATGAAATACTGCAATTATATACAAAATTAACTTCACAACTTCTTCTTTTCCAAATTGATTTTGTCGATTTCCCACAAATATATATATTTTTTTGAGATAAGTCATTATACTTCTAAGGGTGCGAGTAGACACCAGACACTCACCGAATGAACTGATAATAATAATTCCAATGCGGTGTATAGTTTACACTATAAAATAAAAGTCTCCTACTCGGTAGACCGATGCGACGACGTGGTATGTGTCATGGCAATACCGGTCGTTATGGAAATCCTTATGGAAGACCTATGGATTGGACTTCTTTCAACTGTTATGATACTTACTAGTTAGTGGTTATGATGATCAAATTAAAAACCTCGAACTTTGCAGGTACATAATGAAGAGCTGGCTCGAGGGAGGGGGCATGGATGACCAACTGGCGTGCATGCTGGCGGAACCTCGCGAAGCTCTGCTACCCATCACCGGCAGGGAGAATCTGGCACCCAGGAAAAGGTAAATATAATAGTATGTTAATAATTTTTTACAGCTACGCTCTTCATAAATTACCGTCTGGCATACACAGGACTGTCATTGCTCAACAGAAATCGGCAATAATCATTCCTATTAGGAGCAAAGATTAGAGGTTACTAAACGGACGTGAAATACATTTTTTTTAAACCTACATAGGTTTGTAAAGGACTAAGGGAGGTACCTTATTTACATTTTTGACCGTAAGCTGTATAAAGTTATAATAATATTGTTCAAAGTTTCATTTAAATAATTAGAACAATATAGGCCTTTGGCTTGGACAATTACGACGTCTTTGTTATTAAGAATTTATTATCCCTGAATAAAGCCAAAGCTACAAACAGGTCGTGGTTCAATTCAGCTACTTCGATCAAGCATTTTTTCTATTTTTTAATGAGGTTAACTTAATAAAGACAGTCATACGCATAGAGTTCTCAATAATATAAGGTAATTTCTATGGTCATACGAAACTCGAAGAGTTCGACTGTTAGAGGCATTTAAAAAATAAAAAAAATAAAAAAAATACCTCGATTCTTCGCAAAGCTGTTTATGCTGTTGGTGCCAGCTGCTATTCAATAGATCGTGGCGGATAGCGGCGTGCGTGGAGCAGCGGAGAATGCGAAAGCGGTCCCGAAGCTCCACTCCGGCCGATGAAGTGGACATCCGTGAAGTTTTAGTCGGTAGGAGCATCGAGTCCGAGCTGAGTCTGACATAACCAGGTGCTTTCCCCAGAGCTCTGGTATGCGTAAATGTATTTCCTCACGTTAATAAAAGAAAGGTCAAAGGCATTAAATGTAGCTAGAAAACCTTTAATACTGCGGTTGGTCACTAGTTCACTAGCTCTAGAAATCACATCACCAATCTGGCCTCCGCATCTGTGTGCAGATTATGACCTAACCTTCTCAATATACGGGAAGAGACATTGTCTTAGCAGTAATGATGACGTCACTGACTGAACGTTGTTTAACGAATTGCTTGCTGTAAATATTGATAACATTTGAAGTCTATACTTACTAATCTGATCTAAATGTTACTTTTTACAGAGAAAGAGTGCTAGAGCCTTGCGCTATAGCTGAAGAGGCGTATCTGTCCAGCGGCGCTGGATCTCCCTGTGCTGGTCTCTCCCGAGAGGAACGCAGGAGGCGCAGGCGCGCCACTTTGAAGTATCGAACGGCGCATGCGACGAGAGAACGCATCAGAGTGGAGGCTTTCAACGCAGCTTTCGCATCCTTGCGACGACTGCTGCCGACTTTACCACCTGACAAGAAACTTTCTAAAATTGAGATTCTAAGGTTGGCAATATGCTATATAGCTTACCTCAATCATGTGTTAGATGCCTAAATATGCAAAAGGCGGCTAAGTACCAAACCTCTATACCACTAATAAGATAATATACTTTTAAAAAATCCTTAGGTTGGCAATAAACTACAAAGTTTACCTCAGTATTGGTAAATTCATAAGTCCATTATTATTGGTCTCTAGTCATTTCTAGTCTATCGTCTTCCTTATAATACGATATTTTATTGTTTTTGTAAACTAGTTTAATTAAGACGTGTATAGGTATAACTTTATAAGGTATATAAGGAAATTAAATTAATAAAATACGAAAATAGTTAAATACAAAATATTTATTTACAAATCAACTTAGCTTACCCCTTACATTATTTTACGCGTCATAAAATTATTTACAATTCAGAGATTTACAGTTAAAGTTCATTTAGAAGTTATATTGCTCAAGTAGCTCAATAACACAGGGAAGAATACCATGCCGTGTGCAAAACTAAGTAGGACTAAACTCAAAAACATTCTAAAGAAAAACACTTCAATGATTTCTGTGTAAGAGAAGGCAAGGACGACGATTGGTAAATTAGTCAGTGTGATTCCAGTGATAATAGTTGGTGCTATACTTTTCAAAGCATCTACAACCCTTTCTTCCCCAGAACATTTGCTCGTAGCGAACGCGTAACCAATGTGACTGCAAAATTCTACAGCAATACCTATAGAAACAATCAAATTCACACATGAAACAGCGTTAAGGGGAATGCTCCAAATGTACATTACTCCCATCATGTTCAATACCACCATCAGAGCGGACAACATAACAGCAAATGTTGTTACAAAGTTGAATCCCGAGGCTATGAAATTTAATAGTAGCGCACCAAGAAGACTGTACCCAATTGAAGCAAAAGTATCCCCCCACATGGTCAGGTACTGTTCATAATAAACGTAGAAGACAGAATAGGGGAAGACCTCAACATCGAGTCCAGTGTGTCTTTGAATGGCCTCGGTAATATTAGCACTGATTTCGTAGCTATATTTCACGGCTGTAATATAATCTTTGGATGTAGATAACGTGCTGTGATAAGCCATGAAATTGCTGTCACCAACAGTCGCTCGCCCCTCTGAATCTAAAAGATAATTGACATTGCTAAAGTAACTAGCGAGACCACCCTTGTTGCAAGCGTCTGTAGGTGCGTCCTGGAGGAAGAACGGGAGATACTTCTCAAAGGCTTCCGCCCCTGGACGTACTCCATCATTCCACTCACTTCGTTCAATCACACAATACGCACACTCCTCTGAATTATCTGTACTAGAACAGAAACCACCATCAGTGGTGTTGTACTTGCAACAGGCTTGATACAAGCTTGCCCAATCAAATAAATCATCCAACCAGGAATTAGAACTCCTGCTTATGTAAGTAACATTGCTATACCGTGACGCTAAAAATATTTGAGTTGTTAAGGAATCTTCGAAGCACAGCTGGCCTCCACATACTACATTTTGATGAAGAGGATTTGTGAAGTTTAAACCGCTTTTAAGGACAAAGTACACAGGAGGTCCCAACACCATAAGTTCGTTTACTGATTTTAAATACTTGTATACATAAGAATCGGGTGGTAAAGCCATTTCTTGATCTAGACCGATTTCTACTTGTGGTATTAAAATTATGCTAATACACAACATGGCAATGAAAATAGCGGCGATAATCAATTTAACAGATGGCTTTAAAATAAAATTCACATAAGGCTCAATTAGCTTTGACGTCACACTTTGATACGGTGTATCAGAATTTAAGGGATCGCTGTCGTTCAAAACTTTCTTTTGTATGCAACAAAATAGATCGAATCTGTTTTGAGAAGCGCGTTTATAGTCTAGCGATAGAATCGCTACCACAGTTGTAATTTGAAAAATGAAGAGAAAACATAATGATATTGAAGCAAATGCAGCAAAAGTCCTAACGGCAGGGAAATTGGCGAGGCAACCGATAGCAAAACAGGTTATTTGAGTAACTGATGAAATAAGCATAGATGGACCACACTTTTCCAACATTTTCCTGAACAAGAAACTTCTTTTGCTGTTGAAGCTAAAATTTTCATTAAAGTCATCATACTCTTTGATGTTAACCTCGATATAATGCAGTGTATTTACCATAAGGAACACATTATCAACGCCTATTGATAGCATAAAGAATGGTATAACGTTTACCGCTAACAAACTAACAGTTATACCTGTATATCCCATTACACCTAAGGCACAGCCAATACCAAGCACAACGACTAGGACAGTCCCCACTGCGACCAACACTTTACAATCTATGAACCATGTTCTCCAACTCCTAACATTACCTAGAGCAAATATCACGTATAAAAGCATTAGAAAGTAACTTATTACTATCGGCACGGCTTCAGCAGAAGAAATTCGATTGATTTCATCCTCGATTGACCTCTCTGCACCAAACGATAATTCAACATAACTCGGCTTCTCATTAGCTTCATATTCTTTGAGTAGATCGATAAACTTCTGCTCCCACTCAACAACAGGAACTAGTTGTTCTTGTAGGAGATAATTTGAAATAGGAAAGTTAAGAAGCAACGTATCTGCCAACAATATGTCTTCACTATAACCTCCAAATGTGAGCTCTGGGTCAGAACCTCCTCCATACGGTGCTATGCAGTCAAAGGATAGATAATTGTTGATACAATTTTTAATCTTAGTGAGGTAAGTATCCGGGTTGATGTCATATTTGTCATCTCTAAGATATGCTGTGGCTGACATGGTTACACACAGGTCCAGGTCAGGCGGATCTCCCGAAACGCGCATGGGCGCGTAGCAAACTTCTTCCAAAGACACCCCGCCATCACCTCTTCCAATGTTCAAAATACTATCCTCAACTCGAACCAGTTCTTCCAATGCTTCTTTTCTGTATGCTGGACCGTATGTCACATTGTCGACAGTGAAGGGCTCCAAACCTTTAAATTGTAGAAATACTTGGGCTGCCCGATAAAACGGGCCGAATCTAGAGTTGAAGTAGTTCAATTCTGCACGACTTCGTGATTCAGGTGCTGACCAAAGCTCCAGTGGGTTCGAAGTAATATACAGATTCAAAATTCCAAAAAACATAGCGAACACCACCCATGAAGTCAGCATTATTATCAACAGTGGATTATTTGCTGAAAAAACTCCTATACCTGATATAATATGCTGAAATGACTTGTCTATCTTACTGGATTTCGAGTTCTTTTTTTCAGGCGGTTTACTTTCTTTGTATTTTTGTTTCCTTTTCTTTTCTCTCAACATAAGGAATACAAATACGATAACACATATAATGAAAAGTACTAAAGCTACAGAGAACCCAGCGCAATGTAGAGATCCAACTGTGCAGACTTCCGGAGCAATAGGTTCCAGTCCAGTGGGGCAAGTGACACTGCAGTCGATGCAACTACAGGGGATGTCGCCTTCAGCGGTCTCGTTGCACGGCGGGGCGTATGCGTTCATTGAATCTTCTTCTGTTGGCCATGGTAGGAAGTTCACTTGTACTGGCGCCAGGGGGTTAGTGGAGGTATCGCCGGTGAAACCAAACCAGGCTTCAGGAGTGCAAACGGGTGCATTACCGCACATAAGATTGATAGCGGGTAGGCCTGTTTGTGGCACCAGAACCCCAGCACACGAGCCGTGCGCAGCCACCATGAAGTCCTCATGCACCCTGTAATCTATCTCATTCACGTATACGGTATCGTCCGGAGCTGTCTCATTGTAAACTGCTACGAAGCGTGACTGATCAGGCGAGCAGTTCATCTCACATATCTGCCTGACGAAGTTCCTCATGCAAGTACTACAGCGCCCCAAAACGCTGTCAGCTAACATCAAACTCTCAGCCATTTTCCGTATCTGTGTGAGATCACAGCACGTCTCTACTTCGTTATCGGGCTTTCGGTTTCCGGATTCATCGTACATCAAATATGGGCATCGCGATTCCAGTATCTGAATGGCCTCTGCTGCTTCGTCTTCAGATAAGCCCTCGATGACAGGTAACGCTGGTCCCGAGTAAGGGCAAGGTTTGGCGAAGCCGTTGATTTCTATACACTCTTGGCGCATCACACATGATGAGTCCGCACCGTACCACACACACAAGAACAGTAAGCACGAGTATATCACGGTATACTTCATTGTGACAGTTTATATTTTCATGGTGACATGGCGGAGAACCAAACCGACCGTCTCATCGGCCAGTCACTTAGCAAATGGACGAGTCCAAGGGAATCAGGTATTTGATAATACCACGAACTAATTCTAAATGAAATCGATAAAATTTTATCACGAATTAACGCAGAAGTCAGGTGGCTGATAATGTTTTTGGTGATCATGAAATGTTTGATTGATAACATTAAAAACATAAAACATATATAAGGAATAATTTTAAAAGGTGCTTCTGTAATGACTGTGTTCGTTCACCCTGTGGAATGATGCAGTTATTTGGGCTAAAGAATCTATACAGTGACGACTATACATAATAAATATATTGTTTATCTTCTGAACTACTGAATGAAATTGAATTCAAATATTTAAAAGAAAGCTTATTAGCCGACGAAGGAGCTATCTTAGATAGCTTTGGTTAACACCAACTGGTTCTCAGTGTTAAAAAATGCACAGTAGAGTCTTGA
This sequence comes from Coleophora deauratella, assembly GCA_958295455.1. Lineage (NCBI taxonomy): Eukaryota > Metazoa > Arthropoda > Insecta > Lepidoptera > Coleophoridae > Coleophora > Coleophora deauratella. The sequence continues at coordinate 4,899,665 of OY282403.1, read as the reverse complement.
ATAGTTTTTTTTATTTAATAAGTCCTATAAAGTCTAAAGGCTCCTCTACACATTGGGCTATCAATATCACAGGCCATCTAACAAAAAAGTGTACTATTAACGCAACTTCTACCCATCTCTACCCGTAAATTTTAACTTTTTCTGTAGTTACTCGTATATATGGCTATGCTAAAATTGCATTTTTTGTCTTATACAAAGTTGGCTTATATCAGCTGATCGATTTATGTTAAAATTCGAAAAAAATATTTGGTATTTTATCGAAGTCTTTTAACAAATCAGTTTCGCGAGTACAAACCCACCTTTAATCATAGTTACAGCTTTGTTTTTAACCGACTTCAAAAAGGAGGAGGTTCTCAATTCAGCTGTATGTTGTTCTTTTTTATGTCTGTTACGTGATTACTCCACCAATTATAAATTGATTTCGATGATTCTTGTTTTTCTTTGGTAGGTCACATTTCAGAGGTGGTTCCATTAAAAATTTATCGAAATTAATACAGCGCTTTTTAAAAAAATAACAAAGACCATAAACATAGCAAAATTGTATTTGTTACGATTGAAGTCGGTTGTTTTTAACGTATTCAGCGTTGTTAATTATCCTGTCTATATTAAATAACATACGTTTTTCCTTTACCCTATACATTGTTCTACAATTTTCTAGTGACAGAATCTCAAGAAAACCGCCCCGGTTCGCAGGTGGCCAATTCGCCGCCTCCCCTCCAGTCCGCCGCCCCGTCCCGAGGGACCTCTTCCCTCTTCACATCTGCTCCGGACGACGCACGACCTTCCCAACTTCCATACATTTCTTATGAGCCAATAATACGAGACCATCAAACCAATACCTCCATAATATGCTCATTGGTGACAAGTTGGCAAGAGACTTGCGGTTTATAGCTGAAAACTGAAGCATTTAGGAAAGAGAAGAAGAAAGGGTCAAGTTTTGTACAGGGTGTAAAATACTCCCCGGAAATTTAAACAGACTTCTACTTACGATTAATGATTAAACAGTTACTTCTACTCATCATAACGAACAATTTTTCGGATCTTCAATTACACTAGGCAACAAAAAAAATACTTTATTTTTTCTCCGAGATTTTACTATATGTGATTCGGGATTGCCATGCTACAAAGAACTTACGTAGAACAGTAAATATAACATCTCAGTCACGTATATCTTTTAAGAAAAAAATATTTTTGATTTTATGATTTTTTCTGGCTATTTAAAGAAAATGCGTTATTTACTCATAAAAAATAAACATGTTTATGGTCTTTTAGCCTGCCTATTGTAAGAAGAGTTTGTGTCTCTCTAACCAAAAACAAACAGTAGTCTGCAAGCGTTGCACGGGGTTATTTTCCCTTATATTTCTTTTCTATAGAAGCAAAATCTTAGGGAAAACGCTTACCGTGCTCATCACTCTACTGAACCTAGATTTTCTTTAAAAAAGTCAAGGTGCGGGTGCCGAAAGTGCATCTTTAACCAAATATTACATCCCAGTTCTTTTTAATCATTTAACATTTGATTTATAAGGCTTTCATATTGGGGCGACCGTTAATTTTTCAAAAAAATACAGTGACTATAACAAATGCTAACCAATTGTTATTTTCTCCAGTGTTTAAGGTTGAAATAAACAACGGATCTTTTATTACCTTTTTAACTCGGGAAAAATTACAATATCTTCTTTTAATTTAGCATGATTCAAAGCAGAACATTTTTGCTTTATAAATTCGAAGCTTTATTTATTGGTTATACGTATACATAATTTTAAATTAACCTTAGTTTAGTGTGTAAAGTCAACAAAAGTGTTTTTTGAATCTACAAACGAGTATTTTTTTTTAATTTTTCTGAGCTAGATTATAAGAAGTTCTCAGTAGCCAAATTTTTCAACATAATGCTCTTGCACGGCTATCCCACTCACATAAAAAACAACAGTATTTCGTGTACCCGGTTTGCAATCCTACAAATAAAGCAATCACTATCAAGTCAGCACCCAGTATTTGTCTCGATTGCGAAAGTCTAAACCAAAATATGCAAAATAAACTTCTTAATCAGAGGCGTAATACAACTGTGTTTTTTAACAATTTGACGAATATAAATTTTATTTTATTTTATTTATTTAAGGATTGCCAACAGAGTTTACAATTTTACATGAAATAAAAATTATATGTTAATAACAAATACTTATTGCAACTCTTATTACAGGCAGCCACATCATGCACCAAATATTACAATAATAAAAGGAAAATTTTAAGACAATAGTATAATTATAAAATTAATTCAAGGTTCAACAAACACATCTAATATTTGTTTTTTAAATTTATTTAGAGATTTATCAAATAAATCTATAGACTCTCTTTTGCGTACTAGTTCGTTATATAAACGTGACAAGCGAGGTACAGGGGAATGTTTGCCCAGGTTCGTTCTGCTAAAGCGAACATGGAATAACGGTTGAGGTTTACGTGGTATTCTGTTAGGAACACTCAAAGAGAATTTACTGAGAATTGTTGGAGTATCTATGAGACTGTTCATAACTTTATACAGGAATGACATATTAAGAGCAATTCTTCTGTTATAAAGGGTTTCTAATTTAAAGTAATTGACGCGTTCCTTATAAGATTTTACATGTCTCGGTGGTCTGAAACGGTAACAGAGGTGTTTAAGTAACTTTTTCTGAGTTCTCTCAATTCTGTTAACATGAACTTTGTAAGTAGGAGACCAAACCACACAGCAATAATCTAATTTGCTTCTGACGTAACTGTTATATAGCATTAATGTAGTTGAAACATTTTTAAATTCTTTACCATTCCTAATAATGAATCCTAAAGACCTGTTGGTCGATGTGAGTATGTTATTAACGTGACTAGTAAATTTAAGCTTTGTGTCTATGGTTATCCCTAGGTCACGAATTTCATTTACTTCTTTTAATGTTTGTCCTGAGATATTGTAAATACTGTTGACCTTATTACGTTTCAATGTAAATTTGATATGAAAGCATTTAGATGGATTTAGGTACATCTTATTAAGTTGACACCATTCATAAAGTCCATCTATATCATCTTGTAGTAATGCAACATCTGTATCATTTTTAACTGAACGCATTAGTTTAAGATCATCAGCAAATAAGTAATAATTTGAGTTTTTAAAAATATCAGTTATATCATTAATGAATAAATTAAAAAACAAAGGCCCCAAATTTGATCCCTGCGGTACCCCAGAATAAGCCACAAAAGGATCAGAACTACACCCATCAATTACAACTAACGAGGTTCTACGAAGAAGGTATGATTTACACCACTCAATCAAAGCGCCATGGATGCCAAACCCAGAAAGTTTGTTTATTAAAATGCGGTGGTTGACCTTATCAAACGCTTTAGAAAAATCTGTGTACACTGCGTCAATTTGACCCCCATTATCCACTTCAACTGCAAGATCATCCACATATTGAAAAAGATTGGCATCCGTAGATCTTTTCGTCATAAATCCGTATTGATGTAAGGATAAATGTCTCCTGATATGATTGTAAATATATGGGTAAACTACAGACTCGAAAACCTTGGCAGCGGTTGACAAGATTGAAATTGGCCGATAATTTGTAATAAGTTCCTTGTTTCCATTTTTATAAATAGGTACAATTCTGGCTTCTTTCCATTTTATTGGAAACACACCAGTCGACAGTGACTTGTTAAATATTATGCACAAGGGTATTGATAGATATTCTGAACAATTTTTTAGAAATATTGGAGGAATATTGTCGGGACCAGGCCCTTTATTAACATCAAGACGATTTAATTTGGACTCTACAGAGCTTGTTTTAATTTCAATTTTATGAATATTCTGAACAACATTCATACTACTGTCACTTATTATATTATTTTGAGATATATTATCAAGTTCAAAAACCGAAGAAAAATGTGATGCAAACATATTGCAAATTATTTTCAAATCACTACTTTTATTGTCATGTAAACTCATTACGGGTGGATAATTAGAGCTATTTTTGCGTTTGTTTTTAATATGTGTCCAGAAATATTTAGAGTTCTTTACTATAAGTTGTTCTAAAGATTTAATGTATTTATTATAACACTCACGCAATAATTTATCACAGTCTTCTCGCAAATAATTAAACTCTACCTTGTCAAGTGGGTTGCCAAATCTTTTAAATTTTACATGATATTTATATTTAAGTTTTATCAGCTTTATTAGAGATGGAGTAAACCAGACAGGGTATTTATTATTTTTAAATTTTGTAATAAGAGGAACATGCTCTTGAATTATTCCAAAGACAATAAAATAGAATTTATCAACCATATCATCAACGCTCAAACAATCTTTGAATTCACTATTCCAGTTAACATTACTTAGTTTAAGGTTAATTAAATTATAGTCCGCTTTTAGAAAATTAAGTTTAGATACTGGGCTTGATTTGTTTGTTTTATTTGAATGTGCTGTAAATTCAATAATAATATCTAAGGGGGGATGGAGTTTGTCAATATCTCTTAGGGGGTCAGTACATTCAATAATGTTTACTCCATTAATTAAGTTACTTAGTACAAGATCAAGGATCTTGTCATTCTTATTCAATATATGATTATGTTGAACAATATCATTTAAGGACATAAAATCTATCAAACTACTACTCAGAGAGCAATTACTGTAGTTGCTTGGCGATGTGTATGTAGAGTCGTTACATGTTTCCCAAATTATTCTACTCAAGTTAAAATCACCAAAAAGTATAGCGACAGAATCAGATTCAAAAGCCCTACAGCATTTGTCTAAGTAATTATCTAAAGACAATTGCGTAACAGGTGGAGGTAAATAAACTGCACATAAATTAAATAATTCTTTTTCAGATTTGTTCAATTTTATTTCAACCCAAATATCTTCACAATCGCTCTCCCAGTCACGGACCCTACTTGACTCAAATTTCTTTTGCACAGCAATTAACACACCACCTCCCATGTTCCTAAAATTAAACAAAGGAGAACTCTCCCTGTCACGTCTATATACAGTATATCTGTCATCAAATATTTCTAAATCAAAGAAACTTTGATTGAGCCATGTCTCTGTAAAAATTATGACATCATAATTATTTTTTAGTATTTGTTGTTGAACCTTAATAGTATTTAACCTAAGACCTCTTACATTTTGATAATAACAAGTTAGAGGAAAAATTGCTGAGATCAAAATAACACCGCCAGAGGGCGGTCTACGACAAAAGTTTTTTTTTTTAAAATGACTGTTCTTAGATAAAGTAGGAACTTATTTTTTTTTTTAATGTTTTATATTACTACTAAATCGCAAATAAAATAAAATAAACCCAGAGAATTAATACAAAAGCGAGATATGGTGAAAGAACTAAACGTATATTGACTCTACAAAATATTATTGCGATGGTTTTTAAGAAAAAAAATGCGCCACCCTCATAAATTGATCAAAAAAGTGATTTTTGTAAAAAAAAATTGGTATCCTTTTTTCAGCTTCAACATCCTAAAAACTATAGCCGACCGGTACACCTCGCCACTATGGAAGTGCCTAATGCGGAGGGTGATACCGGCTACTACCAGTTTTTAATTATAATATTGTTTATGTGTTACTAACCCGTTACGTTAAGTCATGTATTACTAACACTTTATGGATCTCAGACATCTGAAATAAACTATTTTTATTTATTTATTTTTTATTTTCCATACGTGATTGAAAAAAATATATATTTTTCTAGTATTAGGTGGATGATTATCTACAAAATACACTACAATTTTTCCTCGGGAAATTTTGAGTGTTGCCTATTGATATTTTTGCAGTTTTCCAAACAAATTTACGGGAAACTGAAAACAAGTTGTAGATCGGCTTTTTTCAATATTTTCCTGTATTCTATACATACTTGATTCTGAGTAACCCCTTAAAATTGTAAACGCACTTTTTTAACATCCTCTGTATGTACATTTTGGCAAATACATTAGCGAAATAAAACGTTAGCACTCGTTGAAATCTTAGCTAGGTTTCGTAGTCAGGTAGCTCTCCAATTTAGACGATGTTTTGCAATATTTTCGATATTACTTAGAAAACAATATTATTGCATCGCTCGTTGATGTCTTTTGTATGAAGAGATATTTCACTTGATATAAATAAATAAGATCAAAACCTGACATCCTGTATACTAGGGGTTGTTAACGTTAAATTAATTCGTTAAGTTAATAATTGGATTGTACATAGTAAGTTCCCCGATTTTTTTTATCTTGCGGTACAGAATCTCACTATAACCTCTCAAAGTCTCTCTCTTAACCTGGTTAATAATAAATCATTAATAAAAATAATTAACATAAAAATAATAAGTTGAATAGTATCAGTTTTCGTCCCTTAGGCACTTCTTTGTAATTGGAATTATCATCAAGTTATCTATTCGGGGGTGTGATGAGATAGCGTCGTAACTGAATTTCTCGCCAATTGCCAACACGTTATTTGGCGGCTTGTGGCACGTGTCTTAAATAGAGGGGTCTACCACGGCTCTGTAATTAATTACTATATCGACAGAACCAGTGGCGTAACGCTCAGAACTTCGGCCTGCTACGCCGAGAGTGGTGGGTTCGATCCCTTATCTGTACAAAAATTTATGTAAAAAACAATACATGTATTGAGTATTTATTCCAACGTTTAAGTATGTATTTATATATCAGTTTTAGGTTCACATTAGTATAGAGATTCCTAGTTTGAGTCCAGGTGATGATTTGATTTTTTGTTTGTGATTTGTCCCTTGCGTAGAATCTTTACGATTCTCTTAAATGGTCATCATTTTCTACCTAGTATATCCCTATTATACTACGCGGAACTTGTACACTCTACATTTCGGGAAGTATGAGTGAAGCGAGAAGATACGAAACGAAAGAAAAGAAACTCGCTTCAACACATTTTCACAGTTCTAAAACACATGCTAGGGAGTACATTATTAGTACACTTTCAGCATGATATCCTAGCCTATTGGAAATAACTCATTTTTACTCATTAAAAACTACTTTGTTTTAAACTGGACCCTATAGTTTTAAACTAGTAGTTTTTAGTTAAAGAATTTCCGCCAATCAAATAGTGAACAACAACCTACGCATTAAAATAGATTAGCTCGGTTATCTTCGCATAGCATTTTCAGGTTCTTTGGAAAAGTTGTTCAGTTTCATGAGTAGAAGCACCATTTAAATCGTTTCAGTAGTCGTCGACTCAGTTTAATTCGTAGTTTTTATACACAGTAGTTTACAAAGCAGCTAGCTATTTTGTTAAACTGCTATGATGATTCTACAACCTGGCTGCGACATATACATATTTATGCCTTGTTTCGAATAATTCTAATAATGTTATTTCAACCTCAGCTTCGTTTTACGAGAAATAATTTCAATTTGATTGCAAATCTCTTTTCTTTGCCCGTTGACAAGTCGCGTGCGGCAGTTAGATCGATGGCTCGTTACCATCGTCCTGGGATCGAGTCCCGTCTGACTCGGGTAGTATTGTAATGTAATGTAGTGGGTAATTGATACTGCGGAGGGAGTGGTATGTAGAGGAACCAGTTTCCAATTCTCATATTTGACTCTGTTTAAAAGATTATGTTGGTATGGTTTAATTCATATCTCCTTTAGATACACTGTAATCTATGTTGTAGCATTTACTCATAGAGAGTATCGACGGGTAAAACGCTATATTATTAAGCGAAATTTTGGAAACGTTCAGGACGTCGTTTTAAAAATTACTTTCTTAGAAATATAAGCATTAAAATTTAAAAACAATATATCTTGAATTTGTAAGCCCTTATTCTTGATATTCTTAATATTTTTAATAGTAGAAGTAAATTGTTAATGAGTATTTTATAAGAAAGTATTTTTTTTAAACGAACTCCTGAATATTTCCAAAAATGTCACCTAATACAAATACAATAGCATAGTAGTTTCTTTTGTTTAATTGAAACAGTAGGTTCCAGTCACGAAACTGAAAAACTAGGGATGCAACGATGTCGATGCCGATAATCGCATTACGATAACCCGTAAGATTAATAACGATACAAGTATTTCTCCATATAATCGACAACGCTTAACATGTTAAAAAACCGACTTCAATCGTAACAACAAAAATTTTGTTATGTTTTTTGCTTTTTTGTTGATTTTTTCAAAAAGCGTTGAGCCAATTTAGATAAAATTTATATGGGACCACTTCTGAAGTATTACCTACCAAACAAAAAAGAATCATCAAAATCTATTCATAATTGGCGGAGTAATCGCGTAACATATATACAAAAAAAAACATAGAGTCTAATTGAGAATCTCCTCCTTTTGTGAAGTCGGTTAAAAAACAGCCACAGTAGATTTAGAAAGATTGTTTTCCGCACAGATATAGAACCAAAAAAAAACCACTGACGCTGAAAAGTATAAAAGCTGAACCGACAACATATCCATTAAATCTACAGTAAGAACTTTAAAGGATGGGTGTCAATAAGATAGGTGTTTTCCCCTGAATCATTTTGGGTTTTTATTTATTTATATAATAAGTAGAGGTAATTGTATTTAACATACAAGCACAACAAAGTCAAATACTTTAATATTTCTGAAAAAAATAATGAAGTTAAATAAGGAAATTGAGTTAACAAGTTAGAAAAACAAATTAGATTATCATTAATTACTTACGAAAATTGTAAAAATAATCGAATGTTCGCAATATAATCAGACCAAAGAAACGTTCATGGCTTTAGTACGGCATGTGTGATTGCATCGATCACGCAGGGTAACTGACTATAGACACGGTCATAACCTGGATGGGTTTGATCGATAGCGGCGATAATCTCGACAGTTTCGTGCTTAGTAAGGCACGTTAAGCGGTTGGTGTCAGCTGTTATCATTACATAGCAGTTGTAAGCCATGTCGGAGGCCTCATTGGCCCCTTAAAAACTACCGACACTGGGGTTGGCCGGTTGGCCACTAGTCTCATACAGACTAGCTTATACAGATCTATATGATTAAAATACTCTTGAATATAACTTCCCCTGCTATCGCAGATAAAAATTCAAGAATTATACTAGCTCCGCGTCATCTTTACGACATCATTTATGCGTGGGCACAATGACGCGTTTAATGATGATTGGCAGTTATCAACTTTGTCTTTGTGTATTGTATGATCCCACTGGACCAACTCTTTTATATTTATGTATTTTATTGTTTATAATATGCTACATCATAACATTTATTTTTGCGTGATTTATAGGGGAATTTTGTTAGGTTATTGACACCCATCCTTTAAAATGTAATTTATTTAGATACACACACTATCCAAAAATACGTTTTTAAGTCTATGATTTTCTTTGAAAAAATTAAAAAGTTTTTTGGCTCGGATAAAGTTTCCATTTTGTTGGTTACAGCGTTTATGCTTTTCATCATATTCAGCTTAAGTATTATATGAAAGAAATCTGTTAATTATCTGTTTTAATATCCGATACAAATTAATCTTGTTTAAAAATTGTTGATTTTACAATATTATCCTATTTTTACTAAATTAAAAATAAATAATCGTAATGCTTTGTTTATAGCATTCGTTATCCTAATCGCTAATACGATATCCCAAGGAACCCTGACTGAAAAAACCTATCTATCCAAATAGGGTAACGAGTAGTATCGTTGGCCCCCCTCCAGTGAATGGCCTTTTGAACTTTATAGCACAATATTAAGGGTTACCGCTACTAAAAATATCGTCTTATATTTTTGTAAAAATAAGCATTTTATGCTTTATATAGTTTATAATAGCTTTTTTGATTTCGATTCTAGCAACACTGAAAACTAAAGTCTTTTTGTTCGTGTGTCGCAGTCGTTTCAATGTACTGCAGATTTTTATCAAAATTTGTTAAGACTAGGTAGGTTTATTGCTTTGTTTCTTATTGTATCGTGATTTGTTACATTGTAAGAGTTATTTATTTCATTTAATAGGTCGATTTGATGTTAAATAACGCAAAAGTAACTAGTTTCTAACGTATAATTCAGAAATATTAGGGGGCCAATCACTGTACTTAGGCCTTATATGGAAGTCCAATTGAATGGCATGGCGGCCAATCACTAAAAGACGGTTTTATAAAATACAATAAGATTTTGAACTTTATTTGCGCTGTGTTAACGGAGTTATTTATTAAATTCATGCATAAACCATCATAGCCCTTGTCTAAACAAAAACTGGCCGGGCCAATCACTGTGTTTTTGATGGGATTGGCAATGCCAATCATTGTATTTTGTTAGGGCCAATCAATATACCGTTTCTCAAAGAACACGACAGTGATGTGCGCATTTTATTATATTTTAACAAATTTATTTTATTTACCTAGCTAGATATACAAAATCCTAAAAAATAAATGCCTATTCTCTTAATTTACTTACCTTACATTAGTAATGAGATACAGTGAAAACGAAAACCATTTTATATCTTTTGTTGTTTTATTATTTTGTAATTTTCTACTGAGATAATAAAAGAATAAAATAAAAGATTTAAACATATTTTATTTTATTTTATTCTTTGTTTCCCATCACTATTGCTCGTTTTGCTACATTCATTGGCACACCACGTATACAGTGATTGGCCCGGTCATTCACTATCAAATCGTTAGGACAATCACTGTGCTCAAGGGGGCCAATAATACTACTTTTGGGTGGTTTTTACTAAAATTCCATAAATATCTATTTAAAAGCAATTATTTAGGGTTCAAATCATATTAATTTACTTCTTAGGCCCTTACAGAATGGTAACATACAATTCAGCAGTCAACTGTTAGCCAATATTCAGAGTTATATGGGTTCAAAGTAAAAAGTTTGCTTAAAGGGCCAATCATTGTACCCGTTACCCTATATTATCTGTGATCCAAACTAATTGCCTGACTGGACGATCAAGTTCAATGAAAAGTCCAAAATATTTTTTTGGGTAATCAGTATACTTAGGTTCCGTAACTTTTCACTGTTAGAGTGGCTTTTTCACTTTCATTAAAAAAAAGGTAGCGTGTTCTGCTTGTTAGACGATAAGTCACACTGCATAAAAAAAAGCGTTGTAAAATAGCATATCTATTGAATTTTTTATCATACTATGTATAACAATGGAAAGTTCAAAATTGGAATTAAACGAATGTTTAAGAAAAAGATGTAGCAAGACTTGTTAGAATGATATTTATTTACAATTTATTGTACACAGAAAAGGAAAGAACATACAAAATAAGAAATTTCTTCCAGCAGACCTTGGACAGTGAAAATTGAAGAAAAAAGAGGCAAAAAAGACGTGTACAAAACAAAGATATAACAATTATAAAATAGTGACAAAGAATACAAACTTATACCTAATTCTTAAAATAATACATAAACATACATTAAATAACAAATATATACAGGTTGTAACAGAAGTGTGTGACAATACTTCAAGGTTGGCTTTTACCCATCAAACTGAACAACTTTTGTTCTACAACTTTGTTGAAATCGCAAAAAAATTTTTGGACTTTTCATACAAACTTGGTTCGCCAGCTGATCGATTTGTATGAAAAGTCAAAAAAAAATTTTGCGATTTCAACAAAGTTATAGAACAAAAGTTGTTCAGTTTGATGGGTAAAAGCCAACCTTGAAGTATTGTCACGCACTTCTGTTACACCCTGTATATATTATACGATTCATGAATTTTTAAATGATTTGTAGATGGAGCAATTAAGTTACTTACGTCAAGCGTGGATTTATTCGGTTTTCAAATTAAATAATACAAAAAAAATACAAGTGGCGTCATCTATCAGTTTTAGCTATTATTTATTCTATAGTAAGTAATAAATACATTTTTAGTGCTCTAACACGGTTAACAACTCACAACTTGGTATAGCTAGTCGACACTAGATGGTGCTCCTAAAATCATACAGCTACTCGACAACAGGTGTCGCTCTTAGTGCTTAAGCAAGCTCTATTGTGAACTCTATGTATTTATTTATTTTAATCATTTAACAGTTAATTGTTATTTAAATTTGCACGTGTGCTTATATTTGTTTTAATAACAGGTAGATACCTCTTTTAAATCTTTTTTATACCTACTCAAAACTACAACTGATATTAAACGTGCCGACGACTCTACCTGACTCTACTTTTGTCACATGAAATATAGATACTTCTATTTCAATTATAACGACAATAAAAAGGGAAACAAATGTTGTCACAAATAAATCAACAAAACATATTTTTTATAACTTACCTACCTATTTTATGAAATTAGAGCATCTAACTAAAACTAAAATAGACAAAGAAAGGCCATACCGTTTTACAACACGGAAGAGATAGGGGTAAACAGGCCAAGGATACCGATATCAGCTTTTGACCCAGACAGACGTCTTTTTTATATAAAAAAAAGAAAATCTATGTAGATAATTATATATGTTTAGGTATGTAGATACGCTCGTTTGCATTTCTGACAGCGATAGCAATAATTTTCGATAGTAAATTTAGTTTTATTGGCTCGTAAAAAGCATTTTGCAATTGTTATTTTTCACACGAGCCGTGTAAAGACAGTGAACTCGACTCGCTGGGATCACGAGGAATTAGGGTAAACAAGAGTTGTGCCAAAAGTGAAAAAGATTCATTTTTAGTGCTCTAACACGGTTAACAACTCACAACTTGGTATAGCTAGTCGACACTAGATGGTGCTCCTAAAATCATACAGCTACTCGACAACAGGTGTCGCTCTTAGTGCTTAAGCAAGCTCTATTGTGAACTCTATGTATTTATTTATTTTAATCATTTAACAGTTAATTGTTATTTAAATTTGCACGTGTGCTTATATTTGTTTTAATAACAGGTAGATACCTCTTTTAAATCTTTTTTATACCTACTCAAAACTACAACTGATATTAAACGTGCCGACGACTCTACCTGACTCTACTTTTGTCACATGAAATATAGATACTTCTATTTCAATTATAACGACAATAAAAAGGGAAACAAATGTTGTCACAAATAAATCAACAAAACATATTTTTTATAACTTACCTACCTATTTTATGAAATTAGAGCATCTAACTAAAACTAAAATAGACAAAGAAAGGCCATACCGTTTTACAACACGGAAGAGATAGGGGTAAACAGGCCAAGGATACCGATATCAGCTTTTGACCCAGACAGACGTCTTTTTTATATAAAAAAAAGAAAATCTATGTAGATAATTATATATGTTTAGGTATGTAGATACGCTCGTTTGCATTTCTGACAGCGATAGCAATAATTTTCGATAGTAAATTTAGTTTTATTGGCTCGTAAAAAGCATTTTGCAATTGTTATTTTTCACACGAGCCGTGTAAAGACAGTGAACTCGACTCGCTGGGATCACGAGGAATTAGGGTAAACAAGAGTTGTGCCAAAAGTGAAAAAGATTCATTTGATTACGTGTCGCTTACTGCAATTTGACCAAAACACGTCACATTCATGTCATTTTCGGCTCACCATAGGAATTGCGTGAACTTATCACCTACATATATTGTAATGTATGTTATGACACATTCAGATTGATAGATAGGGTTTACGTACGTAAGTGACAGATTAGATATGTGTGATGATGACTTGTTAAATTTTATTCATTACACAAAACTTTTTTTAAAGAAGCCTTTTTAATAATTAAAAGTAGGTACTGTCATAAAATAAATGAAATACTACCTACTAACATACACTGAAAATATATTTAGTTGATGATCAAATAACACGATGTTCTGTGGTAAAATTCAAGACTCTTTGTATTTTACAAAACACATCGAGTTGCATCGAGTACCTGAGTCACTAATATTTTATTTCCTTTTTCAAGGTTTTAGCTAACTATCTAGACGTATTCAAGGTTCTGCCAAACGTGATTTCAATGGTTATATACCTGTATAATATAATAATATTATCTAAATTGTAAATCTTAGTAGGTATGTAATTATTTCAAAAGTTCTGACGACGATAATAAGAAATATTTCTTGAAATATCACTAAAAAGCGCTTATTTTAGGTACATTTTATTATTAAGTTTATTTACAAACAAAAAAAAACTCAAAATAATTTTGTGGTTCCCATCAGATGGACTAAAATCAAATTAAACGATAAATATAACAGTAAGTACTTAACGTCCATTGCAACTCTCAATAAAAGACTCAAGTTTATAAACACTTTTGAAAATATTTATTCAAATCATTACCAGAATGACAGCGTGGACATGTTGAGTTTCAATCATTTCTTTGACCGACAAATTTTTTGTCCATTTACACATCGACTTTGAATTAAACCAAGTTAATGGTTATATTTAAACTATAAATACAGCAGATTTCTTAAAAAAGTTTTAACGTATTTTATCTTAAACACTTCAATTCGTCTTGATTTGCCTTGTTTGTACCAATTTAGGCCAATTTAGTCTGACAACTCTCAATGATTTTAAAGTACTCACCTACACACTAGTTTCTAACTTTACTAGGTAGGTACTTCGATTTTTAAACTTCTCCAAAGTAATGATAATCTCATTTAAATCAGCTTTGTTGCATTCAATCTCTTTTACAAAAAAATTCAGAAATATTTTACAAAATATATAATTTCGTAGGGTACATCCCTACAATTTGTTTATTTATTTTCAATGTTATCTGTTTTATCAGTCGTTAACCTCCAGAGCACGTGGTTGCAGTAGTATTTTGTTGGGTTTGAAGCTGTAGCTCTGCATCAGGGAAACAAAATTTACTCCATTCAAGCTCTAGAGAAAGACAGCTAACAAAAATCATTTGGCCGACGACCGAGAAGTATACATAGCAGAGAGCTATTCGTAAAATAGAACATTAAGTTGTCCGAAGTGAGAGAGAACGATTTATGCATGGAGCCTGAAGTGGGAGCAGTGTAAACCGGTTAGGTCAGAGCGTCTGCGTTGATTTCGTGCAAGAGAGAGGCATTTATGAGCGGTCATGAAAGGTAGAGAAGGCAAGGTAATGATTGCATGTTTTATCGTGGAAATTTCCACTGCAGACAATGAAACTTGAACGTGTGGGGAAGTATAGTGCTGATGTAATAACAATAATCGATATCGATTTTATTCTACAGTTACTGTGCTTTAAACCTTAAATATTATAAGAATAAAATAATAATAATAAACGTGCCATTTTTGATCTTGTGTAGATTACAGTAAAAAAAAGGGATTCAATTCTTAAATATCGAAATGATTTAACTATAATGGTAAATGTGTAATAAAAGCCATTACCTTAGTTTTAGAAATAATTTATTATTTCATAGAGAAAAAAGAGCCATTTCTTTTGATACTATAATTATGTCTAAATTTTATAGAAAAGTAACATAAAATTACTGTACATATTTCTCATTTTAAGGGTTTATTATTCAAGTAAGTATATTTGTATTTTGATTCGTATTTTCTCATTTGTTTTCTTAATATTTTAAAGTAAATTCATTTCACAAATAAGTTCTGTAAGAATAAATAATAACCAAATGTGACTAATTCATAATAGTAACATTTCAAGAATTCCTATAACGTAAGGATGCCTGAAGACGTTGGATCGTTATGGCATAACTACGGCCAATTTAGGTATTCAACATCGATATCGATAGTTTGAAACGACCTCGACAGCGCAGCACTAGCGGCGCAGACCCCGCTTGTCGCGGTTTGGCCGTCTCGTCCACAACCGCCAGGCTTGCATAATTATTTTTAACGGTCTTATTGTATCGCCGTAGAACTTAGGCGATAGCACATACATGCGCACTGCAAGCGTCCGGTACTTGGTTTACTAACTGCGATAAAGGAAATTTTATTTCTAGCGATCGGCAATAGTACGTTCGACCTTCCCAAGGTGACGTACATATATGTATAGCTCATTCCAATCAAAAAAAAGCAAAAGGTAAACAAACGTAGTATGCAGATGACATTGACATGTGTCAGTTTCATAGTAAGTTTGTTTACGTTTTGCTTTTTTTTGATTGGAATAAACCATATGTGTAACTGACAACTTAAAATAATAAATAAATATTTATTAAATTTATATTTATTATTTTACCTTGTATTATCAAATTTCTCAATATACAGATTTTCCCTGGATTTTAGCTACTTTAGGTACGTTTTATGCTGCAAGAGCCCATGTTCTATTCTATCGATCGCTGGCTCAGTACGAATTTCTAGACAGAATGTAGGTAAGTACCTAAGTACCTACCTAATTTCGGAAACGTTTCTTTGAATTCTACAATGTTATTGTAAAATTTTTGACATAAAATGTAAAACGGTATAGGTGCTTTATTTTATTAAAATTCCTGAAAGTGTTGATTTGACAGTTACTGCAAAATGTCAATAAAAGTTGATTAGACGCGGAAATTGTATTGCCGTCCGATAAAATAGTCACTAAAGTCAATTGGTTTGGTCCTGTTTTTGCACTAAAAACAAATACCTTATATTACTTAGGTACCTACCTATATTCACCCAGATTGTAACTATGAATTATTTAATTTACGGTCGATTTTTATAATAAAACGAAGAGAATTTGAAATTAATTTTATATTTTAATAATTGACCACGCTGTTCGCAACAACTCCAATTTTGCTATGTTTTTGTTGATTTTCTTAAAAACCGCTGAATCGATTTCAATAAAATTTATATGGGACCACCTGTGAAGTATACCCTTTTAAACAAAAAAAGAATTTTCCGAATCGGTTCAGGCGTCTTCGAGTAATCGGTGAACATACATAAAAAAAAGTGTCCGACGAATTGAGAACCTCCTCCTTTTTTTTTGAAGTCGGTTAATAACAGAACACACTTTATAGAGGCCGCAATAAAGTCGTAAATAGACACATTAATATGCAGATACATAGGTCAGTTAGGTACTCGAGTGTCTTGCTATATTTACCTTAGTACTCGGGTATTTATTTATGTTTACGACTTACTGCATAAGAACAAGGGTACTGCATAAGAATAATAAGTAGTAATAGGGTAAGTAGGTAATAGGAAATGCATTATAATCTTCTTGGTACATAATAGTATAAAATAAAGTACAAATATGTTCTATGCAAAGAACTTGTATATCGTTGGTTCTATGTAAAATACACAATACAAAATCACGTGAAAACTATTAATAGAAGTCAGTACGGGGCATCAACAGATGACGAACTAACGTTGATGAATTTATTATTCCTATAATAGCTACTTCTTTACGTGACATGACATAAGTACCACTGCGGAACTGGTGTGCTAAATTATGTAATAAAATAATGTTATAATTATAATAAACTTGTCATAAAATAGTCTACAGTAATACTAACTTGGCGAAAAGGTAAACCTAAAAGGTTCCGTCGACACTTTTTGACTCCAAACGTCACAATCCTTCGTCACTTTATGAGGGCCACAAAATCTCGATCTATTAGGACTTTGTCTTTCTAGAGGTCTACAGTAAAGTATGTCATATAGTATAGTAGGTACCTATATCACCTTCAGGCAGGGTACGGGTCTCCCCCATATCTTGAAAAGGCCAGGCTACTTACCTCCTGTAACTGATAATTTTCTTTGAAATCCATTCTTATCACTTCATTAGCCAATGAAAAGCTTAGGAAATATTAGGTACGTAAATTAGGAAAAATACAGAAGATGTTTCAAGACCAACGACTTTTATTGAAAAGAAACAAAACCCATAAAAAGTAACGTTTGTTCCCCAAATCATCATCCAAAGTCGTTCCAGCTGTAGAGTCAACAAAATCATCACTAGTGACTGTGATGGCAAATGGCAAGATATCGGCGAGGTCACTGACCCACTAGAGTTGATCCACCTTGCTTTCTATTTCGTTTTGTCTAACTCTAACCGCTGTATTCAGTTCTTTTACGACCGTTTCTCGAGAGGCCCCACTGCTGTAAGCATTAGTTTGATATTTTGCAAATAAGTAGGAAGGTTGTAGGCCAGTGTTCGAGCACTGAGACAGAACATCTAGTTCCCATACGAAGGTGTTTAGTGCTGCTAATGCTGGTGTTTCAAGGAACCTTGGTAACTACACGAAAAATGCTTGTTTTCATTTCATCAGTAACCTATGTTGTCTCCATATTAAAAACAATGTTTCTCTTGCATATAAAAATAAAACAAGAAAGAGCAAAACATGAAATAAATTAATTTCATGTTTTGCTCTTTCTTGTTTTAAATTTTGTTTTTCTATGCTATAAATCCTTTTTGTTCAGGTTATACGAGTAGGTATAGGTATGTCTTACATATGACAAGAACATAATACATAGTATATTTTGAGAGTCAGAGAACCTTTTTTCCGTGTACATACGTGCTCTTAACTTTGATATTATAATACCTAATTAATAATTGTATCGGTAAACAGGTCGCACTTTCGGACTCCCTTTTTGATTCGATGTGTCAATTCTATCACATCATAAAAGCATCGACAAAGACAGGCCACAGTTCTTTTTTGAATCAATTTGTAATGTGAACCTTTAAATTTCACACATATTTTTAAAAGGACGATGCTAATTGCATGCTAATTTCCTTTGGCTGAACATGTACGATCATAATTTCTCCACAACATCAACTTATTAAGGATTATGAATTGTGAAATTTTCTGATCCGATTTTTTTATCGCTGTGTTTAAAGATACACACAATAGGGATTACAACTTGCCCTACTACCCTACTACCTACCTAATTACCTATAGTGCCACCAACTTATCTGAAGAACGGAAAAAAGCGGAACTACGAACGCCAATATGAAAACGTCATTTAGTTGTTGTCAGTTTGTATGGAATTTTCGATAGTGGCGCCATCCTTCATTCTACAGATAAGTTGGTGGCGCTATACCTATGGTTCATTCCAATAAAAAAAAGCAAAAGGTAAACAAACATAGTATGCAGATGACATTGACATGTGTCAGTTCCATAGTAAGTTTGTTTACGTTTTGCTTTTTTTTGATTGGAATGAAGTATACATCAGAAGTCTGCGCTCGCGTTTGGAGTAAAGCCTAACTTATCCGAGATACCTAGGTAATGACAAGACCTGCGAAACAACGGGTGCCTACAGACGGACTTGGCATGAGTTGCAGTCAAAACTGTTTTCAACTCAGAAAACACTTTCTTCAGCTCCTTCGAGTCAACTCTTTCAGTGAATAAGTTCACAAGACTCCGGCAAAACAACATTCCCAAAGCAATCAATAGTCAATTCACAATTCGCTAAAAATATGGTCCTCTCAAACAAAGATTCACTGATTGATCATCACTATTGTAATTTCTGTTTTGCGAATTGTCTTTACTTCCCTCGGGGAAAGTAGTTCAATTTCATGAGAAGAAGCTACTGTCATATTTTGGCGAGAGGTCCTAAAATAGCCTTGTATACGACCTTAAAATGTTGTTGAAAAAGAAGGAGCACGTGGTAGACAAGGTCACGTCCGCGACTGTCAACATCTCAAGATATAATGACCTGGAGACGCTCCACGTGTATGTAAAACTCAACCTTATGCGGATGATCATACAGTTCATTAAGAAACGTATAGTTTTGAGCTTAATGCTGCTTTAAAGGTGGAGTAAGATAAATTATAGGTATGGTTATGCAATTTGTCTGATGAGGCACAATTGACAAAAGATTTGGAACTGTCTGGGAAAATTGGTCGCAATAGTAAATAAATAAACATAACATTATGCTCTTCCCAAAGGGGCGGGGCCACTGACGTTGCACTCGTCACCAATTTCTTTGATCATGCACCTCTCTCCTTCACCTCTTGGTACAACGTGGTACAACTGACTATCAGACCATATTTAACTTGTTAGATGTAGGTGATACTTGTTTGGTCTTCGTCCTTCCGTTTTATCGCTCACTTTTCTTTCTGATATTTCTTTAGCCACTATTTGTAAGCCCTTGACCTCAGCCTCTGACATAATCTTTACTGGTAGTAAGTAATAACAATGATTTAATAAATGATTATGATGACGTAGAATATTATGTGCAAAAACTTCGCTCTTCTCTTTTCTATCAGGCTTAGGATGTTCGTTTCCTCGTCTATAATCATTATCATCTATCAGTTATGTATTATATATGTACCTAATGAGTCATATTATCGACCTATATATTAATGGAAATATTAATTAATATTTTGGATCCATGACATTTACTGTAGGGTCTACTTATGCATTATAATTTC
Organism: Coleophora deauratella; assembly: GCA_958295455.1. Lineage (NCBI taxonomy): Eukaryota > Metazoa > Arthropoda > Insecta > Lepidoptera > Coleophoridae > Coleophora > Coleophora deauratella. The sequence continues at coordinate 4,879,528 of OY282403.1, read as the reverse complement.
AAAACACATCACCTAGATAAAATATTAGACTTTTTAAAAATATTTATTTTTATTGGTGGGTTGTCTAAAAAGAAACTCAAACAGTATAAAAACAGAATGATAAAAAAGCGGCCAAGTGCGAGTCGGACTCGCCCATGAAGGGTTCCGTAGCAGCAAGTAACATAATATAAAAGTTCTTCTAGTTCGTTGTAGGTTAATTTGCTGTTTACGATTTATGACGTATTAAAAAAAACTACTTACTAGATCTCGTTCAAACCAATTTTCGGTGGAAGTTTTCATGGTAATGTACGTCATATATATTTTTTAGATTTATCATTCTCTTATTTTAGAAGTTACAGGGGGGGGACACACATTTTACCACTTTGGAAGTGTCTCTCGCGCAAACTATTCAGTTTAGAAAAAAATGATATTAAAAACCTCAATATCATTTTTGAAGACCTATCCATAGATACCCACGTATGGGTTTGATGAAAAAAAAATTTTTGAGTTTCAGTTCTAAGTATGGGGAACCCCCAAAATGTATTGTTTTTTTTCTATTTTTGTGTGAAAATCTTAATGCGGTTCACAGAATACATCTACTTACCAAGTTTCAACAGTATAGTTCTTATAGTTTCGGAAAAAAGTGGCTGTGACATACGGACGGACAGACAGACAGACATGACGAATCCATAAGGGTTCATTTTTTGCCATTTGGCTACGGGACCCTAATAATATATATAGATCTATGAAAAATATATAAAATTAATAAAATTTGTAACAATTATTTTAACAAGGCTTATATTCTTGAAAATGAAGAACTCTTGATATTATAGTGTTATCTTATAAGTCAGTTCAAGGCAGTTGCTTAAAAAGTTAAAAACGTGATCAGTAAATCACCAGTAGATGTGGAATGCCAAATAGAAAAATATAATATAAATCACCAGTAGATCTGCCATACTATCGTATCTACTATAATAGATGAAAAAGAGTAAATCAGAAATAGCGCTGAAAATAGAAGCACAAATGTTTGCGTGGGTACACAAGCAACTATTTTTAAAGTATCTATAAAGGTGTTAATTACTTGTGTAAGTAGGCGTATCAAAAGAGTTGGTATTCTGATCTGAGTCATATTTTAAAAATAAAATGTAGAAACGAAAGAAAATTTTGGAGCACCCAGAGACTTTATACAAAGATGTAACTAAAAAGGTATGGATAGGACCCGTTAACTGAGACTTCTGTACTTGATATTAAACAACTTTCTTTCCAAGACATTGTTGCAATTGCAAAAAAACTGGCTCTTTCTCACATTACAAAATACAGCTGTTCAATTTGCCATTTTACAAAATTGGTCAATTTCGTTAAAAAACACGGAAAAAGTCGTATTTTTTTTAATGATTTCAATAAAGTGGTAGAATATTATAAAATTAAATGTTGTTCAATACGAGTATGATCAGGAGAAGCCCCAGTTAGTGTCTTTCTCTTGCACCAACATAATATTTTGTTACACCCTGTTTTTAATGCTTTTTAAAATGCAGTTTTTAATGTTTATTATTGGAACCGAAATTAAATTAAGAGGAATAACAACTTTATTTCCATTACTCTTTATTAATAGCACTTATCTCGTTGTTTGTCGTAAAATCTGGACGCCAGGCGTGGGCCCATTATCTCCCAGTCTCCCACCTAAATATCGCAAACATGATGCCCAGTTTTATCTGACCTCTCCTTACAATTAAGATTTGCAAAAGTGTTTGAATGCATCGGAAATCAATTCGAAACATATTTTAGAGGTCTGGTTAAACTGTTAGGCACGATATCGGTTTGTTTGCTTATCCTACCTATGGAGGTTTTCTATCTCCTTAATTAGTTTTTTCTCTTTCTAATTTTTCTACTTGTTTCTTTTCTTTTACATATTGCAAATGTTTTATTTCATTGTCCTGAACTGACTGAAGTTTGCTTTTTGCAGTAGGTTTTATAGGGTTTTTTATCTCTCTTGTAAATATTTACCTTTGTTAGTTTTATTCATGTATTCCTTTTATTTCTTTATATGCGTAGGTTCTTAAATTAGCGTTTCTTATTATCTTTATCTCGAAATTCTTGTATTTACTCAAATATTGTTTGCTTTCGGTTCAACTTCAATTCAATACTTTTTATGTTTGACATCTTATAGTTTCTATATTTTCTTATTAAGGGAGTAATTAAGAACTACGGACTTTTTGGTTTAACACCTATTTTTCCTGGCGAGTGAGAAAATCAAAGATTGATGACGAAGAATGTCAAATTTGAAATTCAAATAAATAATATCATTCTCGTAAAATTTCTTTAAGGGGGCAGCGGGCGGATACTTCCGTCTATCGCCGGACTTCGACGAACGAAGACCAAACGGAAGCCCGGGACCTCTCTCCTTTAAGTGTTCTTTCTTAGTCCCGGGCCCTCGTGCTGCCGTCTCACCGGACTTAAGGGTCTGGCTGCTGCTGCTCCAGCCGCCCTATCTGTCGCCGTCGGGGCGCGCCGCTCCAGCCGCCCGACGTGCCGAGCCTTCTTGGAGTGCTGCGTGCCGCTCTACCGGCCGCCGTCGAAGCGAGCCCCTCCAGCAGCCCGACGTATCGAGCCGCCCGCCGCCGCCTTACGTGACGTTTTTCTTTTCCCTCTTTACTTATAAATAGTGCAGTGCTACTTTTTAGTGATCACAGAACTGTGGACTCGGGGTCGAATTTAGAACGATAAGTTGTGTATAGGTTCCTTTTTATTTTATCATTTTATTAAATATTGTAATCCCCTATAATAATAATAATAAATATCCCCTCTTTCCTTTTATAACATTGCAGGATTTCAGTTTCTGGGATAGTTCCTACAGAGATCTACATAAACTGGTCCAAATGTGTTTATTTTGTATTATGTTACGTTACTGATATACTGAGATTAATTAAAAGGTCACCCCACCTATCGCAATATGCCCCAGGTTCATTCGGAAAATAGCTCAGTTATGAAAGCATATACATAATATGATAGGTCTTATACAGGCTTGTTTTTAAGCTTCTGCATCAAATTATTTTTTTTTCTAGGAAACGTATGGTTAAATGCAAACAATTACGTTCCCTTACGAAATTTATCTCATCTCACTAATATAATAAATGCGAAAGTATGGATGTTTATTTGTTTGTTCCACTTTCACGCCGAAACTACTGAACGAATTTGGATGAAATTTGGTAGATAGATTTGGTAGGTAGATAGATAAAGCACTCGGCTAACACATAAGATAATTTTTAACCCGGAAAACTTTAGGGTTTCTGGAGGAATGCTTAAAAACTCAAAATTTCCACTTCGTCACAATATGGTGCCACCTTAACATTTTATTTCTCTCTGGACCCAATTCTGAAGTCCACTCAGACGAAGTCGCGGGCGGAAGCTAGTGGTTAATAAGATAATGAGCTCCTCAATATACTTAAGCTATTTAGCTAATCATTTAATCAACAATTCATTATTATAATAGTTGATGAATTTAGTAAGTTTTTATTCGATAATTGACTATTTCGTTAACAGAGTAGAAGCAATGTTAATAGCATTGATGTGTTCCGGCAATGAGATAAGATAGCCAGTTCCTAATTGCGTTGGGGAATCTTCGTAAGCCCACTTCCATCTTCGGCATCATCATCAATTATCACCAGGTGAGATGTGCCAATGGCTTACCAATGTGGGTAGAAAAAAGCACCAACATTGAAAACTTAGAATACGGGGTATACAACTATACAGGGTGTAACAAAATTGGTGTAGGACCCGTTAACTGGGGACTGTACTCATTATTCTGAACAACTTTTATTCTATGACTTTGCAAAAAAAATGTGAAATACAAAAATGTACTATGAAACGACTACAACAATATAAGTATGAAAAGTCAAACATTTTTTGCGATTAGATCAAAATTGCAGAACAAAAGTCAGTGCAGGTCAGAATAAATAAATAAATAAATCTTTATTTCATTACAAAGTAGTTTTTAATAAAACATGTGTTTTGGGTATCTTTTAAGTATAGATAATACTTGTGCAAGGACCACCTCTTCCATATCTGAGAATGGTGAGTAGAATGGTGTTACCGAGTCCTACCTACACAAATTGTGTTACATCCTGTACAGTTTTTTGTCGTAGATCATAAGTTGTTCAGTTTCATCAGTAAAAGTTCAGCATAAAGTATTGCTACGTCATTTGTTTGCACCTGTGATACCCTATAATACTTAATCCTGATGATATTATGTCGTTGCCAGATCCGATTGAGCAGGTCATGAAAATATCGTCGCATGGGCATGGCTTCAAAAAAACTTTGATTATGAAAGGCCATCTATTTCTTATCGTGTGGCACAATTTAACCGTCCTATCCACAAGGTATAGGCGGCGGTTGCCTGGTGTGGCACTTAGCATTACCCTCGGTCACGTTTAGGGCATTTAGATTTAGACCTACGGACGATAAGGCCAACGTTAGGTATGTTACGTTAGGCCACCAATAAAAGAGGCCTCGCAAAACCTCGTCGATTTTGTTTACTTTGAGCTCTGATACTATGTATAAGTAATCCCAGGCATTTTCATCATCACTCACGATTATACAGGGTTTAAAAAAAATTGTTGTTTGAAATTTGAAGAGGTTATTTAGAATTAATTATATAGGGTGACTTTAAATTAGTTCTTGATACGAAAGGCTATGCATGTGCTCATGATAACAAACAATTTTTCCTAAGGAACCCATAGTCAAATCGCAAAAAAAAATTGGATTCTCCATACGAATCGATCAACTGACTGGTCAAAGTAGTATGAAGAGTCCAAATTTTTTTTTTGCGATTTGACTATGTGTTTTCCTTAGGAAAAATTGTTTGTTATCATGAGCACATGCATAGCCTTTCGTATCAAGAACTAATTTAAAATCCCCCTATATAATTCAGGAAAAACATTGAAAAAATCCGATCTGCAATTATTATTTTCAGTTTCTTATACAAATTCTCGATTCACTATTCAAATTTAGTATGGGAAACTGAAAAACGGATACTTGCAGATCGGATTTTTTCAATATTTTTCATGTATTCTATAGGTCTTTGATTCTGAGTAATCCCTTGAAATTTCAGACACACTTTTTTTTAACACCTGTATACTCGGACAAATACAAATTGTAGTCATAGGTATTGTATTGTGTAGGTATAGTAGGTACAATATGACTTTGAATTACCATAATAATATGTTCTATTTCCTTTTCTACGACACACATGATTGTAGCATTTTCAATATGTATCGTCACTTCCGACTTCGTTGCGAATCATGTACATGTATGTTTGTTTTATAAATAAATATATATATATATATTTACACATATCTCTAACATAATGGCTGCGTTGTTTTCATTTCTGTGCCAAAATGTTCACATTGACGCTTTATTTTATGACCAGTACCAAATAGCGTTATATCAGTAACTGAATAAATATATAAATATAGATATAATTAAGCAACAATACTCTAAGCAATTTAATTAAAAATGAAAAAATACATAAGAATCTACGTCAATATCTATCAAGGCATTTAGACTTCAGTAGGATCATCCGAAGAATCTAATCGTATACGAGCATATACTTCATTCCAATCAAAAAAAAGCAAAAGGTAAACAAACATAGTATGCAGATGACATTGACATGTGTCAGATCCATAGTAAGTTTGTTTACGTTTTGCTTTTTTTTGATTGGAATGAACCATAAGTACATACATCCACCTGAAAGACATTACGATAGATTGATAAAACGTATAGAACAAGATTTTTGGGCTCAGCAAGTATAAAATTATAACTGTTAGTTACTTCTTTTTGTCGAACCTAATGTATAGTATACAATCTTCTTAATTCCTAAAAATTGTCACCTACCTATTTCAATGACTGGACCACTACGTACAAAAATGTTGCATAAGAAAACGTTCAGACTCAAATGTTTATCGTGTTATTGGCTTAGTCTTTTAAATGAACTTTTATTGGCACGTTTATATCTACATATATCTAATTACATTAAATATACACACACTGATTTTATTAATCGGTAGGTTGGAAGTAAGTACCTAATTACGGTTAACTGCACGTCTTAGCTAAACACTTAAAGCAAATACAGCAACTCATAAAATGACCTACTGCAACTACTGTAATACTAAATTTAATGTAATCGTAGAAGAGGTTAGAGGTTAGTCTTTCTACAAAGTTATTATAAACTCATCTATTTTAAGAGAATCCAGTATTTTTTGTGAACCAAAGTTGTTCAGTTTCATGATTAGAGTTACTTTTTCTCTTGTTATGTCATGTCGATAACAATTTCTCTGTCCGGACCATTTTCCTTTAACTTCCAACGCTATTATCGCGTCAGTGTCCATTAGCTTCTCTGGCATCTAGTGATGGAGCATGGTGGGCAAAATTACTAATCTTAGAATATCTGTTCTATTTTTAATAACACCATGTATCAGCTGAATTTCGCTGTAAACAAAATTTCGTTGAGCTTCGTAACGTACTAGTGTTTTATGTTATACCTACGTTTAGATGTAATGTCCCTGTAAAGCTATTCAAAATTCAAAATTCAAAATTATTTATTTCTTTACGTAGGTACATTAAGCACTGTTATAAACGTCATATCATTTTGCTGGAGGAATATTCCAAATTTCATTATCATTAAAATAATCTACAGTCTTATAGTATCCTCTTGAACAAATACAGCGTTTTATATGTTTCTTAAATTTACATTCTGGTAGTTCACACACGTCATTCGGAATTTTGTTATAAAATAATAATAATAAGAAGAAAGCTATGTCAGGATTATTTTTACTTCTCAAATTACGGTTATGTCTGTCACTATTTTTGAAGAACAAGTTTAGATTTTTACGAACGTAAGTACATGATATTTTCGTAAATAAACTGACCGGCAACTGTTAGAATATTTATTTCCTTAAAATTCGAAATCAAATTGCTTATATCTTGGATTTCCTCGTTTACTAGTACTACCTAGATAACCTAAATAGGGAGGAACTAAGCTATTGATTGCCGACGACTGCATTCAATGCATTGCTGCATACTTTATCACATCAAGGTATACTTGTCCGCCTAGTTAATACTAGTCTAGTCGACGAGACTTTGCTTGTGTGTGTATGGATACCCCAAAATCAACTACTCTGTCTGAAAAAATTAAGTATGGTAAAGTTGCAAGTTAAAATTATCCAATGTTTGTTAACAACCCATTACGATCCCACTGCAGGGGCACGGGTCTCTTCCCATAACTTGGGAAGGCTTAGGCCAAAGTCCACACACGGAAGCCAAGTCCGGATTGGTGGAGGTTGTGGGGCTAGTGGCCAACCCCAGTGTCAGAAGTTTTCAAGCCGCCTATTAGGCCTCTGATATGGCTTAACGACTGCTAGCGATAGCAGCCGGCACCAACGGCTTAATCCAATAATCCAATATTTTTTATAAATTAACCAAACAGGCAAAACAGACAAAATATTTTTTACAGACTAACCAATTTTCTGAACGATATTTTATCGCGTAAAGCTAAGTATGAATATGACTCGGATATGAGCATAAAATATTGAAACTACGGTCTTACGCACGCTCTACGATCTAGGGCACTCTTAAATCGCTGTTTACAAAGGCTATGAAAAGAAAATAAAGTGCAACGCCTTTTATGTTTATTGCATCGGAAGGACACCAAGACAACTGGGTCACTAGGGCAAGGACTAAGAATGTGGCCTTCATAAATTCATTGATTGCTATTAACAGACAGACAGATCAATAGTCAGGAATATCCTATGAAATCAAATATTAGACAGTACCCTATGCTAGTTTATATGTATATAAGGTATATTTTCATTTACAGGGTATAACAGAAAGGTGTGATAATACTTCAAGGTTGGCTTTTACCCATCAAACTGAACAACTTTTGTTCTACAACTTTGTTGAAATCGCAAAGAAATTTTCGGACTTTTCATACAAACTTGGTTCGCCAGCTGATCGATTTGTATGAAAAGTCCAAAGAAAATTTTGCGATTTGAACTAAGTTGTAGAGCAAAAGTTGTTCAGTTTGATGGGTAAAAGCCAACCTTGAAGTATTATCACACCTTTCTGTTACACCCTGTATAAGGTGTTAACAAATTAGCTGTTATTACTTAAACTGGGGCTTCTACTAGTGAAACTGAACAACTTTTCCCAAGGAATCCATAGTGAATTCGCGAAAAAAAAATTGTACTCAAACTCTAACTCAAAATATTTTTTATTTAAGTAGATGCTTTACACATGCTTTTAAATCGTCAATATTTTTTTTCTACCTAGTACAAAGTCCCTACCACGCGGGACTTGTACACTCAACTTTTCTAACAAGTCGGTCACCTGATCGGCCATCGGCCCACTTAGTATGGTAAATCCAAATTCATTTTGCGAATCCACTATGGGTTCCTTTGAGAAAGTTGTTCAGTTTTATGAGTAGAAGCCCCAGTTTAAGTAATAACACCCAATTTGTTAACACCTTGTATATCTTTATAAACTTGAGCTTACCTCAATAAATGAAATGTAAACTTTTTAAAGGTATAAAATCTTTTACCAGTTATTTACTTATCGGAATTCTGATTCTCCGAAATTTTTCTTATAAATTGTGTAACAAAATAGGTATTACCCCGTTAACTGAATCTTCTTTCTATTTATCATACCTAAAATCTTATGTTATTGACTTTGCTGAATTGGCCAAAAAAAATTAAAATTTCCTAACAAAATTGTGCAAACAGCTGATCTATAAAAATTTGAACTTTTTCCAAACAAATTGGGCAAACATATGATTGATTTGTATGAAGAGTCGTATAAAAGTTTTTTGGGTTCAGGAAAGTCGTAGAACAAAAGTTGTTCGGTATGATAAGAGTAATAGAAACTCCAATTAACGAGGACTCAACCTATTTTGTTACATACTGTAGATATGGAAGATCCAATTTGTCTTATCAATGATAGTGGTAGACATTTTTTAGTAAAATTATTTACTCTTCATATGGTTCTCAATTTTAAAAATAATATAAAAAGATCCGTTATTACCCTATTTAACCCCCATCTGAACTCAAAGTTAAAATTTGCCTACACTGCCTGAGATTACACACACAAACAAAGGCGTCTTTTACTACCTATTATTAGATTATCCGGGAAAAGAACATTTTCTGTCTTCCGCTTCATACAATATAATTAATTCCGAAATTCGAGCAAGTAACCTTGCGACTCAGGCGCGTCCCATACTCCAAGAAGACAAGATTAGCATAAGCGAATTCCGTGCGGCGCGGGCGGCGCCGCATGTTTATACACGCTTTTCTTTCGATATGAGTGCCAGATTCACAGCTCTCTCCCTCGCCAGCATAACCTGATCCTTTCCGAATGTTATAATCTTCCCAATACAGAATAAAAATCAGAATCACGAGAGATCTTCGTTAACTAGACGGCGCTCGTCCGGTCTAGCGCCCTGAAATGTACACAAACAAACGTCATCTAATTTATTTTTACAAGCAGACTTGATTTTTTCATGATTGAAGATCACCGGGTGTGCCAACATCCAGATTCGGAATGTACTCCTACACTTTACAACCAAACATTAGTTCATCTCCTCAAAACTCTCTGACATGCTTATTCGTCAGTTCAGTTCATTAAAATATAAACAAAAATTACGTGTATGTTTTTTTTTCGTTATATCTTTCTTTTTTATCCCAGATATCTTTATCCCAGACAGCTAGAATAATAAACAAATAAGCCAACACTCGCCTTTCTTATTTGACAGTGTTGAAAATATTTCGTTCTAGATGAATAGATGATAGATTTATCATCTGTCCATCTAGAAAGAAATATTTTTGTAGCCGGGATTCGAAACGAACACAACAACAGATTTCTTCTTTTGATTTGTGAAAAAATCATTTCAGTCTGTATGGTCTCGGTCAAGGCATATTTCCTCCCAAATAATAATTTCTAAGTCCACTGCTTTAGGCTTTGCTGTCAAATACGGTTCTGTTTTATTGTATACCTTTGAAAGATGGACATTAAGCTCCGCATCAAATTCCATTGCAGTGGGTTTAACACGAAAACGCATTGCTAGCTTATGTCACTTCCCACCACTATATCAGGGCAAACAAAGACACATTCGACACAAATAATAAGGATGTATAGATTAGATACATGAGAATGTAATATTTCAAAGGATAACATACTTTTCACATAATATTTCTTTACTCCAAACTAGTTACAAAAACTAAAACTGTTGACTGTGTGACTGTGCGACCTACATTCGTAAACCCTTGACCTAACTCTGACCCTCAACTTACTGCGCATCGCTTGTCCTGCCCTACGTTATTACGGCAAGGACAAATTGGAAGGAAATTTTTGAATCATGTTTGTTTATAATGTTGAAGGCAGATCGATGAGATAATATACTTACCACTCATTAAATTCAATAGAACTTAGCTTTCCATACTAACTGCTAATGATTTGCAAACTATTTTTGGAAAATGTCTGATCGTTAAGGGAATACCTACTGGGGAAGGGTGTTCAATTTCTTGAGTACCTTTACTCAAAGCCCTGTTCATAGAATTTATTGATCCTTATAGAGGTTTTTCCGTGACTCCACCCGTGTATTAGTAAGAAATTGTCTATTTTACAATAATTAACAATAAATGTTGTTATCCCCCAACCTGCTCGGTTACATGCTCGGCATCGACGTAGAAATGATCATTTTAAGTTTCTTAAGCTAATCTCTGAAAACTCTAGCTGCACGTTTACTCGTTGTTGTAGTTCTTCTTCATCCTTCCATCGGAGTATGCCGAATTCCTAGAAGCCCGAACTTGACGACCACAACACGCGAGTCACCAGTCATTCTACAACGATATTGTCCTTTTTGGATCCAGAGGAATCTCTTGAAGTAGTGTTGTAATAGCACCTCTTCTTTCAAGAGCTCCAGGTAGTCGTCAATCTATGGACTGGAATTATGAATAGTATATCTACATAGTTCGGTTCCAGTAAAGTAGTAGAATCTTACTATAGGTAAGATGAGTAGAATACCCCGGATCCTATTGCTATAATATTTTGTCACACGATGTATATTAATGGGGCATCAAAGTTCTCGAGTTGCGACCACGCATTGGAAGACGTAGCGTAAGCAGGTCTCCCACTCGGTGGACCGATGACCTGCTGAAGGTTGCGGGCAGCGCAGGACCGATCGGTGAAGAAATCCTTGGGAGACGCCCTCGTCTAGCAGTGGACATCTTTTGGCTGATGATAATAATGTATATAAGTATAGATTAGTATAGAAAATACGATAATATGTGAACGTGATATCTAACGACACCTCGCATTTTTAAATCCACCAAACAGTTTAGGCTACAGACGTGCAAAATATATAATTCTCTCCCTAGTGTGATTACAAATCCATTAAAACCTTTCTCGACCCAAATAATAACGGAAAGGATGCGTTCATGTCAGAATATCCATAATCCGAATGAAGTTATAAAAAACGCATCCTCTTTCTTCTGACCAAAAATAATACCTTTGACTAAGTTATCTTCGTCTTTATCGTGAGTGTGGCACAGTTACTCATCTATCCACAAGGCATAGACGGCGGTTTTTTTTACAAAGCATAAGGTGTTGTTTGACAGTTAAAAAACACCTTAGCTTAGGTATAAATAACATGACTCTCAATCAATAAATAACCCAGTGGAAAAAATCTTTGCCATATTTTTCTGGCGGAGCCGAAAATTTCCGCTGCGAGTGGCGTTTGGTCACCCGCCCCGTCACGTGCACTGCATGAGTCAGTACGAGCACATGTAAGTTTAGTTAGCCGCTGTATTTTAATATCTTTGACAGGTTTACAAACAACACAATTGTATTTATAGCTGGGATTCTCATGCGTGAACCAGCCTTCTAAAGGAAGCGCTCAGTGAGGAGAAAAGTAATTATACAGAACTAAAACAAGATGATTCAGACTGTTTCTTGCGATGGTATTTAATTTTTACGTGTTTCTATGGTAGGTACAGATGTATTTTTTTTCAACATTTTTTTTTCGTTAACAACCCATATCGTGTCTTCCAATTTCCAATCTAGTGAAGGTCACACTCCACACACGGAGGCCAAGTCCGGATTGATGGAGGTCGTGGAGCTAGTGGCCCGTCCCAGTGTTAGAAGTTATTATTTTAACGTCTTCCGGCTGATATGAATATAATGCATGTTTATATTTTTGTGAACTTAAGTTCTGTTTCTTGATTGATCAGGCTGTTGATTACCGGTTATCAAGAACTTGCTTAAAAGAAAACTAAATAAAAGTTTCATGAATAATTTAAAATTTTGCCTCCATGTTTGCAGAAAATTCGCGTCTGGACACTGTAAATCATACGCCACCTCAGACACCTCCATGCGATACCGTGATGCCGCCCTTCCGTATTCGCCAAAAGGAGGTACTCAAAACTCTGTGCAGTCTTGATGTGAATAAGGCTGGTGGTCCTGACGGTATCCCAGCTATAGTTTTGAAGAACTGCGCGCCTGAGTTGTCTCCTGTGCTGACACGCCTGTATCGCCTCTCTCTCTCAAAACTAGTATAGTCCCTAAATCCTGGAAGGTTGCCAATGTGCAGCCCGTGCCTAAAAAAGGAAGTCGTGCCGATCCATCCAACTATCGACCGATTGCAATCACCTCCATACTCTGTAAGATTATGGAGCGTGTATTGAACATCCGCCTCTTAACATACCTAGAAGACAATGACCTCCTGAGTGATCGTTAATATGACTTTCGCCGGGGTCGGTCGACTGGAGACCTTCTAGTGTATGCAACGCATATATGGGGTGAAGCCATTGAGAACCACGGCGAGGCTCTCGCCGTGTCTCTAGACATTTCAAAGGCATTTGATAGGGTCTGGCATACTAGCCTTGTTGGTAAGCTTCCTTCCTACGGGATACCTACTGGCTTGTGCAACTGGATATCTGACTTCCTGAGGGAACGGTTCATTCGAGTAGTCGTTGACGGCTGCTCGTCTAACTTATCGGCAATAGACGCTGGAGTACCTCGGGTCAGTTCTCTCCGCTACTCTGTTTCTGCTGCATATCAACGATCTGCTGAAACCCGGTATATTTGGGTATGCAGATGACAGCACAGTCACGGAGAGATACCTGTCTAGTGCTCGAGCCAGTAAAACAGATATACTTTCCCAGAGAGAGGCCATGATTGAGCGCACGAACTTAACACTCAAGGCAGTCTCCGACTGGGGCGATGCCAATCTTGTTAGGTTCAATGCCTCTAAAACGCAGGCGTGTCTGTTTACTGCAAAAAGGAGTAGTTTCAACCTTACTCCTACTTTCCGAAATGAATCCATCCAGATCTCTGACCACCTTGAGCTCCTAGGCGTGGATTTAACATCTAACCTCAATTTCGGGAGATATATCGAGTCCAAGGCAAAAACTGCAGCCAAAAAGCTCGGAATCCTGTCTAAAGTGAGACTATACTTCACACCGGGACAGCTTCTGTCTTTATACCAAGCTCAAGTCCGATCATGTGTGGAGTACTGTTCTCATTTATGGGACGGATCGGCTCGTTACCAGCTTGATGCCTTGGATTCTATTGACCGACGCGCCAGGAGACTCATTGGCGATGAGGAACTTGTTTCTAACAAGCTCCAAAGCCTCGAGCATCGCCGAAAAGTCGCCTGTTTATCGGTGTTCTATAGGATTCATTTCGGAGAGTGTGCTCAGGAACTTCACAATCTCATACCCCCTTCTCCATTCCATCATCGGACGACCAGGCGTAGGGGGAGGTTTCACCCTTATGTTGTAGATATTCCACCTATACGCACTAAACGATTTGAGTCATCGTTTATTATGCGGACGGCTAAGGAATGGAATTCTCTACCTGCTTCTGTGTTCCCCGATTCGTACGATTTAGGAATCTTCATGGTGCGAGTGAACAGGCACTATTTGAGCTTGCGTGCTACATCTTCGGCAGCATCGTCACTTAACATCAGGTGAGGTGTTGCCAAACGCACTCAAATCTATGATAAAAAAAAAAAAAAAATTAAAAAGCTCATTCAACTTGCGGGTGGTAGGACCTTGTGCGAGGTCCGTTCGGATCGCTACCACCATCTTACTCGCTAATCCTGCCGCTAAGCAGCAGTGCTTGCACTGTTGTGTTCCGGTGTGGAGAGTAAGACAGCCGAGGAAATTACAGGCACAAGAGGCATTTCATCTTAGCCCTCTAGGTTGGCAACGCATCTGCAATTCGTTCCGGGGTTGCAGGTGTCTATGGGCAGTGGTGATCACTTACCATCAGGTGACCCACTTGCTCGTTTGCCTTCCTTATCACATAAAAAAAAAAAAAAAAAAAAAACTTATTAAATATTTGAAATGCTCTAATATTATTTTACGCTTAGAGGAGCAGTGCAATATGAGCTATTGAAAGTCCTAACCTGAAAGTTAACACCATCACAAGACTGCACCGCCAAGAAGTGGTAATCAAATTTCATAAACAGAGCATTATGATTGGTCCATTTGAGAAAAGTATGCGATTCATAAAGTCAAGGAAATGTGAAAGTATAGAAGTTTCCAGTGAAGTTGGTTAGCAACCCTGCTCAAATTCTGTAAGACGAGAAAATTTTGCGGTTTTAGTGTCAGGTTAAGTTAAGAATTTGGAGGAAGACACCGGCGCGAGCAATTTTTCTGTGATATGCAAATCAGTCATAGAAAAGACATCAACGTTTGCACCATGTCAGGTCTAAATACTAAAACCAATTTTCGAGTCAAGTGCTATTTTCGTTGAATTTGACTTCAGTCCAGTATACTATTTCGATTCAAAAATAAATATGTAGAATCTGAAACATCTGTAATTTACACTTAGGGTGGAACGTTTTGATACTGGCTAGATTTTCAAATCGAGGTTTTTGTGATCTACATGGCCTCCATGTGTTACTATTGTATTATGTCAAATCTATTTTACGACAATCTTACATTATTTTCTACCGTAACTATTACATATTCGTTGCTAATTTATGACAACTTATGAACCAAATGATAAAACTCGTATTCCTTAGATTTTCATCATAATAACTATCCTAAATGAGCGACTAATATAATTCATTAATTGGCGATTAATATTGACGTTGGAGAAAATATTGTAAATTTTTCGCAAAATGGATCTTTCGTGAAAAATACATAAATTTTAAAAATGCATTAATACATAGATCCGTAAATCATGAAAAACCTTGATAAATTTGAAATACACGCTAGTATCAAAATGTTTCACCTTAACATGATTTGTGTCCGACCTTATATTCTACTTGAGCAAAATCCTCAATTTTCTTTGATGGTATGTAATTTGTACTGCTGTGTGATTTGTATCAATTTGAAAGATAATATAGGTTTTCGTCATGGGCAGTACATTGTTTCTATGTAGATTAGTAGAGAACATATTTTGCGATCAACCAAATGAGGTTTCAGAAATCTTTCAAATCATCTCGGATATGGGTAAATTAGGTATCAATGTGTTCTGTGTGAATGTTTTTTTACCAAGTAATGGTAATTGTGTGTTGTTTATTTGTAATCTAGCTAGTCATTACGTCCTTTAATCTAATATACTTATTCCACCGTAGGTACCAATTATTCCTTTGACTCCACCGCACTCGCCATAGAAATTGATCATTGGATTAACCATTTTTGTATGGAGAGTCCAAAATTTTCATCATTTATTGAAAAAGGAGCAGATCAAAAGTTGTTACATTTGAATACAGTTGAATTATAATCCTAGATATGTTCACATCGGCTATTAAATAAATATGCCCCTTGAAATTACAGAGTACATACATACATACTATACAGAGTGAAATTGAATTGACTGGCTCGGTGGCTCAGTGGTTAGTGATCCTGACTACTGATCCGAGAGTTGTCGGTTCAATCCCCACCCAGGGAAAAAAAATCTGTGATAAGCAGATTTGTTTGCTCTGTGTCTGGGTGTATTATACGAGTATCTATGTATGTATTTAAAACTTATATGAGTATGTATATCAGTCTCTGGTTTCCATAATACAGGGAATCCTAGTTTGTAGCCAGATGACCGTGTGTGATAAAAAAAAAGTTAAGTTTTAATTTAGTTTTAAAGTTATAAGTATAATAGTTTAAAGGTAACTTTTATCTAGTTATTCTTATTATGAAACTGGATAACTGTTGTTGAACTGTGAAAGAGCAAATTATTTTTGGACTATTCATATTTCATACAAATCTATTAGCTTGTTTGTATCAAAACTCCAAAAATATTTGGCTATTTTAGCAAAGTTACAGAACATAAAGTGCAGAGTCTGTATGTTAACACGAAGAGATTGTTTCACACACTTTTTTGCCAGATAAAAACATGTCAAAATAGCTCGATCTTTATATCCATCCAGTTCCAGTGACATTCCGCCCGGCGCGTATGTTATGCGCAGACTCGCGCGGTTCGTTGACCCCAACGACCTTGTGACGTCATAGCTTCCTAGGGCGGCGGCGAGCGTAACGTGCGCAGGTTAGGGCGGGCGGGAGAGATAATGCTTGTTCATGTTGAAATGTAAACAATGTCGGGTGATGCTCCGGATAGATAAGTGGATTATTAAAGATATGACTTTCAATAATAATGAACTCTGTCTTGTACACATGTAGTATTTGATTTTTGTAAAGTTATCGCTCTCTTGAAATATTTGAATAGGTTTTTCACTAGTGGCATACACAGGATTTAATAATAAATATAAAAAAAAAACACTTTCAAATTAAATATATTTTTTTATTGTGGTATCACCTTTGAAATAAATACAGGCAACGAAATAACCTATATGATATAGCGCACATAAATCGGGAGCTTCTGCTCATTAAACTAATCAACTTTTGTTCTATAACTTTGATTAAATGGCAAGAAAAAAAAAGAGAAAACGCCTCAGAGTAAGAAAGAAAAATTAACACATTTTTAGGAAATATCGTGAAATGTCCGTTAACTATGAAAATTCATTGTCAATCATCGGTTTGTTCAACTTTTACTCTACTTTTTCCATCAATAGACTTAAAGTTACGAAATAAAAATAACTAACATTATTTAGTTGATACTTTTGAATATAGGTTCTATAAATGAGTAACATAATTTAGCGACTATATTCTAAGCAGTAAACAAGTACAATAAATTTATCAAATTGGATCTTTTCCTGAAAACGACAACAATTTGTAATTTTGTGCATTCACCTCTTTTGAGAAATGGCTCCTACCTACTTAATGTTATAAATGTGAAAGTTTGTATATTGGCTACTTACTCAATTCCGGAAAAACGGCTGAACGGATTTCGATTAACTTTGTTTATAACCTAACATTTTATGCCGGTAAATGATAAATCGGAAGTCCAAGGCAGACGATGGAGTCACATGTATTTGTAACACGCTCGAGGGGCAATTATTGAAGAGTTTTCCATTTTCTGATCAAGTCCATAAAAAGTATTCTTTCAAAATAATGCAGTTTCTTGGTAGAATGTATTTCATAAGTTTTTAAAAAATCTAAAAATTTGAGCACCAAGTACAGACATCAGCGCGGAATTCTAAGTAGAGTTCAGGCGTTTTTATAGATTTAAAAAGTATTCTCTTTCTTTAAGAACAAATAACAACCATTTAATAAAGTATATCGATAATAAGTAATCTGCATAAAATAAACACATTTTGCGTTAATATTGTAAGTAAATCGCACGATGTTTGAGCTCAAACGACATGTCTTCAACGTGATTTCCATTATTTTGCGTGTGGAAAATTTTATGAAACGCCCCATTATGCCGCAGTAACATGACCTAGCGCATTCGCGGCAATTAGTTCACGTAAAGTAAGTTAAATGCCTACCTGAACCTAATAGGTACGTAGTTAGTTGAATCAGCTACTTGTGACAGCTTATCTTGTTAGTGCTTTAGTAGAAAAACTTGCTTCACATCAAGAGTTTGCAGGTTCGACTCCCAGGGTTCTACTTTGTTTGTAAGCATGGTTGGATATCTTAAATCTATCTATAATACCCGCTTATATGTATAAAGTGTGATAAAAAAATTGCAATACTGTATTCGTGAAACAAAAACAGTTTTTATACGAGTTTGATGAAATAGCAAAATAAAATACTTCCAATACCAAAAATGAAATAGTCAAATTAGTTTTTCAAAATAGTCTAAACTATCGGTAAAAAAATTTTTGCATACTCAATTGCCCAATCATTTCTGATCACAGTATAAAGATATTTATCTAAAAAAGTGTTTAATTTTCATTTTCACTCTAATGAATACAAAACCATTCATTCAATTTTACAGGTACAAAGTTTGGGAATCGAATAATCAATTAGTATGAGGGCAAATTTTTCGCGAATAAGAGAAATCATGTCAGATTTTTTTTTCAGTTTCTTGAGTATAAGCCGTGCTTAAGTTTTATTCGAGCTTTTTTTTATATAGACGACCTTATTAGTCCAATATACCTGGACCTTGTTTATCCATTACCTAAAGATTACACACCGCACCTTGTCGTAGGTCGCTGGCGGCGGCGGCGGCGTGGAAATTTCCTAAAGAAACACGACACGTTACACTGGCTTCTCGGAAGGTGTAGCCCACAGCCCACACAGCGAGTGCGCCGATGTGACGTGACGAAAGCATTTCATATTGCAGCATGAAAGAAAACGTGAACGGTTGTAAGGTGCTGCTGAAAACTTTTAGCCAAATATAAATTATTTATTGATAACTGCTTATAAATCGTGTTATCAATGGCTAAAAACGAAAAAGGTAAAGTAACTCAACCCCATGCTACACCCTTTTGTAGAGTCCGTATTATCGATGTTGTATTTATTATAATACACTATATACATATATGTACGACAAAAAACGTTAAGTTTGAAATAGGTAGGTTTTGCGGGTGGTAGGACCTTGTGCGAGGTCCGTCCGGATCGCTACCACCATCTTACTCGCTAATCCTGCCGCTAAGCAGCAGTGCTTGCACTGTTGTGTTCCGGTGTGGAGAGTAAGACAGCCGAGGAAATTACAGGCACAAGAGGCATTTCATCTTAGCCCTCTAGGTTGGCAACGCATCTGCAATCCCCGCCGGTTTGCAGGTGTCTATGGGCAGTGGTGATCACTTACCATCAGGTGACCCACTTGCTCGTTTGCCTTCCTTATCACATAAAAAAAGGTAGTTTGTCATTTTTTATAACTTTTTTTACTCAGAATTTTAAATGAAATGTCAATAAAAAACCAGTTTTCTTAAAGTAAGGTTTTCTGAAAACCTCGCCTCTATCCTTCTTTATTGGTACCCCATCACTACATAATATGTTCAAATTGTTAATGTTTTAATTTTCATATACTACTAGCAGATCGTACTAGTCAATAATCATACTACAAGTCTTTTAAATTAAACAATAGAACAATAAATAAAGGAGAAATGAATTCTAAGTAGGTATTAGCACGTAATCTTAACAGTAAGTAATTTCTAGAAATAATAAAAATACCTAACTTATTGATGTAATCCTTTCACCGAACCTTATCTAAAATAGCAGATTATAGTAGTAATGTGTAGTAAGTAGATCATATCTATCATAAGGATCATATCAATAAGCAATAAGTATTGATAGGTATAGTAAATTCCAATACATCATGTCAAATATAAAAAAAACGCAAAGATAGGGGGAAAAGATATTGCAAGGCGTAGGTCTCCAAAGTTTGTTATTAAAAAAGCATTTTTTTTCAAAAATCAAAATTATATCATTTGCAACATGTTTGCTAATAAATTCCTATCATATTTTGCCAATGAATATTCGTATGAGTACCTTCGTAATGGGCTTTCCATCAAAGTTCGTGGATACAGTGATAGATAACATGATTAAACCCTGATAAGGTTATCTCAACCTTTTTATCAGTGTTTTGTTTTGTCTATTATGTATGTATGACGTTCGCAATCCATAGTCCCCTGCTGGGACAGGTCTCTAAATATCTCGGAAAGCTTTGGTGACTTATATCATATATTCCGGATGAATAGATGAATGCCGATTAAGACCCTGCTTTTGACGTGAATTCGATGAACGTTTTCCTCGTTATCCCAGCGGGCAGTCCAGAAAAATAGTGTAACGAAAAATATTTTTAAAAGCTTCATACTCCTAAAGTTTAAAAGTTACAAAAACATAGTTACCTATATTTGACTGACTCGGTGGCTAAGTGGTTAGCGATCCTGACCTCTGATCCGAGAGTCGTGGGTTCGATCCCCACACAGGGCAAACTTTTCTGTGATGAGCAGAATGGTTTGCTCTGAGTCTGGGTGTATTATCTATATATGTATGTATTTAAAAGTATATGTGTATGTATACCAGTCTCTGGTTCCCAAGATACAGGGAATCCTAGTTTGCGGCCAGATGACCGTGTGTGATTTGTCCCAGATATTGTCCCAGATATTATTATATCGCTGAGAAGATCCATCTGACGGCAACACAAATATAATATTTAACTCTCCTCCACCCCCCGCGAAGATGTCATAGACCGTGAGGGTCAAAATCTAATAAAATCTAAGTTAAAAAAACGATTGACAGGGTATATTATATAACATAATTATCATGCAGAAATGCCGAAACCAACGGCGAAAAAGTCGGAGTTAAAATTAAAAGGGATTATCCCGTTGGGACTGACCAAAACCACTTACAGGAACGGAGATAGTACAGATTACTAAATTCACAAAAAAAATACAAGCGGTAGTACCCCGTATTCTACCCACCCTATTTTTTCATGAATATTACAGTAAGGACAACTGCCCTGAACTTATGCTACACCATAACATACACAGTACTGTACAGCGGCGTAAGAAACCTAAAGGCTAGGTAATAGGTATGAACAATTTATTTAGTGATAAAATTCAGTGCACTGTTTGTTTGTCATCGGATACTTTGTCCTTCAAGGATGACTGCGGTCGACGCACGCGCCGCCGCCGCCGCGCCGTGATGACGGCTGCGATATACAATCAAGATCGTTCTTCCATTATCAAGCTCTATTATCATCTATCGATCAGCGTTAACTAGTTAGTAGTCAGTTCCTTATTGATCTGAGGAAGTAAGCAAAAGTAATGTAAGACCTTAACCTACTAGTTTTCTCAAAGTAAAAGAAAACTTAATCGACGAGTTCCACTTATGAAACTGAAGAACTTTTCTCAAAGAACTCTCAAAAGGAGATTGCCCGATTTCGTACCATGTTGCGTCTTAACCAGACATTTGTCAAAAATCGTAATTAAATTTATTAAGCACACTTAATTTTTTCTAGACCTATTCGAACTGCAGGAAAGAAATGTATGAAAAAAGATTTTAATTTGATATATCCCCTACATTTTGTACACTCTGACAGCAAACGTTCACTCTGACAACAGGATAGCATAATATAAATTGCCAAAGTGTGAAAGAGAGGGTACAAAGCGGTTGCTGTCAAGTGCACCCTCGGAACGCGGCCCTGGATTCATAAAATGTGTTCTGAAACTACATTATGGTTGTATCGAGATTTTTATGCTTCATCCACATATTTCTTCTTCTTAATCTAAGAGATGTCTTCGCATTACACCACCATTTTCCTATACCCGCGCCCTCTTCTTCAAGATAAGATTGACTATCAGACGATGATTTATAGATTTGATTCTTGATCACATTGGTGCGTCCCAGGGTTGCCAGACGTACAAGAATTTTTGTTTGGACGTAACGTAGGGCCATAGTCACGTTGCGAAGCGGCATTTTTTTAAATCCACATATGCCACACAGTACGTTGCAAATCGGCATCGCATACACGCCCCGTTACGTCATGTTACGCCGCTGCACTTTACGATATTTAAAAAAGTATACCTAGTATATTATAGTTTCATTGTTTTGTCAAGTTTCAAGCAGTGTTAATCACAAATTACAGTCTGTGACAGGACAGCTTTTGTCGCAAATCTGTAATTTTTTTCATACAAATAGTGTATGCCGCCGCATCCCCCCTCCTCTCCACCCTCACGGAAAGGAATACAGTGTAGCTGTATGATAGAATAAAATACAAGACACTATAAACTAGAGAACACGAAATAATAATTTAAAAAAATATATTAAAACTAGGTCACAAATCTAAAATATCCTTAAATCTAACCCTGACCTGATCGTGTGACGGTGGGAGGATTTGGTGCAGAGTGAGCTGTTGGTGAGGCAGACGTAGGACCTGGACATGTGGTTGCATTGCGAGGCCGGGGGCGTCGCGGCGCCTGTGCGCTCGGTGAGACCGCGCCTCGCTCGGGGTCTACAGCGATGTGTGCAGGCTTCCATTCGATCCAATCGACGCTCACCTGTACCTTATTACGTGAAACATCTAAGGTAAAAGTCTTCAGAGAATGACTGAGGACTTTATAGGGGCCGGTGTACAGTGTTCGTCGCGAAGGAAAACGTGAGATGCGTCTGCCAGGTCCTTAAAAGCGAACGACTTCGGGACGCATGTCGGTCATGGCCAGGTGTGCCACGAAGTCCTCACTTACATTTTGTGTGAAAGCGCTAGGTACCAGGAGCTCCCCTGTAAGCATACAGGAGGTCTGCAGCAGAGCATTTGAGGTCCTCCTCGAGAGCCAATCTGATACCAAGAAGCACAAGAGGTTGGGCTCTGTGGCAGGTTTCTCGATGGCACATGGGTGCAGCCTTCAGATGGCGGTCGAAGCGCTCCACCATGCCATTCGCTTGCGGGTGGTAGCTGGTAGTTCGTACGCATTTGGTAGCGCCTAGGTCGAGGAATCAGTTGAATAGCGCTGACTCAAACTGGCGGCCTTGATCGACGGTGACCGTGATGGGCACGACGAATCGCGCGATCCAGCCGCGTACGAAGGTATCGCCAACATCCTCGGCGGTGATGGATGACGTGAGCCACGCTTCGGGCCATCTCGAGAACCGGTTTATTGCCGGGAGACAATAGGTGTAGCCCTCAGAGTGCAGCAGGGGGCTGACGATTTTGAGGTGGACATGGCTGAATCTCCCAGATGGGAGGGAAAATTCACCGAGCGGTGCGGTCACCTTACGTCGCTGGCAGTGGAGGCAGTGACAGCCCAGGTTCGACAGTCGCGCGCCACGCCGGAGCGCACGTAACGGTCAGCGACGAAGTGCGCGGAGGCGCGGCCGCCGGGGTCGCTCAGCGCGTGCAGGCGCGCGTGCGCGGCGCGCAGCAGCGCCGCTGGCAGGTTCGGCAGCGGCCGCCCCGTCGACACGTTGCACGCGATGGTAATATTCGTGCCTGGAATTAGCGTCGGTGCCAATTTGAGAGAAGAACCGAAATCGACTCGACGTGGGAAATCGCGTCCGCGACGATGTTGTCTTCGCCTTTGACGTACTCGATCTCCGTAGTAAACTGCGAGATGATCGTCAGTTGGTTCAGCTGTGCGGGAGGCAACTTTTAGCGACGTTGTGAGAACGCGTACAGTAGTGGTTTGTGGTCGGTATATATGATGAAGTGTTGCGCCTCCAATATATGCCGAAAATGTACACGGCCAACAACTCCCTGTAGTAGGCGGGCCAGGTGGTTTGGCTGGGCTTAAGTCTTCTACTGAAATATGCCAGCGGTTGCTAGCCCTGCTCTGTCCACTGCTGGATACAGGCGCCTACGTGTGTGCTTGAGGCGTACGTGTGGAGGCCCAAGCATGCGTTAGGAATTGCATGCACGAGTGCGAGGCGTGAGTGATGCTTTTGCGTGAGCGTTCTTCTATATTAAAGCACTTCGTTTTATTCGTCGACTGCACTTCATCATTACAATATACATACAGTGCCGCGTTCGGTTTGTGGTGCTCCTTTATATTACTCGTTAGCATCACTGAACCATACCATAATTAACTAAAACTAGCTATCAAATGATTGGTTAAAACTAAGAATTTCGTGTACGCCTGAGCGTAGATAAAGTACTTAAAAATAACCTCAAAACATAAAATGAAAGTGAAAAAGCTCTGGAGTTACAGTAGCTATGATAGTAATTTTTCGTATAATAATTAAATATGTTATCCCCTATCCAATTCAGAAGGTTTTTTCAAGACGCAATATGGTACGAGCGTTTCATACTTCCGTGGCATTCTCCTTTGGACTCCATAAAAATTGGCTGATTGGTTCATATTCAAATCATCTATTTGGAGGAAAAATCCTATGATTTAAGTTTAGGCAAAAGTAGAGCATGAGTAGAATACCTTGTTTGACTTTCCGAGAGTGGTATTTTTAAAGGGTTAGGGGGTCCATATTAGTTTCCTTTGTTATTATTTTGTTACAACACCTACTTAGGAAAAGTGAATAATAATAGCAATGAATAAAGATGGCTTATAGGTATTTTTTTTGGATACTGATCTGTAGTTTTTTGTCATTCGCGATGCATATCTGCTTGGGTGACGAATAAGATATATTTCGAAAAGGTGGCAACTGGAACTAGTCCCAGATTTTTGTGTTCCATTCGCCACACAAGCCAAAATACCATAGAAGCCAAACTGAGAGATACTGCGTCTTCTTATGATGTAAATATGTATATATATTTTTCTCTGGAAAACTGAGGTTTGATAGATCACCTAATTTGTTTTCTCATTCTAAAGTAAGGCACCTCTGTCTCATCTGAATACATAATGATTCAGTATTTTTACATCGTACCAAACTGCTATATTAATAACACACCGTTTATTCTAAAATCACCTTATCGTAGTATCATAGCTCACTTCAACTGTGGTATCACAAGGGAAAGACGGCGGTTGCCTGGTGTTGCACTTAACTCACCCGCGTTCACGTGTAGGACATTTACATTTATACTTACGGACGTGTTCAGCGCGACCATCATACACAAATACACATCTAGTGATCAGATATGCAGTTGTCCTAGTGATGTTTTCTTTTGTTTGTTTTTTTTTTGCGTTAGGGAATCTTGGTAGTCCCACTTCCATCGTCGGCATCATTATCACTTACCAACAGGTGAAATGATGCCAAGGGCTTACCTACCAGTTGTGGATTTAAAAAAAGTAATCTTACATTGGCCAGGATTTGAACCTGAGACATCTGGATAGGATGTCCAAGTCTCTACCGTAAAGTCACCTATGCTAAATACGAAATCTCTCAGTCTTTATTTATACTTAATCAAAACATTTAAAAAAAAATGCATCACGCTGACAGCTGGCTGTGTATTATTTACACGGCTATGATCCAGTTCTATTTCCTAAACATTCACCCGGAAATGCGGCGAAAAGCCTGTACTGTACTGTCTGTGTACTGTCCTCAGTTTACTGAAGTGAGGCAACACACAGCTGAACGGATTCATTGGTCCGTCTCAGACCGGATCAATCCGGTTATTGTTATCAATACAACCGCCTCATAACCGCTTACTGGTACTTACGATCCAATAGCACTGCGTCGACAATGAAATTGAAAATTATAGCCGACGCGCACTTTGAAGACGTCAGCGACGAAAATTAGGTACTGTTTGTTTTAATTTCTACGTCATAGACACTACTGCAGATTGCGATGAATAATGAAATTCTGTTCCCATTGGTTCTTAGTCTATGGTATCGATTTGCGATTGACTTATCAATTTACCTACTTATTCGTAACTACCTGTTAACTCTTATCGCGGAATTCGGCCTTGGAATAAAGTATATCTACTTACTTATACTTCATTAAAACTTAAATAAATCTACAATTGTTTACAAAATATTGCATTTGTTGTTTGCAGGTGTTACATAATACATGAGAAATGCATTACGATTATCATGATATCTCCAATATGAATCTTTAGATTGTCTATAGTAGATAAATTCTCTGTTTCAAAAGTAACTAGCATTTCTTCATATAGCAACGAATTCCTACGTATTCTAATTAGCTTTCTATTCATTTTTGGAGCCAAAAAAGTATTAGGAAGACGCTGATTATCCACTGGTTCCGCTAACAGTTTTTTATTTTTTTCCGTTTTGAATTTATCTGTTTAATCTTTTTTAAGCGAGTTCGAAAAAGTTTCTGTTTGTCATTTTTTAATTTTATTATGTATGGGATACCAATCCGAATTTAGACCCCGTGTGTGGAGTATAACATAGCTTTCTCGATCTATGGTAATAGACTCGAGCCACAGCGCAGTGGAGACGCTGCGTGCGGGTTGTTAACTTATATGACAGCGATTTTCTCGTAAATTACTTTGCAGATCGGAGTGTAACTTTTTTGACGGAAATTTTGTAGCCAGAGTAACACTATTAATTTACAGTTCTTGCAGTTTAAGTAGTGGTTATCAATATTTTCGGTATCTAAAAAAAACACTAAGAGTGTCGCTCGTTGATGTCTTTTGTATGGTTGAGACGTTTTACTTGATACAGATGCTAATGATTCTTAACAAGTTTTCCCAATGAGTTAGCCAAAAGTCTACGAGTTCTCATTTAACTTTGTATGGGAAATTCTACTGTATTTTTTCATTAGTTTCTTGGGGAAAGTTCGATTTCAGGAGTAGAAGCTATTAATTTAAATAATACTTATAAGTTATTTTGTCAAGAACCCACATTACCACATCTCTCGTTAAATGCAGCCTGTATAAGAGTATGTTAGCCACTCCCTGTACACAGTATGATATTACGCACTTGCACAGCAATCACACTCATAATTCGTGACACAACCGAAGATAATTTGGTCACAACTGAGCTCCTTGCCAAATCCCGCTCGCGAAACTAGCATTATGTATGAAAGTACGTGCGAGTATGAAATAGTATAAATAACTTTTATTTTGGACCGTAGCCGTAGCGTCTTGTTTGCGTAACAAACGTAGGTACCCCTTACTTACCTCCCAATGAAAACAGAATGGGACATAAAGAGGTTGATAGGAATCTGTAGATATGAGAGTTTCAATAAAGATTCTACAAGAAGTATTGAATTAATGAATGGTTTTTAAATACTTAACTTCTTACTTGCCTTTATACGTTAGTGTGCAAAAAATACTGCCCAAAATATGTCGCTTACATGAGGTATACCGTAAGTAAGGCACGAACAGGCTACAAAACAAAAATTATTTAAAACTGCCTTTAATTTAAAATAAGAATTATCGCAAAACTACGAATGAGTTTGATATGGTAAGTGCCCTCTTAATGCTACAAACTGAATATTGGACCATTTAATTTGCATGGCTGTGACATGACGTACGCGTCTGATAAACAATTTGCAAAAAGGCTCTAATTTCTTTGGTACCCACCATTTTAAGAAATGCAGCCAATTTAACTGATACACACTAACAAAATGACAAATGGGATGTCACGATTGATATCGTCGTTTAAGTTTAAATATTTATCAAATAAAAGTGTACATATGAACTCGTAATTGTAAAGTGAATGTCCTGAAACCCAAAATACAGTATCTCTGCTAAATACTGTTAAAATTTATGCTTAACTAGCTTCTGCCCGCGACTTCGTCTGCGTGGACTTTAGAATTGGATCCAGAGAGAAAGAAAATGTTGAGGTGGCGCCATCTAGTAACGAAGTGGAAATTTTAAGTTTTGAAGCATTCCTCCGGAAACCCTTAAGTTTTCCGGGATAAAAAGTATTCTATGTGTTAGCCGGGTACTTTATCTATCTACCCACCAAATTTCATCCAGATCCGTTCAGCAGTTTCGGCGTGAAAGCGGAACAAACAAACAAACAAACAAATAAACAAACAAACAAACATCCATACTTTCGCTTTTATAATATTAGTGAGATTAATTATTAATTACTGATAACCCGTTTAACTGTGACTCTAGTCATAAAAGTGAGTAAAAAATTTGTTCTATAACTTTGCTTGAAATTGCAAGAAAACATTGGACTATGATGGATACTTTATGTTTCGACAACAACCTTCCACCCCGTCTCGATGATTAGTTCAGGAAAAAAGATTCAAGAAGTGCCGTTCCTTCATAATTGCTTGATATAAATTTTTAAATCTATCAGTAGATTGCTAAAAATAGCATCCTTTAAAAATTCAGCAATCTGCTGATCGATATAAAATTTCAAAAACTATTTTTGCGATTTGAGCAGAACAACAAAATGTTGTTCAGTTTCATGAGTAGAAGCTCTACTTAAGTATTGCTACGTCTATTAGTTACACCCTGTATTACAGATCATGTAATCCCATAGTTGCATATTTGTAGAGCACGCTAATAGCTAACAGGATGATCGTAATTTAATTACTTCACGAGACGACAAGTCACGCCTCGTTGCATTGCATTTACATTACTACCTATCCTGACAATCCTGTCATGATATTACAATATGGAAAAAAATATTCATAACCAAAGTATAGGAAATTTAAAATAATCTAAACAATTCAATATTATCTATGAATGACGCAATTAAGGCAAATCTCACGACACCTCGCATCTCAAAATCCATCAAGCGACTAGGTTAATTCAAAGGCAAAGAAAAGCCGAAGATATATTGTATATGAATATTATGTACACCGACTGACTCGGTGGCTAAGTGGTTAGCGATCCTGACCTCTGATCCGAGAGTCGTGGGTTCAAACTTTTCTGTGATGAGCAGAATTGTTTGCTCTGAGTCTGGGTGTATTATATCTATATATGTATGTATTTAAAAGTATATGTGTATGTATATCAGTCTCTGGTTCCCAAGATACAGGGAATCCTAGTTTGGGGCCAGATGACCGTGTGTGATTTGTCCCAGATATTATTATTATTATTATTATGTCGAACATACACAAAGTAAACTCCTTCTGGGCATTCAGGTAACAAGCGCGTGGAATTTTTCAGGCTGTGTGTGTACGTGTCCGACCACGCGTACTCGTAGTGTACGGTAGGTACCGCTGCAATACCGCAAGTGACTAATGAATTTTTCAAAAGTTAGTATAAATAAACAACATTTTCATACCTATAGTTTTAACTGTGAAGCAAAAGATCGTGCAGTAACCTGCATATAGGGGGCATATTTTTAAAAAGTATTTGGACGCCTAAACGTGAACATTTTTCATTCAGTGTACATCCTGTAAAAGTTATTTAGTTCCATTCATAGTTTCAATCGACAAGAAAAAGCTATATGTATATTATTCATTCTTTACATATTATACACTCAGACTTCTCTGAGATTACCTTATGCTTGTACTTATACGTAGTCTACTTGGGCTACTATACAAACGTGCTGCTATAATGCTCTTCCTTCCTTCAAGGAAGTTTCGCAAAAAATGTTTGATAAGATAATAATGATTAATTTGTAGATCAACAACGGAAAAAACCGGCACCTAGTCATCATTGCATAGCATTTTGACACCATTTAGCAACTTGACACAACACCCCGGCACTCCATACAAACGATCAGAGTTTTTTACCTACTAAGAAAGGAATTTCTGACACGTAGGGAGGGACGAGCGTGATGACTGAGTGGATCGTCACCCTGTCACCAGATGGAACCCACAGGGCGGGTGAGGTCGCCCTCAGAGAGGGGCAGGGAGTGTCCATACTGCATTTATTTATAGGAAGTGGCTAGATCATGAAATAATCGACAACGCTGAACACGTTAAAAACAACCGACTTCAATCGTAACAACTAAATTTTGCTATGGCTTTTTGCTTTTGTTGATTTTTTTCAAAAAGTGCTGAATCAATTTAGGTAAAATTTATATAGGACCACTTCTGAAGTATTACCTACCAAACAAAAAAAGAATCATCAAAATCGATTCATAATTTGCGGAGTAATCGCGTAACATACATACAAAATAAACAACATACAGTCGAATTGAGAACCTCCTCCTTTTTTGAAGTCGGTTAATTACTGGCCATATCATCGAGGAGCTCCAAAAATAGAGTCAACGGAGCCCCACTTCACGGGTCTCCTTTTTATACGGTAACACCAGTAACCTAACCTATGACCTAGAGATTTTTCGAAGCTTCTCAACGATATGGCATTTCATTTCTGATTGTCCAGTCCGGCCCGGTCATTTCGTGATCTGGCCAATTCTAAGATTTGGCCACGACATAATATGTTCTACCTATTAAAATAATGTGGTAATATCGTCACCCAACACTAGGAGTACCTATACCTACACGTATCTTCCTACTATCACTCCTACTACATTACTGCCTAATCAATTTATCAAAAAATACGCGTGCATAATATGTTTTTCATTTTTAAGGTTTCGTAGCCCGAGGTGCCAACGAGAAGTTACTAAAAGAATCTAATCTGATGGTAGCAGGCTTACTTGTTCTTTATTGTTGTTTATTTGTTCAGTTCCAGGAGTCAAATCTTGCAAAGTTTCAGGTAGTTACAAACAACCCTGTACTTGAATAAACCTACACCCTCCGTCCACTTTTCTGGGATAGGATTATAATCTTTAAATGAAATTTTCGAAGAATACGTATTAAAATGAAGTAAATCATAAAATACGCGACACGCGTGAAGGTACGGAACACTCGTGTGTGAACTCGCACTTGGCTGGTTTTATATTATTTTACTATTGCGTTGCACGTTCACGTGGAAACCTTTAGAGGGCGACGGGAGGACAGTTTTTTACGCAATTCAAAGAGGTTTCGCGCTTTTAAACAGGGGTTAGCAAAAATGATTAGCATTTTCCAGGGCCATAGTGAATACGCAAAATAAATCGATTTATTATACGAATTTGGTCAATGATTTTATGAAAGAAAAAACTATTTTTTCGCATATTCAGCAAACTCATTCAGTTCAGTTTGATCATTGATACGATTTTTAAATTATACCCACTTAGTACCTATATTTTGTATGCAAGTACTTTATATAAATTCGAGTTTTTTTTTGCCTTTAACACCCCGCTACAGTCAAATCGATCCAATTTTCTTACAACGCATAACGTAAGTACATCTTTATGCATTTCAGGCATCTTAAAATACCAAGACGCAAATCCTGAATGCACAAATGTCCAGTTCAAAGCGAACACACGCAAATACGTAAAACAATACGGCTTAGTCATTAATTTTATTAGTCACAAAACTTAATGTCGAGACGTCACGAATTCCGATTATAATACGCGAGTGATAAACGTCATTGGCATCAAATATTGGCACATGACAGGGAGCAGAAATCTCGTGGCCAGATCATAGGATTTGGCCAGGTTATGAAATGACTGGCGATCGGAGCTGCAACAAAACATCTCAAGATCTTATAAAATGCCCTACCACCAACCAAACCGAGTCCTACAAAGTTGGACCCAGCCGGGAATCGAACCCGCGACCTCCTGATGTGAAGCGAGCGGACATGCCTCTAGGATACGGAGATAAAAACACATGTGTTAAAACCGAATTAGCACCACATCAGTCTTTGACAATCTATGGCCGCTTCAGTTATCGATTACGAATCTTTTGGATGTTTTCCCCGTGAAGTATGTGCTAGAACTTTATGTAGAACAAAGCGCACGCACTCTTAATAAAACAACGACCGAATTCAAAATTTGGCAAAATGAGTTTTGATAAAAAGCCGGCCTAAAAGGAAAGAAATAGACAGAACTACAGAACAAATTTCAAGAGAAGGATACGCCCGCCGCCTAAATAGGTCCTTTGTAAAAAGATGTAGAGCATGCATAAGGGCTAATGGCGGGAATTTTGAACATTTATTATAAAAAAAAGATATTTTTTATCCATACTGTCTTTTGTTTTTATCCATTGTATCCTGGCGCAGCGTGGCAGTTCGTTATTCAAATGAACAAACCAACCAAAGTCTTGCTTAGTTACTTTATGTCGATAGAATTTTAGTATAGCAAAACTCAAAAAATTCGACCTTGGTGCATTAGAATTATCATTAAAAAATGTTTTTTTAATGTAATGTCAAACAATTATACCATTTTAGAATTGTCAATAACTAACCAATTTTTTAAAGTTATTGGCACGATCAGCTTAGTCATTTTTTTTTACACCACAGGCTATCGAAGTTAACTATTCGAAAAAGTTTTTGTAAAAAATTTGCAAAACTTATTTTTTTACAGGATTTGCCAGCACTTTAAGAAATAATTTACCATTGTGTTTAATGAATTATGTATTCACGAATATTTAAAAAAAAACAGGACTTAAAAATGTCATAATTTGTAGGAATGGCATGCATTAAACTGAAGAAGGTCAATTTTTTTGAAAAAAACTAAAAATACCGATATCACAAAAATGGTGGGACTTTTACTAGAAAAAATTTTTGATATGTAGTAGAAAATGATTCGACCAATCCGCAGGTGAAGGATTATCCTTCACTTTTTGGACACCCTGTATAGTCACTGTCAAACATTTACACATACACACCCATATAAAACCGAAATACACTATTATAATACATTCTGAGGATGAAACTTCTACTAAAGTTCTCTTCTCTGTTGATCTCAAAAGATAGGTATATCAGGAACAATGACCATTCTGAAGTAATACAACATAATCATTCAATTATGAGCTACTTGTACATAGAACTGTATCTACTGAATACTGATATCTGTTTAGACTTAAACTCATCGTGATTTAATGGATCAATCAAAGAATATACGGTCCTCAAATATTCTCTTGGTTTAAAGTGCACTACGCAGACCAACTGCTATTAATTAATAAAGATACAAGGAAGCAAAATCTGTTAATCACAAAATTTTTTGGTGGAAATCGAACCCCGGATTACGAACGACATCGACAAACGCGTAGTCATTGAGTGCTAACTACTGAGCCACCGAAAAAGGCTATATTTTTTCAGTTGATTTCAGTGTTACCGCCAAAATGGGTTGATGGATTTTGTAGTGCGAAATGTCACTTACATATTAGTATTTTATGCACTCAAGTTTTTATTATTATTAACCAAATAAACACAATAGTAGTTAAAACTATAGTTTATTATAAAGTTTTACTGCATCGGTTTTGTCATGGTTCTGTAATTGTACAGTACAGGTTATGAATGTAACCATTTTTGAATGAAAGAGGATATTCGACCAGAATACAATTCTTTGAGTTTTTTGGCTAACCTTTGTTCTTACAAAGAATGGAGCGAAAGATTCTTATCAGGGCAAGAGACCAATTTATATGCCTCTATACTTCTAAATTTGGTTTGATTTTTACATGAGTTCCCTTGTGGATGGTAATCTCTTTTAACGTTTTCGCTCTGTAAGTATTACTGATATTGTTTGTAGTCAAAACGGCTTGACGGATTTTGCACTGTCAGTAGCAATGCCCACATTCATTGCCCACAGCTTTGCCATGAATGTCTAACTGACATACCTTCATAAGACTTCATTTATGCAGTCGAGTTTTTTTGATTATTAATGACATTGTTTTAATATTAGACAATCTTTATAAAAGGATCAATTCTTATATGCTAATTGTATATGCTGAAGAGTTTGGATCTGATGATTACAATATACATATGTAACATTCTTGTAACTTTAATATGTAGAAGACGGGCAACTTTCCTCAAAGAATCTTATCTGTGGTAAATTCGTAAAAAATACCTTTAAATAAAATCAATTTCTTTTACAAATTAACCAAAGGTTGAAAATTTTGTTCAGTTTCTTATTAACCTCGTCGTTAATATTATCACCATACTTCCAATAAGGGCATCATCCAGGCGAGCGTGAATAGGCATGTTTTGGAATTGCGTCTCACCTTCGATGCCAATGAGATTACAGCCAAACGTTCTCCCAACGGGGAAGAAAACTGACAAAGATCGCCGATAGAGGCGCTGATATCGCTTGACTCATACTAACTATCAAAACGTATAGAAAAAATTGTTTACGTGAAGTAAACATAAGATTATTAAAAACATGCCGCGTTGTGTACCGATTGGTTGCAATAATAATGGAAATCATTAACTTCCTAAAGATTCTCGGATGAAGAAGAAGTGGGAAAAGTTACGTTTTCAATTACGTACTTTTCAACTTCGCCTTTAATTGAGGACCAGTCCAAGTCGCATATATTTTCCATTTAACAATTTTAAAGAAAAAAAAACTAATTTATAACACCTCGATAATAAAAAACTCGAAACTAATTGAAAGTTGTTATGAGTCAAGCGTCCGTAGCGCCATCTGCAAATAGCTTTGCGTTTTCTTCCCCATAAGAAAAACATGGGACTTAATGTGACTTAATACAGAGCTTTAGTGTTTACAATGAGTTCAATATGCACACTACTGAACTGACCACGTTAACCAGTTGGTTGTCATGTCGTATACAATATTGTGGGGTTAAACGGGCCAACAGCTACAAGTGAGGCGACTCGCTCTTTAACCCCTCGAGAGAATATTCGAGAAACAATCAATCAGATCCAACGAACAACGACAAAACTGAAACGTTAATGGGTTCTTTGCCAATTGATAATAATTATTACACCGCGTCTATTTTTAAACGGCTTCATGATTGCCTACGTAGGTACGTAGCTTATTTATAAATACGTTACAAATCAATATTTAACATTTACATAAATTACTGATGATTTGTAATGTGTCCTACATGTTGTGTGAGGTACCCTTTTTCAGATGGACTACCGTACCATGTAAAATTTAATTTATTAGCTAAACTTTTTGATCAAAATGTACACCTCCGTCACGTCTCCAAAAATAGTATTACGGACACCTCCGTCACGCTTTGTAACTTTTTTCGCAAGTTAAATAATTAAATGAAGTACCTGCGAGATGATAATACAATTCATTTGTAATTTTATGGTAGATTATGTTATGAATATTTTTGTAATACTTATATTTTAACCGACGAAAAAACGGAGGAGGTTCTTAAAGAAGGAGGAACAGAGTAGTTCGATTTTGATAATTCTTTTTTTATTGGATAGGGTTATACCGCGAAATTGGCCCCATATAAATTTGGAAAAAATCCTCCCCTAAGAGTGGGAAAATAGGGCTGATCTATAGCCACAAAAAAATATAAAATAAAAGCTTTTTAACAAAAAAAATCAACCGCCAAAAAACTGAAAAGCAAAAAATAATAAACCTTTTATATTTAACCCTAATAACTAAGTTCTTAAACTAATGTAAGTATACCTAAGTTATTTTGAGTCGGCGCCAAAAAATTAATAATCAAATCAAATTAACAATGCAATTAATTAATTTGCTTGTTTGGCACCGACTTAGTTAGTAGGAACTTAGTTATTAGGGTTAAATTAAAGGTTTATTATTTTTTGCTTTTCAGTTTTTTGACGTTTTAATTATTTTGTTAATAATTGACCACGCTGAATACGTTAAAAACAACCGACTTCAATCGCAACAACTCCAATTTTGCTATGTTTTTGTTGATTTACTCAAAAACCGCTGAATCGATTTCGATAAAATGGTTTTCGATAAATTCGATATGGGGCCACCTGTGAAGTATACCCTTTTAAACAAAAAAAGAATTTTCCAAATTGGTTCAGGCGTCTTCGAGTA
The DNA here is from genome assembly GCA_958295455.1 of Coleophora deauratella. Classification (NCBI taxonomy): domain Eukaryota; kingdom Metazoa; phylum Arthropoda; class Insecta; order Lepidoptera; family Coleophoridae; genus Coleophora; species Coleophora deauratella. The sequence goes on along the minus strand of OY282403.1, from coordinate 4,844,187 downwards.
ATCGGTGAACATACTAAAATATAAAAAACATATAAAAAAAAAAACATTCCGATGAATTGAGAACCTTCTCCTTTTTTTGAAGTCGGTTAATAAAAATTTTTTTGCTATATAATTTTAAGTTCATAAATTACTGGAGACAACTCATTGTCGATAAAAAAGAAGAACGAACCATTTATAAATAATAGTTTTTATTTGAGAAAGGATAAAATAGGTGCTCATTGTTGTCTTAAATATTAGATTACTGGATTGACAGGTTTAAAATGTGATTTTTTTTGTGAAACATCATAATTATTTCAGGGTCCTCTATCTTTGATCATCGGCCAAGTTTGTATGAAGAGAGCAAGTATTTTTTGCGTAATGTTTGTCTGTTCACCCTGACGTTTTTTTTTCAGATTCATGATTAAAGCCCTGGTAGATATTTTAAGAGCAACTTTATTCATAGTACTAGATAGACATAAAGTCTTTTAAAGTCAGCCGATTTAACCTAGGGCTTCTATAAACTCATGAAACTTGACTTTCTAACGTTTTTGACGTTTCATGATGTTCCATGCTTAATTGCTTACCTTTTAGAATTATTAATTTATAAATACCTACTACATATATATTCATCAAAAATGTCTAAGCAACACTTATTTAATATCGTTATTGTTAGTTATATTATGTATTTTACTTTAATTTGATTGGTTATATTGATTTTATTTTTAAAAATAAGAAACATGCTCAAGCCTAGCATATGCAGGGTTGAGGCCCTGTGGTTGCACGTACGTGTAGCTTAGATTTTTTTGATGTGTGTATATATTAGAATATCTTGCGTGTGTATATTAGTATATCTTACGAAGTTATAATGTAGTTTCGGTAGGAGTTATATTGTTTTAATCGGTTGAATGAATGAATGGTGAAATTATGATGTTAAAAAATAAAAGGAGAAATTAAGATAAAATTCAAGCTTTTTATTTTAATAATATCCACTGAAAATCTCTCGTAAAATCAGACAATGCGTAAATAGGTAGTGGGTATACGTTCATTCATGCAAATACGTTTCATTATAATAATAGACAACTTAGAATACCTATTTAAAATACATTCGGACAGACTTACAAGCACTTTGCGGAAAAGTAGTATATTTTATATGATAGTACAATACATTCAGTACGTGTTTAGGACTCCAGCAGACTATTTACAAATTACAAGGAACTTTGGACATATAATTACTTAAAAAGTTTACAATAACTTGTCATTCATGCTCATATACATTTTTGGATATGCTACCTTTTAGAATTTATTTAGAAACTTAATAATGATGTCAATAAAGGCATCTTATGAATCTTAACATTAAAATTTTGAGTCAGTTTCACTAATAGGTACAATTAGGTACAAAAGTCAATTCGTAATTTTTAATTATGCTGGTCCTCTTTACAGTCATTTATCACTAGTGACAACATCGCATAAAATTATACAAAATTAGTAACAAAACGCTCATAGCAAAGCTATACTAAACCAAGCTTTGCCTTGGATATAAAATAAACTAGACAATACCTACCTACTATCACCTCTATTATGTATACTGACTGATGGCTACTTTTACTAGCTCTGGCCTAAAATTTTCAATATCGACAGTTTTCGCTAAGTGTATATAAATGTATAAGTATAAAAGTATGTACCTGGTTATAAGTTCGTACAAATCTTATTTATCTTGGACAGTTATAGAACACTTGAAATTTAGAATTTACTTAACCATCGATAGAGATTAACTGCGCCCAACATGGAATGAAAATTGTGTGTACGACTGTACCGCACAGAAACCGTAATTTTAAAGACCACCATATCCAATACGCACCAACCCAAATTGAAGAAGCCAATCTACATCATTTATGTGGTGTTAAAGGATGATGTAAAAAAAACATACAAATAACAAAACTTTCATTCAATAAATAACACCACATTGACTACCAAAATAACAAATCACAGATACCATTCGCAAGTGGCCACCGCTAGCACTGTGGCCACTACCATACCGGTGTCCCGCTCCACCGGCGGGGCCACCGGGACTCTACCTTAAACTAAACGCAGTCTTAATATCCATTCAAAATACAGCCCGTTACATACAAACTAATACTGACAACCTCATCTAAATAGGCGAATCTTAGTGCTTACATTATTTAATACACCGTCAAATCAGTACATGCAACAGTTAATGAAAGCGAGCTGATATGAGCACTAGTTTAATACTATTGCATCGTCGATGTAACAGTGATTAGGGTGTCCCAGGCGGTTAAGTGTTAGAAGATTCGGGTGTACTCAGCTCAGTTTCACTACGGTACATATCACAGATGGTGTGGCGCCGCGGGCGGGAGGCGCCGGGCCCGGGCGAGCCGGGGGCGCCGGGCGCGGGCCGGCCACGGTCACAGGTAGGGCACGCAGGCCCCGCAGCGCGCCCGCTCAGGGGTCTCGGCGCGCGCCCTGCACACAAGCAGCGGTTAACTCAGGAGCTGCGCTCGTCGCGGCGCGAGTCGGCGCGTCCGAGGGCGCGCTTCAGCTTCTCCACCAACCTGCTATGGAACTTGTCGCCCTCGCGCGCCGACGGGGGGCTAGCCGAGCCCTTCGTGGGGCTGTCGGTGCGCAGCGAGGCGCGGGAGTCGCGCGAGGGCGGCGCGCGGCAGTAGGACAGCGAGCGCATGGCGGGCGCCGAGCGGTGCGGGCTGAGCGCGTGCGCGTGCGCGTGCGCGTGCGCGGCCCCGCGCGGCGACAGCGCCGGGCCCTCGGAGCGCGACTCCGACACCTTCCGCACGCGCCCGCCGACGCCGGCGCCGGCGCCGCCCTTCCCCGCCGACTCGGAGGGCCGCCGCGACCGCTGCGAGTTGTAGATGTCCCAATCGTTCTTCATCACTGGCATCATGAAAGCCATCTCGCCGGCGGCGACCGTGACTCCTTTGCTTTAACGTTTTTGTGGAGAATTAACTCGCGCTGAGACGAGAAAACTGTCGGTCGCGGAAAGCGGCTCGCCGATCGATAACTTTTCAATCCGGTATGCGGCTCGTACTTAGAATCTTTGGTATTCTGATAATGCGCCTTGCATTTATTTGAAACTTGAGAAAATGTTGAGTTTTCCGATGTAAAAGAGGATGTTCAAGAGGAAATTCTGACTTTCACTTCAATGTCACTCGCGTTGAACCGAAAAAGCTCGGATGTGAACTCTAGGACGACTTATCGTAGAATGAGTATTCGTGAAAACACACCCTGATTATAAGGAAAATATCGGCGCCACCGTCACTGCGGACGTAATCGGAACTAAACTCACGAAATGAAAATACTTATCGGGACTTGATTACAGACTCCATTGGTCAAAAACAAAATGAGAATTATTTATAAATAGTAAAATTTAAAAAAAATATTGACCAATTTATCATTTTTGGGGAAAATTAAATTATCGTAACTTCAGCTATATAGTAGTCTAACGTGGTCTAACAAACGCTACTCGTCACTAGATGGCGTTAAAACAGAACTTCGCCCGCTCCACGCTAGATGACTCTCATCATATAACAACACCATCTTTACCGTTGCCTGTGTATGTGAATAATCACAGTAAGGACATTATACATATAACAGATAGTATGGACACTCTCTGTCGCTCTCTGAAGGCTACTTCACCCCTCTATGTGACTTCAAAGTGACCAGTGGTCAAGAGTTGGCAAACCAAAGACAATTTTATTTTCATAAGGAGAGAGGTAATGGCTTCTAAGGCTATACAGTTACAGCCTTGTCCTTTGTTTATAGTATTCACTTTATTAAAAAAAATAATTGTAAAAGTCTGTCGTTCTACTGTTTTCGAAAATGTCAATTACTGAAAACGTAAACATAACAAAAAGAAGTGTAACCTACGATAAGGCGGTATGACCAAGAAGCCTTAGCCTAAGCCATGCCTAAGCAGCCCTAGATACACAGACGTTAATATGAAAATGTGCCTTTCTTTGTAGTAAACAATAACGCGATATTTGTATGAAGTGTCCGGGGTGTGGTTAATAATAAAAAATAAATAAAGTGGTTCCAAAAAAATAAAGATCTCTCGTTTACATCAAGCGAGATAGTCGAAATCGCGGACCTTTCAACTGTGGTTTTCTGCTCATGAAACTGATATAAATATTCACACTAAAAAGTCATTACTGCGTAAAGATATCTTTATATCTATATCTTTATATATATATATATATATATATATATATATCATGATTTACATATCTTACTTTCGAGTAGTAGTCAGATAAAAAGTATTTTGAATTTTATTATGTTTCGAACTCCATGTCTCTACGCATTTGACTCATAGATAAACTAGAATATGATTTAAGAAGCGGTCGTGGCTCAGTGCGGCTTGCGTGGTCGCATCGATCACGCAGGTTAACTGACTACAGACAATACCCTGGACGGGTTTGACTGTAAGTGGCATTTATCTCGACCGTTTCCGTGCTTCGCAAGGCACGTTAAGCCGTTGGTGCCGGCTGCTACCGCTAGCAGTCGTTAAGCCATGTCAGAGGCTTTATATATTAGGCGGCTTGAAAACTTCTGACACTGGAGTTGGCCACTAGCCCCACAACCTCCACCAATCCGGACTTGGCCACCGTGTGTGGAGTATGGCCTAAACCTTCCAGAGTTAACGGAAGAGACCCGTGCCCCTGCAGTGGGGACGTAATGGGTTGTTAACAACCATTTAAGTTATATGTGTTTAAATCAAAATCAAGTTCTACTGCGGTATCTGATCTATCCTAAGGATCTATGAATCTATCTACCTCTATCTATCATCGATGGCCATCAACAAGAATTGAATATCAATATATTGTAATTATTTACACACGATAAAGAGTCAGAGGAAATTTATAAAAATATATAAAAAAGCACAATATTTATTGTATAAATGTAACATTTTGGCATTATTAAAAATAACTTTTATTCACATGTGAACATTTTTAACACATTTACACTGATATTAAAAAATAATAATTATTTGTATAAAGGATCAATAAACATGGCATAATAACAAATAAGTTAGCTACCTTAATTTTTTAACACAATATACGAAGCTACAACATTAAGCGCATTATTCTAAAAATGTTCACAGAATACTTGGAAATTAGTCGGTGGGACAATAGATTTAATAACGAGTATTAACATTGAGGTGAATATATTTATATGGCATTAGGTAATTGAGTATTTTAAGTGATATGTTATATCAACTTACGCACTACTTAACTATAACAGAACTTATAGCGATCTAAACCAGAGAGCCAAATTTTAAATTTAACAAAATAAAACTACTAGGCCAGCACCAGAACTTATCCAGGACTAAACTATCAATTCAAATTCGAACATTTATTTGATACATCAATATTTCCACATTCACGCATTTGTCTTTTATACAGAATGTAGGTGTAATACATTTATATAGGACTTAATAACTGGGCATCTATAATACTATAGTTCATTCCAATCAAAAAAAAGCAAAAGGTAAAAAAAAGTAGTATGCAGATGACATTGACATGTGTCAGTTCCATAGTAAGTTTGTTTACGTTTTGCTTTTTTTTTGATTGGAATGAACTATAGTATATATTGAACAACTATTCCCAATTTTTTTAAGCGAACTTGCAGACCTCAATAATATGGACTTTTTGCGAATTTACTTTTTGTACGTTTATTTATTTTACTAACTTACATTAATGCACGCTTTAAAAAAGTCCGGGAAATAATTTCCCGAGAATCAGGAATGACAAACAACATATTAACATTGGAATAAAATGAAGATATGAATGAGATAATAATTACACTACAAGTAAGACAAAATTTAGGAGCATATTACGAGCTCAATAAATAAAATCAATAATAAATATATTCAGGATTAATGTAGGTAATTACATAGATTATTTTTCAATATAGTTGTTCGAAAAGTATGTATATTCAGGATTAATGTAGGTAATTATACTTCATTCCAATAAAAAAAGCAAAACGTAAACAAACTTACTATGGAACTGACACATGTCAATGTCATCTGCATACTATGTTTGTTTACCTTTTGCTTTTTTTTTTGATTGGAATGAACCATACATAGATTATTCTTCAATATAGTTGTTCGAAAAGTAATGTAATTTACATGTCAGTATACATGACTTAAAAGCGAATCTTTATGCCTTGTACTGTAAGCTAGGTACCTGTAATTTATTTGATTTCCTTTTTATTAAGCCCTCGTCTGCGGCCCGGATATGTTCGAAAACGATTCCACCTATGTCCATAAATACATTCTGTAAAAAAAGTCTTGCATAGAGGGTGCTATTCTATTTGACATGACAACATTCGAGCATATTCAAGTAATGAGGAATCTGAACTTTGAGGTTGTTACGCTTTCAAGACTTTTTTGACAGACTATACATGTTTGAACGACACCAGATGCCGAAGATCAAACCTAACAGTAAGTTATAGACGAAGGTCGGATACTTTTCAGATACCGCAATATGACATCTCTTTATACAACAATGTACTATTTTCCGATGCGAAGAATGTATACAAAATATCAAAATTATATCACTTTAGTTCCTTTATGCGTTCTCATGACGACGTTTGGGTTTGGATTTAACTTGCAATGGGCAAAACCTAAATCGAAATAAAACGGTGTTAGCTATCCAGGCTGGCTAAAATATACGTTGTTAACCCGTTGCATTTCAATTTCACCGATACAATTTTAAGATCAACCCTAGAGATACACAATCTATGGTTCATTCCAATCAAAAAAAAGCAAAACGTAAACAAACTTCCTATGGAACTGACACATGTCAATGTCATCTGCATACTATGTTTGTTTACGTTTTGCTTTTTTTTGATTGGAATGAACCATACATTACAACCCTCATCTCCAATATTCAAAACATGATTGTTTTCTTTTTTCACTTTCCAAATCAACTAAGAGCGCTTTTATAGTCACGCGGGTTTCTGCCCGCATGCGTGCCGCCCGCAACCTATCGTTTCAGTACATTTTTTAGGTTCCTTTTATTGTCATGCGTGTCACACGCATGCGGGTCGCTTTGGAAACGCCGCAAGCATGCAGGCACGGCCCGCATGCGGGCAGAAACCCGCGTGACTATAAAAGCGTTCTAACAACAATAATTATTTCGAATCATACCAAACAAATCCTTAAAAAAATACCTTCAAGTGGACTGCAAGCTGATATTGGTTTCCTCCTTCGGTTTTGCGTCATAGTACCCGTTCAAATTGATCATAGCGAGAAGCTCGACTAGATGGCGCTGGTAGCCGCACTCCATGAGCTTTGTAATGACCTTGTGGAGGTACTTTGCCAACTTCTCGAAGAGATGGAAGAATTCCTCCAGCTGGGCATAGCTGGTGTGTGTGAAGTGGCCGTTTGGTAGTTTCTGCTGCCATTCTCTGCAATTAGTTAGTCAGATATCAGCACCATAGCACTGTTATATCTGATCTCAGTAACAACTACGTTTCAAGCTGTGTTCGGTTACTTACGAACGATTAAAAAGATTCAAAGCTATACAGGGTATAAACTTTTTCTTCGCCCGAAAAGGGACTCTTGAAACTGAACAACTGTTCGCAAGGAACCTATTTCAAATAGACTAGGCAACATAACTCAGCAACATAAGGTAAAGGTGGTTCGAAATACTTCTTTTTTATGACATTTTTTTCTTTGATTATTTAATACCATTATAATCAAACGATAATACTATAGTATCGTACACAACCCTTGTCTCTGACACAACTAAATTTCATTAAACTCATCCAGTTAATTTTTAAGAAATTCGTATTATAAGTTTGAATGATAAAGGAACTTCTAGTAGGAACCCTTAAATTATCAATTTTAGTTTAGAAACTTACCCAGCTTTAAGCAATCGACTAAACTTGAGTATCACAGTGAAAATATCGTTCAGGAGCTTCATGACAGGCGTCGATCTGTTGTTTAGGAGGCACCTAAAGAGCACTTTCTTTATGTAGACCACGTGGCAGTCATACAAGTCGTCTAGCGTCCTCGCCTTCTTTAGATCATTCTCGAATTCCTTCCACGAGGATAGGATGCATGTGGTGACGATGTAGTTGTCCAGAGCCCGTATCATAGATGCCATGATGTGGCGGTACAGTTGTACGGATATGTACTGTGGGGAGCGCTCCAGTTTGCGCGAATGTTCTCGCGATAGTTTTGCCGCTAATTTCAATGACTGAAAGGAGAAGGAATTAAATTTAATTCATTGTTAGTCTTTCGAACTGACGTGTTTATGAAATGTATTGTACATGGAGTAAGTTCATAAAAAAAAAAACATCTGACTAACTAGCGTTTTCTGCTATTCTTTGGATTTTGAGAATTATATTTTATAATTTATTTTTGATGCGTTGCAATGAAAGTTGTTGCGTTCTTCTTTCTTTTGTTGTTTTTGTATGTGCTTCTTTGTTTTGTATGACAATAAAAAGCATTTGATTGATTGAAACGTCCAGTTCCAAGAACAGAAAAAAACAATTACTTGAAAAAAATTAACAAGTAGCAAATCACTACTTTTCTGCACCTTTCTTTTTCGTTTTGTAGCCAGTTGGTGTAATAAACTACAATATTTTTCTTTATTTCTTTACAATAATCTCATAACCTAAAACATCTCACCTCAAAATCTTCACCCAACACCCAGGATATCCTCCTCATCTTGATGAGGAACTGGAAAACCCTGGCGTAACGCAGTAACGCCTCGTGGGAGAGGATGATGTTCAGAGGCCAACTGACTGAGTAAGTGAGGGATAGGCATTGGAGCACGTCGGGGGAACTGTGTTGGAAGCTTAGTGGAGACTCCGTTATGGTGAACGATAGGTTCTCGGAGAACTTGTGGACGTCTGTAAAAGATGTTGGAAACATTCTTCAAAATATTTTAACTGCTTCTTTTCATTACTGGTCAATTTTACCGTGGAATATTTTTTGGCACAACTCAAAACAATTCACATTATTCTTATAAAATAAGTAATACTCACGAGATATAGAAGATCCGAGAGCTTTATCCAAAATATTGTGTAACGTCGCAAAATTCAATAATTCTTGCGGGTTCAACGTTTTGGTCAATCGGGCGAACAGATTGTTGCAAATACTTCTAGAAAACTCTCCATCCATAAGGAAGAAGTAATCTTTCAAGCTCCTCATATGATCGTACATGTCTAGATTCATTAGGAAATAAGTCAGAATGGAATTGTTCACAACTTCTAACTGATATGTCAGCGGCAGCATAACAGATCTTTGCAGACAAGCCGTTAAAGTAGCTATATTATTGCTGTTTACTTTCTGTTCCTCTTCCTCTTTACCGCCTAAATGAGAGGCAAATATATTTGCGTACGGTTTCTTATTCGTTTCTTGCATAATTATGGCTGGATGCGTATAGCTTGTGGAAGACAAAGCAAAGTTCATTCTACTCGTGAAGTGGTCTTTAGAGAAAGTCTTCAACTCTCTCACTCCAAATGGATCGAAATTCTCCAAACTGTACGTGCCATCTATTAAATTAATCAAGGAGTATTTATTATACTTTTCATCTGACGTAACACTTTTAGATGGAGATGACTGAGGTGTTTCTCCAGCAGTTAATTCATCAATGACGTCGGATCCGACAGTCTCTTCGTCGACTATGAGTGATAAGTTAAAACTTTCTGAGCCCACTAGTTCTTTGTCGGGTTTTAGTTTGACACCGATCTCGTCTAAGCCTTTATTAGTATCGGGAGTAAAGACATCGGCAGTCATTGCTCCTTCGAGAGGAATATCTGCTGTAGTTGGTGTTTCTAGGTCGAGCTGAAACATTATAAATATAATAATGATTTATAGTACACAATATTAAACAGATAACGGATAACGGCTACAAATCTTGTGACACTAGAGTTCGTCACCAGCTTTACAGTCTCTAGCAATTTGAAATTGACTTTTGTGTGTGAATTTATAAATAAATAAACAAACTACGCACTGTCATCTGGCCCCAAACTAGGATTCTCTGTAGCCTAACCTTTCCGAAATATAAGAGGGTGATTACGATTCCAGAACTTACGATCGAACTAATAAAATAAAATAGAATATACTTACTGCTGGGAAGAAGTCTCCTGGTGTGATTGTCCCAGTATTAGGTGTAACAGAAAGAGTATTGCTCGACATTTCACTATAAGGCTTCAAATTCAATGTCAGGCCAGACCTTTTAGGAAGATCACGTTTAGGGGCCGTGGGAATAGGCTGCATATGTTCAGAACCTAATATTTTCTGCTTATTTTGTATCGCTTCCTCTTGAGCTTTGCACGCCGGTTCCTTTTTATGAACATTATCGATAGGAAGATTGTATTCTACACCTAAAACCTTCTTCTTGTTCAATAATGCTTGTTTCTGGGCTTCTGTTACAGGCTCATGTCTAATTTGTTGTTTCTCAGGTTCCAAAATAGCATACTCTGCGCCGAGAACTTTAAGTTTATTTCTTTTCGCTTCGCTGCGAGCTGATGTAGTATCATTATTTTCCTCATCTATAGTATGCATATTCCGATTATTTTCTTCATCCGTTTGATGAAATTCGTGAGACATAACTTTTAGCTTGTTTTTCATGGCTTCATCTCTTGCTTTTAGATATTCCTCATTATCAAGTTTTTCATTTAAATTTCCACCTATGACATCGCTAGACTTAGTAGAGGTTTTGCTAATCGCGCTTTCACATTCAGGCACAACATGCCTAAGCTTTTCATCGAAATGTTCACCTATAACATTGCTTGATTTTGTTAGAGGTTGAGTACTTTTGTTGTTTTCAGAATCAATTCTAATCACGTTTCCTTGTGAATCTAATTCGTTTTTGTTATCGCATTTACTATCGTTTCTGCTTCGACCAAAAACACTTTTAGCAACATTGCAAATTGCACTGAATACTTGAGACGATACATTATTTTTATTTAAATTCTGTTCTTGTGTGTCTTCATTAGAATCTACGGTAGCGAATGATTCTGTAGATTCGGTCATTACATTTAGTTTTCCAGCTTCATCATCCACTTTTTCATTTTTATCATTACCAGCTGTCTCATCTATAGTATCTATACTCTGAATGGACATCGCCATGATTTCTTCGTTTTTCTGATGCTCTAACTCGAGTTTTTCTCTCTTGAGATTCCTCTCCTCTGTGGACAACAACTGCATTCGCGTCTGATCTAACTGCAATCGTCTCATTTTCCATTCTGTATGAATTTTAGTCTTCTCAACTTCCATATTTAACTTTGAATAGTATTCCATTAGTTTGTTCCTGAAAACATGAAAAAGAAAGCAAACATGAATAATTACATTTTAGTATTGTGAGTGCTGTTTAAGTGTATACCAATGGTACCGGAGACAAGCAAAGAAAAGAATGGTACTAGAGATAAAATGTCTTTTTCAATGAAGGGAAGACTATCGAGCTCTGTTTCTCTCTTTCTCTCTCTCTCTCTCTCTCTCTCTCTCGTACTCTTGTACGTAAATATACACGTATCAACATAAAAAAACAATAAGAAATCTCACTGACACTTGGATTTATTTATTTGCTACATTTAAACTAAATTGCAAAATGAAACAAAAAACCACAATTTACTAAAGTCTTATCTCGTCAAGGTCTCAGCTATTCGCTCCAGGCGACTCTGACCGTCGGAAAGGAGCTAACTACATTTTCTTTACGCTTATCAATATATCTCTTAACTGTTTTTTTCTCTTTACTATCTACGCAATTATTATAAGAAAGAGTTTTACTAAAACATCAATATCTAATACTCATTCCTCAATAACCTTTAGAGTCGTCTTCTTCAGTGGCGTTCTCTCTCTCTTTATCTCTATCGTTCTCTAGGTCTATCCCGATCAGTTTCCTGCGGCCTGTCATACTCATTGTCGTTGTCTATTTCTCCATTATAACCGCCTCCGTAGCCCAGTGGCTTGTCCACTCGCTACACATCAGGAGGTCGCGGGTTCGATTCCCGGTGGGGTTCAACTTTGTAGACCCGGTTTGGTTGGTGGTACGGGATTTTCTGAGCCTGCCTGGCTAGCTACCACCATCTTATCTAAGTCTTGCCGCCAAACATAATGTTAACCGCATTGATGTGTTCTTGCATGAAGATAAGATAGCCAGTTCCCCATTGCGTTGGGGAATCTTGGTAAGCCCGCTTTCATCTTCGGCATCATCATCACTTACCATCAGGTGAGATGATGCCAAGGGCTTACCCATTGAGTGTAAAAAAATGCAATTAATAACTGGTTTTAAATGAAACACTGATACTCACTTCTCAATATCCTTTAGTTTCGAATCTACTTCTTCAGTGGCTTTATCTGCCTCTCTCTCTAACTCGCACAGCTTCCTCTCGCGCTGTTTCACTCGTCGTTTGGCCGCCTTCGCTTCTGCCATTGCGGCCTCGAGTACTCTTAATGAATGCTGCTTTTCAGCTATGATGAGTTGCGCTAATCTTTTACGCTCCGCTGAAATACACAATATTTTCTATTCGTTATGTACTGACGGCTAGCTTAGATCAAAAACCTAAGAGTATTTTTGGTCGCCGACAAGTTCATAGAAGATATCGGATACAAGCAAAGACCAATTTGTGGTGTCATTTTATGTTGTTTACGCCTAAATAAAACTTACCAACAATCTTCTCCATGGTCTCAGCTTGCTTGATAGACGCCATCTCAGTAAAGGCCTTCCTCTCCGCCTCTCTATCGAGCAGTATTTGTTCAAAAGTCATCGGCTCGCCGCTAACGAACAAGCATCTAGTTCTGTATACGTCAAGCAGCTGCTGTTGCCGTTCCAAGTCTTCGAATGTGGCGCAGCACTTCACTGTGGGGTGGTCTGAGGATATGAGTAGCACTAGAGGGTCCTGAAATTAGGTGGGTAAGTTGGGTATGATAGTTTTTTTTTATGGTTGAAGACTCTATGATAACTAGTCATAAGTATCTAAACTCTTTTGATTTAAATAGGAGACATTTTATACGAAAATATCCACTCATACATTTCTTTCTTTGAACTGGTAGGTATATAGTAATTGTAGTTAAGAAGTCATTGAAAAACTTATTTTGGTTGTAAAACCCAAATAATAGAGCAATGGGTATTTGTAACGCCAGAAGTCTTTCAAGGGTAAGATGTGAAGTTTATCGCCCTACCTGCCAGTACACAGAACGCTGCTAAACGGCAGGTATAAAGGCACAGTTTGTTTTAATAAAAACTTTTGTGAAGTATAAGAAAACTGTAGAAGAAAAATATAACTTACATCAGGGTTGCACTGTTTCAGCAGCCTCAAAGACTTTCCGCACAGAAGTATGAACTTGGCCAAAGGCCTAAGGAACTCTGGGACGGCCAAACTCTGCGATATGTGGAAGCCCTTGTCCCAGTACCGTTTTGAACGTGTATTTACGTATTGCGCGTCTTTGCGTATGAAGAACTCGTTGTATTTGTCTTCGAGTTCACCATCGAAGATAAATCTTTCTATGAACCTGAAGAAATATGTATAATAGGGTAAATGACTACATAGTCATTTGAGCTTTTTTCATTTGTCAAAAACGACATTTTGTTCTAAAAATGTTTGAAATACGAAGACGTGACGTCACCGTTTTTCAGCGTCATTAATGCACTCATTTTGTAATTTCTATTAATAACGAATTTTAAATGGGATGGAAATTAAAACCAATACTTATGTTTTATTAATATTTTAATGTAAGAGAAATTTAGCCTATTATGTGGTAACATAAAATGTTTGAACGCAAAAAACTGAGATTAACGACTATTTCACGATCTACTTTCATAGACAAAAAATGCGAAGGATTTAAAAAATAAAATTATAATTTTGCAGAAAATGAATCAAGAATTAACTATGAAATTAGCGGATACGTACTTGAAATAGATGGAACAAATGGAGAAAAGCGAGTTGAACACCGTGATGCAGGTAGCCTGGTGCGTCACCAGCGATATTTCATCGAAGAGATAAGACATCAGCTCTACGCCGTTCGGCAGAGAGGACTTGCATTCTGAAAATAGCACGGCTATCTGTGTTAACTAGACAACACAAGGTATTTAGTTTTTTTGATAAAAAAACATGAATTTGTTTGCTGGAGAAAGTGTAATCTTTCATATTATGTACTCATCTGAAAATAGCACAGCTATCTCTGTTAACTAGCCAACCCAATAATATTTTTTGATATAAAAAGCATGGAATTGTTTGCTGGAGGAAGTGTAATATATAATATTACTTTGAATTTTGAACTGCCCTTAGTGAGCCTTCTAGCAAAAAAATAAAACTGGATCATTTTAGAGACAATTTAGTTCTAAGGGAATGATAACTAAACTCAGATTGCACCACTGTGCTATCCCGTTTCAGCGTGTGTTTAAATTGCATAAATATAAAGAAAATTCAATAAATAAATAAATATCCGGGACAAATCACACACGGTCATCTGGCCTCAAACAAGGATTCCCCGCGCTATGGGAACCAGAGACTGATATACATACACATATACGTTTAAATACATACATAAAATTCTAAATTCAAAATCATTTATTTCTTTACGTAGGTACATTAAGCACTCTTATAAACGTCATATCATTTTGCTGGAGGAATATTCCAAATGTCATTATCATTTAAATGATCTACAGTCTTATAGTATCCTCTTGAACAAATACAGCGTTTTATATGTTTCTTAAATTTACATTCTGGTAGTTCACACACGTCATTCGGAATTTTGTTATAAAAGCGTACACACTGCCCCACAAATGATTTTTTTCACCTTACTAAGCCTCGAGAAAGCTATGTCAAGATTATTTTTACTTCTCAAATTACGGTTATGTCTGTCACTATTTTTGAAGAACAAGTTTAGATTTTTACGAACGTACATGATATTTTCGTAAATAAACTGACCGGCAACTGTTAGAATATTTATTTCCTTAAATCTATCGCGAAGTGATTCTCGGGATCGTAGTTGGCATATAGCTCGGACTGCTCTTTTTTGTAGAATGAAAATGGTTTCAATGTCTGCTGCGTGTCCCCACAGTAAAATGCCATAAGACATTATACTGTGAAAGTAACTGAAATATACTAATCTGGGAGCTGTTACATCCGTCAATTGCCTTATTTTCTTGACGGCGTAGGCAGCCGAGCTAAGCCTCCCCGCTAGAGTTGCAATATGTGGGGCCCACTGTAACGTGCTATCTATAGTTATGCCGAGAAAAACTGTACTAGGAACAAAATCTAATTCGTTACCATTTAATATAACTTTATTATGAGTCTGTTTAACATTTGGCAAAGAAATATAAACATATATAGATATAATACACCCAGACACCGAGCAAACAAATCTGCTCATCACAGAAATGTTTGCCCTGGATGGGGATCGAACCCACATCTCTCGGATCAGTAGTCAGGAGCGCTAACCACTGAGCCACCGAGTCAGTCAATTGTCGTTGAAGTTACAAAAAAGGTAATGGCATTTTTCTCCAAACGCTGATCCAACAAAAAAAAGCTCTCGACTACGCACTAATCATTGCTTACTCTTGCGATTCATCCTTCCTTACCTGGCCCGATAAGTTTGTAGATGGACGCGACAGTCTCGATCTCGCGTTTGAGAGGTTCCACGTGGTACAGTATGCGAAGCAGCGTCGGCATGTTATTGAGTTCTGCGGTGTCAGCGCGACAACTGTCCTCGTATATCTCTGTAGCCGTCAGCCGAAACTTCAAGAGGTACCGCCTTATCACTTCTCTGGCAGCCTTAAATAGATGAGATTTGTTGGTACTTGGTTTAACCAGTCTTAGTGGCGTAATGATTAGTCCACTTGGAACACAGACTGATATACATACACATATACGTTTGAATACATACATATATAGATATAATACACCCAGACACAGAGCAAACAAATCTGCTCATCACAGAAATGTTTGCCCTGGGTGGGGCTCGAACCCACGACTTTCGGATCAGTAGTCAGGAGCGCTTACCTAACCACTGAGCCACCGAGTCTGTCATGATACGAAGGTACGTATATGGTACAGTCTCGTGCACCTAAAAGTATACCCCCAAGTAGCGCCATCTAGCAAATCAGTTACTTATAAATACGACACAGGAGCTGCCGAAGCGGCAGCGCAGGCGATGCATGCACCTGAGACTAGCAAACGGTGAATAATTAAATCATATTTGGTCGATTGCCTACATCATCATATACTTTGTAGCTCTATCATAATTTAACCACTATACCTTAGCTTCGAAACGGCTCAGGTGGATAAGACTGCGGTCATAATTCCGGCAGCAACGGGTTTCAAGTCTTCTACTGTAATTTTAAAGTTTTTTATCCATTTATCGTTTTACTACTTATTAGTTTATTATAATATGTATTTAATTAAAAAAGGGTAAGAAAAAACTCAAAGTAATACTTATAAATACCTTTTATTATACATTTATATCATTTGTGATTGAAATAAAATAGTGTTAACAATATATTCTGTTCCCTTTAGCTTAAAGTGGGCGTGTTGTGAATAAACATGTTAGCTAGTCAGAAAATGAAAATTCTTTCTAACTTATAACAATAACATCACTTTAAACAGCTACTTTAAGCTTTACATTAACGGGCAGAATAACTTTAGGTTATAATTCGGAAATAACAATAATAACATAACAATATAAAAATAATTTTGGTAACGTGATAGAAATAACAATAAATAAAAATAATTTAACACCGCGACGCTCGGTATCATTACGTTTTGTGTTTCTAATTATAATTTTCACTATTGAGACAACAACCTAGTTCCATTATTTCACCGGGGCCGATTGAAGACATTCATCCGCACTCCCCGGTGTCCTAAAGTTATTCTGCCACAAGTTTAATTTGTTAATATACACAGATCATATTTTTCTCTCCACGCCTCCGCAATAGCACCTTTTGTCCATCTGCGTCCAGTCTTGTCTGACTTAAAAGATTTTTCACCGAAACTTATATCTTCAGCCAAAAGACGTCCGCTGCTGGACAATATGTATATACTCTTCAGCAACTCAAACTTCGCACAGTTTTCACGGGTATACCGTCTGCACTAGCATTCGTCTTGGTCTCTTACAAGTTTTCTTTGGTCTCTAAGAAAGGATTAGCCGTGTGACTGCCCACGCTCTCCCGCTGACGTGCAGACTGAGCGGTCAACATCGCTGGGGCTGTGCATGGTTGTATGGGCTGTAAATCTCGAGAATCTTCATAACGCATGATCAATAATCTAATGGTTTCTGTCTGGAAAAAAAATAGATAATTTTTATAAATAATATAAACTCATAAACTCAACTTATTGTGAATTATTGACAAAACTGCTTAAAATACTTACAGTTAAATAAACATCTCGGCGTCACTTATAGTTTTATTCTGTTCTAATAAAACAGATTATTATCGCTTTCAATACACTTGATACGAGTAACTACGGCATTATTAATAATAATAATAATAATTTATTTATTTATTCAGACAATTTTGGTCCATTATGTTAGTAAAATTACTTAGAAACTAATGTTAGTATTTAAATTCTAAACAAAGAAAACACGAAAAGCTTTCACACTCCATGCGTACACTAGCTGCAGAAGGCATGAGGCCCCTGCCTGACCAGTACACGCATGAAGTGGGAAAGCAGCGGCGAGTCATATCTCTCCGCAACCACCTTCAGAATGCTGTTCGAGCTGGCGCGCAGCCTGCTAAGCAAGGAGGCCGTCCGTTTGCGCAGGATGGCGTGAAAGCCATCGACACGCGCCTGCGCAAACATGTTCGACGCGCTGCAGAATCGAGGCAGCCCCAACAGCATCCTGAAACCATTATTATACTGGACACGTAGGACATTGAGCGACTTCTGCGTGCAATCGGTCCACAAACTGCTGGTGTAGAAGGACTGGCAATACGCTCGAAATAGCGTTATTTTAACGTCCTTACTACACCGAGCAAACCTGCGCACCAACATGTTGCACCTGATCGCCAATGCCCTACGTTCCCGTTCCACGTCTACATTGTCCTTAAGGCCATCTGTCACATAATGCCCCAGATATTTAAATTGTACAACTCTTTGCAGAGGTTCCCCGTTTAGGAGAATAGGCGGCACATTAGTTGGACATTTACCTCCGGCCTTAAAGACAATGTACTCGGATTTTTTTTCATTATAAATTAAGCCATGTTCCGCAGCATAGGTCTCACAAAGTCGGAGAAGCTCTCTGAGAGCCCCCACCGCTGGTGCCAGCAGCACCATATCATCCGCATAGCTGAAGTTATTCATGCAAATACCATCAACATAGCATCCGACATGCCTGCTGCTGAGACCAACGATGAGGTCATTTATGTACACGTTGAAGAGCAAGGGTGAGGTTAACCCCCCTTGTCTCACCCCGCACTCCAGCCTGTACTCATTAGAAAGCGTCCCCCCCACCGTACCTGATTCATCTGATTGTTGTACCAATACTGAAGAACCCGTAACAGATCAGATGGAACCCCTGCATTTCTCAACTTAGTCCACAGCTTATCATAGGACACGAGGTCAAACGCCTTGGATAGGTCAAGAAAAACCGCGTACACTGGCGTCAGCCTTTTGGTGTAGTACTGGACCGTGTGCTTGAGGCCCAGAATTGTGGATTCAGTCGAGAGACCGGGTCGAAACCCGAACTGTGCATCATGCAGGTCTAGGTATTTATACATCTGAGACTCAAGCAAACCATCCAGCACCTTAGCCATAACTGTCGCCAGCGAGATTGGTCGGTAGTTGCTTTTGTCCGTGATATCCCCTGTTTTGTTCTTCACTATTGGCACAACAACAGTCCTCATAAGATCTGGTGGCAAGTACGAATGACTCAGGCACAGTGAATAAAACATCGCCAGAACTCTAGGTAAATGGACCCCAGCGTATTTGAGATGCTCGATACTGAGACCGTCGAGACCAGGGGATTTACCTCTGGTCATTTTCATAATGATTTTCTTGACCTGTTTAGCAGTAAAACGGATAGGCTGTCTTACAGGACGTGTTTCAGAATCAAGCACCCCAGACGAGGGACCTAACGGTGATTTCACCTTAAAATGATCCTTGAATAGGTTGGCGATGCCTTCCGGCCGCGTCACTCCCTCTACGCTCACAGGTTGACCAGGTTTAACATTCAAATTATTTGTCGATTTCCAGAATTTTCCAAAATCTTTATTACTATGATGTTGAGCGAGTATATCCATTCTAATCTGCTCCTGGTGATTTATGCACCATTTAAGTTTTGCCTTTAAACACTTTACGCGACATTTGCATGTCTTCAAAAACTTTACCACTTTGCGGTTTATTGTGTAAAAGCCAGATTTCATATTTTAATCTGGCAACACTGTGAGCGCCGCGGACGTGCTTATTCCAGCCAGTGACCAGTCTTCCCTTGTGAGGTCCCCTGCCGCTACACGAACTTATGGCAGCCTCTGTCAAGATGGCAACAATGTTACTGTACATATCATTTATTGTTCTGATGTGGTCACCATCCGCACAGCTGTGTTCATCGCAGCAATGTGACAACTCACAGGGAAAATCAATTTCGCGCAGATTTTTATGACAGAGTCTGGAATACAAGTGAATTTCATCATCGCTTCTGCTTCCCCATAGTACCTTGCTTGGAACACTGCTTTTGTTAGTCAATTTAGGTCTAATATAGTTCAAGTCACATTCTATAACTAGCGGTTGATGATCAGACCAGTAAACGTCATAGGCTACATATACATTTGAAACAGATTGCAAGGCCGATTGAGTCACCACACAGTGGTCCAACCATCGTCGGGAGCCGTGGACATCACTTACATAAGTATAGTTGTCAGAATCTATGCCCAGTTTAACAAAGTCTGCACATACGAGGTTCTGTTCAGAACAAAACTCAACTAACTCCTTAGCAAATAACTCATTAGGGTGAGCATTAAAATCACCTAAAATAAAAACTGACTCAACATCGCTACTCTCCACTATGGCACTCACTTCACTCAGGCATTCGGTGAATTCAGGCAAGTTTTCCGAGGAGTCAACGGGCATATACACAGAAAAACAAAGAATGGAACGGTTGTCTAAGGTGGCCTTAATAGCGGTGAGTCGCGAACTAGTGCACTCAACAGTAGTCACAGACTGAAAAGCACTTTTGCGCCACATAATTGCAACGCCCCCGTATGGTCGCCCTTTTAATAACTCCTTAGACAAATCGACGGCCGATTTGCCAGTGAACTCAAAATCTTTGTGTATTGTATTCAAGAAGGGAATGTCATAAGGAAGCAGCCATTGATAATAATAAATAAGTGTAGGTAAATCCACACATGACATAATAGTTACACGTAAATCATAGTTGACATAACAACAGCCAATATGAAAGTGAAGTTGCTAGGAGTTAAGAAAATATCACAGTTATTTTTGTCCACCCACAAATTCAAAGTAACACAATATGCAGTGGATCCAGTTCGTCATAATCGCTGCAAAGTATTCTTTGGGCGATCGGGATCGCTGTTGTCGATGTCGATGTCAGCGATATTGAATGTCTAGTCAATCTAACAAATAAAAATAAAACTTGCTTATATTATTACGAGGGTTTTGAACCCGCGTTTTCCGTGCGACTGCCCGACCGCCACAGCCACTAGACCAAGACAGCCATGGTAGTGACTGATAAATTTAAACTATAGTTGCTCGTGTTTGCCTGGATACTTATCAGGAAATAGACTAACAGTGGCCAGCAGCATTATGCCAGCAGCCATGCCATTATGCATGCTTTATTTATTAATTTTGTGGTTCGCTAGATGGCACTACTTAGGGGTATACTTTTAGGTGCACGTGACTGTACGAAGATTCGATAGCCAGACCCCAATTGACAACATTTTAAATTTTTCATTCCCAGTTTTTGAGTGGGGATGTGGATGAATACCCATAATTTATTCATCATCATCAGCTGAAATACGTCCACTGCTGGACAAAGGCCTCCCCCAAGGATTCCCACACCGACCGGTCCTGCGCTGCTCGCATCCAGCAGCTTCCCGCATCCTTCAACAGGTCATTGGTCCACCGAGTGGGAGGCCTGGCTACACTGCGTCTTCCGGTGCACGGTCGCCACTCGTGAACTTTACTGCCCCAACGGCCATCTGTTCTACGAGCTATGTGCCCCGCCCACTGCCACTTCAAATTCTGTGAGCTATGTCGGTTACCTTAGTTCTCCTACGTATCTCCTCATTTCTGATTCGATCACGTAAGGAAACTCTAAGCATAGCACGCTCCATTTTATACGTTTTTTAATAATAATTTTAATATTTCTCGGTATTGTTTTTATTTTTAGGCTGTATAGGTTATGAAGGTTTTCGTAGGGGTTTAATTCCATTAGTATGAAAACACCCTGAAGTCATAATCATCGACGAAGATGCCATTATTTTATTTATTTTTCAATTTATTGTGTACACATAATAGACATAATACACAGGCTGAACATAAAATATACACAGAGGGTGCAGCTTATTTCTAGTAGAAATTTAACATGTAACATGCCATGTAACATGTATACACAAAACCAAAGAAAAAAGCAGTCATATTGAAAATCTCCTTTTTTGATAAAGTAAAAATTCGTCTCATATACGTAGTCGGTCCCATAATGAATTGGCCTAACTATGAAATAAAAAAGAAAATTAAATGCAATCATTTTTATTTTTCAATATAGTCTCCATCAATACTGACACACTTCTGACATCGGTGAAATAACATTTCTAATCCTTTATAAAAATAATCGCAATCTTTGTCTTCAAAATGACTGAACTCTTCACTCTGACCGCCTGCAACTCTTCATCGCTTGAAAATTTTCTTCCCCTTAAGTCCCGCTTTAAATTTGGGAATAAGTAATAGTCGGACGAAGCCATGTCTGGACTATAAGGTGGATGGTCCAGCTCCGTGAACCCGCATTGACGCACTGCATCCTTCGAAACACCGGCGGTGTGCACGGGGGCGTTGTCGTGAAGCAACAGGACGCCTTTACTCAGTTTGCCTCTGCGCTTCTCCTTTATAATATCTCGCAGTTTATATATTAATGAAGCATAATATTCGCCGTTTACGACTGTATTGCGCTCTTTAAAATCAACCATCAAAATACCTTGAAAATCCCAAAAGATTGTGCACATGATTTTTTTGGTAGATTGTTGCACCTTTGCCTTTCTAGGCGGCTTTTCACCCTTATAACGCCATTCCATTGAATCGCGCTTGCTTTCTGGATCATAATATAACACCATAGTTTCATCACCAGTCACTAGTCTCTCGATCACGTTCTTTGGGTTTTCTCCACAAAGATCTAAAAACTCGGCAGCACAGCGAACTCGCTCCCGTCTCTGCACAGCTGACAGAAGTTTCGGGACCCATCTTGCACTGACTTTTTTCATATGAAGATGTTCATCGATTGCACGATGGACGGTACTTTTAGAGAGCCCAAGTCTAGCTGCAATTTCTCTAATCTTCAAACGGCGGTCACTCAAAACCTCTTCTTCGATTTGAGCAATAGTATCGGGAGTGAGCACTTCTACCGGTCGACCGTCATGGCCGATATCTTCGACGGTTTCTCGCCCGAGGCGAAACTCTTTCACCCAATTTTTTCTGTGCTATAAGAGGGAGAACACTCCTTATACACACCATCTAATCGTTCTTTAATTTGGGCGGGGGATAAGCCTTCTTTAAATAGAAACTTTATGACGCTTCGATACTCGGTTTTCGACATTTTGAAAAAATACGCGACACTTGTTGTTCAAACAAACTGCTAAACTGAACTACGCTCGTCAAGTCCATGCGTGTTCGTTTATAAAGTGTCTGAGAACCGTACTATTCAATGCAACATAACATGTATCGAAATGTCGCGTAGAACTATATCGGGCCAATTCATTATGGGACCGACTACGTACATATACCAACCTCATACACAAGCCCGTTGCCATGACAATGGTCTTCAACGCTTATATTGAAGGCGAATTTATACAGCCGCCTGTAGTAAGTCCCCACCAGCAGCAGATCGGACACGTAGCCAATGATATGTTCCTTCGATATTCCCTCCAGTACGAGGTCCTCTTTCACGTAGAAGCTGTTTGTATCCCCACAAAAGGGGAATGTGCTTGTTTCTACTCCAACTGCAAAGTTAAAATATTATGTGAATTGTTTCAGTAAATCGGAAATGGGTATTTAAAAATGATCTTTAAACAGCATTTCTGCGAAATAAACACAGACTCTTAGTAATTTGACATTGTAACTTTAAAAATATTCAATAACTGTTTTGATAAATTAAAAAAGTCAAAAATTTTAATTTATATTAAAAGGAGGAGATCATCGAATATTACATGTAGAGAGCGCCTAGTATGCGTAGAGCGTTTAATAACAATAAATTATGTGTGGTAAAATAAAATTAAATATGGTATAAACTGCCAACAAGTTTACACAGACCATTACATCCATTTAAACTAAAAAGGAAAGCTTTACAGCAACTATG
This sequence comes from Coleophora deauratella, assembly GCA_958295455.1. NCBI lineage: Eukaryota > Metazoa > Arthropoda > Insecta > Lepidoptera > Coleophoridae > Coleophora > Coleophora deauratella. The sequence goes on along the minus strand of OY282403.1, from coordinate 4,820,702 downwards.
GACTTACTTAATAGATACATAATGTGCCGTATAAACTGCTTTTCCGGTATGATGTCTAGATCACACAGTTGGTCAGCATACAACCTTCTCCATAACGCTACCTCCCTCGATGACGACGCTATCAGCCGCCTTTCGTTCAGAATTGGCATTTTGGCTGCAAAGATTATTTGTTTTTAGTCACTTCTAGCAGGATTGATAAAAATCATGATTTTTTCGTTTATGACAGATTTTTTGATCTTAAAAAATATATATTTTTTTAATTCTTCACTGATTCATGATGTATTTCCGTCACTGGTAGTTTTCACTTTATTAACTGGCAACACTTAATTAATATCTATAGTTTTTCTACTCTAGAAACACTTATGTGACATTTGACAACTGGATTTCCCCAAATCTACTGTTTTGACTGTTCTGTTCTTCTGTTTTGTGAACCATAGACTAATATACACTTTGTAGATTTAAATACCGCCGTCTTCTTCTTGGGATACCTAGCACGGGTGATTGTACCACGCGACAGAAGAGAGTGAGATTAAAATACCAACTAAGACATCCGTTGTAGTTTGTTTGCCCTCAGTGGGAATTGAACCCACTCACTTCAACCTGTTGGGCAGGAGCGCCAAATACTATGTCACCTGATCAGAGTCTTAAAGCGATTTAATGTTGCTGTGCAAATATATGTTATTCCAAAAATCTTTCTATGTGTACATCAGAATATCGAAAGTATCAATAACACAATTACAACTTACAGGCAACTTCCCAGATGTCATTTGGGATGTCCTTATCAATCTGTGTGGCTATCTCCCAAATATCAACTGATGTCTTATCAGTGTCGGCTCGGAATACCTCCTTCACGTCCAGAACTGTCTCCCTACTTGCGAATGTTACCTGTGATAAAAATAATTCGATGGGGTTTTTAGTTATGTGCTTGGCACTAAGTACTAAACTACTAAGCCAGCAATGGTATTATGGTACCCATATAAGCCTAGTATAAATAAATAAATAAATAATATACAGGCTGTTAAAAAAGTGCGTTTGAAACTTTTAAAGAGTTACTCAGAATCAAGTATAGAATACAGGAAAAATATTGGTAAAAAACCGATCTGCTATATTTTTTTCAGTTTTCCATACAAATTCTTGATTCACTATTTAGATTAAGTATTGGTAACCGAAAAAAAAATGCATATCGGTTTTTTTTAACATTTCTCCTGTATTCTATACTTTATTCTGAGTAACCCCATATTTCAAACGCACTTTTTTTAACACCTGTATAAAAATAAGTTCTTTCAAAAAACATCCAAGAGAATCAACATTATCCTGACATTGGTAAATCTTTTGTTGTTATTTTTTTTCTGTGTGTACAATAAAGAGTATCTTAGTAGTAGTAGAGTCTATCTCTTAAGCGTGAAACAGACAGAGTTGACTTTGGAGAACAGCCTGTCTGTGTACTTTGTTAGGGTAGGGATATACTAAGCGCGCTATCGCAAGCCGAGCGATCATTTTAAGCTCACTACAGCAGGATCACAAGCCACGCCGTAAACGTGCCTGATTCTGTATAGTGACCTGTTGTGAGCCTACCATAGCAGTTAGGTTGGCGCTATTGAGTGTCATCTATCCACATCCATACTGGTTTATGAACACATCCTAAGTTACTCACTTTAACATTGCAATGGGTAGAAGCTGACTCAGTCTTAGGTATCTGTATATCCCGAGGTGCTGTTAGCCGTGGGAAGTTCCACGCCGTGCTATCAGAGTATGCAGACACACTGGTTGAGATCAGGGAAGCCAGAGACATTGGACTTTGGAAGGTCTTGATGTCTGAGCCACGCTTTTGTGATATTATGTTATCTGGAAATACTGGAAAGAGAAAAGCCATATGAGCACACATACATATACAAGATGGAATGTTGTAAATTTGTAACCTCACCTGGAGGGAAACTACTCTAAATACTGGAGATAGCAAATTTTACTCGAAGGAAACATTTCTTTATTTAAAAAAAAAAGATTTTTGAAAATACCCTTGTCACACCCAGGAATCGAACAGACTAAATTTCGAAACATAACATCATGTACTTTTATGGCATTAATTGATAGGGTCAATCTAACAACATAATAAGTTAAATGAAAGGAAAACCATCAAATCTTGTGTTATGAACCATGAATTTTAATTTAACATAAGTAATTTGATGAACCCTTGAGTATCCTCATTGAATTAATGAGTTAAGTTTCATGGTTTCATTTAACTTACCATGTTTGTTAGAGAAATTTGATCCCTATTATTGACCCTATTGATTAATGCCATAAAAGTACATGTTTTCGGATTTTAGCCGGTTCAATTCCTGGGTTTGACAAGGGTATTTTCAAAAATCTTTGAAGTAGTTTTGCTTCTTTTTAAAAATAAAGGAAAGTAAAATTTGCTATCTCCAGTATTTACAGTAGTTTCCCTCCAGGTGAGGTTACGACATTTCTGTAATTATTAAATCTAATGACATAGCTAATTTTGAATTTGACATAAATCATACAATTAAATTAATTATTGACTGGTTGAATAATAATAATCTTAATGTGAATTTGAATAAAAAATGTACAATGCAATTCAGTAGTAGTACAAGAAATAAAAAGATGACCGTGAATGTAAATTATAATGGAAATGACATTAAACAAGTCAGTGAAACAAAGTTTCTAGGAATAAATATTGATGAAAACTGCAGTTGGAAATCACAAATCAATAATGTCAGAGATAAACTGAATCGCTATGTATATGTCCTCAGTAGGCTGCGTAAAGTAGCGTCGCTGTCAACGACATTAGCTGCATACCATGGATATGTTGCCTCTGTGCTTAGGTATGGTTTGCTAGTGTGGGGCAATTCAACTGACATAAACCGATTATTCATAGCTCAAAAGAAATGCATCAGGTCTATCTGTGGGAAGCCTCCTTTTGAGTCTTGCAAGCCATTATTTAAATCCTTGGGTATTGTGACGCTTCCAAGTATGTACATCCTAGAAATAGCAAATTTTGTAAAGAGAAATCCGGAACTTTTCAAAACTGCGAAAGAAGTTTTTCCGCGAAACACTAGAAATCCCGACAGATTAGTTTACAATAGTTTGCCCAAATTAACTTTTTATCAACAGCAATGTCATGGTATGTGTGTAAAAATATTTAATGCTTTGCCGGAACAATTTAAGAATATGCCTGCCAAATATTTTAGATTGAAGTTAATCACTTGATTAAAATAGAAAAACTTTTACTCAGTAAATGACCTTTTAAAATGATTTTAATGATTTTGTGTGTTTAATGTTATTACTTGTGTTATGTATTTGCATGTCATAAAATGATGAAATATGCTGTACTTTACTCATATTTTAACATCTTATGTGACCATATTTCAAGTGAATAAACTGAATTGAATTCCACCCTGTATAGTTTAGTTAATTGTTATGTACTGAAAGTTTCTGTATGGGTGTAGTTTTTTGTAATAAAAATAAAAGGTTTTTTTATTATAAATTGGAATGGGAAAACTTGAGTATTTTAATTTGACTATAATAATAATAATATAGTAATATCTGGGACAAATCACACACGGTCATCTGGCCCCAAACTAGGATTCCCTGTATCTTGTATTCCCTATAGGTATGTTTTTTACCTTAAACAATTAGTGTGGTTTCATTATCATAAAATCATTATAGTGAAAAAATCAATTTTTAATGTACCTACTAACTTAACTAAAATAATTAAAAAACCACAACTTTATACTTACATGACCTAGAATCAAAACTCTCAACTGTATAATCAGTGTAGGTCTGGGATCTCTGATTGCCCAGCATTGTGGCTGGCTGCTTCAACGAGTAAGGTAGGTTGAACACATGTCCAGGGTAGTAGGAGTATGGTTGTGCAGAGCCGAATGGCTCTCGCGGTAACCGCGGTAGCATCTCATCCAGCTTGCCAAATGTGAATGGATTCTGGAAGAAACATGGACAATTTCGAACTATGAAGTAAGTGGGTCTCCTTTATTCTCTCTTGAAAGGTATATTACGATCCCACCTGACTCTGCTGTGAGTATTTACACACAGAGCCACATTCATACAGACAAGTCCCATTTTGTAATTGGGCTTTTTGACTAAGGCGTCGGCTTTTCTTTTATAGTGCCTAAGCTGTAGATTTACATATTTGTAATATTTAAGACTGATTTGATATTTTATTCTTTGTATGATTAAAATTTTGTAATTGTCCAACAGTGGAAAAGTGAAAATGTTTAAAAGCCATTTTCAAAATTCTACAGGGTTGAGGTTTAAAGTTCTTGATGAAATGAAAATCATACTAACACACATTTCAGCTTTTAGCTGCTCGCCTATTACTAAATAATAAGACGCTTTCTCTCCTCGTCACACTAACCTCCAGCCGACTGTGCTTCGCTGGAATAGCTCCTGCCACTTTCGCCTAGCGCGAAGGGGTCAGAGTAGCCCCAATTTATATTTAAAAATAATAAATAAAAGTATTTTTCTTCAACTGTATAATTTTGTTGAGGAAAGATGTTTCTAGGATACTGATGGTAGAAGTCAGAGTTAACAAGGCTGTGATTGATAAAATATTAATATGTATAAATTACTTTAGGATTTACCTTGAACAACTCAGAAGAATGGTCCTCTTTCACACTATCGCTTAGAGCAACCAGCAATCTCAACACATTATAAATATCTGTTTTGTCCTCTCCAAACTCTGTCTGACGGATTTTGCTGATAGCATTCTTCAATGAAACTGCTCTGTTATGCTCAGATACATTTCTCACACTCTTCTTCAGTATGAAATAGTATGAGAGTAATTCTACTATAGGTTCGCCTCTAGTCGAAGTGAATTCTTTGGATGACTTTTTAAGAATAATCTCAAAGGCATAAGATCTCATACGATTGGCGAGTTGCTTCTGAGCTGCCGTGGTTGGAACCTCAGGGCCGTGGTTCGCGGCTATGCGACCGCATAGATTAGTAAGCAGCTCGAATACTCCAGTTTCCTTACAAACCGTCGCTGATTCAGTCGACATGGTTGACTCTGATCTGAAAAAACGCCTGTCTAAATTCAAATTTTTAAATACAACTGATACATTGCACTACTGCACAGCTCTTCACCTATGGCCACAACAGACCACAAATTGGCCAAAAAGTTGCCGAAATGATCAATTGACCACAACCAAAGACCAAAACACAAACAAAACCCTCCTAATCAATGAAGAGAGTGTGGACCCTAATATTTTTAGAATTCCGTACACAGATTGTAAACTGTAGCAACGATTATACACTGAACCACTGAACCTTAGGTCCAAACACAAACCAATGTGTTGTATCGTCAAAGAGCCGATAAAAAATGAAAAACTGGCTAAAACCGCTCAAAATTATTTTACATATATTTTTAACGGAACCCTAAAACGTCTGTTTCAACTGTCACTGTCAGTTATGACGGCATGACGTTACTTTTTTTTTGTATTTTCAGATTCTGCAAACAGTACACATTCACTATCGTATACCGATTTAATGTTGCAAGGCAATATTGAGTACAGTAAGCACCACGTGTAGCACACACATGCTTCTGCTTCACACTTCACACCTGCACGAGCCTGCACATGCAACAGAAAAACTAAGTTTAGAAAAAGGTTATTTTTCTAAACTTAGTTTTTCAATTTTTTTACTTTGTGTCTGTGGTGTTAGGTATAGGGACATGGTATACGGACATTACTTGAAACCATTAATGGTACGTGAGTGCAACAAGGAACGCACAAATAACCTCAAAATATTAAAACATTGGGTCTTAATAGTCGTAAATTATTTTTTTAACACAGAGTACTTTTTATAAACGGAAAAAGACTTTCTAATCTAGCTGTAAAAATGAATCAAGCGGAAGTTTCGAAATTAGTTTCAAAACTTCGCATAAAAGTGAGATCCGAACCCCGAAAGTTGCGGAACCAGCAAGGACCTGAGGGACGGCTAAACAAATTACGTAAAACTGTAACAGGATTGATAAAACACGAACGAATCGAGCTGAACTACGGCAGAGCTGATGAGGCTCGTGGCTATACTGAGCGGGTAAACCTTTCTAACATTTACTAAGACTCAGTTTACATGAAAACATAACCTACATATGTTTGTATTGCACTTGGCTTACCATGGGCCGCAGATAAACAAAAGACCACTGTATTTTATATTATCCTCCAGTCTTCGCGTTCTCCACTCCACCTGACTGCCCAAGTATACTTAATATTTCTTACTTGTCTTATTTTTTAAATATTATAGCGTACCTACTTATTTGTTGACGTTTTATAGTTTTGGGAAACCTTTTATATGAAATATCAATAATAATATTTGCAAAAATAAGATAAGTAAAAATAAATTAAGTTTAGAGAGTAATGTTACTGAGAGAGTATGCCAGTTTCCTTTTTATTGCCACCAGGGGCATAATCAAGCCTTGCAGATTCTTCAACAATACATTGCTATTGCTATAAGTTGATGAAAATCAATCCTAAGGTTGATTATTGACTTAGTTTTATTAAAGAGAGACTGTTGGAACTTTAAAGTTCAACTGTTAATTATATTTCTCTTTTTGTACACAGCTCATTTCAGAAGCCATTCACCATGGAGACTGTCACAAACCTACAATGGAGATGGCTGACTACTGGCTTCTCGAAAAAGAACTGGTACATAAGCTTTTCAAGGTCCTTGTTCCAAGATTTGAAAATATGAAAACTTCATACACAATATTACACAAAGCTCCAAGACCAGAAGAGAGCACCCGAAATTATGAAAGAACTGTTCTAGAGTTACGAGGAAACCCATATCCAGCATTGCATAACAAACAATACAATAACAGACAGATGATCCAAAATATACTCCTAGATGCTGCAAAGTATGATTATCGGCAGTCAAAATATGCAGAAATGGCAGAGAAAATTGGCAAGGGGGAACAGAAGAAATCCGAAGTAGAAAATAAGAAAAAAGATGATGAAAGTTTTTCCAACAATAAAGTTACCGAATGAAGTTTTAGTTTCTAGTTTGTAGCTTTTAGTTATGTTTATAAGTTGTAATTAATAAAATTATCAATATTATGAAATTCTTTTTCTATAGTCTTAAGAACAAAGGTTACTATGCACTCCTGGTTAGCTTGGTGATACTGGGCTACTGGCCATACTCTTCTTAGGTTCAGAGTTAAAACGAAAGTCCTATTATTTATATAATGTATATAGCTGTACATACAGAGGAACAGAGAGAAGAGAAGCAAGGCATACATCACAGCCCGGACACTTCATACAAATTTCGCGCCATTTTTACTACATAGACATTTGACACTTCTTCATGTCTGTTCATGTGTTTATGCAAGTGTGAGTGTCTAGGGCTGCCTCACGGGCTGCCTATTGCCTACATTAAGGCTCCTTGGACATACAGCCTTGTCTTGAGGGATTTGTCTTTGGCAGGATTTTACTTTTTGGATCCGATAATAAAATAGTTAGTGCCGGATAATTTTGTGGACAGAAATAATAACAAATACCATTGAAAGAAAATGTTTAAGCAAATTAAAGAAAGATTAACTGAATAATTAAAATTTTAAAAACGGAAAATTCTGATGGAAGAAAACCAGTTTTTCTGTCCGATTTGCACCAAGGCGATTCTTTCAGAGTTCTGTACCACAAAAAAGTAAAAGGATCACTCGTGGGTCTGTCTGTCCGTCCGTCTCGGTCACAGCCAATTTGCTGTGAATCTATCGGATCGATTGAATAAATTGAAACTTAGTACACAATGTATAGATTAACCCAAACACGGATGTGTAATATAAATAAATTCCGAGGGCGGGCGGTTTATCAATCAAAGATTTTTGGAAATGAAAGAATTTCATAAACCTTTTAATATTATTTTATTTAACTTATCCATGAACATGAACTAATCAGCTGATACATTTTGGAAAGTCATATTGCAAATGAATATGTCCTTGAGGAAATTATTCTCAGTTTCACCTGCTACTTACCACTATTTAGGTATTTAGAAATGTAGGTACAAAATAATCTGTTAAAATCTCCATAATCGTCACGTATTTTATGTAAAATAAAAAACCGTGTAAATATATTCCATATTGATACCGTTGTCCCTATATTTTTTTTGTATATTTATATTGTAATTAATTAATTGAAAAAAAAAATATGATAAAATATACATTACAAAAATGGCTAATACATTAAATATTAGCAAAATCTTAAAGTCATTGTTTATAAATAAAGGATTATTTGTTGTTTTGTCAAGTTATGTGATGATTATGAAGATATTTACAGATTGTTTTGAAATGCCATTTTATTTACTATCTAGTTGAAATCTAATAGAGAGTTTTCAGATGACGTATGTCACATCGTTCATAAGATTCTCAATAGATGGCGTTTCTAAGCTTTGGCAATGTATTTTTAAAAGCAGCGTAGAATTAACGGTATTAAAATAGATTTAATATAGTTTAAAATATATAAAAAGCCACATGAACATAGATTCTTATGAGGAGTCTTGTTCGGGCAGCGGTCGAGAGCGGACGCAGCCGCGCCGTTGTCGCTGCGCGGTCCATCCGGCGCGGGTGTGCTTTTGTTTAGAAACTCCTTGTTTTAGTTTATTGCAGGACCCTTGCGCCCGAGCGCTTGCTTTACGATAACTTGACTGTGATAATGGCCCTTGCGCCCGAGCGCTTGCGCATCCTAATCGCGGTGTGATATAAATTAAGTTCGAGGTGAAAATTAAGATTTATTGACAATAACTTGTGATAATATCGTATAAACACCGCCGCAGTGCATACGCAAAAATTCAAAGGTGTTTTGCAGAGGAGAAGAAAACAACCATATGGAACCCGGTGAGACCGTTCTGATTTTGCAATGCTTGATTTGTACTGACAACATTTGCAATCTGTAAAACTTTTTAAAACAAACTTTTCAAAAATAGAGTTTTTGAATGATAATGGTAGAAAGCAATGACATCGGAGATGATCTATCTCTGTTTGATATGAGTTTTTTAATAGATAGAAGAAGACCTAGGTAGGGATACTACACTATTACAGGTACTTGTTTACATTGTTCACTCAACACAATTTATATGTTTGTGATTATTTGTGCGTGCCAAGTGTCATGGGTGTGTTTTTTATTTGTTTCACGTGCTTCACGTGTTGTGCTCCTTGGTTTTCTCGTGTCATTAAAGCAGGCTAAACGCGAAGCTGATTATAAAATCCATAAGTGTCCACCTTTCAAAAAAGTTTCGTTTTAATTTCAAGAAGCTTCGACACAGCAGGACATCAGTTGCGGATTCTGAGAACCCAAAAAAATCCTCGCTACCTACTCAAGAATTTCTAACAACGAGGAAGAAACATCTGTAGGCCATAAGAATAATGGCCAATGGCACTGAACGTTGATATGCGAACAAAAAGACAAACTCAAAAGTGTGAATGTTATTATTTTATTTCGTTTATAACATGCAGTGCTATGTGTGTGTGTGACATATAAGTTTTTTGTGGAAATAATATTTTCTGTGTATTTTAAAATATCATCTCTAGACTGAGAGTGAAGTGTATACAGATAATGCAGTGTTATGTGATACCGAATTAGTGCACTAAAAATCATAAATACATAGTTAGGTTCAACTTCAGGACTGTGCTGTTATTCTTATAAATTGCTGTGCTGTATTGTATTTTAGACAAGACATGAGACAGCCTTAAGTTACAGTTAGGCGACGAGATTCCCAGGAACGCAAACAGGATCTAAAAAATGAGTATTTGAATACCACTTTCTACGCCTTTTGAATTGTATAATATTGCGCCGCGTGCAGCTTACAAAAGAATCGCCACATCTGGTCTAGCATGGTTGGTAATAAAGTTAAAGTTGTAACAAAAACCAAGAAACCATTAGAGTGGATAGTGTAACTACGAGAACAAAGCTTTAGGCCCGATTCAATAACATCAAAATTACGAGACATTCGACGAAACACGGAAGATACAACTCCGAAAAAAGGATAAACAGTAACACCGATGCAGGACAAAGAATAAAACGTCAAGCGCAACGGATTAAAGAGCACAGCGCATCCATCCGATAACTTGATACATGATATCTCCGCAAAATACCTACTGATAAAGCATAGAACCTAAAAAGACAGTACAATGGAATCTGAAGACACCCTTCTACTGCAACTACTTCAAAACAAGCAGTCATACTTTCCTCCCTGTAAATGTTACACACCAAGTATAGTATCTATCTTCCACATGCTGACTCGTTGCTGGTATACTTGTCGGCCCTATCCATCCCCCCGCCCCCATCCCGACTGCAAAAGCCACCTACACTCCTGATCCTATCTACGTGGCCACTGGTGTCTTGGGTAGATCTCAGCTGCATAGAGGCACAAGGACGAGAGTTGATACGCCCCCAGGTGAACGGTCTCCTGTGCTGCCGGCAGGATTCAGTAAATGACCTCGGAACCTGAGGCTGTGTCACCCACGTACCCCCAGGATCCGGTTGGATGCTGGATACCGTCACGGTGCTCGAGCCACTCACTTAGGGTGTTACAACTTCGCCCATGATCCCTTATACTCTGCTCTGACCTCAACGCCCCTGCAGAAGAACTTCTGGTCAGTGAGCCACCGGAACGGAACGGAACATGAACATAGATTCTTATTAATTGAATTAACTGAAACGATAAATTTACAACTTTGTCAAGTATGGATGACCTGGGTGCATTCTGGTTTCTCTGATATATGTCATTTCTTCTTCCGAAACAAAAATAAATAGATTTCAATACATTTATATTATTAATGCAATTTAGAACTCGGTATCATGTTAGACTTCTTTTAAGAAATACAAAAACAATACTGACAAGCTTTGTGCATCAAACATTATGAAAAGTATTTTTTGGATCAAAATACAAAAAAAAAAATGAAAGTAATCTTCGAAAGCTATTCATCATTATTATAATATTAATAAGTAATATCAATCAGTTTTGACGATTTTAGAGTTTAGAGAAAGCCGTGGAAAATTCCCTATGATCTAGTATCTAATATGTCCATGAGGAAATTATTCTCAGTTTCACCTGCTACTTACCACTATTTAGGTATTTCGAAAAGTAGGTACAAAATAATCTGTTAAAATCGCCATAGTCGTCACGTATTTTGTCAAAATAAAAGAAAACCGTGTAAATATATTCCATATTGATACCGTTGTACCTATGTATTTTTTGTATTTTCAATAAGCCATTGATATTTTAAGTAACTTATTGAAAACAAATGTGTGATAAAATATACATTACAAAAATGGCTAATACATTAAATATTAGCAAAATCTTAAAGTTATTGTTTATAAATAAAGGATTGTTTGTTATTTTTATCAAAATATGTGATGATTATGAAGATGTTTACAGATTGTTTTGAAATGCCATTTTATTTATCTAGTTACGCCCAAAGAGAATATAATCACTACGTTTAGTTACGCCTTCACTGGTACTGCAGATGTGCTGTTCTTGGAATATTTCCAAAAGACTAGTCGCTGTCTTTTTGACAGACGTGAATATAAAATGACAGACTTTTAGAATATACATTTTAAATGAAGACAAGGCTGTATGTACATATAAGCCTTTACGTCGCTCCAAGGTTGCACTCTCACAGCAATCGTTTTGTACCTTCTCTTTCACACTTAAGCGATTTATGGATATTTAAATTATGCTATCCTGTTGTCAAAGTGAACGGTTGCGGTCAGACCGTACTCTCGGAACGCACACCACAAATAAATGGCGACCGCGCACCGGAAGGCGCAGTGTGGGCAGGCCCCCGACTCGGTGGACCGACGACCTGGTAAAGGTTGCAGGAAGCCGCTGGATGCGAGCCGCACAGGACCGGTCGGTGTGGAAATCCTTGGGGGAGGCCTTTGTCCAGCAGTGGACGTCTTTCGGCTGATAGATAGATAGATAGATAGTTTGCCATTGCCAACCGTGTGCCAACCCTTGACTATTAGGTCACACAGGGAGGGTGAGGTCGCCTTCAGAGAGCGGCAGGGAGTATCCATACTGTATAAATATCCTTATACTGTGGGCATACATGTATGCCGTACCTGCTGGCATGTAACTATAAGCCGCGTTCCATAACATAACGGTTGCTATCAAGCGTACTTTCGAAACGCACTTAGGAATCAAATTACCACAGGGTTACCATATAATAAAAATTCTCCTGAAATGACAGGATTTGCAGCTAAGCAAAGCAACTCGAACAGGCGAAACGACAGTTGGCTGTCGAATGAGTGTTTTTCTTTTTTCATTCTCTTAGCCCCTAAGAGATGGCGACACGGTCTATCTTTGATAGGCGTTTCTATTAACGCACGGTTTTTCTATTTGTAAAATACTATGGTACTACCCCGCACCGCGCAACATTGTTCTGAGCGCGCCGCGCAACAAACAAAACAAAGTTGGATGTCACCGTCTTTTACAGCCATTTATTAAATATACCATAAAATATACAAAAGAGAAAGCTTCACTAAACGCACATACAGTTGACATGTCATCCCATAGACTTTTTTTTTGTTTGGTTCTTTCTTGCTTTTGCTAGGAAAAGGCAAAGGCTTCTCTGGCCATACAGCCTATTCTTACGTAGTTTGCTCTTCTCTAAATATTTTTCTATTTCATTTGAGTTCTCATTTATCAATTTCTGTCGTCTTTAACTTTTTCTCTATTCTTCAACAAAATGATAGCACTTTTGATGAAGATTTCATGGACTTCTTGAGAGCACTCGAAACACAGTCTACACACTTTTATTTCATTATCTTACATATTAGACACTTAAATGGCACTTTATTGAACAATACACTATCAATATTATGCATTAAAAACCACGATATCTATTTTTTCGAATAATAAAACAAAAATGACTAACTCTCAAAAAGTCTCATCCCATAGACTACTATATCATCCTGAACAAAGTGTTGCCAGCAATAGAATACTTTGATATCTGGTGTTTTCAATCATGGGGAACTTAAATTCCGCATTTACATTTAAAATTGTGTTTTTCTGTGTACAAATATATAAGGTTAGATCATTGTTTTTCCCAGTTTTTAAAATCAAAATAAGGAAAAGTTTTTCTTTATCATGTGATAATAGACCGTAACACCATCTAGTAAGCAACTGAGCACCTTGGAAACTGCTGGGAAAATGCCCATTGCTTAGTAGTCCAGTCATCGAGGAGGTTGAGGTATGCATTAACTCCTCTGTCCGTAAAACTTTGCAGTATGATTAAGTAGGTTCCATAGATGAGGTGTGACAGGGTATCCCGGAGATTATAGTTTTGGAAGTAGGTATTTTATACCTAAACATGAATATTACTAATAACTCGTACCGAACAATTTCTCAATCCATTATTCCAACGCGATATGTTAGTGTTAGGTTGTTATTATATGTATGTAAAACTGTCCAAAACTTTTTCGAACTTTTTAACTTCGATATTTAACAAAATATGTTATTTTGCTATAATTACCAAGGTATAATTTCTCGATTAAATTTTATTTTTTACTATGGTTTTATACCTTATTAGACTTTTCTATGTGTAAGTATCCAAAACATTTTCCTATAGGAACATAATGTTATAGTTTCCGTATAAATGCTCACGGCTCATAATTTCTCAGTCCAATTTTATTCCTTTAGAAGTCACAATTTACAGAAGTAAACAGCTTTTTAAAACTATCCAATGAAATTTCGGCAAATAGTAGTTTTAGAATTTCTTTAGATAATACGTTTATTACACATTCACGGCTTACGGGGCGGCGGCGGACGTAGACGCGATGCGCGTGGCGTGTACCGCATCCGCTCAAGGTCAAACAATGAAGCGATACATACATCTACATTCATTTGAAAAAAAAATCGATATACTCTGCTTGGGGAGTCTAAGGAAGGGTGCCGATATTCTTTTTACTGTAAAGGATACAGAGTTTAGATTTTTCCTTGACTAATAGGTACTATTGAATTTTTTGCGTATTATGTACCGTAAAGTAAAAAATAAAATTTTACTATTGTTACCCCGTCTAAGTGTACGGATATTAGGCTATGTAGGTATACTCGTGACCGAAGACTGTCATTTTCAGTAACTTTTTTATCAAATTTCAAAAACGGCATTTTGTTCTGAAAATGTTTGAAAGGAGAATGGGCGATTTTGGCCCATATGTTGTAACACTTGTAACGCATTGTGACCTATATCCTAAGATAGGTCACACAAAGTACAAACTTTTTTTGTATGATAGCTCACCTGGATTTCGTGCAGAAGAAAAGTTATTAGGCATAACCTAACGAAAAAGTTTGTACTTGATATAGAATAGAAAAGAAATATGTTTATTCAGCAAATACAAACATACATGGAAGCAACAAATACAGTTGATTAAAATAACATAACATAGTAAAAAAAAGAGAAAAGAGCAATAAAATTACATCAATTAATTGTAAGTATTATTGTAACTTATGAAAATATAGCATAAAATATACCCACTTATCGAGGTTAAATCATGATTATGCTCATCGTCACAGCCAAAACACGCTGTTAACTGTGCAGTGGATATGGTCATCAGATCATGTAGGTTAACTGATTACACGTACGGTCATTACCTAGATGGGTTTGACTGTAAGTGGCATTTATCTCGACTGTTTCCGTGCTTTGAAAGGCAGTTGTTAACTTGTTATACCACATCGGAGGTCCATGAGGATGGCCTAACCATCTCCATACAGAAAAAGTATCTGCGCTAACACTGGGGACGACATTGATTATTATCAAAAAACGTTACTGATTTGCTTACTGAGGCATGTAGTTCCCTTATACTATTTTTTAACTTTGAAATAAAAACTATTAGGTATTAGGCATTATGAAGCTTCTTAATAATAATAATTTTTCAAGGTTATTGATAGGCTTCCCTTTAGGGTTTTCAAAACTGGTCTTGCGTTGCCCGTCTCTAATGGCTTCCCACGACCGTCACCAATTCTATGAGCTATGTGCTCCGCCCATTGCCACTTTCGTTAAGCGATTGTGTGAGCTATGTGCGTTACTTTATATTCTCACTACGCACCTCCTCAGTTCTGATTTGATCACGTAAGGAAACTCCAAGCATACTTCATAGCGCTTTGGGTGACCTTGAGTCTTCTTATGAGGCTCATACGAAGCGAACATGTCTTATTGTTAGTTCCATATGGTTATTACTAGCAACACAAACTGATTAAAGACTTTAGTCTTGAGACACTTGAGAGGTATCTTTCTTGAAGTTAGACGTACCTAGCTGGACTTTTTGTGCAAGGTACATATATAGGGTGACTTTAATTAGTTCTTGATATAAAAGACTGTGCATGTGCTAATGATAACAAACAACTTTCCCTAAGGAACCCATAGTCAAATCGTAAAAAAATGTGGACTCTCCATACAAATTGACCAACTTACCGGCCAAATTAGTATGAAGAGTCAAATTTTTTTGCGATTTGACTATGGGTTCCTAAGGGAAATTTGTTTGTTATCATGAGCACATGCACACCCTTTGGTATCAAGAACTAATTTAAAGTCACCCTATATTAGTCAATAACTTCGAGTATAGTCTCCAAACTTCAGAGCCATGGGTTTTCAGGACATGGACTTTTGACATCATTTTTGTCTTATGTTCATTTTAAGACCGAGTTGTTGAGATGGTCTATTGAGTCCATTGATATCTGTACCTAGGACTTCCAAAGTCTCAGGCAAAATCATAGTAATTATCGTCAACGATCAAATGTGGGTGATATACTCACTGTTAATGTTGGTGCCGAGCTCTTTCACACAGGCAGGACTTCTTCCATAACAACAGTGAACAGGCTGTTAGATATAACGTCTCCCTGTTTTTTTTTTCTTCTTTTTTTTTTATGGCATAGGTGGCAAACGAGCAGACGGATCACCTGATGGTAAGCGATTACCGCCGCCCATAGACACCCGCAACACCAGAGGAGTCACAAGTGCGTTGCCGGCCTTTGATATGGGAGTACGCTCTTTTCTTGAAGGTTTGAATGTCGTATCGGTCCGGAAATACCGCAGGCGACAATTCATTCCATAGTTTGGTTGTGCGAGGCAGAAAGTTTCTAGTGAAACGCACAGTTGTGGACTGCCAACCATCTATGTGATGGGGATGAATATATTGTCGCGTAGAACGATGGCGAAAAGAGGCGGCAGGGATCAATCCGAACAATTCCTCGGAGCACTCCCCATTGTACATGCGATAGAGAATGCAGAGCGAGGCTACATCTCTACGCAGCGCCAAGGAGTCAAGCCGATCTGAGATATCCTGGCAGCCGACGATTCGAGTTGCTCTCCGTTGAATACGGTCCAGAGGGAGAAGCTGGTACTGGGGTGCCCCTGCCCAGAGATGAGAACAGTATTCCATGTGAGGCCGAACCTGCGCCTTATAAAGTTGCAGGCGATGGGCCGCAGTGAAATACCGTCTCGATCTATTGAGCACACCAAGCTTCTTCGAGGCTAATTTAGCCTTACCCTCTAGATGACCACGGAACTGGACTTCACTCGATATGTCGACACCAAGGATTCCGATACTAGCTGAGGCATTAAGGGGAGTGTCCTCAAAACGAGGTGATACGACAAATGGCATTTTCTTGGCAGTGAACGCGCAAACCTGTGTCTTAGTGGGGTTAAATTGGACCAAGTTAATCCGACCCCATTCTGAGACTTTCTTTAAAGAGTCCTCAATTTCTGACACAAGTTTGTTTCGGCTCTCGATGACGTTTTCCCGAGAAATGTTAGCACGGCCGGTATAAAAGGCATTACCTGTGCTGTCATCCGCATAACAATGAGTGCTGCTGATTTGCAGCATATCATTGATATGCAGAAGGAACAGTGTAGGCGAAAGCACACAGCCTTGAGGGACACCAGCATTCACAGACATAGAATCTGAGCATGCACCGTCGACTACGACCTTTATGCTTCTGTCTGCAAGAAAACTAGTGACCCATTTGCATAATTCCTCGGGAAGCCCATAAGAAGGAAGCTTCGCAAGAAGTGCTTTGTGCCAAACCCGATCGAAGGCCTTCGCTATGTCCAAACTAACCGCCAATGCTTTCCCCTTAGTCTCGATCGCCTGTGCCCAACGATGTGTCAGCTAGACAAGAAGATCACCAGCGGACCGGCCCTTACGGAAACCGTACTGTTGGTCGCTAAGCAGCTGGCGGTCCTCTAGATACCGAAGGAGCTGGCTATTGATAATGGACTCCATTATCTTTGAGAATAAGGGGGTTATGGCTATCGGCCTGTAGTTGGACGGATTCGAGCGGTCACCTTTTTTAGGGATCGGGTGCACCAAAGCTGTTTTCCATGACTTCGGGACTACGCCAGAAGAGTAGGAAAGCCGAAAAAGGCGCGTTAAAACTGGAGCCAACTCTGGAGCACACACCTTCAACACGATGGGAGGGATTCCATCGGGCCCACTCGACTTATAAATGTCGAGGGAAAAAAGTGCTTTACGCACTGAGCGTTGGTGGAACCGGATGTCCGGCATACAGCTCTTGCACCGCGGTATGGTCGGCGGCTCGTTTCCCCCGTCATCCAATGTCGAGTTGGACGCAAAGAGTTTGCCTAGAAGATCGGCTTTCTCCTTTGCGTCGTGGGCCAATGAATCATTTCCCATGTGCAGTGGTGGAAATGATGGCGTGCAGAAATTCCCCTGGACAGCTTTGGCCAGAGACCAGAACGCACGAGTTCCCGAAGGAAGACGCTCTAGTCTCTCGCCAATTCTGCCTATGTGCGCCGACTTCTCCCTGGCAATGTCTCTTTTGAAGGACCTGGAGGCAAAGTTAAACTCCTTTTTCAATGCGCTGGTCTTTTCATCCCGTACCTTCGCTGCATTTGCCCAGGCTTGGTAACATTCCTGCTTCCGGCGAGAAGCCTTTTTGCAGGACCGACCAAACCAAGGCTGTGATTTGCCGCCAATGGGGACCACCGAGGATGGGATAAAAAGCTCTATACCCTGCAGCACCACATCAGCGACAGAATCAGCAGCGAAGTTAGGATCATCCGGCGTAAAGCAAATCTGCCCCCAAGGGTAGGACGCAAAGAAAGACCGCATCCCATCCCAATCTGCTGACTTGTAGTGCCACACACGACGGCGACAAGCAACTCGCGGTCGCGGCGGGCACGTGAATGGCAATGTACTCCGGATCAGGCAGTGATCCGAAGAGCCGAGTGAAGCGTCAACGGATACTTGGTAGCCGTCCGGATGAGAAGTCAGCAGAAGGTCCAACAGTGAAGGTTCATGGTTCTCCACATCTGGGATTCGCGTGGACGTAGTAACCAGTTGTGTCAAACCATATGCCAGGGCGAAGTCGTGAACAGATCTCCCCGCATGATCGGTTTTGCTAGAACTGAGCCATTCGGCGTGGTGGGCGTTAAAATCGCCGAGTACCACGATCTCAGCGGATGGGATCTGCTGCTGCACAGTATCTGCAGCCATTTGGACGTGCTCAATGAGTCGGTCAGTTTCACCATCGCCGGTATGGGACCTATATAGGCACGAATAGACGCGGGGATGGTCATCGCCGTCTACACGTAGCCATATGGTGGAGAGGTCCCTACCTTCAAGGTTGCTGAGGCGGCGAGAACTGATATCGTCTCTGACGTACACGCACACTCCAGCCCTAGGCACAAAGGAGTGTTCCAGACCGTACCCAGGGTAGGAGAGGTACGATGTGTCCGCTGGAGACGATATCTGTGTCTCGGTCAAAAAAAGCAAGGCCGGCTTTGCTGTCTCAAGGTGGTGGTGTACAGCATTTAGGTTGGAATGTAAGCCCCTGATGTTGCAGAAGTCCACAGTCAGCGTGGCAGGGGGTGCCACAGTGTCTTTGCCCTTGCCTCGTGCAGTTGAAAGCGCGGTTTTGCCCCCCCCAGAGTACGACGAGGGGCGGCCTGGACATCCAGGCTCAGGGACGTTGTGTTCTGAGCCTGGACGTCCAGGGAGGGATTCTCCAGCGCTCGCGCAGCTGATACCCTCCTGGGGTAGCGAATTTGGGAACTGCGCTATCATTGGGGGGGGGAAGGGGTTGGGCCTCCGGTATCTTCACTAACTCGGCGTAACACAACGCAAGCGTTGCTTCACGCCGGTTTCCTGTGAGGCCGTGGTATCACTCCGGTCGAGCCGGCCCATACGTGCCGAAGCATGGCTCTCCCACGGTGTTTCACCCTTTTCTGCAGCGGGACAGATTTCAAATTTTTGTTTTGATAACGGACTAACATTGCGGCGTTCCCGTTCAAGCGCTTTAGCCAAGACTCGATCCATTCAAAAGTTTTCTCATAGGCCACAAACGCTGAATATAATGGCTGATTATATTCTACGATTTCCTGTTTTGTCTTCCGCACCGCAGCATATGTATGTGTTCTATGGTACGGATAACTTTTCGAAATCAGGCGTATTCAGAAAGCTGGAAGTCGTCAAACATGCGTGCGTGACGATTCGTAATGACTCTCGAAAACAGCTTGTATATAAAGATCTGAAGTGAAATACGTCTATAGTTCGTCTTTGCTCGATCTTTGACGTAAAACAGCATCTTAGGTCAGTCAGTTATCTGCGATTGATTGATTGGCTTTCTGTGGGTGCATGAGTATGCGTCAGTTACACATTGAAGCACAGAAGTAACATTTCACAAGAAGTGTATACGATGGCTCAATGTATGTGTCTGTGAGCATGTGCTTGGTTCTGGTTTGCTTGTGTGTACGTGTGTACAACTCATATCATCCCCACTGCAGGGGCACGGATCTCCTTTCATATCTCGGGAAGATTAAGACATACTCCAAATGGAGGTAGGCAAGTCCAGATTGGTGGAGTTGTAGGACTAGTAGCCGACCCCAGCATCAGAAGTTACTGCAGCTGCTTTTAAGCCATATGCTTAACGACTGAAGTCGGTACCAACACTTTTCTGCTTTTCTTTCTGCTATTTCTTTAACAGTTTTATTCTTCAATTTGGCTTCAACTTGTCTTCATTGAATGAAGTTCTTGGCCGATTAGCGAGCGTATCATTTAATCGGGCAATCTCCTTTAGTTGTCCGACAAGTAACTCGAAAACCAGCTGTTATGCCTGTAAAGAGGCAAGGCATATCCGCAGATTTTAAAAATCGTACACCAATGTCAGAAGTCAGAACAGAAGGGTGTTCAGTCAATCAAAGCATCTGAGGAATATGTGGACGAAGCCGTAATTTCTGAACGTGACCTACTATTACAAGCTTCAGTGTCACCATTTATATTGTAAAAAGTGCTGACAAAACATTATGCTTGAACCACGCAACCCTGCTTCTAATATTTTTTTCATTATTTTTCCTAGAAAGCCTATATTTTTCTATATGTTACGTACTACGTACATGTCCAGGCACAAAATGAAACGTGTCCTTTTCCTTTGTAGTAACTGAAGAACATTATACAAGACAGGACCCATAAGTAATATCTGGTGCGTAGCCGTTGTTGGTTTAGCTCAGACTGAGTGTAGCGGGCCGAGACGCTTTCGTCGCAGCTTTGCGTTTACATAATGGTTATAGCTACTTATGTTCTACTTATAGGTAAGTATATTACTGTTAAAGCTATGTGGAGTCCGTCGCCAATAGGCGCTTTTATTGTCATGTGGCTTTCTGGCCGCATGTGGGTCGTGCCCGCATGCGTGCCGCCCGCAACCTATCGTTTCATTACATGTTTTTAGGGTCTTTTTATTGTCATCCGTGGAACACGCACGCGGGTCGCTTTGGAAACACCGCACGCATGCGGGCAGAAATCCGCATGACAATAAAAGCGCCCTTAGCTGTGATAGTTTTCCTTTTAACTTCGTTATGCCGTGAATTTTTTAACATTTCTAGAAACAACTGCCGTGTTTTTTTTTTCATTTCTAGTAACAACCGTTTAGCTGGAAGAAAGATGAGGGACATGACTTTAACAAAAAAATTGCATATTAAAGCTTAATATTTCGAAAACGGATCCCTAAATTGAAAAATGCTTTTCGCAAACCTACTATATTTTAAAAAACCTACCCAACGACTCCCTAACTAATCAATGTTTTGTACAATAAAGAGATTACAAACAAACAAACTCCCCACACCATGAGATAGTCTAGAAAAAAAAAATTCATCCCCACTTCACGTGTAGGGGAGGTACCCTGAAAGATTTTATTTTACGACTTTGTCGGCGTGATTAATATACATATCCGTGCCAAATTACTGCTCTCTAGTAGTAATAGTCTCTGAGCTAAGCCGTGGACAAACAGATAGACAGTCAGAAAGACGAACATGGCGAAACTATATCCTTGTCGACTAGGGAACCCTAGAAATTGAGTGTCCTAGAAGTGTTTTGTGTTTTGTTTTGTTTTGTTTTGTTTTTGGACACCAATAGTTTTATAAATAAGTTTAAATTGACCAATGATACAATGTATCTACCATTTGTACAGAAAATAGACTAGCTAATTCGTTAACTTACAGTATTTTACATCGTACCGACTGTATTCAGTCGGTAATTACCTGCGTAACGACGGAGGAGCCCGTCGCCGGTGTCGGCACCGCAGGTATGGCGCAGCCTATAATTGCACTAGACAGTACACCCTGCGGTGCTGGCACTTGTAGCGGGTCTCGAACTCCAGATTTAAACTAGGTACAGAGACAACGAGGAAGCCCAACTCATTGAAATTAGTACACCAAAATATACAAGGCTTTCTCGGCAAAGAATTCGAAATAGAATTATTTTTGGAAAAATTTAATATAGATATTTTATGTATTACAGAGCACTGGCTCAAGGAACATGAAATGCTTTTTAATTTTGAAAATTATAATATGGCCAGTGCATTCAATCGAAAGACTGTGATTCGCGGTGGCTCCGCTATATTACTTAAAAATACCCTGAGGTACGGAAAGACGTCGTAAGTCTTTCGATTGAAAGAACTGTGGAGCTATCTTGTGTGTAGCTGGAGAACCACATCATTATCTGTGTATATAGGCCCCCATGTGACGATAACTTTGCTCGTTTCGAATCAGTAATGGAGGATGCTTTAAATTTAGTAAGTAAAAGTAAAAAATCTGTCATCGTATGCGGCGACTATAACGTTGATTTATTAGAAAAGAAGTCCCTAACAACAAGAAATATTTGTCTTTTTAAGTCGTTTAATTTGGATTATTTATTCTTAGAATCAACTAGAAAAACAGAGACTTCTGCCACATGTATCGATAATATTTTCTGTAACTGTAGCCATGTAGAGAAAAAAGTAATTAACTGCTTGAGGTCTGATCAAAGCGGACTAATGGCTAGCTTTCCTTCAATTATAAAACAAATTAAAATACAGTCGAGGCCTGTCACTGTTAAAAGAATAGAAAAGTATAAAAAAGCGTTTAATGACAAGCTGCCTATACCAAATTTTGATAATGAACCTGAAGCCAACAATATGTACAATGATTTGTTTACAGTAATTGAGCGAGAATTTCAGGAAATTTTTAAAACTAAATCTATAAATATTGATAATAAATTTAAGTTTTGTGAATGGGCTACTGTAGGAATTTATAAAAGCCGTCAAACGTTATTTGATCTTTATGAGAAAAAAAGTTATATATTTGATGACAATTTCAGAAATTATGTAAAACGTTATTCAAAAATATTCAGAAAGGTATGCTGCGCAGCCAAATCTAATTTCTTAGCCAGAAAGATAAAACTATCTGATAATAAAATTAAGACGGTTTGGAATATAATAAATAAAGAAACCGGTAAAGTCAAGAAACACGATAAAGATTTTGTTTTACAAACAGATAAAGGCAAAATAACATCTAACGCAGAAATAGCTACGGAATTCGAAACGTTTTTCACAAACATTCCACTTAAGCTAATTGAGGCCCTGGACTCATCACCCACATATGCTAAAAAAATATTAGAAGAAAATGTAATTTTTTGTGATGAAATATTCTGTTAAATATTTATTAATTATTTATGTATTTTTATAATTAATCTTTATTTTTTTTGCTTGTTGTTTACGCTTAGTTTCTATTTCGCGTAAACAACAAGAACCACGTGGTAATAAATTTGTGTAATTTACAATTAAACATACATTTCAAAATGTTAAATAATTGTAAATATGTTGTTTTGACATTCTCATACTTTTTTCGTCTGTTGTTTACGCGCACTATTTCGCGTAAACAACAAGAACCACGTGGTAATTAATTTATGCTATTTTGTATTTGTAAATATATGATTAATAATAATATTATTTTAAAATATAAATCAAATAATTATTTTATTTTACATTTATTAATATTAAGTAGCTAAGTTATTTATATTAGTGAATTGTTGGTCGCCATCTTGCGCTGACTCCCTATATAAGACGCTGTCACTCCGCTTTTGGTCATTCTTGTGCCAGCGTTCGCAGCGGTAACAGCTCTTGGAATACTGAGTGAGTGAAACTATGTAATAATTCTGTTCGAATAATTATAGATTGTTATTATTATTATATTATAGCATGCATGTAGATCACATTATTATAGTCGTTGCTATTTTGATTTTGCCATAATTTTTATTCAGTAATAAATTACTGAAAACCATAAGTAAATATTGTTTTATTTTAAATCTTTAACATCTCAGAAGTGGGATCGTTCTGAAACTATAGGCATATTTTTTTTTCTCTCTCTTTTTCTTTTCACACATTTTTAGGAGGCAGTCAGTAAAAAGCAAATACAAGTAGATATAAAATTTATTTATTTGTCTGTTTATTTATTTGTAACTATAATACAATATTATTTAAAACAAGAAATTAAATATTCTTAGAACTAGATGCGTGTGTGAATTTATTCTCTTGTAACAGAAACCATGGAGACTCAGGGCCAAGGTCCACCTCGCCGGTCACCATTACGAAGTCCGCCGTCTCCGCGGTCTCGTGTCGGCCAGTCACCTTGTCGGCGATTCAGCCCGATAAGACGTCGGTCGGGCAGCCGTCAGCCACGAAGTCGATCACCAGTGATGCCCTGTAATCAGCGGTCAAGACGACGGTCACGCAGCCCGTCACGTCGCCCTCAGAGCAGCCGTCAGCCACGCAGTCGATCGAGAGTTGGATCGCAGTGTCGTACACCACGCAGTCGTCGTTCGAGAAGCCGTTGTCGCGTTGAGGCGCACGACCATTCACGTGGCGGTACACGTTGTGAAACGTGTCATCACTCGAGTGGCCGGAGAAGTCTTCGGGCCACTCCAGCACGATCGCGTTGCGGTTGGCGCGAGCGATCCAGTCATCGGGAGCAGCGCTCCAGCCAATGCGTGCGGCGGTCTGGTCAACGCGAGCAGCGGGCCAGCCACAGCAAGCAGCGGTCCAGATCCCGCAGCCGCAGCCCAGTGCGCCGTTCTTCCATTGAATCACATCGTGGAACCGCGGGTGACATCGCTACTCGCGTCGAGGGTGAGAATTTAAACTTGTTAAATAACTGCACATCAGATCCTAGTAGTAATACTTTGAGCTTATTAGTTCAAGCTTTAAAATGTATCGCTCCTGATCAAGACAAAATCAACTCTATTAATAACACTATACCAGAGTTTGACCCGGCAAGAAAGGAACAAACGATGGCAATGTGGCTTCACAAGGTGAATGAATGTGCAACGATTTATAGTTGGTCTGAGAAACAGACGGTGCATTATGCACTTCCAAAATTAAGAGGTGTTGCCAAACGATGGTATGAAGGGTTGCCATCGGTGCTCCTTTCTTGGCCGGAATGGCAAACGAAACTTTTGGCAGCCTTCCCATCAGACGAAAATTATGGACAAATGTTGAGTGACATGTTAGCTAGGCGCGCTCGTTTTGGAGATTCTTTAGAAGATTATTTCTACGATAAAATCGCGTTAATCAATAGATGTAGTATATCGGGTAAAAAAGCTGTAGAATGTGTACTCCATGGCATAGATGATCGATCAGTTAGATTAGGCGCAGAAGCAGCGCAATTTGAAGACTTAGATAAGTTACTGACTTATTTAAGAAATTCCAGGAACATTAAACAGAATTCTGACAAAAGGAATATTAATAAAAATAACGCTACGAAACCTAATTCCGATATACACTCACAACAAACTACTACTAAGGGTCCTAGAGTTATTCGCTGTATAAATTGTTAGCAAGAAGGTCACGTTGCTTCTAAGTGTAGTCTTCCCATTCGGAAATGTGCAAAATGTCTCAGAATTGGCCACGATACTGAAAAATGTTTCTCGAATTCATTGCCAACTGAAAAGTCCGTTAATAGAATAATGAATGGCACTAACATTAGTAATAAATATTTTAAAACGGCGTTTGTAAATAAAGTCCCTGTAGATACATTCGTTGACTTAGGAAGTGAATGTTCGATGTTGAAATATTCATCTTTTCTTAAATTGGGTATAAAGGAAATAAATACTAGTAATTTACCTGTTCTGAGGGGATTTGGTAATTCCATAGTTAATACATTGGGAAAAATTTGTGCTTACGTTGAGATTGATGGTGTAGGAGCTGAAACTGAATTATTACTGGTTCCTGATGATGTAATGCAAGTTCCTCTGATGATTGGTCAAACCTTCACAGAGCAACCCCACATAACTATCCAGAAAACTAGTGATTGCCTTGATATTTTATGTAATGATGTTGATATCATTCCGTTAAATAAAATAAAAGTTTATTGTCAAAATAAATCAACGATTTCTAGTATAACAATAATGCAAGTCTATACAGAGCCAAAGTTCCAAGGAACTTTGTATATTGAGGGGGGCTTGAGAAATATGAACGGAAATGGTTATTACATACTTACTGGTATTTACCACTTTGACCAAATGGGTATAGGGCAAATTGCTGTAAATGGGTTGAGCTCAAAACCTTTTGTTCTGAATAAAGGATTTCTTATTGCAAGAGGCAAGGTTGCTCAAGAGGAAATTGAAAACAGTGTACTTCATATATCGGTTTCTGATCAGCAATCTCAACAAAAACCAATTACCCTATCCGATGTTAGGATTGGACAAGATTTAAGTGCGACTGAGGTTGAAAATCTATTAACACTACTAAATAAATTTCGTAATTGTTTTGCTTTCTCTACTTCAGAGTTAGGAAAGTGCAATGTATCTGAAATGAATATTAATTTACAAAACGATGAGCCTGTTGTATATAGGCCTTATCGGTTGGCAATGAGAGAAAAAGAGATTGTGAGGGATATGATTAATGACTTACTACAAAACGAAATAATCAGACCCTCAACTTCAGCTTACGCTAGCCCAATAGTATTAGTCAAAAAGAAAACTGGTGACTATAGACTTTGTATAGATTATCGATCCTTGAACAGTAAAACAGTCAGAGAAAACTACCCTATGCCTCTCATAGATGACCAACTAGATGCATTATCAGGAAATACCTATTTTACTACACTGGACTTAGCATCTGGATACTATCAGATTCCGATTAAAGAACAGGATAGACATAAGACCGCATTTGTTACACCAGAAGGACATTTTGAGTTTAATAGAATGCCTTTTGGTTTAGCGAATGCCCCGGCTAACTTCCAACGTATAATGCATCAGGTTTTAGGAAATTTACGTCATCAAGAAGCACTTGCGTATTTAGATGACGTAATTATACCATCATCAAGTATAGAAGACGGCATGAAACGATTAGAGTTGGTATTATACCTATTAGCGGAAGCTGGATTGACACTAAAACTCAGTAAATGTATTTTTTTTGGGCAATCGGTAGACTATTTAGGGTTTGAAATTTCAAGTGAAGGCGTAAAACCAGGTTCCAAAAAAATAGAGGCCGTTGAAAAATTTCCGGTTCCAACCAATCAACATCAAGTCCGTCAATTTATAGGATTGGCTAGCTTTTTCCGACGTTTTGTTCAAAATTTCTCCATCATAGCCAAGCCTTTAACTCATCTTCTAAAAAAAGATGCAGTATGGGTGTGGGGGCAGGATCAGCAAACTGCTTTTCAAAATCTTAAGAATGTTTTGATACAAAAACCAATATTGGCACTGTATAGTCCAAAAGCTGAGACTGAACTCCATACTGATGCATGCAAAATTGGTATCGCGGGTATCCTACTTCAAAAACAGGATTCGGACAGATTAAAACCCATTAGTTATTTTAGCAGGCAAACTACTCCCGAAGAACAAAATTATTCATCCTATGACCAGGAAACACTTGCGGTTGTAGCTTCCCTTCAAAAGTTCCGCGTTTATTTGGTCGGTATACACTTTAAAATTGTAACGGACTGTAATTCTTTGAGGGCCACTTTCTCCAAACGTGACATGTTACCACGCGTAGCCCGGTGGTGGACTTTTATGCAAGAGTTTGATTTTGATATCGAATACAAACCAGGCACTTCCATGAATCACGTCGACGCTTTAAGTCGCAACCCTCCTGCTGAAACAGAATATTCCGTTCAAAATGTCTCTGAGTCCGATTGGATTGTTACTGTACAAGATGCCGATTCAGACATTCAACGCATCAAAGGTATTTTGAACGATTCAACCCTTGATGATGTAACTGATATAAAAAACAATTATAAGATTAAGAATGGTAGATTGTTTCGAATAACGGTCGATGGGGACAGGTGGGTTGTGCCCAAAGGTGTACGGTGGCAGGTACTTAAGAAAAATCATGACGACATAGGTCATTTTGCCGTAGATAAAACTTTGGAAAAAGTAAAACTCCATTACTGGTTCCCTAAGATACGACGTTTTGTGAAAAAATACGTCTCGTCTTGCTTGGAATGTGCCTATGCAAAAGCTGCAGGAGGAAAGAAACCCGGTTTCCTTCATCCTATTGAGAAAATAAACGAACCGTTTGACA
The DNA here is from genome assembly GCA_958295455.1 of Coleophora deauratella. NCBI lineage: Eukaryota > Metazoa > Arthropoda > Insecta > Lepidoptera > Coleophoridae > Coleophora > Coleophora deauratella. The sequence continues at coordinate 4,792,886 of OY282403.1, read as the reverse complement.
CCATACATCTCGATCATGTTGGGCCATTTTTAAGAAGCAGCAAGGGCAATTTATATATCCTGGTAATAATTGACGCATTCACGAGGTTTATTTATCTGAAAGCGGTACGTAATACCAAAAGTAGTTCAAGTATTAAAGTGTTACGAGAATATTTTGGCATTTTCGGAACACCGCGAAGAATTATTTCTGACCGAGGAACATCCTTTACTAGCGATTCGTTTAAATCATTTGTTTCTGAGAAAGGTATCAAGCATGTTTTAAATGCCGTTGCCACCCCAAGAGCAAATGGGCAGGTGGAACGCTACAATAGAGTAATTGTCGAGTCATTGACTGCAAAATGTATCGAAACCGCTGAAAATAAATGGGACGACCATCTGCCCGATGTGCAATGGGGTATCAACAACACATTTAATAAGGGTATTAATAGATCGCCGTCGGAAGCTTTATTTGGTGTCCGCCCTAAAGGCCCTAGTGATGGGAAGCTATTATCTGCTATAGGCGATGGTGTTACCGCAGATACTAATGAACCTGACATTGATAATATCCGTAAAGAAATAAGTTCCTACGTAGAGAACTCTCAAAAGGCTCAAAAAGAAAGATTTGATAAGTCGCGGTGTAGCCCAATTAAATACAAAGAAGGAGATTTGGTTAGAGTTGAGAGACAGGTACCAGCTACAGGTAATTCAAAAAAGTTGATTCCAAAATTTCAAGGCCCTTATAAAATAATTAAGGCATTTGATCATGACCGTTATCAAATTGAAGACACGCCTCTGTCTAGAAAGGGTAATAAGAAATATACAACAGTTGTCGCAGTTGATAAATTAAAACCGTGGCTAACTTTTTCAAGACCTCACGACAGTATCCTTAGTGGAGAGGAATCTGACTAAACGTCTGTATCAATAATTAAACAAATTTACTCATTTTGATTTACAGGAAAAAAAAAATCTTATTTATTGCTTTAACCAAACAGGTATATGGGACGTAAATGGGCCCGTTGCCAGGGGTATACGGGACGTAAATGGGTCCGTTGCCTTAATCAGAATTGGTATATGAGACGTTAATGGGCTCATTACCATAAATATTGTAGTACGTAAATTCATAGTAAATTATTAATAATAAAATAATAATGTTAAATTAGGAATAACAATGTTACCTAGGGATTTAGAAATATTTTTGTGTGAGGACACACATTGTTATCAGATGGCCGAATCTGTTAAATATTTATTAATTATTTATGTATTTTTATAATTAATCTTTATTTTTTTTGCTTGTTGTTTACGCTTAGTTTCTATTTCGCGTAAACAACAAGAACCACGTGGTAATAAATTTGTGTAATTTACAATTAAACATACATTTCAAAATGTTAAATAATTGTAAATATGTTGTTTTGACATTCTCATACTTTTTTCGTCTGTTGTTTACGCGCACTATTTCGCGTAAACAACAAGAACCACGTGGTAATTAATTTATGCTATTTTGTATTTGTAAATATATGATTAATAATAATATTATTTTAAAATATAAATCAAATAATTATTTTATTTTACATTTATTAATATTAAGTAGCTAAGTTATTTATATTAGTGAATTGTTGGTCGCCATCTTGCGCTGACTCCCTATATAAGACGCTGTCACTCCGCTTTTGGTCATTCTTGTGCCAGCGTTCGCAGCGGTAACAGCTCTTGGAATACTGAGTGAGTGAAACTATGTAATAATTCTGTTCGAATAATTATAGATTGTTATTATTATTATATTATAGCATGCATGTAGATCACATTATTATAGTCGTTGCTATTTTGATTTTGCCATAATTTTTATTCAGTAATAAATTACTGAAAACCATAAGTAAATATTGTTTTATTTTAAATCTTTAACAATTCTATTTTAGAGAAATTGGACCTGAAACTGTTGTTAAGACTTTTAAGTCGCTTAAAGTGAAACAAACTGAGGACTTGTGGGGTTTATCAGTTAAATTAATTAGTAATGTAATTGACGTATTAGCACCACATATAGCATACCTTTTCAATATTAGTATAGAAAGTGGTGACTTTCCAGATCTCATGAAGTGTAGTTTTTACTATAGTATTTTTAAGTAATATAGCGGAGCCACCGCGAATCGCAGTCTTTCGAATGAATGCACTGGCCATATTATAATTTTTTATACCTCTTTATAAATCAGGTTCCAAAACTGATGCAAGACAGGACCCATAAGTAATATCTGGTGCTGGCTACGCACCAGATATTACTTATGGGTCCTGTCTTGTATAATGTTCTTCAGTTACTACAAAGGAAAAGGACACGTTTCATTTTGTGCCTGGACATGTACGTAGTACGTAACATATAGAAAAATATAGGCTTTCTAGGAAAAATAATGAAAAAAATATTAGAAGCAGGGTTGCGTGGTTCAAGCATAATGTTTTGTCAGCACTTTTTACAATATAAATGGTGACACTGAAGCTTGTAATAGTAGGTCACGTTCAGAAATTACGGCTTCGTCCACATATTCCTCAGATGCTTTGATTGACTGAACACCCTTCTGTTCTGACTTCTGACATTGGTGTACGATTTTTAAAATCTGCGGATATGCCTTGCCTCTTTTACAGGCATAACAGGAGAGATATGTAGAAAAACTCCTGAAAGAGTTCAATATGAAAAACTGCAGACCAGTAGTGACACCAGCTATAGTAGGTCAAAGGCTAGAGAAGCCAACACATGGCCAGAAATCAGATGACAGGATTCCGTACAGAAAACTCATTGGATCGCTGATGTATCTGGCAGTGTGTACACGACCTGACATAGCGCATGTTGTCAATTGCCTTAGCCAATTCAATGAATGCTATGAGGAGCAGCATTGGGCAGCATTGGAGCAAAGAGACTTTGTGTTTTAAATAGTTTTAATCTTATGCACACGCAACCTATATAGGTGATATGTGTTTCTATGTGAATGACAGTTTTTTGAATGTGACTTTACAGAGAAAAACAATCTGTTGTTATTTATTTATCAGTAAACCTGTTTATGGCACTCTGCATTATTTAATTTATTTTAAGTATACAATTGGAGTAACTGCAGAGGCAGCCCCTCCAATAGAACTGTGTGTTACCACTCTTCGGAGGAAAAGGGAGGTACCTCCGCCAGGCGAGGTGGTATGCCTGGAGACCGGCCGTGTTCCAACCAATGATAGTTGGAAGTTGTATAGTTAATCTGAAGAAACTTTCAATAGCGCGATCTAGGTTTAGTTCGTGGCGGTGCCATAGATGTCGCCACAAATCTAAGGCGGAAAACACACTGCTCCGCTCACCGCGACGAATTGCGGTGGAGCAGATTTAAACTTTGTACTGTAAAATGTTGATTTGTATACAAAAACCGCGGGGTATCACACACTTCCACCGCTTCTCCGTCCGGAGGCGCGATTCGCACGACACGGATCCGCGCTCCCGGATGGAGACGCGGTGCGATTCACAGGTATACCACTGCACCGCAGTACCGACCGGATTTTTGTCTACGACGGAATTCGGACGAAAACCGTCCGGTGGGGCGGAAACCGCGCCTTCGTCGTGCACCACAGCTTCGGACGGAAACCGTCCGGTGGAGCGATGCCGCATGCGAATTTCGTCGCTTCGTGCTCCCGTCCGATTTCCGCCTCAGTGTGATATCCGCGTAATAGTCGTCCCAGGGAGGGGGAGGATGATGGAAGGACCCCATAAAGGAGGTTGTTTTAGGGTAGAAATGGGCCATTCGGGATATACTGTATATGTACGAATATTAATCGACACATTAAAATCAGGGAGGTTGGGGATGCAAATTCTTTGAAATCCGCGGATGCGGATATTTAAAGGCTCATACGGGGATGCGAATCTTAATACTACACAAAAAGAGAAAAGGACTACACAAAAAAATCGCCCCCACCCACAACAGATTCCAAACGTATCTCAGTCAATACATCTGTGCAGCCTGATGTTTTTTTGCTATGACGACATCCGCCGTAGATATGGGGTTTTCATGCAAATCGAATTTGATTTCCAATACTAATTTGGAGGCTCATTTGATCAAATAGTATGAGGAGTTCAAAAACTTTTTTGCGGGAAATTTGTTCAGATTCATGAGTAGACGTAGAAAGTTGTTGTTATAACTTATAACATACAACTTTTCACCTCTACGAGCTAGAAAACTTTACACGATAGTGATAGAAGCTGGTGTTCGAAATTCGAACACTTTAACTAACATTCGCAGCAACAAGCTGCTTTGAGTCAACAGATTAATAAACAGTTTTTCACCTGTCCAGCGCGAAAAGAGTGCCTTCGGTCCCTGAAAACTCGCAGCAAAAGTTGTTTTTGCTTTAGGCGTGAGAAAAAGTGATTCGAATTTCGAACACCACCTTTGGCGCGACGCTGAAAAAAATATGAGCGATGGTTGGTTCAGAAACTCATTTTGGCGTAGGGAGCGTTTTAACTCATAAGCACACAATGTTATATGTTATTTAAAGAAATTCAAGTTTATAAATTATGCTACTGTATTTTTAAAGACGTAATATTTAAAATAAATATGTAGTTACTAGTAAACATGAATATCGTTTACCTAAAAATATCATATTTATATCTAAGGTTTTTATAAAAATGTTAAGTAGCGCAGTTTCCGAACGCAACCTCTAAATTAAAAACATTATAATAAAAAACTATATTGCCTCCAGAGAGAATTTAATCAACTACGATATTACTTTACTCGCTGGTCGAAAGTTGTATGTTTAACATGAGAGCAGGTCATTTTTATGTCTCGTGCCTTTAAATCACTCACAATGCTCAGTATTCTATATAAGAATCACTTGCTACGCTCGTGATTCAATTCTAGACTACCTCGCTAGCTCGTGATTTAAAGCTAGCACTCGAAGCAAAAAATAACTTTGCTCATTAGTTGAACAAATAACTATTCTCGTATATTTTAATAAATCCCTATCGTTTTTGGATTGAAAATGGTTATTATTATTTTAATGGGACGTCACAATAATTTTGAAACTAATGCCACTTCTGTTGGTGGGTGCGGATAGGGTCCATATAATTTTTTGCATAGTCCTTTGTATGGATTTGTATGGGCATAAATAAATGAAAACTGGCTAAGTGCGAGTCGGACTTGCGCATGATGGATTCCATACCATCGTACAATATTTGGAATTCCACCAAAAATACGTTTCTGGTGTCACCCTACCAGCCCCTTTCATTTTTAAGTTTTTTAATTTTTTTTATGGCATAGTTGACAAACGAGCACATGAATCACCTGATGGTAAGCGATTACCGCCGCCCATAGGCATCCGCAACCTCAGAGGAGTTACAAGTGCGTTGCCAGCCTTTATTGTTATAGTGGCAACAGAAATACACACTGTGAAAATTACAGCTATCTACCTATTACGGTTCATGAGATACAGCCCGCTGAGAGAAAGACGGACAGACGGACAGACAGCGGAGGCTTATTAATAGGGTCCCGTTGATCTTTTGGTATGGAACCCTAAATAATAATACTAATCCTTGTTTTTTTATTAAATTATTAAAGTATTGAAAGTTAAAAACCTGGACCATTTTATCTGATTAAAAGTAACTTTGCTGCCTTTTGGTGTAATAATGTACTTTGCTACTTACTTGAAAATATTACTGGTTTATAAAATTGTATGAATAAAAAAAACTTTTTTATAGAGCTTTTGTTATTAATTATACAATTATTATTAATTATTTATATTAATAATTACAATTAATAATTTACAAAATTATATTCCTGAAATAAAATTTTACAATAATTAGCTATGCTGTCCTAGATCCGCATCCGCATGAAAATACGCATTGAATATTGCGGATGATATAGATACGGATGTCAAAATTTATGCGAAAGCTCCATATTTACGGATGCGGATGCGGATATTAGCAATATCTCTGATTAAAATGATTTATTTTTGTTTTTTATATTATTTTATTGTATTTTTTAGCTTTCGTACTATGGCGCTGAATGTCGCCATACGTATAATATTTTTTTACATTATTTATAGGTACCTAACAAGTTATTTGATGTTGATGTTTTTGTAATCTATATTTAACAGTCTTTTAGTGAGTTTTTTTTACTATCTGTGGAATACCTACTTACGCGTAATTTTGTGCAGATCAAACGAATCCGAACATATTATTTTAGAACTATTACTATTATACAAAATAAAGTGCGAAAAGGCCGGAAATGGGTAGTGTCCGGCAAACGGGTCGCGTGACCTTACGTACGTGTGTGACGCTTTATACATATAAGTTTAATGTATCGAAATTTTATTGGATAACCTGAAATACTGTTTATATTTATTATTATGTACCATATAAATAAATAAAAATGGACTGAGAAATTTTACATAATTAGTTATAGCATAAAAACTATTATGCTATGATCTTAAAGGAAAATCTTTTGGATACTTATACAAAAAGATGTCCAGCAAGATATAAAACTATACTGAAAAATAAAACTTAATCGAGAAATTATTCATCGGAAGTAAAATCGAAAAATCATGTTTTGCTTAACTTAGGCGTCACAAAATTCGAAAAAGTATTGGATACTGCTATATACGCGTGCCATTAAGTTACTACTAACGAATAGTACAGAAATATTCGATCGAGCAATTATCCACCGAATTTTAAATGCAATTTTCATGTTTAGGTATAAAACACATACTTCCAGCCACAAAATCTTTTGGCTTCTTTGTCATCTTCCATCTATACACTATCCTTCACAATCGTGCAAAGTTTCATTGATAGAGAAATTAATGTTGGGGTCTCCATACAAAGAAACTCCTCGATGACTGGGCTATAGTTCCTTTACAAAACATATTTTGTTAGGTTGGTAGATGAGACTTTTTTGTTGGTGTTGGGCTATCATGATGAAATTCATGCATCACGCACGGTGCACGGTACGCGACTCGACTCGTACAAAGAGTAAGCATGACGCCGCGCCTCCGCCGCACATGACGAATGACGATTCACACGATCTAATCCTATTCTAAATTCTAATCTAAGGAATTTGTAGCATTTTATATAGCAACATTGACAAAAATGTCACGATATAACCCGTCCAAAAAGAATATCTCGCTAAATTCTCGGCTATCTCTTTCCTTTGAACTATTTTTTCGTATGCGTTGTCCTTTTTCAAAGGACAATCGCATTTTCAGCCTGTTATGATAATGGGCGGGCGGGCTGTCATCATAAAAAGCAACGCAACGTTGATAGTTTATTTTCCTGCGTGCTATTTTACTTAAATTTTCATTGAAATAGCGTTTATTTGAGCTTTAAAATGATATGATCATTGCTTAGATATACACGTAGCTAAGATGTCGAATAAATATAACCCAGGCTCTAATATTACCCCTCAAAATCAGGTTTGTTTTAACCTAACCAACGTTACTTTTTGTCTTGTGTAATTCTCGTTTATACTGGAATCTATCTGGAAAAAGATGTATCATAGCTCATTTAACTATCAATATCAGTCGACTATAAATATTCTCAGCCGGAGTTTTGTCCATATTCCTTTAAATAAAATCGGATACTTCAGTCATACATAAAAGAGTCTAGACTTGAACTGCTTTCGGTCAGAGGATATCCTATGGACTGGACTACTTGAATGTTTCTAGGTTACCGAACTAAGAATAGGTAGCCTTAAAGAGTTGGTTGTCCTGGTTAAAAATTTAATTGATCATAAATTGTCTCTTTTACAAAGATCACAACATTTTGGCTACCATGAGAATCACTGGTAAGATCAGTTAATTTTCGCTGTGTGGCTATGACCATACAGATTAGGAGATGTGTGAATTCTGTGAGAATGTCATGAGCATGACATTAAAATGGTGGTCGTAAGATAAGCATTATGTAGCCAGCTTACACAGCCCAAGAGCTGTGAAAGATGTTAAACAGCCAACATACAAATATATCTTAGATAATTTGCAAAACGGGAAATTGATGCAATTTTTATTTAGTTAACTACTTTGAAAAAGAAATATGGTTTGTACAGTCGAACCTGGATAAGTGAGAATTCAAGGGACCTGAATGTTGTTCTTGCTTATAGAAGTTTTTCACTAAAACGGTTTGTCACTTGTGAAGGTTTGTGTAGTTACTCTCATTTTTAGGTTAATAAAAGTCGAGAAACATGGTGCTACAGTGTTAAGAAATAATGAGTACACATTTGTCTTCAAATATTTTTGAAGATTGTTTATTATTAACTGAAACATAGTTTTGAGGATGAGCAGGTAGTAACAAGCCCACATATGCGCTGCAGATGTCTTGTAATTCCATCGGAAACAATGACGTGACACTATTGGCTTTCTTTGTTTTTATAAGGTTTGGTTGGTTGGTTTGGTGGAGTCGAATTGCAAGTTTTGAGATTTCCATTGAAATATTATTGTATATAGTCTCGCTTACACAGGTCTAAAGTAAGAAACTGTCACTTACAGAGGTGTAGATGTGAAAAAACACTCTCTCTAAAAGAGGTTCTTGCATTGTCACTCATAGAGGTTTTTGGTGATAAAAATGACAGGACTTGACCATTGTTGTTGCTTATAGAGTTTTCTCACTAATACAGTTTTTGCTTATCCAGGTTCGACTGTACTTATATTAAATATATTTAATTCCAATATGTATAGTAAAGTTTGATATAAACCATAGAATGAATTTTTTATTAATTTTGTTTTCCAGTTAATAAAATGGTTGAACGATGCTGGCATGGCAGAAGGGGGAAAGCGGGCAGATCTGCTCCGCAAAGCCAACGAGCTTCTCCTCCATCAATGCTCAGCAATGTTACCGGAGTACATCGAAAATATAATCAGCTTTGTCAACGATAAGAGTGCCGATGTGAAAAAACAAGTGATTGCATTTGTTGAAGAGATCAGGTGCGTTGACAACAAATATACAGGTTGTAACAAAATATGTGTACGACTCTTTAACTGCCTTATTATATTAAACAACTTTTGTTCTGCAACTTTGCTTTTTATAGTGAAATTTTGTTAGGATTTTAAAAAAATTTACATTGTAAGGGGTTACTCAGAATCAAGTATAGAATACAGGAAAAGTATTGAAAAAATCCGCTCTTAAATTTTTTTTTCAGTTTCCATACAAATTCTTGATTCACTATTCAGATTTAGTATGTGAATCTGAAAAAAAATTTGAAGAATGGATTTTTTCAATATTTTTCCTGTATTCTATACTTGCTTCTGCTTAAAATCTCGAAACGCCCTTTTTTTAACACCCTGTATATTTTAATAAGAATTACGTGTAAAAGTGGTAAAAATCATTTTAACCTTCTGCGATTGAGGTGGTAGTCTGTCAGACACCGCTGAACATATTATTTGTTACCATTTTACAAATTCGCATGATGTAGCTCTGTGTCGCTCAGTACGTTCCTGAAACGGTTTGCGCTAACGGTCAGACATGCGCAGGCAGTTGCAAAATGCACACGTTTGGAGTTTCGAGCTGTTGGTGTCCCACAGGCGTAAGTACAGCAATAAACGCTGATTCTCTCAGACGTCACATCAGCAAAATATTTTTAAGTTCATACCATGTTCATAGTGTCAGTCAAAGAGTGTCTGTCAGTCATCATCTCAATAAAATATTTATACTACCATAGTGTCACTCAGACGTAACCTCACATTAATACATTTCAATGAAAATACTTATTAGTATTTTCAACCGACTTCAAAAAAAGGAGGAGGTTCTCAATTCGTCGGAATCTTTTTTTTTTTTTTTTATGTATGTTCACCGATTACTCGAAGACGCCTGAACCGATTTCGAAAATTCTTTTTTTGTTTAAAAGGGTATACTTCACAGGTGGTGCCATATAAATTTTATCGAAATCGATTCAGCGGTTTTTGAGAAAATCAACAAAAACATAGCAAAATTGGAGTTGTTGCGATTGAAGTCGGTTGTTTTTAACGTATTCAGCGTGGTCAATTATGTTTGTAATACACCATATGCCCCAGAAACTTAAAAAAACAAGCTAGACAATAACTTTTGTAGGTGTAAAAGGAGATGTACCACAGAGAAATGTATCAGGAGATGTACCACAAGACTGGAAGCATGCTATAGTAACACCGGTCTTCAAAAAGGGTGATAAATTAGATCCAGCTAACTATCGGCCAATCAGCTTAACCAGTATCATTTGCAAATGTATGGAGAAGATTGTATGTAGAAAACTAAAGAATTTCCTAGCTATGAGAATATTATCCCGGATAACCAGCATGGCTTCGTGGAACGACGCTCGACTGTGACCAACCTTCTCTCTTGCTACGACAAATGGACTGAAGAACTTGATAGTCAGAATCCCCTGGATATCTTCTATATTGACTTTGAGCGTGCTTTTGATAAAGTGCCACATAAACGTCTCCTGGTTAAGCTGGAACACCTTGGTATCCGAGGTAAACTTCTAAAGTGGATCCAAAACTATTTAAATGGAAGAACCTTTCAAGTAAGAGTCGAAAATGTATATTCGCAACCTAAGGACGTCCTCAGTGGAGTACCACAAGGGTCAGTAGTGGCACCTACCCTTTTTGGTATCTTAGTTGCCGACTTGAGTACCGTAATACGCTCAGAAGTCTGTCTCTTTGCTGATGACGTGAAATACTTTGGAAATCCTCTACTAAATCAAGGAACACTCAGAGAAGACTTAGAACGAATTCAGGAATGGACAAAAAACTGGGTCATACGACTAAACCCTGCTAAATGCACAGTCTTGCATCTAGGTCCAAACAATCCCAGAGAAGTATATAGCATTGGGAACTCAACAGTACAAGCGGTTAACTCACAAAAAGATTTAGGTGTCTTTATATCATCTGATCTCAAATGGGCTAAACATATTGATACCATTGTCAAGAAGGCAAACAGCGTTCTGTATGCTATTAGGCGATCATTTCAGCATCTGACTCCGGATACATTGCTTAAAGTTTATAAAACATACATCCGACCACTGATAGAATACGGATTTCAAATTTGGAACCCCTATTTTGCTAAAGATGTGGATTTGTTGGAGAGTGTGCAAAGAAAAGTCACTAAGATCCCCTATTGCCTTCGCAAAAAGTCATACGAAGAACGGTTAAAAATACTGAACTTAACGACGCTGAAATCGCGCCGTATCAGAGGAGACCTCATCGAGACCTACAAAATTCTGACCAACAAATTAATATGACTGCAAAGAACTGTCACATATTTTTAACACCAGCAGCATCCATCGAGCTAGACACCCAAACAGTATGAGATTGGCCCATACACGCTCATACACTAATGTGGGACATCACACTAAACAACAGAATCGTAAAAATATGGAACAAGCTACCTCAAGACGTGGTTGATGCCCCCTCCGTTTCTCTAAGAAACCGTAAAAGTCCTAAATAAATTGACTTCAATGAATGATTATGTTTACTCAAATAAAATATTATTTACAAAATCCTTATTGTTAATTTTAATTTCTAATAAGCTATTAAATCTTAAAATAAAACAAAACTTTAATTTACTTTGAAGTATCATAACAAATCACGATTTTTAAAATGACGTCTGACAGACTACACCGCAGTCGAATGTTTATGAAAAAGTCACCTCAGTCGCAGAGGGTTAAAGACCTTTTATATTACATAGGTGAAAAAAACAAATGAAAATATTCTACAACTGCAAACTTTAAACAATATAAGATGCATTCTGTAAAATGTTTTAGCAAGCAACACCCAAATTACCTACCTAAAGTGGTTGGCAACCTTAGGTTGTTTATAATTGACACAACCATCGCAGTGCAGAAGCGTGCCATCCAAGCTGCCAGCATTGTGTACCGGAATACTCTGATGTGGATATGTAAGAAAGAGGCCAGTGTTAGCGATATGCAGTTTGTCTGGCAGCATTTAGCCGAGCTGAAGGTAAGTGTTGTTTTCTAAACAATCTTTTAGGAACTCCAATAAGGTTGGCATAAACAGTATGCATGTACCTATGTAAGCATTATAAGAGAAATGATTATTTTGTATCATAAGAACATCAATGTTTCTGGAAAAAAAGTATACACGTATGTAAGAATTCTTCAAAAAAATTGCTTACCATCAGGTGATCCGTCTGCTCGTTTGCCACCTCTGCCATAAAAAAATAGTAACAAACAGTGTAGATAGAACAAAGTAGATTCTTTCCGATAATTTTATTATGTAGTTCTGTCGCTCATTGATTGACATATTATTAGTTGTTATTTTATCATACATTATTTTTAATTTTTATTTTATAATTAAAAAACTGTCCTATATGTGGAAAGCTCCTATAGGAGTTTAAGTTTTGATAATGAGCAGCTACTTACTAAGACAATCTGTAAACAATTTTGTTCGTAAAACAGATTATAAAAAACACTCTTCCTTTCCAGCTGATTGTCCTGAACATGATAGACAGTGACAATGAGGGCATCCGGACACACTCGATTAAGTTCCTCGAGGAGGTGGTTCTGACGCAGAGCTCCAGCGACGGAGAAGGTGACTTCTGTCTGGACAGCCTGCCTAACCTGCCGTTTATCAATAGGAAAGCATTGGAAGAAGAAGCTGAGTGAGTTAATGAATTGCTTCTAAATCTTTATTGTGATAAAAGAAAGATAATATGAGGGATGAGATGCCAAGGGCTTACCAATTGTGGATGAAATAAAAAATACAGAAAACTTGAACTTCACTACTAAACTAGTAAAAACTAAAAAGCCTGTTTTTCATTAGTTAATGATTGCTCTGCTACTTTTATCAACAATATTTAACATCAGGCAAATTATCTCAATTTATTAAGGAACATTTTGCAATTGTCTCAAATAAAAGTAACATTTAAAAAATATATAAATTTAAAGATTCTATCTGCTTCTTCAAACATAATTTCTCTTCCAGACACATATTCACGCTACTGGTAAAGTTCCACAACTCGCAGCATATATCGAGCGTTAACCTAATGGCGTGTATGACCACGTTATGTCTGGTTGCGCGGGAGCGACCCAGATATGCGCCCCGAGTGTTGCGCGCATTGGCTGATTTGCATACCACATTGCCACCTACACTGTCTGCTTCGCAGGTAAGCTGTTTTGTTTACAGGGCTTATAGGCTGCAGATTTCCCACTGCAGGGGCATTGGTCTCTTCCCTTACCTCGGGAAGGTTAGGCCATACGCCAAGTCCAGATTGGTGGAAACATAGATGGAGACTAAAATATTAGTACATAGATAGTGTTAGATTATAATTGTATTGTAAATATGGGAAATGCTGTGCAACTATCGCCCAAGATCGATCTAATGCGCGAAAAAGCGGCATTATTGTAATAGAAAATTGAAATGTTGCTAAAGAATAATTTTATTTGCAGGTAAATTCGGTTCGCAAGCACTTGAAGATGCTTTTGCTGAATTTCTTGAAGCAACCCAGTGCTGGTGACTTGATATCCCAGGTAACTATAAAATCAAACTTAAAATGTTTATTATTTAAGTAGATGCTTTACACATGCCTTTAAATCGTCAATATTTTTTCTTCCTAGTATTTATTATTTTATTATTATTCTTCGTTTATGCATTTCGTTGATTCTGAATTGTTGACTCTGGTTTTGTTTGATAGCCATTTACAGTGTTTCTAGAAGGCCTTTCATTTATTTGCAATTTGTTTCAAATCTAGGCACTTGTGAATGGAGTAAGGTCTTATTATATTCTGTTTTTTTTTCCAATCAGCATCCAATTTGTGCTTCAGATTGTTATATAAACTCATTCTCAAATGCCTGCAAAAATATTAATTGCTGTGGCTTCTATTCAAATCAAAAGTTTACAAATCAGTTGATCAATTAAAAAAATAAAGTATAAAGAATAAGGCGTGAGTATATGTACCTATGTATTGCTATTTTTGTTAGTTTCTTGGGAGCTTTGTCTCAGTTTGTTGGTTTCTTATGTAGGTACATACACGGCGGCATAGACTTTACAATTGATTTTTGCGCCATCTAGTGATACTTGTAGTAGTACTACTAGAATAAGAAGTACGCTCACGGCCAGTGTCTATTTATATCGATGACGAGTGGTAGTGGTCGTGCTCGTCAGATGACGAAGCTGCTGAACAACATAGCATGTGACGTCACAGTCTTTGACGAACTTATTTCGTGTTTCTAATTAAAATAAAATTCTAAATGGATGAAAGCATCAATCGAGTATAGAGATGGGTTTTTGCCCGGGCAGTTTTGAGTAAATGCCCAATAAACGTCCATTTACGCCCAATAAATGCCCAATTTGTATGGTGTAAATGGACGTTTCTATCTATCTATCAGCCGAAAGACGTCCACTGCTGGACAAAGGCCTCCCCCAAGGATTTCCACACCGACCGGTCCTGTGCGGCTCGCATCCAGCGGCTTCCTGCAACCTTTACCAGGTCGTCGGTCCACAGAGTCGGGGGCCTGCCCAAATGGACGTTTATTGGGCATTTATTCAAAATGCCCAAAAATGCCCGGGCAAAAACCCATCTCTAATCGAGTAACTTTTGCAGTTGTAGGAGAAATGCTATTTAGTGAGTGAATAAGATTTTACAATTTATTATACTGTCAAATACCCTATTATGCTCGCTGCCAGTGTGCCATGTGCTAGATAACCCAGTTGCTAACCGATGCCGGCGTGAGAGTACGAAGTACGTTCACTGCCACTTTTTCTTTGTGTGTATGAGGAGAAGAGTGATTATCATGTAATTCTGCGCGGCAGGTGACCCAGCTGCTGACGGACGCTGGCGTGAGCGCGCACGAGATCAGCCGCGCGACGCCGCGCCGCAACAAACGTCTTGCGAACGCCAGGGTGGACAATGGAGACGCTAGCAAAAGGTAATCACATCTTTTTCTATAAACTCTTCAGTCGTTGTTATTTACCATTTTTAAAAAGTAAATTATTTTAGGGTTGCCACTGTAAGATGTGTAAAGCTGATGCTGAAAGTAAAATAACTTGTTAAGAATACTTAAAATTGTTAGAACTTTCAATGATCGTTTGATGCAGTTAACGAGTCGTTGTTGTACTTTTATCAAATTTTGCGTTGTTGTAATTATTCATTCCTTTTTTCTGTCACTTTTTTTTTTTTTTTTTTATGGCAGAGGTGGCAAACGAGCAGACGGATCACCTGATGGTAAGCGATTACCGCCGCCCATAGACACCCGCAACACCAGAGGAGTCACAAGTGCGTTGCAAATTCACATTCGGTCAAATAAAGCATGGACTTATGTATCTTCATAGGTTCCGCGTCGACTCACCACAGAGCAATAGCCAAGGCAGCGATAGCAACAGTCGCGGCGATTTCCCCACACAATTCCCCACACAGGAGGAGGAAATACCTGCGCCTGTACCCGTTCCAGTACCCGTTCCCGTACCCCCTCCCACATCCATACCCTTACCCGGTGCAGCATCCATACCCTTACCCGGTGCAGCATCCATATCCTTACCCGGGATAACATCCATATCAACCCCGCCAACAGTGCCAGTTCCCGCACCGATTCCCGGAGAATTAATCCCTACCGAAGACACCTTAATGGAAGGCCTCGACAACGTAGAAAAGGTCATCGACCTCGTAATGGCGACGCTTATAAAGAACCTTCCCACAGAAATGCCAGATGACTTCATGACGGCTTACAGCCCTATACCAAACTCGGGTAGTAAAGCGCAGAAGAGAAGCTTAGCGAAAAAGTTAATATGTTTGATTAATCAAGAGCCTGGCTCGGTAGTACCGACATTTGAACCGAAGATATCTCTTCCTAAGGATGATGATGAGAAATTGACTTTGAGAAACGCAGTAGCGAAGTTGCAAGAGTCCAGTCGAGCTGATAGGAGAGTCGAGAATGCGGTGTCAAAGTTAATGGAGGAAACGAGGCAGGACTATTTGAAAGAGGAGGAAAGGAGAAATAAGGAAAAAGAGAAGGTGCCGCCGCCACAGACGCCTACTGTCCCCAAGTTGAAGCAAAAGGTATGTTGGATACAATAGGGTTGGGATACAATAGGGTTGGTAACTGTCAAAATTGTTCTAGCGTAGTTGATCCCAAACTAACTACTACTCTAAAAGTTTATTTGTCGATGAGAAAATTTAACGTAACATCAAGGCGCACAGTACATGTATCATAATTATACGTTTAATTTTATGTGGATTTTGTCATATATAAGCAAAATATTTGTGGCAATAGATATGGTATGAACAATCCAAGAATCCGACAAAACGCACCAGGTTTAAAAAGTTTTGTGTGCATTATATTTTTGTGTTTTGCTGATGAATTTTGGGAATTAAGTTTCTTTCATACTTACACTGTCATGTGACATCGTCTCTAGTATGTATATCATAGCCGTTTATTTTGTCCCACTTTTCAAACCTGAACGCTTACAAATTCCTTGTTTATTTATTACGCAGCGTTTATCTCTAATAAGCGTGTAATACGTATAATGTTTACGTCTTCATAGGTAAAACTACTCCGCCTGCAAGAGATAACCCGTCCCATACCGAAAGAGGTAAAAGAGCGCCTCATTCTGGGCGCAATCCGGCGGATACTGAACGCGGAACACGACGCGGCTATAGGCGGCGCGGCGCATATCCGCGCCAAGTTCATAGCGCTATTTGCCGCCGGATACACGCCCGAGATCCGGGATCTGGTGCTGGACCATATCATGGAAGCTCCTCAGGTGAGTTTTTACGTAAGTAAGAGGTATTCCATCTCAGCCCTCAAGATCGGCAAGGCACTGATAACCCTTCTAGGGTTATAGATGCTCATAGGCGGCGGATGCCACTTTCCATCAAGTGGGCCGTCAGTTGCCATCTCTCTCACACAATAAAAAAAATACTCGACTGGATGCGGGCAGCGCAGGATCAGTAGGTGTGGAAATGCTTGGGTAGGCCTTTGTCCAGCAGTGGACGTTTTTTGGCTGATGATAACCTCGACACAAAAAAATATAATGAATAGTTTAAAAATTTTGTTTTCTACTTTATATACGAGGTATACGTGTATACAAGTTCCAAGTGGCAGGAATCGAAACGAACCGAATCGAACCATCGAAAAGTTGTAAACAATATTTTTTGTATCCCTTAAAATTTCAAACGCCTATTTTTAACGTTGTATATTTTTAACGTGTAAGGGACAGGTTTCCGAAAACTTTAAGGGCTTGCTCAGTAGACGAAACTGAACAACTTTCCACAAGAAATTTTTTCAGGAAACGAAAAAAATCGGCTTCTACATACAAAATTACAAACTTGATTGGACAGTTTGTATTTGGTTTACATTTGAAGCAGATTTTTTTTTCGTTTCCTGAAAAAAAAAATTGTGGAAAGTTGTTCAGTTTCGTCTACTGAGCAAGCCCTTAAAGTATTCGGAATCCTGTCCCTTACACCCTGTATAAAGAAGATATGAACAGTGGACTAATGATAATGATGATTACCGTGACAGGATCGTCTGGACCTAGCGCTCGCGTGGCTGTACGAGGAGTACGCGTTCACGCAGGGCTTCAACCGGCACCCGGTCACGCTGCAGCCCAAGCTGAGAGAGAAGCACGACCAGAACTACAACCAACTTTTATGCGCGCTCGTCACGCAAATCTACGAGCGGAACGACCCCGAGATGGACTCCACCAAGGTGAGTTGGCAAAGGGAATGTCTATTGAATCTACCGTTTTCATCTAGGTATTGTATAGGTCGTGAAGCGATCGTGGCTTAGACCAACTTGCGTGCTCGCGTCGATCACGCAGGTTAACAGACTACAGACACGGTCACAACCTCGATGTGTTTGAGGTGAGTTAACGAACAAAATGTCTATTGAATCTACCATTTGCATCTAGGTATATGTTGTAAAGCGGTCGTGGCTCGGTGCCACTTGCGTGGTGTTGACCATTCAGGTTAACAGACTGCAGACACGGTCACACCTGGATGGGTTGAGGTGGGTTGTATGTATGACAACCGGCACCCGGTCACGCTGCAGCCCAAGCTGCGCGAGAAGCCAGCCCAGCAGTGCGCGCTCGTCACGCAGGTCTAGATCAGTTTAGTGAATTATAGTTTAGAACGTAACAAGTTTATCCGAAAATAAGTTTAAAACTTATGTAAAGAAATGCCTGTGTTCAAGAGGATATTATAAAACTATAGATTATGTAAATGACAAAGATGTGTGGACATGTATAGATCCTCCAGCTCATAGCTTTAGTAATAACATCAATTGTAATAGCTATTAAGCTTTTATTTCAAAAAATGTGTTAGGGCGAGATTCTTTTGGGTTCGACGTTTCTTCTCGCTCCGCTAACACTTGCCGAAACGTTGAGTGTACAAGTTCCGAGTGGTAGGAACTTTGTACTAGGTAGAAAAATATGACGATTTCAAAGTATGTGTAAAGCATCTACTTAAATAAAAAAGATTTTTGATTTTGAACTTATAATTTATATTTTTTTCCACAGGAAGCGCTTCTCCGGCGCATATACGCCGAAGCGCCGATCATAACGGACGAAGCGGCCGAGTACCTGCGTCACTTCGGCAGCCGGCGGGCTGGAACCCCCGGTGCGAACACGGCGGGCGCGGCGCTGGCTCTGGAGATACTGGACGACCTGTGCGCCACGCGGCCGCTACATGCGCATAAGTTCGCGCCACACGCGCTCGTGCAGATACGTGAGTGTTCTACTGACGGCTTAGAATAAAGAGTAATACTACGTAAAAGCAGAAATGTTAAATTAATAAGATACTATCACTACACAGCAATAAAGGCCAATCTTGCTTGCCCGTACGCTACGTGCTTTTTATTATGTGTATGTATATAAATGCGCACCACGCGTACGTGCAGGGGATAATGTACCGAATCACAACGCGCGAGAGTTGCTTTTACGCTGAACGTCTTAATGTTTCATGTCCTTGTTTGCCCCTTCCAGGGTGCGCGGCACTCGTACTTGCGCTCGTAGGTATATAGTTTCGTTGAAGTGAGACAGGCCTGTTGACGGTCAACGGTTAAGAAACGTGGCGCTCGATATGATTTGTCATTAAAACGTAAACCCACCCCCACACACACAATTACCACATGAAATGTGGTAGTTGTGTGGGTGGGGGGAGGGGTTACGTTATTGTTATTCTCGTAAAAGGCCGAGGAAGCTGGCTTGACGTAATGAACGCTAAGTACAAGAAGAAGGGTTTACCGAAGTTTATATGTTATACTATTATGGGATATTTGGGTATTCTTTGTCCTGTACTAAATAGAAAGAGTTCTTGGTATTTAACACTTATGTAATCAAGTACTTGAAATTACAAGAGATACAAGAGAGACCTGTCGGGACGGGGTGCTGCAGACGACTGGCTAGGCTAGCTCTCACGAACCAGCGCGTAGCACAGAATACGCTGACTTAACATTTTAGCTACGCCGTAGCCGCTACAACACTCCCCCCCTTACAAAAAAAACTTAAAAAATTTTTTACGTGGACACAAGAAAATCAAAAACAAAAGTTACAAACAGCGTTATCAAAAGTACTTAGTACATTTTATTAAACAACTACTACTCTGTAAGTCAGTCATAACAACGAAATACAATAACATGCTTGCGCCAGCACATTGCGCGAGCTGTTCTGTGAACTACAATAACAACTGGAAGTAGGTACAAAAATGCTTACTGACACAAAACTACGCGTGTTGCATGTAACATTATATTATAAGCATGAATAACACTGTGAACCAAACGATTGTTATACAGTTTTCAAGCTAAGTTGAATTTACAATGTTTAGGTATCTGTAATGAAGAATATACAATTTTAATTTAGGAACATCATACTAGTTATAGGTACACTTGTCTCTCTTATGGGACGATTTTAAACATCACTTTACTATTCTAGTCATAGTATGTAAGTATGGTATCTTAATATTAGGTTAGTGGTAAGTACTACACTTCACTTCGCACCAAAATTTAATTCCCTATGTAACACTAAGCCAAACCAGAAGGCGGGGCAAACGCAGTGGTAGGTAGCTGCTGAATGACCGCACCTGTTGGCATCACTCTGGACATCTCCTTTCTCAGCCAGCTTCTAGCACGATGTAAACATCCTCTCTGTATCCCGTAACACATCAATATTCCAAATATGACAGCCAAAATTATCAAAACTATCCCAAAATAGTTTAACTTATTTTCCAGATTCTCCGTAGCAATCTGAACTTGAGCCTGAGCTTGGGCTTGCACGGAAGTTTGTTTGTTCTGGTAGTTTCCCATGACGAAATTAAGTAGGTGCTCTTCACACATAAATAGCAATGTCGAAGTGAAATGAAGTATTTTTAATACTAACTTATAATTATATACTTAGGAACTAATTAGTTAGCAAAAATCGCACCGGTTGCCTAATAATGCGTCCACTACGCGATGTCTTAATCATAGGCGGTAGCGATTTTTCTGTTTGGTCATTTACTCTAACTTTTTCATCATTACTTTTACATGGTTCTACATAACTCTCACAGTCGTTCAACAGGTATGCCGGTTTTACTCTATCGATGGAAACAGTTGACTGTTGGTCTGATTTTTTAATGACAAATGTTTTTGGGGATCTACTTATAACAAGATAAGGACCGCTATAATTAGGCGTTAAGGGTTTACTAACCATATCGTTTCTGACAAAAACGTGTGTACAAGTGTCCAAATCTTTATGAACAAAAATTTTTCTAGAATCGCTTTCCGCTCGTGGCTTAGGCTGTAGACTATCTAAAATGTTACGTAACTTATCGACGTAAGTACTAGGTTCACTTACCTGTGTGTTCGGCTTGTCCAAATAAAAATCACCTGGTAACCGCAACGTATGTCCAAGTGTCATTTCTGCTGCGCTATACTCGTGGTCACTCTTACAGGTTGCACGAAGTCCCAACAAGACGGTTGGTAATTCATCGACCCAGGACCTATTATCTGAAAGACGAGCCTTAATTGCCACTTTCATCGAACGATGGAATCTCTCTATCATGCCATTGCTTTGAGGGTGGTATGATGTGGTACGAATTCTTTTAACACCTAAAAGTTTCATTAATTTACTGAAAACTTCACTCTCAAACTGTCTACCTTGATCGCTAGTAAGTTTATTTGGACAACCAAATCTACAAATCCAATTTTCGTAAATTGCCTTAGCTACAGTTTCGGCTGTAATATCTTTTATTGGGATTGCTTCTGGCCAACGTGTATAACGATCGATTATTGTTACACAATAGCGATATCCGTCTTGAGACGTAGGCAACGGGCCTACTATGTCTACATGTATATGTTCAAATCTTTCGGTTGCTGGGAAAGTACCTAGTCTTGAAACTGTATGTCGCTGTACTTTAACTTTTTGACATTGAACGCATGATCTAACCCAAATAGCAATGTCCTTGTTCATGTCTGGCCAAAAATATCTTTTTGTCATCATTTTACGCGTTGCTCTAATTCCGGGATGACTAATATTATGAACGATATCAAATGCAATTTTTCTAAATTTCAATGGCAAGTAAGGTCTTACATCGTTCGAGGAAATTTCGCAATAAATCATACGGTTACCTAAAGGAGTACTCATTCGCTTTAACTGTACCTTTCCGTTGGTTTCTGCTAGCATGCGCGAAACTTGATCGTCGGTTTCCTGTGCCTGCGCTACTTCGTCGAAGTCGATAGCTGTGGGACAAACAATAGACTCTACTGTGCGCGATAAAGCGTCCGCTACAATGTTGTCCTTACCGCTGACGTATTGTATATCGCTCGTATATTCGCTTATATACAATAACCATCTTATTCTCTTTAACGTCTCGCTTTCCGTACCTACTTTAGAGAATGCGTATACTAATGGCTTATGATCGGTAAACACGGTGAGCTGTCGACCTTCAATGATGTTTCGAAAATGCTTTACTGCTAAGTAAATTGCAAGTAACTCACGATCAAATGTGCTGTACCTCTGCTGTGCCTGTGAAAGAGCTTTTGAAAAATATCCTAACGGTTTCCATTCGTTATTAAGTTTTTGCTGCAACACTGCTCCTACGCACGTACTTGATGCGTCACACATGAGCGCAATAGAGCTGTCAGCCACTGGATGAGACAATGTAACGGCATTTAAAAGTCCAGACTTACATTGCTCAAAAGCTGCATCTGATTTCTCGTTCCAGACTATCTTAGACTTATCCTTTTTCTTGGCCCCATGCAAAAATTTATTGAGTTCAGCTTGATGTTCTGCTGCATGTGCCAAATGAGACCTATAAAAGTTTACCATTCCGAGGAATCTGCGTAACTGCTCTACCGTCTCGGGTTTTGGGAAATCCTGGATTGCCTCGACCTTAGTTTTTATCGGGTTAATACCTTCCGTCGTAACTTCATAACCTAGGAATTCAAGGTTAGCTTGACCAAAACTACATTTAGACAAATTTAAGGTTATACCGAAGTCATTAAGTCTACTAAATACTTGCCGAAGGTGTTCTTGGTGTTGCTTGATGTCATCGCTTGCTATGATAATGTCATCAATATAACAGTATAAAAAATCGAGTCCATTCAGCACTGAGTTATTCATGAAGCGCTGGAACGTCTGTGCTGCATTCCTAAGGCCAAAAGTCATTCTAGGAAATTCATAGAGACCAAAAGGTGTTATAATTGCTGTTTTCTCTATGTCCTCTGGTGAAATCATAATATTATGGTACGCCCTATTAATATCAAGTCTAGAAAATACTTTCTTACCTGCCAATACATAGGTGAAATCTTGGAGACGAGGGATCGGGTACCTGTCCGGCTTCGTGATCGCGTTGAGAGCACGATAGTCGCCACAGGGTCTGATCTGTCCATCCTTCTTGGGCACGACGTGAAGAGGGCTGGCCCAAGGACTCTTTGAAGGTCTGCAAATGCCTAACTCCTGCATTAGCCTAAACTCTTCTTTCACCTTTTTGTATCTGTCCGGGGGTAAAGGTCTTGCGCGAGCAAATACGGGAGGACCTGTAGTTTCTATATGGTGATAAATTTTGTGAACTGAAGGTTCTCTATAACATACAGGTTTAGTTATATCGGAAAATTCTTCTAACAAATCTTTGAACGGGTTATTACTTTGAATGCTAGAAATAGAAGGTTCATCGTACTTTACTAGAGAGCCTTGTTTACTTAAGTTTGTCAGACCATCAATCAATTTCTTACTATAGAGATCTACAATTAAATGGTGTGTTTTTAAAAAATCTGCGCCAATTATCGGTTGTTTTACATCACAAATTACAAAGTTCCATTTAAACGATCTACGTAGGCCTAAATTTAAATCTAAAGTTACAACACCATAGGTCTTAATTTCTGAATTATTAGCAGCAAACAGTTTGTATGCACACTTGCGTTTGATTCTATATTTCGCACTCACTTTGTTTACCGGGATTACCGAAATGTTAGCCCCAGTATCAACAAGATACGTTACGCCACTTTTAAAATCTTTAACGCACAAACGGTGGTTACCGGCGGTACAATCATCCACCGCTGCTGACTGCACCTCATCTAGTTTTCCTGTTTTTGTTTCTGCACAACGTTACCGCTGGACCAGTTACATGGAGACTCGCAGGTCTGAGCGTTCTGCCTGTACCGAAAATGATATTTGCACAACCAATCTGGGTTTGCTGGACTACGACGAGATGATGACTTGGATCTGGATCTAGATCTGGATCGAAATGATGGACGAAAATTCCTATTCCTGTTACCGTAGTTGTAAATGCGTCCGCGTTGTGATTTTATCTCGCTCACATCGCCGCGAAGTTCTCGTAACTCTAGAGACAATGCACGCACTTGACTAACCAACTGTGCGTTGACATCACTTTCAGGGGAAGAAGGAGATGGATTTGCTGAGGTTACTGCAGCTATCTCTCCGGATCCTAAATTTTCTATTATTTTATCTGCTATGGCCGCAAGATCTTCTAATTTGGTATCTCCACTTACAGCTAAAACTGCTCTAACTCCAGGAGGAAGTCTATTTATCCAAAGCTTTTTTAATGGTTTCTCCGTTATTCCTGCGTTTTTAGCTAATTCTGACATTCTACGTAACAGTTGAGAAGGCTTCTGTGTTCCCAAATCCATCTCACCAACGAGTCGCTGAAACTGTGACTCGGCGCTTTCTTCGAAAACTGACAGTAATCTTTGTTTTAATGTTACATATTTTCCAGAAACAGGAGGTGAATGAAGTAAATCGCTAACTTGCCTGAGTGCTTCACGGTTGAGTTTCGAAATAACCATGTCGAATTTGGTGCTGTCACTTTGTTTCTGTGGAGCCATAATCGATTCGAATTGTGCGAACCAAAGGCCTGGCATGTCCGACCAAAATTCAGGTATTCTCATCTGTACAGTCACCATAGCCACGTCTGCTGAATTATCTCCGACCGTGCCAGAAGTAGTTGTCGCTGCTGTTCCACTTCCGCTGGCAGCACCTGCCGCGCCGGCCGCGCCGGCCGCGCCTGCCGCGCCTGCCGCGCCTGCCGCGCCGGCTGCGCCGGCGGCTGCGCCAGCCGCGCTAGCCGCGCCAGCTACGCCTAGTACGCCCAAAGCACTATTCACATTCATGGTTGATGCTGTTTACTGTCCAGACACGTCCGCGTACGCGTCTATTAATGGAAAATGTCGCGGAATTAAATTAGTCACCGACAGGTCTTGTAGTGAGTCGCCGCGAAACAGAAAATTAAAAATTTTGAAACACCTTATAAAAGTTCGAAAAAAAAAAGTCACTCAGAAGGTTACAGTTCGTGTCGAAAAAGGTCACCACTTTACCGAAGTTTATATGTTATACTATTATGGGATATTTGGGTATTCTTTGTCCTGTACTAAATAGAAAGAGTTCTTGGTATTTAACACTTATGTAATCAAGTACTTGAAATTACAAGAGATACAAGAGAGACCTGTCGGGACGGGGTGCTGCAGACGACTGGCTAGGCTAGCTCTCACGAACCAGCGCGTAGCACAGAATACGCTGACTTAACATTTTAGCTACGCCGTAGCCGCTACAAGGGTATCGAATTAATTAGTTTTCACTAGCTTACTGTTGTTTGTCCCCAGTGAGCGAAGACGAGCAAACCCGCGAGCTGGCGCTGTCGACAGCAGTGCGCATGTACTCGCGCTGCACGCAGCCGACGCACGCAAAATTGCGCAAAGTCATAGAGAAACACGCGCTTCTGTTCCTCGGATTCATTAGTGAGTTATTGTTTCTTATTACGTATGATTTTTTTCGGTCATCCAACAGTTGTTACATTAAAACATTTTACATTTATGTTATTAATCTAAGGGTTAAACGTACAACTACTTATAGGAAAACGCAGCGAACACACACACACACACATACACGCACACGCACACGCACACGCACACCACACGCACACCACACGCACGCGCACGCACACGCACACGCACACAACACGCACACGCACACCACACGCACACGCACACCACACGCACGCACACCACACGCACGCGCACGCGCACGCACACGCACACGCACACGCTCACGCACACGCACATGCTCACGCTCACGCTCACGCACACACACACACACACACACACACACACACACACTTAAAATCACTCACATGTTTAGTTTAACCCTTTGTATTACCTTGTATGTATCCTGCATTATTATTATTTTTCCCACCTCCCTTTTTTTCAATTTATTCTCTCTGCTATGTATTCTGTCATATACTTACCTTTGTTTTTGTTTAATAGCCTGGGGAAGAGACTAGTACCCCCGACACAGGGAATCCTAGTGGGGTCCTAGAGAACTACTTATTTTAGGAAAGCACTGTATATCTTTTGTATGAAATAAATAAATTATTATTATTATTATTAGTAAAAAAATAATAATAACGAAAGTAAAAAGTTACAAAAAAAACTATTTTGAATACAATACATTGTCTTGGTCTTAGTTTTTGGCAATAAGAGTTTTTTCAACACACTTGCTCATTAAGTGGCTCTATGGTCACCGCAATTAGGCACAGAATGACACCCATAATCAAACTGTGACTTTTTCATTGCTATAACTCACTATAGATTTTTTTAAAATTTTATTGGTTGAGTTGCTTTGTTCTTAAAAAAGTTTTTATTCAAAAAAAAAGATCGTGTTCAATAGAACAAATAAATTAATGTTCCTATTGCTTGCTCATTTCATGCAACTTCTTATTTAAATAGATAATTTTAACTCGTACGTGTTTAATAAATAAAACTTTCACTCAAATATAACTTTTGTTTTCTCTGTAATAAAAGAAAACTTTAAATTCCCCATTTTGTACGTGGCAGAATAGGCGCAAATCCTATGCGCCGAAAATAATAAAAAAAAACCTCATCCCTATAGTCTGTGGTCGATCGCAATGCGCGCGCGCATAGGAAAACTGATTAATTTTTCCCGCCATAGCGAAACATTTTTCACAACTCGTTTTCACTGTTGAAATGAGTTTTTATTGTTATTTTATTCACAAGTGTGTTGAAAAACGTCGTATGATACTCGTGTGTATTGATGATTACCGTCCTTGGCTCTCTTAAGACCCTCGCCTACGGCTCGGGTCTCAATGGCGCCTCGACGGTAATCACCAATGTTACACACTAGTACCATAATGTACTATTACTCGTATCAATTATGCAGGTCAAGCAAGTAATAGCATGGTCAGTTTGATTTGAGTGGATTGAGAATTTATTTAAATGTGCACTTTAGTCCGAACTACTGGAGTTGATGGTCAAACCTTCTTGCGGTTGGGACGAGAAACGAGATCCCTGCCTTAGTCCGAAAGTGATATTTTCTAACAAATAAAACCAATTACTACTTTTAAAAACAACAGTTTGTTTTCCAAATTTTCCTGTTACTCATTTATGACTTATACGTGTAATATTTTTGTTCATAAAATAAAAAGTCACCGATTTGTCTAAATGGTAAATACTCTGTAAAGTGTAAACCATATTGTTTGTGGCTCATACAGCGCTGTCGTCGCCGCCGCCCGAGTTAGAGGCGGCGCGGCCGCGGCAGCCGTGGACCGACGAACTGTACAAGATTTGCATTGCTCTGGTCATGGCTTTGTTCCCGCACAACGAGGGTATGTTTACTAGTTTACGTTCTTTTGCGCTGACAGGATAGTGGAGATCACGCAAGTTAATATACGTATACGGAATGTCAGTGTCCATATAAATATCAAATATAAATACATAGAATATACTAAATGTCAATTTGTATGTAAGATGTCAATTTTATAATCCTACCTAGGTCTAATTGTAATCTTACTCATTATAAATTTTTTGTACAAGACTGTTTGTGTCCTAAATAAACAAATATTAAATAAAAAAATTATATGATTCGATTTTAATTATGGCTTCCGACAACTCCCTGTAAGGAACTAATTCAGTCGGAGCAAACATTTTTTTTGGACTTTCCATACAAAGTTCGCTGCACATCTAATTTTAGTCCGCGATTTCACCCTGTATGAGTAATTAACGTGTCGTTTCCGCAGAGCTGATAGTGGAGGTGGGCCGCGTGTACGGGTGCGCCAGCGCCGAGGCCAAGCGCTGCATCCTGCGCGGCAGCGAGGCGCCGCTGCGGGGCGCCGTGACGCGCGCGCAGCTCGCCCGCGCCGGCGCCCCGCCCGCCTTCGCCGCGCTCGCCGCCGACTGCCCGCGCGGCGCCGACACGCTGCTGACGCGGCTGGTGCACATCATCACCGAGAGAGGTCAGTGCGGCACGCTCGCGCAGGGTAACTGACTGCAGGCGCGGTCACCGCCGCTGCGGGGCGCCGTGACGCGCGCGCAGCTCGCCCGCGCCGGCGCCCCGCCCGCCTTCGCCGCGCTCGCCGCCGACTGCCCGCGCGGCGCCGACACGCTGCTGACGCGGCTGGTGCACATCATCACCGAGAGAGGTCAGTGCGGCACGCTCGCGCAGGGTAACTGACTGCAGGCGCGGTCACCGCCGCTGCGGGGCGCCGTGACGCGCGCGCAGCTCGCCCGCGCCGGCGCCCCGCCCGCCTTCGCCGCGCTCGCCGCCGACTGCCCGCGCGGCGCCGACACGCTGCTGACGCGGCTGGTGCACATCATCACCGAGAGAGGTCAGTGCGGCACGCTCGCGCAGGGTAACTGACTGCAGGCGCGGTCACCGCCGCTGCGGGGCGCCGTGACGCGCGCGCAGCTCGCCCGCGCCGGCGCCCCGCCCGCCTTCGCCGCGCTCGCCGCCGACTGCCCGCGCGGCGCCGACACGCTGCTGACGCGGCTGGTGCACATCATCACCGAGAGAGGTCAGTGCGGCACGCTCGCGCAGGGTAACTGACTGCAGGCGCGGTCACCGCCGCTGCGGGGCGCCGTGACGCGCGCGCAGCTCGCCCGCGCCGGCGCCCCGCCCGCCTTCGCCGCGCTCGCCGCCGACTGCCCGCGCGGCGCCGACACGCTGCTGACGCGGCTGGTGCACATCATCACCGAGAGAGGTCAGTGCGGCACGCTCGCGCAGGGTAACTGACTGCAGGCGCGGTCACCGCCGCTGCGGGGCGCCGTGACGCGCGCGCAGCTCGCCCGCGCCGGCGCCCCGCCCGCCTTCGCCGCGCTCGCCGCCGACTGCCCGCGCGGCGCCGACACGCTGCTGACGCGGCTGGTGCACATCATCACCGAGAGAGGTCAGTGCGGCACGCTCGCGCAGGGTAACTGACTGCAGGCGCGGTCACCGCCGCTGCGGGGCGCCGTGACGCGCGCGCAGCTCGCCCGCGCCGGCGCCCCGCCCGCCTTCGCCGCGCTCGCCGCCGACTGCCCGCGCGGCGCCGACACGCTGCTGACGCGGCTGGTGCACATCATCACCGAGAGAGGTCAGTGCGGCACGCTCGCGCAGGGTAACTGACTGCAGGCGCGGTCACCGCCGCTGCGGGGCGCCGTGACGCGCGCGCAGCTCGCCCGCGCCGGCGCCCCGCCCGCCTTCGCCGCGCTCGCCGCCGACTGCCCGCGCGGCGCCGACACGCTGCTGACGCGGCTGGTGCACATCATCACCGAGAGAGGTCAGTGCGGCACGCTCGCGCAGGGTAACTGACTGCAGGCGCGGTCACCGCCGCTGCGGGGCGCCGTGACGCGCGCGCAGCTCGCCCGCGCCGGCGCCCCGCCCGCCTTCGCCGCGCTCGCCGCCGACTGCCCGCGCGGCGCCGACACGCTGCTGACGCGGCTGGTGCACATCATCACCGAGAGAGGTCAGTGCGGCACGCTCGCGCAGGGTAACTGACTGCAGGCGCGGTCACCGCCGCTGCGGGGCGCCGTGACGCGCGCGCAGCTCGCCCGCGCCGGCGCCCCGCCCGCCTTCGCCGCGCTCGCCGCCGACTGCCCGCGCGGCGCCGACACGCTGCTGACGCGGCTGGTGCACATCATCACCGAGAGAGGTCAGTGCGGCACGCTCGCGCAGGGTAACTGACTGCAGGCGCGGTCACCGCCGCTGCGGGGCGCCGTGACGCGCGCGCAGCTCGCCCGCGCCGGCGCCCCGCCCGCCTTCGCCGCGCTCGCCGCCGACTGCCCGCGCGGCGCCGACACGCTGCTGACGCGGCTGGTGCACATCATCACCGAGAGAGGTCAGTGCGGCACGCTCGCGCAGGGTAACTGACTGCAGGCGCGGTCACCGCCGCTGCGGGGCGCCGTGACGCGCGCGCAGCTCGCCCGCGCCGGCGCCCCGCCCGCCTTCGCCGCGCTCGCCGCCGACTGCCCGCGCGGCGCCGACACGCTGCTGACGCGGCTGGTGCACATCATCACCGAGAGAGGTCAGTGCGGCACGCTCGCGCAGGGTAACTGACTGCAGGCGCGGTCACCGCCGCTGCGGGGCGCCGTGACGCGCGCGCAGCTCGCCCGCGCCGGCGCCCCGCCCGCCTTCGCCGCGCTCGCCGCCGACTGCCCGCGCGGCGCCGACACGCTGCTGACGCGGCTGGTGCACATCATCACCGAGAGAGGTCAGTGCGGCACGCTCGCGCAGGGTAACTGACTGCAGGCGCGGTCACCGCCGCTGCGGGGCGCCGTGACGCGCGCGCAGCTCGCCCGCGCCGGCGCCCCGCCCGCCTTCGCCGCGCTCGCCGCCGACTGCCCGCGCGGCGCCGACACGCTGCTGACGCGGCTGGTGCACATCATCACCGAGAGAGGTCAGTGCGGCACGCTCGCGCAGGGTAACTGACTGCAGGCGCGGTCACCGCCGCTGCGGGGCGCCGTGACGCGCGCGCAGCTCGCCCGCGCCGGCGCCCCGCCCGCCTTCGCCGCGCTCGCCGCCGACTGCCCGCGCGGCGCCGACACGCTGCTGACGCGGCTGGTGCACATCATCACCGAGAGAGGTCAGTGCGGCACGCTCGCGCAGGGTAACTGACTGCAGGCGCGGTCACCGCCGCTGCGGGGCGCCGTGACGCGCGCGCAGCTCGCCCGCGCCGGCGCCCCGCCCGCCTTCGCCGCGCTCGCCGCCGACTGCCCGCGCGGCGCCGACACGCTGCTGACGCGGCTGGTGCACATCATCACCGAGAGAGGTCAGTGCGGCACGCTCGCGCAGGGTAACTGACTGCAGGCGCGGTCACCGCCGCTGCGGGGCGCCGTGACGCGCGCGCAGCTCGCCCGCGCCGGCGCCCCGCCCGCCTTCGCCGCGCTCGCCGCCGACTGCCCGCGCGGCGCCGACACGCTGCTGACGCGGCTGGTGCACATCATCACCGAGAGAGGTCAGTGCGGCACGCTCGCGCAGGGTAACTGACTGCAGGCGCGGTCACCGCCGCTGCGGGGCGCCGTGACGCGCGCGCAGCTCGCCCGCGCCGGCGCCCCGCCCGCCTTCGCCGCGCTCGCCGCCGACTGCCCGCGCGGCGCCGACACGCTGCTGACGCGGCTGGTGCACATCATCACCGAGAGAGGTCAGTGCGGCACGCTCGCGCAGGGTAACTGACTGCAGGCGCGGTCACCGCCGCTGCGGGGCGCCGTGACGCGCGCGCAGCTCGCCCGCGCCGGCGCCCCGCCCGCCTTCGCCGCGCTCGCCGCCGACTGCCCGCGCGGCGCCGACACGCTGCTGACGCGGCTGGTGCACATCATCACCGAGAGAGGTCAGTGCGGCACGCTCGCGCAGGGTAACTGACTGCAGGCGCGGTCACCGCCGCTGCGGGGCGCCGTGACGCGCGCGCAGCTCGCCCGCGCCGGCGCCCCGCCCGCCTTCGCCGCGCTCGCCGCCGACTGCCCGCGCGGCGCCGACACGCTGCTGACGCGGCTGGTGCACATCATCACCGAGAGAGGTCAGTGCGGCACGCTCGCGCAGGGTAACTGACTGCAGGCGCGGTCACCGCCGCTGCGGGGCGCCGTGACGCGCGCGCAGCTCGCCCGCGCCGGCGCCCCGCCCGCCTTCGCCGCGCTCGCCGCCGACTGCCCGCGCGGCGCCGACACGCTGCTGACGCGGCTGGTGCACATCATCACCGAGAGAGGTCAGTGCGGCACGCTCGCGCAGGGTAACTGACTGCAGGCGCGGTCACCGCCGCTGCGGGGCGCCGTGACGCGCGCGCAGCTCGCCCGCGCCGGCGCCCCGCCCGCCTTCGCCGCGCTCGCCGCCGACTGCCCGCGCGGCGCCGACACGCTGCTGACGCGGCTGGTGCACATCATCACCGAGAGAGGTCAGTGCGGCACGCTCGCGCAGGGTAACTGACTGCAGGCGCGGTCACCGCCGCTGCGGGGCGCCGTGACGCGCGCGCAGCTCGCCCGCGCCGGCGCCCCGCCCGCCTTCGCCGCGCTCGCCGCCGACTGCCCGCGCGGCGCCGACACGCTGCTGACGCGGCTGGTGCACATCATCACCGAGAGAGGTCAGTGCGGCACGCTCGCGCAGGGTAACTGACTGCAGGCGCGGTCACCGCCGCTGCGGGGCGCCGTGACGCGCGCGCAGCTCGCCCGCGCCGGCGCCCCGCCCGCCTTCGCCGCGCTCGCCGCCGACTGCCCGCGCGGCGCCGACACGCTGCTGACGCGGCTGGTGCACATCATCACCGAGAGAGGTCAGTGCGGCACGCTCGCGCAGGGTAACTGACTGCAGGCGCGGTCACCGCCGCTGCGGGGCGCCGTGACGCGCGCGCAGCTCGCCCGCGCCGGCGCCCCGCCCGCCTTCGCCGCGCTCGCCGCCGACTGCCCGCGCGGCGCCGACACGCTGCTGACGCGGCTGGTGCACATCATCACCGAGAGAGGTCAGTGCGGCACGCTCGCGCAGGGTAACTGACTGCAGGCGCGGTCACCGCCGCTGCGGGGCGCCGTGACGCGCGCGCAGCTCGCCCGCGCCGGCGCCCCGCCCGCCTTCGCCGCGCTCGCCGCCGACTGCCCGCGCGGCGCCGACACGCTGCTGACGCGGCTGGTGCACATCATCACCGAGAGAGGTCAGTGCGGCACGCTCGCGCAGGGTAACTGACTGCAGGCGCGGTCACCGCCGCTGCGGGGCGCCGTGACGCGCGCGCAGCTCGCCCGCGCCGGCGCCCCGCCCGCCTTCGCCGCGCTCGCCGCCGACTGCCCGCGCGGCGCCGACACGCTGCTGACGCGGCTGGTGCACATCATCACCGAGAGAGGTCAGTGCGGCACGCTCGCGCAGGGTAACTGACTGCAGGCGCGGTCACCGCCGCTGCGGGGCGCCGTGACGCGCGCGCAGCTCGCCCGCGCCGGCGCCCCGCCCGCCTTCGCCGCGCTCGCCGCCGACTGCCCGCGCGGCGCCGACACGCTGCTGACGCGGCTGGTGCACATCATCACCGAGAGAGGTCAGTGCGGCACGCTCGCGCAGGGTAACTGACTGCAGGCGCGGTCACCGCCGCTGCGGGGCGCCGTGACGCGCGCGCAGCTCGCCCGCGCCGGCGCCCCGCCCGCCTTCGCCGCGCTCGCCGCCGACTGCCCGCGCGGCGCCGACACGCTGCTGACGCGGCTGGTGCACATCATCACCGAGAGAGGTCAGTGCGGCACGCTCGCGCAGGGTAACTGACTGCAGGCGCGGTCACCGCCGCTGCGGGGCGCCGTGACGCGCGCGCAGCTCGCCCGCGCCGGCGCCCCGCCCGCCTTCGCCGCGCTCGCCGCCGACTGCCCGCGCGGCGCCGACACGCTGCTGACGCGGCTGGTGCACATCATCACCGAGAGAGGTCAGTGCGGCACGCTCGCGCAGGGTAACTGACTGCAGGCGCGGTCACCGCCGCTGCGGGGCGCCGTGACGCGCGCGCAGCTCGCCCGCGCCGGCGCCCCGCCCGCCTTCGCCGCGCTCGCCGCCGACTGCCCGCGCGGCGCCGACACGCTGCTGACGCGGCTGGTGCACATCATCACCGAGAGAGGTCAGTGCGGCACGCTCGCGCAGGGTAACTGACTGCAGGCGCGGTCACCGCCGCTGCGGGGCGCCGTGACGCGCGCGCAGCTCGCCCGCGCCGGCGCCCCGCCCGCCTTCGCCGCGCTCGCCGCCGACTGCCCGCGCGGCGCCGACACGCTGCTGACGCGGCTGGTGCACATCATCACCGAGAGAGGTCAGTGCGGCACGCTCGCGCAGGGTAACTGACTGCAGGCGCGGTCACCGCCGCTGCGGGGCGCCGTGACGCGCGCGCAGCTCGCCCGCGCCGGCGCCCCGTCCGCCTTCGCCGCGCTCGCCGCCGACTGCCCGCGCGGCGCCGACACGCTGCTGACGCGGCTGGTGCACATCATCACCGAGAGAGGTCAGTGCGGCACGCTCGCGCAGGGTAACTGACTGCAGGCGCGGTCACCGCCGCTGCGGGGCGCCGTGACGCGCGCGCAGCTCGCCCGCGCCGGCGCCCCGCCCGCCTTCGCCGCGCTCGCCGCCGACTGCCCGCGCGGCGCCGACACGCTGCTGACGCGGCTGGTGCACATCATCACCGAGAGAGGTCAGTGCGGCACGCTCGCGCAGGGTAACTGACTGCAGGCGCGATCATAGCTTGGATGGTTGAACTGTTAGTGGCATTTAACTCGACCACTTTCATGTTTCGCAAGGCACGCTAAGCCGTTGGTGCCGATTGCTATCATAAGTTTATAAGATATTATCAGTTGTTAAGATACTGGAGCTGGCCATACACACCACACAACCTCCACCATCTGGATTTGGCCCCCGTGTATTGAGTATCCATTTGTATAATTTTGTATTGTTCTTTGCGCAAAGTTCAGTGTCACGAGTGGCATCTACTCGTTACGGCTTTCCAGCTTATGAAAAATAAAATTATTATGATCATTCATTAATTATTCATCATCATCATCGTTATTGGTATCACTTTACCGTTAACATGTATGTATTAATATGTATATTCCATCCCGCAGAGCCGCCGTCGCCGGAGCTAATGGCGCGCGTGCGCGAGCTGTACCAGGCGCGCGTGGCCGACGTGCGCTTCCTCATCCCCGTGCTCACCGGCCTCACCAAGTCCGAGGTAACGCCGCTTTTCCTTCCAGCGTCGCCCCTAACACGTATTACACCCTCTATAATAGGTACTGGGCTCGCCGGCCTGACCAAGTCCGAGGTAACGCCGCTTTTCCGTCCAGCGTCACCCCTAACTCGTATTACACCGCCTATAATAGGTACTGGGCTTGGCCTCACCAAGTCCGAGGTAACACATACATATTGCGCTCTCTATAATAGGTGCCCGTATGAAGCAGCTGACGGTCTTCGAGCATAAAATAAATAAATAAATGAAATAAATGAATAAATAATTGTGTCGATTCGGTTTTCACGATTAAACTTATTTGACAGGATTAAACTTAATTTAAGTGTTCTGTCTTTTTATATCGAAAAGACAAGGACAGGACGCTAAAATCCTGTCAAATAAGTTTAATCGTAAACACCAAATCGACACCAACAATAATATAAGAATAGTCGGACATATAAAAATTGAGGTACGCAAATCTGTGCGCTTCCTCGTCCCCATGTTCGCTGGCCTTAATAAGTCCGAGGTAACCCGCCTTCCCTTCAGAGTCACCCCTAACACATATTACACGCCCACGCCCGATAATAAATAACAGCTGGCGGTTATCGAGCATATGGACAGTCGGTCATCTAAAAATGCGTATCCAATCCCAAATCTATGCGCTTTCTCATCCCCGTGCTCACCGGTCTTACCAAGTCCGAGGCCTTTCCCTTCAGCGTCGCCCCTAACACATCCAAATCAAATCTTTCCCCTCAGCGTCACCCCTAATGTCACCAGTCGAATACCCATTTTGAACTAGTAGACTTAGACATTGTTCTCTCTGGATGCCTCGACAAGTTAGCAAAGACACTTTAAAGTTAAGACCTTTACTTTTCATTTTAAAACTATAATATATTCAATAAATCTGAAAAAAAAATTGGCCTCCCTACAAAA
Organism: Coleophora deauratella; assembly: GCA_958295455.1. Lineage (NCBI taxonomy): Eukaryota > Metazoa > Arthropoda > Insecta > Lepidoptera > Coleophoridae > Coleophora > Coleophora deauratella. The sequence goes on along the minus strand of OY282403.1, from coordinate 4,757,657 downwards.
TAGTCCGGCTGGGATTTATATGGATAGTCCAAACATTTTTGACGTTTATTTAAAACTAATAACGGATATGTTCACATCCGTCATAAAAACACTTTGTGTAGTTTAACATAGAATATAAAATTATAATATTTATATCTTTAGATTCTAGCAGCGCTGCCCAAGCTTATTAAATTGAACCCGGCTGTAGTGAAGGAAGTCTTCAACAAACTGCTGGGTCTTCAAAATCCTGGGGAGGAGAAACCGCCTGGTAAGTCAGATTTTTGAGTTATTTCAATTATGACAACATATTATTCGTTTATGTTTTATAAATTTCGTTTTCTGTAAAAAAAACACGAATATTTCCACCTTCAACCGTGCACGATTTCTGAATTTTAGTTCTAATATATTTTTGAATATTTTTAAACTGAGTACTTCTTATTCGATTTCAGACTTTGCGATTAGTAAGTATTTTGGTTTTAACCTTTGTGTGTGGCCCTTTGTTTTATTTTGATCGGCACACGTGACACGGGTGATCTTCATAAAGGGTTCGGTCCGATTTGCACAGTGTGTGTCAAGTGACAAGTACTGTTCAAATACGCTGACTGATCGGACCTCATAGTTTTATAGCTCGACCCTTCCAGCTATTGATGTGCTGTGCCCGAGAATATTCCCGTAAGACAGAGAAGGCGCTCTATATTAGATATAGCGCCGCGCCGTTGGGAATATTTCCATGGGAAAAGGATAGCGCTATATACAGGGTGTAAGGGACAGGTTTCCGAAAACTTTAAGAGATTGCTCAGTAGACGAAACTGAACAACTTTCCACAAGTTTTTTTTTCAGGAAGCGAAAAAAAAATCGGCTTCTCTATACAAACTGTCCAATCAAGTTTATAATTTTGTATGGAGAACCCGATTTTTTTTTCGTTTCCTGAAAAACATTCTTGTGGAAAGTTGTTCAGTTTCATCTTGTACGGTTTACGTACAATTTTGCATATTCAGCATTTTCGTACACTTTCCGCGAGCAGCGGCGAACTCGAGCGAGTTCGCGTCCAATCGCCGTGTCGATCACTATCATCAATATCATTTAGCATTACGTGAACTCAGTAGCAATAAATCAGTTAAAAGTTACATTTTCTATCATTTCTCACTTTAGCATAGCATTATAAGATTGTATGGACATCACCGTACATCTTTTTGGTCCTTCGAGCCTCCGAACAGGCAGGATCATTTTCGCGAGTGAGCAGTTTTATCTGTGACACGTGTAAGTGGTTCTGTACAGTGGAGGACAAAACAATCGTGTCAGAGTCAACATCAGACTTAACACGTTCATCAGCATTGGGCTTGAGTCAAAGGTGACTCGGCACTAGCAGCATCATCATTAGCATCGCGCTTGAGTCAAAGCAGACTCGGCGCTTCCAGCAGCACTAAGCCAGTCAGAGCAGACTGAGCTTTCAGCAGCCATCATCATCAACTGACTGGTTCGCTCGGCAAGCAGCAGGAGCAGCTACCGAGATCGGCGACTAGCAGAGTTAAGCAGATACGATCAAGTAAGATCTTTCCAATTTTAATATAAGCATTTTATCATCATCATCATGGAAAGTCTTATTGCCACTCAGTATATATTAATTGAGAAATTAAAATCGGAGCATACCAACTTTAAAAAAGATTCTAATGAACGGAAAACACCGGAAAGAATCCAAAAACGATTAAATTCGTTAGATAATCACTGGGCCGAATTTCATAACAATCATGTAAAATTAATGGAATGTGAAGATCAATCTAATGAGTATTTTGTAAATAACTATTACGAGCACACTTCTAAATTTTACAATGACACGAAGGAGTATATTAAAAATTACAAAGATGATAAGCCTAAGCTACCACTGGTTATGTCTCCTTCTGTACTGAACGTTTCTACCCCACAGTTTCAGTTTCCATCTATAAAAATTCCCCAACAGCTCAATCAAAATAGCATTCCGTCTACATCAGGCCCATCTCTGTCCTTAAACCCTGTAGGGGGGAGGGTTGACGAATTACTTCGCAAACAAAATAGCAATTTCAAGGCTTTTTATCGTACTATATCAAACATTGACCTCGATAAAGTTTCAGAAAAGTGGGAATTTGATGATATTTTGAAAAACATTAATGCTAGGTGGTCAGTAATTGATTCTATGCACTGGGAAATTGACAGTGAACTCACTGAAAATAACCCCGAATATGAAGAACTATTCTGTAAGTATGAAACCGAATACAATAATATCAAAAAGCAACTAAATAGCAAGATGTGGTCTGTGTCTCATAGGGAAAAATCAACCCCGCAGATGGACATCCCCATTTTTAATGGAAACTATCATCAATGGCTTTCGTTCAAAGACTTATTCAATGAATCAATCCATAGTAACAAGTCCTTATCTAACGCCCAGAAAATGCAGTTTCTAAAGAGCAAATTAAAAGGCGAAGCAGAAAAACTCGTCCAGCATTTACATATAAGCTCAGAAAATTATGAAGTTTGTTGGCAAATCCTAAATCACAGATACAACAACACAAAGTTGATTTTTAGTTCTCATGTTAACATTCTTCTTTCGCTACCTATCATGCAGCAACAATCAGCATCAGCAATCAAAAGGATACATGACACTACCAACGAGTGTCTGTATGCTATCAAGAACCTAGGAGTAGACACCTCATCATGGGACCCTCTTATCGTTCACATTTTAGCTCAGAAGTTAGATGCCGAAACCCACAGTGACTATATAGAGTCTCTTAAAAATCCTAGAGAACTGCCATCTCTCTCAGATTTTTTATCATTTTTGGAGAACAAGTTTACCTCCATAGAATCATCTCGCCGAAAGCAAGATTCCCAGAAAAATCCTCAACAACCAGGTTTTTCTCCAAAGAAACCAATTTTTTATAAATCAAATAATGATCATAACGTATCAAATAAAGCTGTTTTTAGTCGACCTACTTACAAAAACTTCCACATGGCTACATCAAAATGTCCAGTTTGCAATAACAGCCACGGTTTATTTCATTGCAAAACATTTTTAGAATTTAGACCGGATGCGAAGCAAAAGACAGTAACTAAATTAAATTTATGCAAAAACTGCCTTTATGATCATAATGGCAAGCCATGTATTTCCAGCAAGAGGTGCCGCGAATGCCAAGGTAATCACAATACCTTGTTACATGATGCCTTCGCGACAGCGAGTGACGAAACACGCGGCGCCGCCGGGCCGTCGGCTATCGACCGCAGTCAGCGAAAAAACGTAACACACGTGTCAAATCAAAATTTTTCCGAAATTCTTTTGGCCACAGCTCTTATCAAGATAACAGCTTTCGATGGGTCTCAGCATGTCATGCGAGCATTAATAGATCAAGGCTCGCAAGTTTCACTAATTTCCGAAAACGCTGCCCAGCAGCTCAAACTTCCACGTCAGAATTGCAGCGGAGTAGTTTTCGGAATCGGAGCAAAAGAGAACAATTGTAAGGGTGTTATCAACGTATCAGCATCAGCTATACATAATGAGTTCAGTTTCAGTACAGAGTTACTTATTATGAACAATCTTATCAACAAGCTACCTAACCAATCATTTAGTAAACCAGCTTGGTCATACCTTGAGGGCTTACAATTAGCAGACCCTGACTTTAATGTCAGCCGCCCAATCGACATATTATTAGGAGCCGAGGTTTATTCCAACATCATTTTGGGCGGAATTATCAAAGGAGATCAGTCTCAACCGATAGCGCAACAAACTCGGCTCGGTTGGATTTTATGTGGGAGCGTAAAATCTTATCATTGTAATGTCATACTGAACAACCTATATGACATTCAAAGATTTTGGACTGTGGAAGATATCAGCGAAACCGCAGACATAGCAGACTCAGATAATCAGTGTATAAAGCAGTATAAATCAACCACAATAAGAAATAATGAAGGTAGATATATTGTGAGGCTACCACTCAAAGAAGGTGCTAAAGAAAAGCTCGGGGAGTCAAAATTTAAAGCTTTAGCACAATTTCATCAACTGGAGAAAAAGTTTCTAAAAAACGAGCAAGTTGCGCGCGATTACAAGCAGTTTATAAATGAATACCTAGAACTAGATCACATGCGCCAGTCTGTAGCCGCGACTACGAATGCACCGAATAACTACCTACCGCATCATTGTGTGCTACGCGCGGAGTCTACTACGACCGCGCTACGCGTTGTATTCAACACGTCTGCAAAGACAGCAAGCGGCTGCAGTCTAAATGACGTCATGGAAAGAAGACCGAATCTACAACAAGATTTGTTACTTTTAATCTTGAAATGGCGCACTTATGAATTTGTCATTACAGCGGACATAGAGAAAATGTTCAGACAAATTCTTATCAATATCGAAGATCAAGGTTATACAAAAATAGTATGGCGAGATAGCCCTGAGGACCTCATAAAGGAATATCAATTGACTACAGTCACCTATGGTACAAAGGCGGCACCGTTTTTGGCCATGATGACTCTCAAGCAATTAGCAAGCGATGAGGGCCACAAGTACCCTGAGAGTCAAGCTGGAAAGGTCCTGGAGGAGCAGTTTTATATGGATGATCTTTTAAGTGGCAGCCACAGCCTCCAGTCAGCAAAACAATTGCAAACAGATTTGATAAAACTTCTCAAGTCGGGAGGTTTTAATCTTCGAAAATGGGGGTCTAATAAACAAGAACTGTTAAAAAACGTACCAACAAAGCAAAGCAGCAGTGAAGCTTACGATTTCAGACATCAAGAGTCAACAAAGACCTTAGGACTCAGATGGAGTCCCCAAAATGATCAGTTTGAGTTTAAATTAGCAATCAGTACATCGACAAATCAAACAACAACCAAGCGGAAATTGTTATCAGATATTTCAAAGTTATTTGATCCGCTTGGCTGGCTTACGCCAGTATCAACTAAACTTAAACTTTTATTTCAAAAGGTTTGGGTGATAGAAAATATCAACTGGGATAGTCAATTACCAGATAATATCATGAAGGAGTGGAATCAAATAAAAACGGATTTGCAGAATATCAACTCGATTTCTGTACCAAGATGGCTAGAAATCAGTCCCAATCAAATTAAAATAGAGTTGCATGGGTTCTGCGATGCCTCTATTAAAGCTTACGCTTGCGTAATTTATTGCAGAGTAATCAAAGAAAATGAACAAAAAATAACGATAGTAGCAGCAAAATCACGGCTTGTGTCACCAAACAAAGACACATCACTACCACGTTTAGAACTGTGTGGTGCCCAGCTTTTGGCTAAACTGATGAGCAAGGTTCAAACGTGCTTAGCAGAGCATAACATACAAATATTCGGATGGTGCGACTCAACTGCAGTCCTAGGTTGGCTTCAAGGTGACCCTAACCGGTGGCAGACTTTTGTGTCGAACAGGGTCAACAGTATAAAAGCAGTGATGCCACCAGAATGTTGGCGGTATGTGAAGTCATCAGAGAACCCAGCAGATTGCGCCAGCCGTGGTATATCAGCAAACCAGGAAAGGGCCTACCTGGTTACCAACCTTTGTAGAGCAAGAAAAAGCAAAGACATATCATACAAATGAAGAGATCAAAAAATCCCTACAAACAAATATAGTACAACAACAAAATGATAATGTTCTAGACATTATAATAAACAAAAACAGCTGTTTCACACGTGTAACCCGAGTACTCGCCTGGATGAGGCGCGCTCTGTCACGTGATCAAAACAAACCGACTTATCTTACTATGAGTGAGTTGGAAAAAGCAAAACAATTACTAATCAAGCATGTCCAGCAAATTGAATTTTCAGATGAAATCAATAATTTAAGTAAAAAGCAAACAATAAGCTCTAAAAGTAAAATATTGAGCTTAAATCCATTTCTGGATGACAAAGGCCTGTTGAGAGTCGGCGGCAGGATTAGCAACGCATATATCAACAAAAATAGGAAACATCCACTTATACTGCCGCATAAAGGTCACTTAATCGATCTATTAATAGACCACGCACACCAAATGACATTCCACGGTGGATCACGCTTAACACTGGCGTGGCTGCGTAAAGAAATATGGATTATGAGTGGTAACAAAACGGTAAAAAATCGGTTACGTAACTGTATCAAATGCAGACGTCACAACCCTACCAAGCATGTACAAATAATGGGTGACTTACCTGAGGCTCGCTGCAATCCCACGCGACCCTTTTATCACACCGGCGTCGACTATACAGGCTTCGTAGATGTCAAATCAAGCAAGGGGCGAGGAATCAAATCAACTAAGGGCTACATAGCAGTCTTCGTCTGTATGGTGACGAAGGCAGTTCATCTAGAACTTGTTTCAGATCTCTCGTCATCAGCATTCCTGGCCGCCCTGAGAAGAATGGCAGCAAGACGTGGAGCACCGCGTTATGTTCATTGCGACAACGGAACTAACTTTGTTAAAGCAAGCAGGACTGTAAAGGAAGAATTCGTTGATCTGCAACAAATACTGGACGAAGCATTCTTCTCAGCTGTTACAGACATGAACATCGAGTTCAAGTTCATAGCACCATCATGGCCCAGTGCAGGTGGGCTCTGGGAGGCCGCAGTAAAGAGCCTAAAGTATCATCTTCGCAGAGTAGTGGGAGAGCAAAAACTCACTCATGAAGAATTTTCCACGGTGTTAGCACAGCTAGAGGCCTGTTTAAACTCTAGACCACTCTGTGCATTGAGTGAAGATCCCGAAGACCTGGATTACTTGACACCAGCTCACTTCTTAGCAAGCGGACCTACCCTAACTATCATAGAAACTGAACGAGATGAAAGGACAAGATGGCAATTAACCCAGAGAATTTTCAACGATATATGGAAACGGTGGCAAACTGAGTATCTGAGTCAGCTATCAACGAGAGGAAAATGGAGATGTCCTCAGAAAAATATCAAAATAAATGACATCGTCACTGTAAATGACGTCAGCATGCCAGCAGGCAAATGGCCACTTGCCAGAGTAATTGACGTCCACCCTGGTAAGGACGGCTTCGTAAGAGTGGTGACCCTGAAAACAAAAAACGGCACTATGAAAAGGCCAATAACTAAAATATCACTCTTACCTATCAATGAAAGCAAACTACATCAACAAAACGATCACTCTAGTACTAGACAGAAAGACGTGTCAACAAACATATCAGTATCAAATGAAAAACCTAAGCAAGGCCCATCAAAGATCACGAAACTATGTAATGTTATATATCTCGCTATGACATTATTTGTAATGCTTATTTCACCAGCACAGTGTGAATATGCCCTTACTCCATTAAACAACAGTCAAGGCATTTATTTTGATAAAATATCCAACATGCATGTAATACGAGACGAGTGGAAATTAATTGTTTATTATAATATGGATCCGTATCAACAAGGATTACAACTTTTCGAAAAATATATCAATTATCTAGACAATATCTGTATGAAAGTTCAAAGAAAGACTCAATGTGACGTGGCCTTGTTACAACTACGTCACAGTATGACGGAGCTCGACTACTATAACTGCATGTTGCTGGGTCAGCAGCCAATCAACGGAGTAGGTTACGCAGCGCGAAGCTTATTCGGAGTACTGGACGACGCGTTCGCTGAGCAATATAAAAAGGACATTCAATTATTGCGAGACAATCAGAAACATTTGGCTTTACTGTGGAAAAATCAAACTTCTGTAGTAGAGGGCGAGTACAATTTATTGAAAAGAGTGGAAGAAACTATGGATAAGCAACATAAAAGATTCAACCAACATATCAATTATATTGAGAAAGCAACAAATATCATGAAAAAAGAAGTCGATGACCTTGAAATCATGAATGATTTCATGATGTCTCTCACTATAGCAAATAACATTTTAGCAAATCTAAAAAGCATTCAGGAAACTTTATTAGACACCATCACAGACACACACAATGGAAACATTAATATTCATATCTTAACTCCCGAACAAATAAGGGATGAATTAAATATAATTTCTGGACAAATATCAAAAGACCTAGCCATTCCTATTGAAAATATTCAAGCTGACCTATAACATCTATATCATTTATTAAAAATTAGAGCAAAGATGACCAAAGAATATTTCATATTTGAGATCAAAATTCCACTAATAACAAGAGACACATTCGAAATCTATAACATCATACCAATTCCAAAGCAAGTTGCAACTGATATGGTTACCCTAATCCCAGTAGCAGACTACCTAGCAATAAATATACAAAAAGACTCATACTTACCCATGACGCAGAATGACGTTAACAGCTGTATGAAATATGATACCATGACATACCTGTGTCAATTACAGAGACCTATCTATCATATGAAGTCAGACGATAACTTATGTATCAAAGATAATGGGTCTAATCACTGTAAGACAAATACGGAAAGATGTGAAAACAGATGGACGGAGTTAAGCAAAATAAATAATTATATTTTCTTTTGTTGTGGGCAATGTACAATAAGAATCATATGTGGGCATCTAGTTACAGCCGAGCCCCTCAGACGTGCCGGCATCATATCACTGAGCAATGATTGCGTCATCAAAGACGAGCATTTCACAATTTTTGGTCACAAACAACAGAGCAATGAAATCAAAATAAAACCAGATATAATTAAGGTAGAGGTGCCATCAATTAATAACGTGATAAATCTGACTATTCCGAGGTTAGAATTGGAATCCAAGGAAAGTCATCAAGATTTTGAGATCGTTAAAAATCAAATAGACCAACTTAAGCAAGCAGATAAAGACGAGATATTAGCCGATCGAGTATCTTATCATGATATCCACCACTATGCTCTTATATACATAATTCTGGGCATCGTGTGTGCGACTGGAGCAGTGTTCCTGTGGCGGAGACTGCGCCGCCGCAGCGACCAACAGGCGGCGCCAGCGGCGGTGGAGCAGCAGCAGCAGCGGGCGGCGGCGGGGGCGCGGCCGCCGGAGGCCCAAGCGCCGCCGGCCGGCAGCCCGCGCCCCGCTGCCCGCTCTCCCCTCAGTGCTAGTGTTCCGTGTGTAAGTGTGAGTGCTCCGTGTGTAAATGCAAGTGTTCCGTGCGTCAGTGAGTTTCAATTGCATAGTGCACATAAAGTGTTATCAAATACCGCCTCCCCTATTTCAAAGAGGCCTAAACTACCAGTGTTTGACGATTATGTGTAGTGCTTTATTATAGTGTAGTCTAAATCAAGTTATCATAAAGACTAAATAGTTATATAAGCATATTGTTTTATCATCTTGTTAATCATTTTAACACATCAACATTGTTTTCACCCTTTGTATCATTACTAATCAATCACTTATCATTTCATAATCTCTTTCTGCTGCTCGGGAGCATGTACGGTTTACGTACAATTTTGCATATTCAGCATTTTCGTACACTTTCCGCGAGCAGCGGCGAACTCGAGCGAGTTCGCGTCCAATCGCCGTGTCGATCACTATCATCAATATCATTTAGCATTACGTGAACTCAGTAGCAATAAATCAGTTAAAAGTTACATTTTCTATCATTTCTCACTTTAGCATAGCATTATAAGATTGTATGGACATCACCGTACACATCTACTGAGCAAGCCCTTAACGTTTTCGGAAACCTGTCCCTTACACCCTGTATAATATAGAGCGCCTTCTCTGTCTTACGGCAATATAATATTCCCGGGAAAACTACACATTAATACTTCCAACAGAGGGTAAACTAAAATGGGAAAACTTGCTCAATGTAATTTTATGCTTGTGAAATTGTATTTTTTTAGCATATTTTTTATAGTTTTGTTAAGGTCTTTTCAGGGGAAATAACATATTAATGACACTGTTGTTCCAAAAAAATAATGTTTTGGCAGTTTTTGTACAAAGCAGCAAGCAAGCAAGCACCTTTTGATTTGTCAACTTTCTTGAAAAGCCCAATTTGTATATTGTATAATGGGGCCCCGGATCATCTATTTAGTTACAAGATTGGGATATTTTGATCTTTTATATGTTGCACTTGTTTACATTTTATTGTGATAAGGATTTTCGGCTTCGTTTGGGTGAGGCACATCATTTTTGGGTTCACTATGGATAAATATACTATAATGTCATCACACCACATTTTTTCCTCTTTGCTATCCTGTTTGAAAAATGGATTTTTTATTTTATTTCACTTCTTTTTCTTTTAGTGATTTGTTTTTGTGGGATACTTTTGAAAATTGCGCTAAAGGTTCACATTTTGTAAGCGATGTGTTTTTTAGCAAATTATAAGTTATATTGTAGATGTAAATTAATTAAGTTTGTTTTGACGCAGTGAGCCCCGCGGAACTTCTAGTGGAACTGCACCTCATAGACCCGGCGACGGCGGACCTCAAGTACATTATCAAAGCCACCGCCCTGTGCTTCGCAGAGAAAAACATCTACACGCAAGATGTGAGTAATCACCATTATCATAAACTATAACGTCTTTTATGTAAAGAAGTGACTCTCACCTCCCCACGCCAATATGTCCCTCCCTCCGCAATTAAGGGGTACTTAGCCTTCCAGTCGTCATTCGGTTACGCCGTTTGCACCTTAGCACGTAGTCGCTCATCTGACTCTTGAGCTCGCCATTGACTGCTGAGTTCGCAACTCTGACTGGTGACCTCACCACTCTATGGAGTTCGCCGCTAGCTACAAAGTCTTTAGACTTGACGCCCTTGTTCAGTTTGTCTTACCTTCCTAAGATATTGGAAAACATATCACAATAGAGAGGGCACTGTTTTATAGTATACTCGTACTAGCTGGTGCCCGCGACTTCGTCTGCGTAATAAGAGTAAAATATGGTGAATTTATATAACTTGCGAAATGCATTGGAACCTCATACAAATTTTCAGCCCCTATTTCACCCCCATATACAATAGTTTTTTCGCAACAAAAAGTAATATGGTTTATGTCCTTTTCCAAGGTCCCATCTATTTCTATAAAAACCTCGAAATTGGTTCAGCGGTTTAGGCGTAAAAACGTAATAGACACAGAGACAGACAGACAGAGTTACTTTCACATTTATAATTACGATATTAGTTTGTATACAAATTGTAATAGATTAATATACAAATGTTCGGCGTTCCCCAGGTAATAACGGGCGTGCTGCAGCGGTTGTCAGAGGAGCGGACGGTGCCGGTGCTCATGATGCGATCGGTGCTACAAGCTTTAACGCTGTACCCCTCGCTGGCGCCTTTCGTGCTCAACCTGCTGCAACTGCTGTTGGAGAAGGAGGTATGTGAGCATGGTACTGCCGTACTAAAGTGTGGGCGCCATTCGTATTCTCTTCTCGCTCTAGTGAACGATGTTTCTGAGCGACAGAAAAGGATAGCGCTACAGGAAAATGTGATTCCATGCGGCCAGATATTGTTTTAAACCTAAAAATAAAATAGTATGTCATCTTCATTCAGTGGTATGTCGCGCGGCTTGTATGTGTGCGCACCAGTAGGCACGCGCCGTACGCACGCACACTAGTTGGGCCCCTAACTGTTTCGACTTGATGACCTTAATAGTTATCGTAGTGTGCGTGCGAACGGATCGTGACAATTGGTGCGTACATCAATATACAATTGAAAATGAAAAATGATAATGAAAATGAAAAAGAAAATATTTTATTCGAAGTAGGTAGCAGTGTACACTTTTCGAACGTCATTATCTACCTAATACGAGGTTCCTACCACTCGGAACTCGTATACCCACCGTTTCGGGAAGTATAACTTGTGAACTATAACTTGTGTATAGAACTGTGAAATGTGCCACACGATAAGAAGAAGACATACAATGACATGACATTGACATGCAACGGCATGACATCGACATACAACAACATCGACATGATATCAATATACAACGGCAGGACATCAACATGCAACGGCATGACATCGTCGTACAACGGCATTACATCGCATACAACGACATGAAAAAGCGCATATAGCGGCATGGCATCTATATACAACGACATGAAATTGACAAACAACGGCATGACATCGACATACAACGACACGACATCATCCTCAGGGTCTAGGTATAAACATTGACTGTCTCGGTTGCTTAGCGGTCAGCGCTCTTGACTGCTGATGCGTGGGTTCGATTCCCATCTAGGGCAAACATTTCTGTGATGATTTTGTGATTGTTTGCTCTGTGTCTGGGTGTATCATATCTATACATACATCTATATGTATATGTATGTATATCAGTCTCTGGGTCCCATAATACAGGGAATCCTAGTTTTGGACCAGATGACCGTGTGTGATTTGTTCTTGATATTTATTTATTTATGTGTTGCATTGCGCGGTGTGTAGGTGTGGGCGCACAAGGTGGCGTGGGAAGGCTGGGTGAAGTGCTGCGAACGGCTGGCACCACGCTCCGTCAGCCTGCTGACTGGCCTGCCGGCGCGAGCACTGGCTGCCCTGCCTCCGGGGCTGACTGCTGCCCTGCGCGCTCACCTGGCAACCCTGCCGCCGTCAGAGCCGCTGCCGCCGCACCTGGCTGCCTTGCTGCATCAGCACCAGGTGACTATAGCATCTACAGCGACAGATGGGAGTTGGTTAGGTTGGCACCAGGCTCCGTCGGCCTGTTGACTGCTTTACGACGCGAGCACTGGCCGCCCTGCCTCCTGGGCTGACTGCTGCCTTGCGCGCTCACCCCTGGCTTCCCTGCCGCCGCCAAATTATTTTATGAATTTAGTTTATGTTAAGTAGTCAACGTAGTAAATAATCAAGCAAAATCAGAATCACCATAGTATTTATTATTCATAACATAGTACAATACAAAACCTTATGAGGTAGGTCCCGAACCACTGACATTTATCTGACAGCCCAAGCGCGCTTAAAACTAGACAACTGTCAAACCTAGAGTGCGTTCAGTTCAATGCAAAACATAAGCAAAACATAACAGTTTCCTCCCCCCTTTATAAATTCAGCCGTACCACAGGTTTTTTTGTTCTGGTACTCCTTCTCAATACAACAGGAGATCTAGTTACAATAGTGGAATCAGTTACAGGTTCTACTGAAACATTTCTATCAACATCGTTAAACACATTTACATTGTTATTTAAATTATCAGATATGGTGTCAACATTTTTATCCACCGTATCATTATAAGTGCACAAGCAATCATCATTTCCATTTAATTTAGCAGCACTATTTCCAACAGTATCATATGTTAAGTTATCATTAGTAATGTTACAATCATATCCGTGACGAACATCACTTTCTTCAACAACAGGAATTTTACTACCAACCTTGCGCAGCTGATCAATATGTCTACGCCACAGTAAACCATTGTCCATCTTTATCTCATAGTGTAATACCCCCAGCACCTTATTTACAGTACCCAATTTCCATTTTTCATGGCCTAAGTAGTTACGAGCAATAACCCTATCCCCAATCTGTAATTTCCTCACAGTAACATCTGCACAGTTTGCATCACTCCTTGGACAAATCAATGACAATTTAGATCTTACTTTATAACTAAATACTAAATCGGAAGGTGCTTCGTTAGTTGCCGAGTGTGGTGTTATTCTGTATTGTAAAAGGATTTTATTTATGCACTGATTCATATTATGTTTGTTAGCCTTTAAACATCTTAACTTATTTTTTAAAATTTGGACATAACGTTCGGCTTGCCCATTTGTTGCAGGATTATAAGGAGCTGACCTTCTGTGCATAATGCCATGACCTTTCAAGTATTCTTGGAATTTAGGATTAACAAATTGGCTACCATTGTCACTAGCCAGGATTTCAGGGTAACCAAAAATTGAAAAAATTTTATCCAATATTTCAATAGTCCTATCCGTGTCAATTTTTTCCAACACATGTACTTCAGGCCATTTTGAATATGCATCCACTAAAATCAAAAAGTAACAACCCAAGAACTTTCCTGCATAGTCCACATGTACCCTTTGGAATGGTCTTGATGGATATTCCCAACTGTGTTTTGCAGCAACCGCACTTGGATTGTTTTGATTCATACAGCACTGAATACAATTTGTGACTAAATTTCTGATATCTTTGTCGATTCCTGGCCACCAACAATAACTTCTTGCCAGTGCCAGCATCCTGTTAATGCCAAAATGTGCAGCATGAAGGTCTTGCAAAACAATCTTCCTATATTTGGCTGGTATAAATACTCTTGACCCTCGCAGTATACAGTTATCTTGCAAGGATAGTTCAGACTGATCAATGCCAAATCGATCCATATGAGAAATCTTTTTCCCAGTATACAACCCCTCTATTAGTTTACTTAGTGATTTATCTTCCTGTGTAGCGGTAGCAATATCTGCTACTGTGATGGGTAAAGCATTTGTGAGGCCCACTTGGAATACATCAACCTCCTCACTTGCATTATTATTTTCTTCACTCAAAGGTAAACGGGATAATGCATCTACATTGACATTTTCCTTCGACGTCTTGTATCTTATTTCATAATTAAAGCCTTGCAGAAACATTGCGTAATGCTGCATGCGTGCCGCTGACATGTGGGGAAGTGCTTTGGTTGGCGAAAAGATTTGGACTAATGGTTTATGATCAGTATACAATATAAATTTCCTGCCACATAAATATTGAAAAAACCTCTTAACTCCAAAAACAATCGCATATGCTTCCTTGTCAATTTGAGCCCATTTCCTCTGTGTGGAGTTTAATGTTTGTGAAGCATAGTAAATGGGTCTCTCCTTCCCATCAGGCATTATGTGTGATAAAATAGCTCCGACACCCGTAGGTGAGGCATCTGTGGCCAAAATTAATGGCAATTTTGGATTATAATGGGCCAGCACCATATCAGAAGCCATTTGTTTTTTGATTGTATGCAATGCTTTTTCACATTCATCCGTCCAGCACCACTTCACATCTTTTCGCAACAACCGATGCAAAGGTTCCAACGTATCACTCAAATTAGGTAGGAATCTACCATAGTAGTTCACCAACCCTAATAAAGACTGCAATTCCGTTATATTCTTGGGATTGAGGGCTTCCACTACCGCTTTTATCTTATCATCTGTTTTATGTATTCCTTTTTTACTGATTTTGTAACCGCAATATTCAATTTCTTCCTTCATGAATTCAGATTTTTCTATATTAATCTTCAAGCCATACTCCATCAGTCTCTCGAATACCTGTTCTAATCTTCTTAAGTGTATTTCATCAGACTCGGCTGTAAGACGTATGTCGTCAATAAATACATGGACACCAGGTATACCTTTCAAAATGTTTTCAATTTTCCTTTGCCATTTTGCAGGGGCACAGTTTAGGCCAAACATTAGGCGAGTACATTGGTACAAACCCTTGTGTGTATTTAATGTAAGCAGATGCTGATCCTCCTTCCGGACTGGCCAATTTAAGTAAGCATTGCGTAAGTCAATTTTAGTATATTTCTGCCCTCCTGCTAAGCCATTGAACAATTCCTCAGTGGTAGGAAGCGGGTGTTCATCTACCACCAATTGTTGATTCAAGGTTAATTTATAGTCACCGCAAATCCTTACTTTCCCATTGGGTTTTACAACAGGAACAATCGGGGTGGCATACTCACTATAGTCTACCTTAACCAAAACTTTATCCTTCTCTAACCTATCAATTTCCTCATCAATAAGATCCTTTAAAGCAAAAGGTACAGGCCTTGGTCGTAAAAATATTGGCTTTGAATTTTCTTTTAAGTGAAGAGCAACAGGATCTCCCTTTATTTCCCCTACATTGCTATTATCAAACAAAGTGCTAAATTTGTCAAAGAGTGATTGCAAACCGTGACACGTGTACTTACTGACCTTCAAGTTGTTAACTTCACCTGATAAGCAGTCTTTGAAATTATCCCAGGTGAATGCTCGTATCCACTCACGGCCTAGCAGCGGATTCTTATTCCCTTTAATGACATACAAGGTGAGATGGTGCTTTTTCTCCTTACCAATGCTTACTGTGACGTTGACAATACCTAAAACAGTAAGATCATGATTAGAATATGTTCTCAATTTTACTACAGTCGGCTGCAACATATATTTTTTTAAATATTTAGTATAATCATTCTCATTTATCACTGACACTGCTGAACCACTATCAAATTCCATAGGCAAAATAACTCCATCTATGTTTGCATTAATCCAAAACTTTTCTTTATCCAATAAACTATTTTTGATGACACAATTATTTATTAATTTTACCGTTTCATCCTCATCATCCTCGATTGCATTCACACTTCTCATTTTCAAACACATTTTCTTAATATGTCCTTTTTTATGGCAATAATTGCAAAAGGCATCCCTCCACGTGCACTTGTTAGCAAAGTGTGCTTCACCGCACCTGTAGCATTCAATTTTCTTACTTGCAGCACTGTTTGGAACAGTCTTTTTAAATGCCTTTTTCTTTATTGAATTCACTTCACTGGTTTTTATAGCATCAATCTGAGTACATTCCATACTTATAGCTGTTTCAAAAGCTCTTTCCAAGGTTAAATTTTTTGACTCCAACAGCCTGTCTCTTATCTTATGAGACCTCACTCCACAGACAAACTGGTTTCGAAGAGCCGTCTGTAAGAAGCTACCAAAATTACAAGTAGCAGCCATCCTGCGTAATTCAGCCATGTAATCTTTGACAGATTCACCTTCTAACTGAGTTCTATGGTGGAATTTAAAGTACTCCGCTATTTCCAAAGGTGACGGGTCTAGGTGTTCCACCAGTTTTTGTACATTTTTATCATAACTGACCTCTTCCGGTTTCTTAGGTGACAGTAAATCACACAGCGTATCATATAAGTCAGCACCAATGTAATGCAAGAAATAAGCATTCTTGTTTTCCGCAGCAATCTGATAGATCTGAAAAGCGCCTTCAAGACGTTGCACCCACCTTGCGAATTTATTCTTGTTATCATAGAATTCTATGAAATTCGGTGGAATGACCGGCGGCGGCGGCGGCGTCATTTTCATAGGAGGCACAGTTTTCCGTTCTTCGTCGGTTTTTGCTGGGTCCTTACTCATTATAACGAATCGTCGCCAGTGTTAAGTAGTCAACGTAGTAAATAATCAAGCAAAATCAGAATCACCATAGTATTTATTATTCATAACATAGTACAATACAAAACCTTATGAGGTAGGTCCCGAACCACTGACATTTATCTGACAGCCCAAGCGCGCTTAAAACTAGACAACTGTCAAACCTAGAGTGCGTTCAGTTCAATGCAAAACATAAGCAAAACATAACAGTTTACAATTTTAAAAGCTAAAAATATAGAAAGGTACAGAGCATAGCCTCACTCACAACTACTGTGTCACAAGACTACTTTTACAGAGGCGCGGCGGCAATTACTACGCTAGTGTGAGACAAATTTAATATTGTTAACTTCCAAGTATTTACGATGTCACCTCAGATGTTAATTTTAATGTTTTAAATACAATTTAGCAAAATTTATTATATGCATATTATATGTCTTGCGCTTTGATGAATCAGATTTGACATAGATTCTTCATCTTGAAATAGAGCTTTTGAAATATTATAACATTTTTTTTTTCTTGCAGGAACCACCACCATTCACTCCGCCTCCTACACACAATCCCCTGGAACCTCTACCCCCAGGAATGGAGTGAGGCCATTACGCACAAAAGACTGCTCCAATAAATGTGGAAAACATTACAAGAAAAAGTTTGACATTTTAACAATATTCCTTGTGAGATGTCATTTAAGGTCACCCTTTTTTATTGGATAAAATAGGTTTCATTCAGTCTTAACAAACCAGGCATAACTTAATATTCTGCTTGTAAATAAATTGGTATGTAATTGCAGACATTCTATTAAGTTTTATGAGTTGAAAATGTAAGGATAGATAGGTGTTTTATTATGAAATAAAAGTTAAAAAGTTTATGATTTTTTTTTTGGTAAATAATCCCATATTAGTTCTAATTTTGATTAAAAAGATAAAAGAGGAATATTAAAAACAACCATTTAAGTATTTTATTCAAAAAATATTTTCCTACAACTACATACAACTTGTAAGCACATTTTATTATGAACAGTTAGTAAAAATATAATATGATTAATAAATGCATTTTCACTTGTCAACCAACACTATTTCCCTACTAGCTCTGTATGCTTAACTTCATAAATATTTTTAGCTTCACTCTGATATTCGTCACACAATGCTGAAATCTGTTTTGTGACATTAAAAACTAAGTCCTCTGATACACCTGTTTGTTTCTTAGCCTTCTTAATATAATCATTTTGTACATCCTTGAGGGCATCTCTGCATTTGATGTATAAAGCTTTGGCATTCTTCGCTAATGCTTCTCTATGTTCCTTGGTAACTTTAGGCACAGGCACAAATAGCGTCGTGCCGTCTTGCTGAGGGTTCAGATTTAATCCTGAAGTACTTAAAGCTTTTAAAACATGTGGAATTGCTTGTGGAAATGAAGCAAAGTTTATAACAATTGTCTTGGGATTCTTCCGCACAATCTGAGCTAGTTCTTGCAATTCGTAGTCTTTGCCTTCAAATTTGATGGGAAGAGATTCTATAGAGCCTGTAGTGGAGCGTAACGATAGATTCTTAGCAAAATCTTCTTTCATTTTCTCTATAGCTGCCTGGCATCGTTCTTTCATTTTCTCTACAGGAACAAGTTCCGACATCATTGCTGGATTGATTTCCACTTTCGCGCCTTTGATTTTCTTGTCTTTTCCCCTGTCTTTCCCTTTCGCATAGTTTCTGACGGCTGAGAAGTTGGTATCCGCACAAACGATTGCGTTTACTCGTACAAAGTTAGGCGTCATATACCTGGGTGTGTTAGTGAATACAGGAATTAAAAGCCTTTGCAATAAACGCGTCCCCATGGTTGTAATATTTCTTGATTATAATTTAATTTTAAAATGGGTTCGGAATTTGGAACATCGGAATCGGTAAACAAGTTCATAACCTCAAAAGTTGTTTGACGTTTGCTGCGTTTCGTTAATTCCATTGAAAATAGCGTAGTTATTTTTTCGATATAATAGAAGTTCATTAACATTAGATATATCGAAAATATCAAATATCCAATATTTGGAGAATTAAGAGACGCATAAGGTTTATTTTTGCTGAAATTATTAGGTTTAATTAACTACATTCATACATTTCTACTGGGTGTCGAGTTATGGTCAGTGTTTTTGATTTTGCGGTAGGAAGACGATAATTTTTCATTTCAGGGGTTAAGTTGAGTCATGTTGAGTACGTATAGTTCATTCTAGTTAAAAAAAAAAGCAAAAGGTTCTTTCCCATCCATTTTTCTTAGATTTGTAAAAAAACTAATGCTTTTTTTTTTTTTTTACCCTGAGATGGGGAAGGCAAAGGATCAGAGCCATACAGCCTGGTTCTGTTGTAAATATGCTGTTGTATTTAAAGGCTAAAAGCCATTTCTTCCGTATCTCTTCGTCTTTATAGGAAAATTCAATTGAGGCCAAAGCCATTTCTTTTGTATTTAAATTTTCCTATTCTTCAGCAAAATGATAGCACTTTTGATGAAGATTTCATGGACTTCTTGAGAGCACTCGAAACACAGTCTACACACTTTTATTTCATTATCCTACATATTAGACACTTAAATGGCACTTTATTGAACAATACATGCATATCATGCAATGCATTAAAAACCACGATATCTATTTTTTTGGATAATAAAACAAAAATGACAAACTCTTGCCGCTAGTTCCCGCCAAAAAGTCTAAAAATCTAATGCTTTATTTAAAAAAATGATGAAACAAAACGCAGTAACGCTTTTTTTAGCTTACGCTCCGTGACCTAAGCGGAATAGCGCTATTGAAATTTTACCATATTTCAATTCTACTTTGGTAGCCCATTTGTTGCTTTTTACATACGAAATAACCACACTATACTAACTTTTTGACACTTTTATTACATGGAAGTAGACTAAGATTTTGTATTTTTTTTGAAAATGTCCGTGTTATTTCAAACAGTAGCAAATACAGCGAAAGTGTATGCCCTGAGAAAGACTTGGAAGGCTTCACTGCCATTGTGTAATTGTTCGTTTGCGAAAAAATATTCAGGTTGGTTGAGGTTATGTCGCTAAATTAAATTTTTGATTGTTTTCAAGGTGGCACTGTTTTCATTTGATATTTCAGATGTGCCAAAACGAATAGTTACCTTTGATGAGGTCGTAACTCAGAGGAGAGCGGAGGCACGACGGAGTTTAGTTGTCCAAGTCAATTCTGAGTTTTCTTTCAATGAGCTTTATGGGTACTGTTCAAAGTATGCATCTATCAAAGGAGTACATCACTATAAAAACAGTGAAGAGGAGGTAACTATCTATGCATATATTACTCCTTCAAATACACATAAAAATATTTTACCCTCAACTATACAATAACTTATTTAAAAAAAACTTCCAGCACTTTATGCTCATCGAGTTTGACTCAGAAGATAACCTCAAGGAAGTTGTCCGATCATGCAGCGGTCACCAAAAAGATACAGAAGTGATGGCATTACAGTCTCCTTTCTTGTGGTTCAGAGCTGTGACTGGTAAAAAAGAAAAATATGATGCACCAAAAGCATCACTTCTCATTACAAATGGAACAGAAAAGTTTGACGAGGATATGTTATTTGAAGAGCTGCTTCATTGCAAAACTGTGTCAGATCAAATACAATTGTTGTATGATAGAAGTGTGTTGAATGATTTGAGCATAAGGTTGAGGTATATGGTTGCAAGACAGGTTGGTATTCTTAGTTTATACATGTTTTATGTTAGGTATTGTACTTGAAAAATTTAGAATATATAGGAAGATAGTAATGTCCTAGGAATACCTACCCCTATACATACTATAAGGGCGTTTACATAATTTCTAATCCCTAAAAATGAGTCCTTTGGAAAATCACAGAGGTGGAAACGGTATGCATGGCTAAAAATACTGATTTTACTGACGTCTGAACACTAAATTACTGACCTTTTACTGACCACTACTAATTGAGATTATAGGTATCCCCTGGAGGAACAAATGTTTTTATATGTTTTCAACTGACCAAACATTTTTGAGCGGTGGAAAGTTTACTCTTGAATGTTTAAAAAATATACAGGTTGTAACAGAAAGGTGTGGTAATACTTCAAGGTGGGCTTGGACTCATGAAACTGAACAACTTTTGTTTTAAACTTTGTTAAAATTGTAAAAAAATTTTTGGACTTTTCATACAAATCAACCAGCTGGCGAGACAAGTTTGTTGCACTCTGTATATATTATTTTTATAGATGTGTGTAACACATCTATTTTAAAAATGTATGTATGTTTTTGCTTCTACTTTAAAAATGATTGATTTAGTATTAGGTACCATTATTGTTTTTTGCATGCAAAAAGAGTTTTTGTGGCAGAAAAATCTTAAGATGGCTGGGAAATACTGACTTTACTGAACATTTTCTGGGAAATACTGACCTTACTGACAGACTCTGACTGACTTTGCTGACTAGTTTCCACCCCTGAAATCAGTATTGATATGCTAAAAGTTTACCAAGACCTTATTCTCTTGCATGTAGAAGAAATGATTATAAGTTTTATTTGTTGTCTAAAATAATGTGTACGAGTAGATTAAAGAAAAGTTTATTTCAGTTGGAGATGTTGTTTGAGAGTATGTATGCGAATATCGCAGTCAGGCCGTTTGGATCTTCTGTCAATGGGTTTGGAAAGATGGGCTGTGACTTGGATCTGGTTGTCACAAATGATTTAGATCAGAGAATGGTGAGTTAATTAAAGATTATTACTCCACATAAGGGGAATCCTCTCTTGGCTCTCTAGAATCTGAAAATTATTAATGTGATAACCAGTGATCGGAATAGGTAGACTGTATTTACCTAAACATCTAGGAACAGAGCGGAGACTTCCTTACGACAACATTTTTTTTCATCAATTGTCCCGGGTTTCCAGACATCATATAAGTACATTACGAATTAATGTTATTTGAAAATAGCTTTCCTCTGTGACTTCGTCTGCGTAGAATTCAATTATATTGCATTTTCATAAAATAATAATATTAATAACTTAGTTTCTAGGCCAAGATGAAAAATGCACCAGACTTTAAGTATATTTACAGCAATACATTCGCGCAGTAGATTTTGCTAAAGCCCGGGACCTTTGTCCCGGAAAAGAAAAACATCCGAAACTCTCTGTTCTCTGGCGAAGTTTAGATAGCAAGGTTCGGAACCGGTTAACAAATACCGGTTAATTTCGTTCGAATTTCGGCTAACGATTCCGTTCAGGTTAAAACCGGTTTCCAGCTTAACCGGTAAATTTGAATAAAATATCGGTTAATCAGGAAGCGGTTTTCTAACCGAAATAAGAACTAAATTAACCGGTTAAAACCAAACTTAGTCAAGTACAGGCGCGTCGCGCGGGTGCCACTGCCCGAGTCTTCTGCTCACTTTCTCGCACGCTTTCAATTGATTGCATTGATTGCCTACAAAGTCGCATATTCTTCAAATTAACCGGTTAATTCCGTTCGAACGAAAAAATATCGGTTTTGGTTAAACCGGTTAAATATACCGGTAACCGAAACCTGAACGAAACCTTAACCGAAATTATTTCGATATAGGGGTCAATGACCGAAACCGGTATTTTCAAAAAACCGGTTTCCGAACCCTGTTAGATAAATACAGTCTACCTATCACTGGTTATAACCCTTCTCTGGCTGGTAACAGATGCATACTGCCATCCTTAGGAAAAGGACCTTAACTGCATGGGATAGTCCCTGCACTTACGGTTTTTTATTTTTATCACCTTGGCATCATTTCACCTGGTGTTAATTGATGAAGATGGTTCTTTTCCTAATCACGGCAGCATATAGGCGTCAGAAGCCACTTTCTATCAGGTGGGATGTAAACCTTTCGCAGCATTATACTATGAAAACCTACACTCCCTCTTATCCTGTCAAAATGAACAAGTAAAATAATTTACTGCTTTTATAGCAAGCGAAAGGCTTGATGATGTATATTAAAACCATGGCACCGTTAGCTGTCCATTTGATTCTAATTACGCCAGTTTATTTACCAGTACGACTCAGAGAAACGTCTCATATATCACGAGAAGAAGTCGGACGGTGGGCGGTCTCCTTGGTACCGGCACATGGAGCTGCTGGCCGCGATGGTGGAGCTGCGATGCGCGGGCGCAGCACGCACGCAGCGCATACTGAACGCGCGCGTGCCTATATTAAAGTGCACCCACTCATTAGCCGACCTGGATCTCGATCTTTGCTATAACAACATGTAAGTATTATATTTGGGAAGTTTTTCTTTATAATTTATTATTTGTATTCCAAGGTTGAAGAATAATAATAAAACTCATAAAAATGACTCACTAAGGGTCGGATCGCGCGACGGAGCTTCTATTTCTTCATAATATTTATTATAAAGCTATACGCATAAAACATATTTTCGAAATTCGTCCGTCCGGCAATTTTGCTGTAAACGTTTACCACCCTTAGCGTTTTCATTGTTGGGGCATGGGTCTCTCTACCTTGGAAAGTTTAGGCTATACTGTATACACGGGGATAAAGTCCGCCGGAGTTACTCGGGATTAATGGAGCCTCAGGCTAATGGCTAAGTGAAGTATAAGTTTTGAAGCCGCCTTCAAGGCTTTTGGCACAGCTCAACGACTGTCATCTACTAATGCAATCCGCACCAACGACTCAACGTGGCTTGCGAAGCACCGAAACGGTCGGGATAAATGACCGTAACAGTCAAATCCATCCAGTCCAGGTTGCCACCATGTCCACAGTCAATCAAACTGCGTGATTAACGCGACGCGCCAACCGCTTCCTACTAAAAATATCTCTTAATCAAGACACCATTTCAGGTCAGGTGTATATATGTCAGAGCTGCTTTACCTATACGGGTCTCTCGACCCCCGCGTGCGGCATCTGACCTGCCTGGTGCGACGCTGGGCGCAGACCGTGGGCCTCACGAATCCCCACCCTGGTCGGTGGATCACCAACTTTCCACTTACCCTGATGGTGCTTTTCTTCCTGCAGCAAGAGACTAGGGAAGGGAGGATCTTGCCGCCACTCAAGTATTTAGTTAACAAGGCTGGTAAGTAGCAGTGATTTTTTTTGTTTTAAGTTTGGGGGCCATAATGTTTGAAAGTTAAGTGTCGGCATGAAGATAATGGGGAGGGAATCTTGGTAAGCCGATTCCATCCATAACTTCTACCTTTCTTATATACATTTTCTTCATTATAATCTAGTGAACGTTTAATATGCAACCTTATTACAACATAGTAAAGTAGAAGTTAAGATTTTACGGACAGTCGAATAGAAAAAATAAATTATTTTTCCCTTAAACGTAAATATATCAGCCTTTCATTGTAACTTATTTTCCAGGGAAAGAAGACATCCGACTCACAGAAGACCACATCAACTGCACATTCCTACGCGACCCAAACAAATTACCAGCTAAGAGCTACGGCCAAAACTCTTCTAGTCTAGAAACGCTATTACTCCAGTTCTTTGAGTTCTATGCACAGTTCGACTTCCAAGAGAAAGCCATTTCTATCGTCGAAGGAGCGGCAATAAGAAAACCCAACGTGCTACCGCTATATATAGTCAACCCTTTGGAACAAACCTTGAATGTCAGTAGAAACGTTAGCTTCGAAGAGTGCGAAAGGTTAAAAGCGGAGGTCAGAAATGCGGCATGGCAGTTAGAATCTTGCATGGAAGGGAATAAAGAAGAATGGGGAATACTAGGACTAATAGAAAAGAAGACTTCAAGAAGTCTAAAAAGGTTACTCAGAGCAGGCAACTCACATAGATTAGTACAAGTGAAAGACTTATTTCAAGATAACGAAGAAAGTACAGAGGAATCTTTGAAAAGTAAACTAAAAAGACTGACACCTAATAGCGAAAAAATGGAAAGTGCAAAAGATATAAAAAATTCAATAGCTAAGGAAGCGAAAAAGGACCCTAAACACATGAAGTTTAAAAATACTCAAGTAGCAAACGAAGTTAAAAGAATACGAAGGAATAAAATGTTTTGAGAAAGGGAGTTTTGGTGATCTTTTTTTATTTAATATAGTAGCAATAGTTCGGTTGTTAGTCCGGTCGACCGAGTTATTTCTACATAAAAAATAGAAATGATAGAAAAGTGGCAAAAGAAAGACAATGTTAGACCTTATAGGAGAATGTCTCTCAACCATAAAAGAACAATGACTCGACAAGAATCTTGAAAGAATGTTTAAATGTTGAAAGGGATCACGAGTTTAAACTATGGCAAAAACATATAAGATGCTACATCTCTCACTCTACACAAAGTTTTTCATGGTGTTGTTTTGGTCGTCAAACCCCCTATAACGCACGAAAGGACAAAAATACTTGTTCTTTAAATACCCAATAGATTTTTTGTAATAATTTGATTCCAGTAAAAAAAAAACGTACATATTATCCTAAATTTGCAAAGACATACAGCGCGGCCATTCGTGGTGAAGAACGCGCCATAGAGGCCGCGAAGATCTCCTTTCTTTTACCTAGTGGGATACCACGTGGCCCATCTTGCCGACGTCCAATGCATAGAGAAACTAACACCAATTACAAGTGGGGATTCAGGTGCCGCTGTATGAGAGCTGGCTGTTGTGTCATACATAAGAAATCCACTTAAGGGTACGTTCTTCATAGAAACGTACCCATGTTAAAGATACTAAGGGTCATTTATAATTTATTTATGAAAGACACAAAATAAACAGCTGCTCACTACGCCCGAGTGACGAACAAGACGGCGATGGTACAAAACGGTTGCTGTCAGAGTGCACCCTTGGAACGCGGCCCTGCACGAGGTTTGCGAAGTGGCGTAGACGTATGGCCGTGCCATGATAGAAGGGACGGGGAGAGGGGCGATAATGACATTACGGAGGTTGACGAGACGCACTTCTACACCTACACATATAGTCGGCGTCACAATAATCGGAGTAACCAAAATTATCTGATGAAAAACATTCAATTTTATCTACGCAACTAACTACTAAATATTGTTGTAAACATTCAAAGAATTTAATATATCTAAGCATCGCTTGCCAATATTATGGACGCAGTCGGGAGTGTTCACTGCTATGTTGGCAGGCAAATCGTTAAAAAATAAAGTAAGATCAACGTATACGATCATTTTGATGCTGACTGTACCATAGAGGGCGTCCCCTACAACGTCAGACGTCGTCCTTTGGACTCATAAGCCGCCTCACTCTTAAGGTGCACGTTAAATTGATTCCATATAAAAATATCGACGTTGCAGCCTATAAAGGGCGTCACACACGGCCGCTATACTGTGCTATTTCATCTTACGATATCTGCAGATAGTACAGCAAGCTATCACACAAGGCGGCGATACGATATATTGCAACACACCTGCGCGCCGCGTCATATCTTAAGAAAATGCAGTATTGCCAAGTGCCCGTGTGTGATGGTCCATTGATTTGTATGGCGAGCGCTGTTTGATACGATAAAATAGCACAGTATAGCGCTCGTGTGTGACGCCCTTAATGGCGGCCAACATACGACCTGAATCCTGATACATAATGTCAGAGCAGTACAGCGCGTACACGAGGGTCCATCTAAGACTGGTCATGATGGCGACTCTGTAGTAAAACAAAGTTGTGGGCGGCACTGTGAGACTCCTAGTGGACCCCAGTTGGTGCAGTGCAAAGTGCGACGAAAAATACAACAGAGCGACAGTGGTTGAAGCTCAAAAGCAACCAGCGCCGTCTTAAGTAGTATATGGGCGTATACATGTTCCGCCAAAACCATATAACGCCCATTCAGAGGCCGCGGCAATGCTTAGTTAAGACAGCTCCTGCGAGACATCCACAGAGTATGTCCTGGACTGGGTAGATGATGTATACGAATAAGTGGTTGCCGATACTCGCCTAAGTGTCCGCTGTCACTAAAGTATCCTTGACACATGATCTTGAAGCAGGGCCGTCGGCAGGAGACGTATGTATCACCCATACAATACATGCCCCCATTTTTGGCATCAGTTTCATGTAAACTTGAGGTTTTGGGCCAAAACAACACCCTGTAAAAAATATTCAGGAACAAATCTTACACGGATATCTGGTTCCAGACTAGGAACCCCTATTATAAGAAAACCAGAATGATATTAATGTATACGTTTAAATGTTTGCCCTGGTAGGAGCGCTTACTACCGAGCTACCAAATCAGTCATGCTTTATATAAAGGTATAAATTACAACTTTTTTTATAGCTTTCTTGTAACTCCAGACCTAATGGAACTTACGGACAACTGGAATCAAATTTTTTCGAAAGCAGGTAAAAAGTGTTCAAAAGCGAATAATATCTTGGTCCCTACTGATTATGAATGAAAATCAATGTATGTATGTTTTTGTGATATAAAGTCTTACTATGTAAGATATTCGGCCCAAAGTTTCTTATAGCGTTTGTTTTTTGTATGTCTGCATAAAATGTAAATTGTTGAACTTGTAAATAAAACTATTATGTTACAATTTTAAAAGTGTAATTTTTTTATTCTTATACTATATAAAATTCTATTTTATAAATATTAATTCACTTAAAATTAGTTAGTGTTCTATATATGCATTAACTTATCTATAAATAAGAGTATCTTAGGGTTCATCACATCTTTTTTCAAACTCCTATTTACGTGGCCAACTTTTTCTAATAAACTAGTGTTATTATTGCACAGATTTTCGAAAGTTCTCATATATATAGGGTTTTGCACTATACTTTGGACAAAGTCTAGTGTGTTATCGCTTGA
Organism: Coleophora deauratella; assembly: GCA_958295455.1. Lineage (NCBI taxonomy): Eukaryota > Metazoa > Arthropoda > Insecta > Lepidoptera > Coleophoridae > Coleophora > Coleophora deauratella. Next base: position 4,729,986 of record OY282403.1, on the reverse strand, counting down.
TTCGCTGCGAAGTTGTAGTATTTTGTCTGCACAAGCGTTCGTCCAGACAGTTTCTTCTAAGAATATGTTGTACCTCTCGTTTTGATCGAAAACTCGACACTAAAAGGAAAAAAAAGGTAATTAGAAGCAAAAAATATGTGCTAATTTTGAATACGTATAGTAATTATGTTATTGTCGGTAAATCGATAAATGCTTTTTTTCAGTAACTGAAATATTTGTACTAGATTCATCGATAAGTCTTAGAGTTTATCTATATACTTCTGCAATCACTAGTGACGTGTGAAGTTGATGTATATTTGACGTCAGTTTACTCCCTCCTCAAAGAAGAGTACAGATAATAGTTCTGCCTTTGTTCACTATGTAGACATTAAAATGAGCTAAACTGAACATTATTTCTATACATTAGTTTGTAGCAAAGAAACATGTAAAGCTTATGACTTCATGTTATCGATATTGTTTAGAGTGGTGTTTAATTAAAATACAACCGTCCTCTAACCTTCTTCGCCACATTTAAAGGCAACAAACTAAATTTATTGTTTTTTTCACATCAATGGTTATACTTTCATTTTAAACTTACCTCATCATTAACTTCGTCATTCATGCGGACTTCAGAATTAAAGTCCAACAGCGCTATAACGGTCAAAATCTCGATCGCTTGTCTATCCCTTCCGATATACTCAATCAAAATCTCTCCAGCTTTCGTAGACAGAACATCGCTTGGGGATTCAGTAAGATACTTTGTTAGGAAGTTTGATGTCCGCTGTCGGAGAGACAAATCGTCGTCATCGAGGACTCTTACTGTTGTTGCGTAGATAGTGGCTTTGTATTCGACTGAAAGGGAATAAAGTGTTTTATAGTTGAAAGGTTTTTTACTTACATCTATAGGGTGACTTTAAATTAGTTCTTGATACCAAAGTGTGTGTATGTGCTCATGATAACAAACGTCTTTCCCTAAGGAACCCATAGTCATACAAATTTAGCCGGTCCGTTGACCGATTTGTATGGAGGGTCCAAAATTTTTTTTGAGATTTGACTATAGGTTTCTTAGTGAAAGTTGTTTGTTATCACGAGTACATGCATAGCCTTTCGTATCAAGAACTAATTTAAAGTCACCCTGTATATGTGGATAGAGTAAGTTAGCTTTGCTAATTACTTTAATATAATAAACTAATTTAATATCAAGTAGGAATACCAAATATCTTAGCACTTTCTATATTTGCATCTCAATAATGAGTTATTGACTTTCCGCGCCACTATAGTAGTCGTGTAACCCGACACATACGTACGTTTATATGACCAACTTGCATATTTTATTACACTTACATTTTTCTTCCTCATTTATTCCATCTAAATGCAACTTTAGCAGACTTCCAAAGTTTCTCTCTAAGAAACAAACGACCACATTTCTTGTGCTGTCACTATTATCAGATGAGCTGCACGCGAATATCACTCTTATCACTTCTAAGATAACCCTTTTATCCAGTGTGAAATCATGAAGCTTCTTAGTTACAAAATTGCATAAACTTTCCAAGTATATGTGAGTAAGATTCTCATGTTCATTTACAATACAATCGAAAAATGTACTTATTATGACTTCATCGGTCAAGTTCTCTTCTTGTATTTTATTTGATACAATGTATTTTTCTGTATTTTGCTCTAAAGTCAACACTTTCAAAGACTTCTGTATGCATTCCTGATATTTACTGTGTTTTAATATTTGACATAGCGATGGAAGATATACAGAATTTTCTCTAAGACTTTTTAATGCAGTGTCGTTTTGAATCTTTGATAAATGCTCCTGAAATCGATTTTCAGGTTCCAGAGAGTCGTACAAAATCAGCAAGTAATTTAACGCCGCTAGAATTACTTCATACGATTTGTGTGCGAGACTCATAAAAATAACATCGCTGATGTTATGGTTCGTACTGAATTTGTTGATTATTATGAAATATAAATACAATGCATTTGAAATACATATGTCTCGACCTGAGTTGATCTGAGGAATGTTTTCGTTGAATATGAGCTTTTGTAAGCGTGGTTCCATATCTTTTACTGAGTCTGTTTGCACCAGGTCAGGGTACCTAAAATAAACACATAAGTTATAAATGAAAAAGCATCTATCTATCAGCCGAAAGATGTCCACTGCTGGACAAAGGCCTCCCCCAAGGATTTCCACACCGACCGGTCCTGTGCGGCTCGCATCCAGCGGCTTCCTGCAACCTTTACCAGGTCGTCGGTCCACCGAGTCGGGGGCCTGCCCACACTGCGCCTTCCGGTGCGCGGTCGCCATTCGAGAACTTTACTGCCCCAACGGCCATCTGTTCTACGAGCTATGTGCCCTGCCCACTGCCACTTAAGTCTAGCGATTCTGAGAGCTATGTCGGTAACTTTAGTTCTCCTACGTATCTCCTCATTTCTGATTCGATCACGTAGGGAAACACCAAGCATAGCACGCTCCATCGCCCTTTGGGTGACTTTGAGCCTTCTTATAAGGCCCATAGTAAGCGACCATGTCTCGGATCCATATGTCATCACTGGCAACACACACTGGTCAAAACTGGAAAAAGCATCATTCTTGGAATAAAACGTGCATACTTAATAGTTTTTGTTTTATAGAATCGTTGTTTTTAACACGTGACATGACGTGACTTGATGTATTAAAGTGGATAGCGAATAAAACCAGAAGCGTGGTGAATTAACACCTACTATGTATTATACTGCCCAGTATACATTAGTAGGATAGTAGGTGTTGACAGAAAAAGGCTATTGTAAATCTCTTAAGTGTGACAAGGGCAAATTTTTGTTAAGCAAATATTACCTGCTTTTGTAACTAGATCATGCTTCAGTGGTTAAGGTTTTGGCATATAATTACGAGTTAAAGTCAAACCACAGACATGCATCCCGCTCCCCCCGCTTGCATCGGCCTCGCCGCAAGGTGGGCAGATGGCCAAGTTAAATTGAAATATCATTTTCGTTCAATTTTCATCTTTCAGTCTATTTCTGTCAATGGTCGAGGTAACATCGGACAAAATATGTGTAAATTTATCGTAAAAATGCCAAGTTGCATCGTTGTCTGATGCGGAAACCGCACTGGGCATCTCAATAAATCAAATGTGCGGGGTTTCATACCAGAAGTAAGCCATATATATTGACTAATTTTTATTATATATTAATAACTTCGTTGGAAAACATATGGTAGTGATGTAACACTTCATCGATTTTTCGATAGGCATAGCAAAATAGTTTAGCAACAAAAATATCTGACTGCATATTTACATAGTTTTATCCAACGTAGACATGAAATGTGTTTGACTTATTTTTTCTTCTAATTATTTTCAGTTTCCAAAGGAACCCAAATAAACTTAAACGAGAATTAAGACTATGAGCAGACACGACAGCTGGAAAATTTTCTCCTAACATTTCCGCCCAGCTTGGCTATAGATATGTTTTGGAAATTATGATTCGGTTTGATTTTTAGTTTTAAAATATATATTTTTTGTTTTATTTAATATGTATTTTTACTGTATTATATTTGTGAATTTCTATTAGTATTGTTTATGTATTAAGATTTAACAAGGAACAATATGCTTAATTTATTTTGTTATCCTCATTTTACAAATTATCGTATGAATTTTTGATATGTGTGATCCTTTCTACTACCTCCATCACTAGATCTTTCAGTCGTATTTTGAGTTTTGTCATTTTCAAATACTCTATTGCTATTCGACGATTTAAATCCTTAGACAGTTGACATCTTGCGGTGATTGTTCGTAATTCAAACATATGACATTCTTAGTTTCAAAAATTCGAACAGTTATGAAGCTTCCCCCTCCCGCACCTCAGGTTTTCCCCTCAACTTCGCCCACGCGGTTTCATATTGAAACTGACGTATTAGCGTTATATAGAGGAGCGGAGCGACGATATAAAACTTCTTTGAGTCACACATTTGAAGTTGCTCCGCATATAAACATTGAACGTGACATAACTTCTGCTAAAGCAACCCAACTTCTCATTGCTCTGAAGGGGTGACGCTAGTTTCTAGATTCATCTCAATGAGACGTCTGTGCTAAGTTGTCATTGATAGCAGATACAGGATATGGTTTGAACTATTGAGCAGTGTTACTATGTTTAGTACTGTGTATTTAAAACGCAATATTTGAAAACGTTTACTGAAATGAAAAAAAAAGAAAAACGCCATCTGTCATTGCACAAGCACCAAAAAATTTACATTACATATTTTTTATAGTAAGTTCACGTTTCAATTAAAATATTATAAAAATACTCACTTGAAGAGTAAAAGATCGATAACTTTGACGTATTCATCAGCTAGCAAATAGCACGGTGTCCCCTCAGTGGCCTGTTTCAGTATCCACATTGTTTTCTTTATTAAGCGTTGTAGTCTTTCCTTCGACTCTGCTTCTATCATGACAGAGTCCGATTGGGCATCCAGAAGTCTTATGAGCTGGAATGAAAATTAACACGAGTTTTAATTTTTTGTCATGTCAGATAAAAACAAAGAGTGGGTATGTATTTATATTTTTTCCAGTTAGTATAACAACTTTTTCATGCGCATTACTAACTTTTTTAGGCGGGCAGTCTATGCTAGCAAAGGCTATAAAAGTTACTAACCTGCAGTAAAATACCGTGACAGTAATTTCTTTTGATATTTTTGACACTAATTAACATAAACATTTCTTCTAGATGTGAAATATACCTGAAAATAAAATTGTTATCTATGATTCTAATCAAACTTCGTGGAGTGGCCTTTGTCCAGCATTGGACGTATTTTGACTAACGATGATGAGTTATGTATAATATATACTGTGCATGCAACTTTGCCACAATCGGGTAAAAACAAAATGAACTCACTGGTGGGGCGCTATGAGCGGCACGATAGCTTTGGCAGCCAGCTGCCTCGTCTTCAGAACGGAACTCCGGGCGCACGAGACCACGTGAGGAATAAACGCTACCAACTGAAGGAAAATGCGGGTTTTATTTTTTTCCCTGGAACCTTAAAAGTGACCATATATCACAAGAATGGGAGAAAACCTTTTTCCAAATTACTCCAAATAAATTTCACTTTAAAAGGTGTTCGATACTAAAACAAACACAAATTATTTATTGATGTTTTAGACGGTTTTTTGAAGCCATTCAGGAAAATAACGCCCTTCTAATACTTAATTAATACGGTAGTTTTAGTGTATAGATTAGATTAGATTAGATTTATTTATTTCATATTATCAATGTCAAGTTTACAATAATATAATATTACAAAAATGTCAGAGGATAATATGATCGTCAATAGTAATAGTATATATAGTAGAGTTCAAAAAGGTTTATTGTAGATTTCTTAAACAAAGTCGTAAATTTTTAAGAGTTGTTTTTACCAAAACTGGTCTATAAAAGTTGAGTATACATAAGCTGGTATAATATAATTTGCATTTAAAGTGAAGTTTTATTTGAGAAGAACTTGAGATCAGCAGGCCCATACCTTCAAGTTGGAGACGGTGCCTTCCAGTGACGACGGGTACAGTCGCGCCAGAAGTAACAGTATCGGGTACAACGACGGCTTAATTTGCGTGTCGTTGCTCTCGCTTACTTCTTTTAATTTATCCTAGAAAAATAATAATCTATTAAGTGTATTAAATCTCGTACAGGGAACTGACTGAGGATGCGCAGCAGCGTTCTTTCACGTTCTGTACTATTACGCCAACCCGCCTGTCAACCGTTGCGATTACGGCAAAACCCCTCATACTGGGGATGACCCTAGATACCTCGTAGCTGTTAAGGACGATGATGATGATAAAATTTCGTATTTTATATGAGTATTCTCCAACTAGTTTCTGGCTAAAGTAGCGTAGGGCAGGCCTCACTCCTGGTGGGTTGATGACCAGGTGAAGATCGTGGTCTGCGGTAAATGGGCAGCGCAAGACCAGTCGCCGTGAAAAATACTTGGGGGTGGTCTTTGTTTAACAGTGGACGTCTTTCAGATAATTTGATGTAATCATTGGATGGTTTAAGAAACAAATCACACAAGCTCAATTGGACTTAAAACCAGAATTCTCTGAATAATTGGAACCATGGAATTATAATTATATTTACATACATTTACTCGTAAAGACTTACCCAGTATATAAAATTAACATACACGTGCGAGGACATAGAAATGTCTGCCGTATGTAGGAATCAAATCCATACCACCGGCCTAGTAGTTACGAGCATTAACCACTGCATCACTCAAAAAGTCCCTCCAAATGTCCCTCTTATATTAGGAATTCCCAGCTCCCATAACCGAGTGAGTCACATTATCTACTTCTAGCTCTTCCCTTCTCAGCTATCGATACGTAAGTAATAATACAGATTGAAAGAGCTGGTGGTGACTGCTCTTCGGCGAGAAGGGAGGTACCTCCGCCAGGTAAGGTGGTATACCTGGGGATCAGCCGTGGTCCAACCGTTCATGGTTGGAAGTCGTATATATGCGTACGTCGGAACAAACTTCGATATCGCGTTCTAGATTAGTTAGTGGCGAGGACGGTAGATGTCGCCACATAGATAATATAATACTACCTCTAGTAAGTAATAGAATTAAAGCAGCACTGACCAACATAAAGTCGTACATCATTGGGTATCTGAGGAAGAATATGCGGCCTGTCATGCGGTTGCGCGCGCACAGGCGATCCGCGTCGCGCGCGCGCTGCACGCCGAATATGCGCACCGCCAGCGCGCTGAACAGCAGCGTCGACGAGTTGCGCTCCTGCCAGGGAAACCACAGTGGCTAATTTTGTATGGACACCGTACCCAAAGCCACTGGTGCCGACTCCATAGGACCTGGGGGTGCCCAAGCCCCCAATATTTTATATGAAAATACTGTACAATACAATACATTTATTCAGAAAACAACACATTAAAAGGTTGAGTACACACAAACAAACATGACAAAGGAAAAAAAAACTCACTTAAGTATCCTCATTACAACTGTGCTGCTTTTCGAACCGGTCCCGACTCAGCATAATGCTGAAGGTAGATAACTACCTACAGCGCTGTTATTCTGCCGGAACCATGACAGACTATACTGGTGTGTTATATAACGCAAAAACATTTACAATGAAAAGATTATACGCTATTTTTGATTTTTTGGCTTTTTTCTACTACGGTATATAGCCACAGTCATTTTTAAAACAAAGTAAACATCTTTATGATAAATTGATAATAATAAATATGAAACCTGTTGATTACCTATTTATAAATATAATAAAATACTGCAATATAATAAACTTTTTTCTCATTTCAAACGGGCAGACTATATTATCTGTAATATATTATTTTTCTGAATTTTTATAACATACTGTCGTTGACAAAAACTCGATGACTAGCAATGAACTTGTTTTTCTTTAAATCTTTTAAACCCTTTGACGTTCAGTCATTGGCAAAATCATTGAAACCGCCACTTTTTTACAGTAGTAGTATAACTATTAAACAGACTTACCATCCAAGTGCCCCCTTCAAATCCCTCGAGCGCCGCCAGCAAGCCATCTCCCACATAACCACTGACGCTTTCATCCAACATCGAGTTACGGAACAGCGCACGCAGGATGTTAACGCTATGTGTGCGCGTCTCTGTCGCACCGTCGTCGGAGGAGCGCGTGCGAGCGAGACGGAGCAACGTGCTCATGCACTGGTGGAAGCATTTCGGGTTGCCGCACACTTGCAATTCCGTTGTTACTAATGCCTGTGGAAATATTTAATTGTATATTTACTGAATGTTGTTTTAAGGACGGAAACAGTCTAGTGAAATGCTAATAAACAAACATTTTATTACCAATTATTACAGCTAGAAATTGATGATGATAGCTTATATAAGTCAAGGGTTTACCAATTGTGGATAAAAAAATAGAAAAATAGACCGCAAACGGCCAAACAAATAGTTATGTAGATTACTCAGTAAAGACACAATCTTTTATGTACAAATATTAATAGTAACAAAGACTTGTCATTAATTCAAATGTATGGTTCATTCCAATCAAAAAAAAGCAAAACGTAAACAAACTTACTATGGATCTGACACATGTCAATGTCATCTGCATATTATGTTTGTTTACCTTGTGCTTTTTTTTGATTGGAATGAAGTATAGACCAAAACACGATGTAATAAACTTTGTTTTACGAAAATGAAGGCAATTTTAATTTTTTATTTTTATTTATTTATGACATAATACAATAAAATCACATAATGCACAGTGTAACATAAACTTATTTAAGTTTTTCCGCACACCGTGGTCCATCGTCTAATATGTAGTACTTAGGTAGTTACATAAGTAAGCAGGTAGTTTAAATTCAATTAAAAACCTGAAACAATTGACCTTTTACCTGAATCATGAAAGGCAGGCCGGCACTCCGCCTAGTCGCGCACAGTGTGCCTTTTTTATCGCCGGATGCAATGGCGGCCATCAACTCATCCAACCAGGCACGCGGCAGTTCATGAAGAGATGGGCTTCGGGACTTCCAGAGACTAAAACAAGAATTTTATTACCATTAGAAAAAGGCCGGCAACGCACTTGTGACTCCTCTGGTGTTGCGGGTGTCTATGGGCGGCGGTAATCGCTTACCATCAGGTGATCCGTCTGCTCGTTTGCCTCCTGTCCCTTAAAAAATACTTGTAAATATGTGGCTGTATTGTCGATAAAGGCTTTGAATATTTTGCCCTACGCGTAGATAACTATTGTCAGTCATTATTATTTTTTTGCCAAATAGCGTCCACTAATGAAACTTGCAGGAATCGAAAGCTGACTGCAATACAAACAAAAATTGTAAAGACAGAAACTTCCAAAAGTGTCACGTTTACGAGATATAAGTTATTCTCCCCACCGATTGCTCCATCAGCATAACTTTCATAGCTTATATCTCGGAAACGTGACACTTTAGGCCAGCTATGGATTCATACAAACATGGGTAGCCCTCATTAAAAAATAAATCGCGGCTAGCCTTCATACTAAAATATTCCAAGCCCTTTGGACACTCCATACAATACAAGATTTATTGTGGCACAAGAAGCTGCTTCTTTGAGGGAAAGCTGCACAGAATTTGTCGCTGTCGTCGCCTATCAAAAGCAATGGAAAGCTGTTATTGTGATTTTATAGTCCTCGAGGAGTTAGAGGACTTAAGAAAAAGAAGATATACTGACACAGAATATTATAACTGACAGAAATAGAACATATACCGAAAAGCTGATAAATGTTTATGAAGAGTCCATTTAGAAAAAAAAACACTTACATAGACAAAAGTTTAGTGAAACCAACATAGGCTTGTTCGAAAGCGCCTCTATGTTTAGTTTCCGCCAACAGTTGCGTGAAGTGAGCACCGATCAGCGCCATCTGTTGGTGCGACAGGTGAAGCGCGGAGAGGTGGCCGAGGAGTAGCGACACCTAGCGGTAGAAAAGGAAATCTCAAATGTAACCGTTTCAGCGGGAAGATGTATATACAGGACATAGACTCAATTAATTTATACTTTATATTGTGTGATATACTGATTTTGACAACATTTTAATACTGATGGGGCACGGGTCTCTTCTAATATCTAGGAAAGGATAGGCCTCATTCCACATACGAGTCAAAATTGGATGAGGTCGTCATCGTACCCTCATAAACACATGGTTTTTAATAGATTATCGAATAGAATAGAATAGAAACTATTCTATTCTATTCTAGATCATCGAAAATTATTGTGCGATTACTAAGGGACTTCAAGATTTACCCACAGAGTGCAACTTACTAAAAGGTTCTTACCTCTTTAACGGATCTCCAGGCGCACAGCAGGACCATTTGCGCTGTAACCAGTCTGCCGTCATCCAAGGTTACTCCTCTGTAAGTTGAAATAGTTTAGTAGAAAACTTGGTATTGTAAGTGCTCAGTGCTAAAAACACATCGCGATCGAAAAAAACTGCAGTAGTTGCGCGGAATGCAAATCTTATTTTCCCATGTGTTGGATTTTTATTGCCATTCTAAATTTATTAATTATTTTGTCCATTTTGTAAGAAAAATTTACAAAGTTTACTGTGAATTGTCAATGCTATGCATTTTGTGTATGTAAAGATGTTTCTTCTCGAGGTATATGGGAAGAGACTAGTGCAATAGGGACGATATGCGCTGTTAACGATACATTTTGTGTAAAAGCTTCAGTAGTATCCCGGTAATATTTTGGCGAGACGTGAAAAACTACGCTAGAATAACCTTTACTATTAGATAAATAATAATACATATTAAAATACTATATTTTTAAGGCTCCGGATACAGAGAATAATAACACAGCTCACCCAGAGTTGCCATTATCAGTCAACACCACACCCATGTCCATAGGTAGGTGTCCCTCGGGCGAAGAGTTATTCACAACGCTGGCAACACTAGCGTTTACCTCGAAACACGTCTCTATTATAGCGTTGATGAGGACTGTCCAAGCCGTGGATAAAGATATTGCACTGCGGGCAATGAAAAGACATTTCTTTTATCTAAATTTCATTTAAAAAAAAAACGCCAAACAATCTATAGCACATGTATTGCTCCTGGGACGGCATTATCAATGAGTTCTTCGAAACTTACACAGAAATATCTATGCGCGACGGTAGTTACTTTCCATCAAGTCAATCATGTCAGTCTTTTGCCCAATTCATTCCCATAACATTTCATATGACGTATAAGGTTTGCATACAGTAAACACAAACTTTAAGATCACTTTCTTTACTCACTCAGCATCAAGCTCCTTGACTAGATGTCCCATGCAGTGGATAATGCCATACATGGGCGCGCGTGTTGCTCCGTCCACGATGCTTTTCTGGCATACGGTTAGTTGGTCCCGTAACGTTACCTGCAGTTTGTGCAGTATGGCGTACGTTACAGCCTCGGGTATGTCACTAGAAAGAGGTTAATTCGTATTTTAACTTACTAATTGCTCTTAAAACGTATCGAAAAGCAATGACAGCACCCCTGGTGTTGCAAATGCCAAAAGGCGGCGGTAACAACTTTCCATTAGGTGGGCCGTCAGCCTTTTTGCCATCCTCTATAATAAAAAACAAGAGGTAGTTTATAGTCGAGTAATTAATTATAATTTGCACGCGGCCTGACCACTGTGGGAACAGCGTTTATGATTATCTTTGCCCCGTAAGCGGCCGGCGAGCGTGCAAACGAGTTTTTCCTTATCATTCTGGAAGTATTAAAATTGCACGGGAACTAATGTAATACATTTTTCGGTATGAAAACTATTTTTTATTGTTCTTTGCTCTTTAACTCTGAGCAAAAATTCAACTTAATCCGTTCAGTAGTCTTCACGTGAAGTGATAATAAACAGACAGATTTATTAGTAACTTACCTATGATTTTCTGTTACAACGTAATGAGGTAGTTTATTCCTGAGCAATTTCAATTTGTAAGCGGCCGATATACACTCCGTAGGTTTCAGTGCCGAAGCTTGTTGTACAATGTCTTCTATGTCTAGGCTTATAGAATAGATTTTAGCCTGAAAAAGATGTCAAAATGGAGTCAGAAAAAAAGTTTAATATTGTCAAGTTAAAACTTCACTTTAAAGAAGATTTTTTATGTACAATAATATTGCTGTCATGGAATTACTATACGTGTGAAGAATTGCAACTCAATCAATTGGATATCGGGAAGTGGGTCAAAATCGGTTAGCAAGAATGCAGTCACGCACGGCGATGCACGGATAGGTGCAGGTAATTTAATGAAACCTTATAACATATAGATTTTCAAGGCATCTATAACCAGGATGTGCATGCAAATGATATCCATGACTTTTCCCTACCATTTTGCCCAATTTCTTTGACCAACAAGAAGTGGAAACCCCGATACTGAGTGTACAAGTTCCGCGTGGTAGGAACTTTGTACTAGGTAGAAAAAAAGACGATTTAAAAGTATGCGTACAGCATCTACTTAAATAAAAAATATTTTGACTTTGACTTTTGACTTTGATAAGTCCTCTTCCATTTCCGAAGATGGTGAAAATTATAATAATTCTGCATCATCATCAGACCATCAGCTTTCGACTTAACATAAAGTGAGACGATTCCAAGAGCATAAAACGATTCAATAAAAATTACCGTTAATAGTTCTAAAGGACATTTCTCCAAAATTTCTAGAGCAAATCCTTTATTGTTTTCATAGCTATCTTCTAGGTGAAGCAGTAACTTCTCAACATATACTTCATTCCAAAATCTGAAAGAAAAACACTGATCTGATTCATGAAATTACATAACAAAGATGCTTTTGTTAAGTTATTTGAATCTATTATTGACCATCTAACAGAGACTACTGGTTATGGGTTTTTAAAACGCAGGTAATGCTTTTAGGGATAGGTATAGTATGGCATTAAACTGTTAATAGAGCATTCATCTTGGTAAGCCCGCTTCCATCTTCATCATATCTATCAGATGAGATAAGGCCAAGGGATTACCAATTGTTTAGAAAAAAAGCAGTTCGGGATTTACAAAAAAACTATTTAACTTACTTCTCATATCCGCTCAACTGCAATTGCTCGCACCAAACCAAAGTCTGCAAGGCGACAAACCGCCTGCTATAATTGGCACCGGGTATCAGACTCTGGAAGCATTGTCCTCGAAGATTCTCCAAGAATTCAATGTAGTAGTCGCATTTTGTGTCTTGGGTTTCTTTTTTGAATACTTTGTAACTGTCTTCTAGGCGTTTTATGAACTGGAATGTAAAATATATAATTCAAGCAATAGTTACTTGTATACGACTATCGATAGAAGCCGAGAATATTTTCAATGTATCAAAGTATGATTCAATCTATGATTATTTTAAGAACACATAATTTTTCTGACTCAAGGCTACGTTTAATGTATGTAAGTTTAGTTACACGAAAACGAAAGAAAAATGGCTCAACATTTTGCCTTTTACGAATGTCGTTATCAAATCCATTCGATTATTTTTGTGTGTGTGACATGATGAATGACAAACCTTCTTCATCATGGACAATGTGAGCTGCCTATAGTTGGGAGATTGCGCGTTTATGTTGTACTTTAAGTAGTGCAGCACTAGACGGAACTCGCCGCTAGAGAATATCTCTGTTGTCTTTGGCGACTCCACTATGAGAGACAGCGAGAGGATTCTTGTCTGAAAATATTCAATTATATTAAAATCTCAAGTGCAGAGGCACAATAATTTCTAACCAAGCCTGCCTAGTTCGAGTATTTAATAGGCAATTTTCCATGGCTTTCTCTAAACTCAACTAGATGGCGATGATCAACATTGGAAATAAGAAAATCCCTAAAAAATCGTCAAAACAGATTGATATTACTGATTTATATCATAATAATGATGAATAGCTTTCGAAGATTACTTTTCATTGAATATTTTTTTGTATTTTTATCTTTTTTTGTATTTTTATCTAAAATAATTCTAACATGACACCGAGTTATAAATTGCATTTTAATCATAAAAATGTATTATTGTAAAATCAATTTATTTTTGGTTCGGAAGAAGAAATTACATATAACAGAGAAACCGGAACGCACCCAGATCATCCATACTTGACCAAGTTGGAAATTTATCGTTTCTGTTAATTCAATTAATAAGAATCTCTGTTCATGTGCCTTTTTACAATAAATTTCAACAATATAAAATCTATTTTGCTATCGTAAATTCTACGCTGCTTTTAAAATACATTACCAAAGCTTAGAAACGACATCTATTGAGAATCTTATGAACGGTGTGACATACGTCATCTGAAAACTCCCTATTGAGGTAAACCAAAGAGCCTTGAAGTAGCAACACACTGGCCAGAAATTGTATTACACCATCGAAACAAAAAAAAAAAAGAATATTACAATTCCTTGCCTCGTCATTAGATTCCACCGCAGCCTTCTCCAACTCTTCATACTTGATAATGCCCTTCCACTCGTCTTCGTTTGGTGGGCACTTCTCTGTAGCACCCGCCTTGCGAGCCACAGACAGAAGCATCAGGATGCATTTCATATTGTATGGGGAGGTTGTGGACTGCCTTGTGTGGGGAAGACTAGAAATAATAGTGTCAAGTACATAGTTACAAATTTAGGTGCGGTGGCAAAAAGCTGACGGCCCAACATATTGAAAGTGGCTATCGCCGCCTATGAGCATCTGTAACTCCGGAATTATTATCAGCGGTTTGCTGATCTTTGAGGGCTAAGATAATACTCGTATCTCTTAATAACGCTGGCTACTCACCACACCCTTTGGAATATGCTGATTGGCGGCAGGTATAAAGCCAGCAGAGGTACTTGCATAATAAGGTCCAACGTTTTATTTTGTTACCCTCTATTGGTAAGCCCTTCTTCTTTTCGAGTCGATGGTTTGGCATCATCTACCTGATGTTAAGTAATGATGATGGCGAAGATGGAAGCGGGCTTGCCAAGTGTCCCCAACACAATTTATTATATTTTTAATATAAATAATATTTTTCAAAGAATTTAATAAATTCATAGGTACAAATTAAGTGACCAATTAACATGGAGTGCTGAAACTTTTATAACCCAATAGCTTTTTGTCACATTGATCTTAAAAAAACATAGGTTTGTATTGGCTGAACTCATTAGAGGAAACTAACCACTGGGGTAGTCAGGTAAAAACGATTCGTTGCCCAAAAGTGGGGACGCTAGTGGTTGTCTTATTTTTTAATGTGTTTCATCATAATCATCAGCATCGTCAGCGCCAAAAGACGTCCACTGCTGGACAAAGGCCTCTTCCGAGGATTTCCACGACAACCGGTCTTGCGCTACCCGCATCCAGTGGTTTACTCACATAAAATCCATAATCTTGTCATCCAACTTGACGGCTCTGGCGAGCAAACTCTCCAGTACGTTCAGTACCCCACACTCTAGCGAGCGGCTTGCCACGTAACGGAGTATGCGTTCGATCCAGCTGCGGTAAACTGTCTCAGTGTTGGTTTCTTGCACGTGTTTTTGAAGGAGTATTTCTAACGATGTTGTAGCCTGGAAATTATATTAGTAATTGCTTATAGGTCTTAAGAGGTTGCTCTTGACTTATGTAGAATAGAAACATACACATCTTTTCTATCACGTATTCACGAAAGCGTCGCCTTCCAGAGATAAGGGAAGGGAAGAGGCCACGTGATGATGATGCCGAAGACGGAAGCGCGCTTACCAAGATTCCCCAACGCAATTGGGAACTGTCTATCTTATCTCACTGCCAGAACACAACAATGTTAATCGTAAAAAGAAATCGTACTCACACTAGCTTGAACTGCTTGTAGGCTTAACGCGTCGATGACGTCACTAATGACGTCAGGCAGCATGTCGATGACGCAAATGGCGCCTAAATGCGCGGCTAGTGCTGTTACACCGAGATAGTAGCTTTTGCGCGTCCTATCTAGTGATGTTAGCGCTGCAAACAGGTTCGATAGTGCCTTGGGGTCGCCTAGAAAAAAAATACGGTTGAGACGTAAGCCACACAGTCTCGTATGTTGGATATAGCCTTACTTAGGTCAAAGAGAAGGTTGTTGCTATGTTGGTTTAGAGAACGAACCTTCATCTTGAACCTTTCAAAAACACACTCACCATCTCTTTTCAACTTAGTACAATATCTGACGATGTTAGCCAATACTTGCGCAGTCAGATGCCTCACGCTATCCATGTAATGCTCCAAATGTCCCCAAACGAAGACCAATATGGAATCCACTAGTTTTAGTCCCACATCATTTTTGCTGACTTTATCCAGACCCTTGCTTATTTGCAGCAGTGTTCGTGTTACGCCAAGAATGAATATTGATTCAGACGAGCATCTAAAAAGGGATGGAAGGTTAGAGGGATGATCCTTATTCAAATGCACCTCTTTGTTTAGCTACTAGGAGCAACTCGAAAATAATAAATAAATTTACTTTTGCACAACAACGATCCAAAGGTGGCTTTCCATAACTATAAGGACTAAAAACATGAGATGCTGATAAACAGACACCGCATAGCAGAAACAATTTAAGATAAAAAGTGAAAATTGAAAGATATGTTTCTCAGGGAATTTAGAGGAGCACTAAGCAATTTAAAAAAATATATATATATCGACCGCTAAGTGTGTGAAATGGGGTGTTTAAATTTACAATAAGTTCGAAAGACTTCTGACATCCTAAGTTGTCAGTATTGCACTAGTCTCACAGATAAAATGTATGACAGTTTTACTGAGACTAGAGATCTTAATTTATTTTTAAATACCTTTCTGCAATCATCAAAATCTTCTGTGTCAATACTATAATGGCTGGATATTCATCTATTAAGTGATCTTGTAATTTGTCCACTGATATTACAGTAGGTATAGCTGAATATAAAGACAACTGCGATGATTCGTTGTTCAACAGTTCTGACAATGCTGTGTCAGTTTGATTTGATTGTAACAACTGGAAAAAGACAAATGTTACAATACAACAATAAAATAATTATATCTGTTATAGTTTTTGTATAGCAAACCTTTCTGGCCCAAGTGGTGTTGTTTGTTTATTTGTCGTTTGTTTGATGGCAAAGCAACCATACTGGTAATGCGAGTTAATGTATAAAATTTTATTTTTTAACAAATTTATATTAAGGATCTCTGTTAACTTGTCAAACTTTTTACCATTCATGACCCCTACTTACATCGACCCAGGAATCATCACCACACTCCAAAACACGCATGCTCAAGTACAAAATTCCACATACGGACTTTGTGTCCATAGGAGCATCTTCATCGAACATTAATTCTCTGATACAAATCTTTATTCCTTCGAATTGGCATGTAATTTTGCTAATGTTTTCAGTGTTTATCTTTTGCAAAATGTGCAGGAGGAGTCTTAGTGCTAAATGAGCTAGGTTGAAGATTTCATTCTTTTCTGTGGGGGATAAGGTTTTTAATATGCTGAAAAATAAAAATATTTTTTTAACTGTGAGTTTAGAAATTGAGTTTTAAGTTTTTAATGGCTTGGATAAAAATGCATCATTAAGTAGGGACAGTCCCGTGCACCTAAAAGTATACAGGGTAGCCGTCCCATCGGGTACTACTTGCACTACTTAGCTGTATACTTTTAGTTGCACAAGACTGTACTTATACTTATACTTAGTAGCAATTACCATTATTCTATTAATTGATTTATTTACACTATCTTTAAATAAAAGAAATAATCTATAAGGAGCACGGTCAAGTTTGATTGCAAAAAAATAAAATAAAAAAATGTTTCTACTAAAGACCTTAATTACATGTAATAATGATAATCTAAATCTATCTACAGGATATTAAGTGGCTCAATTTATTACAGACATCTAGTGCTGAGATAAAATTACCAGTAAGTCTCGGATTCTTAAATATTTCAATAAAATATGTGATAGAAAATTATCTATTATACAGTTCCAAGGTAAAATAATGTATTTTAAAGGAAAGTACATATTGGCGTCGATTCGGTTTTCACGATTAAACTTATTTGACAGGATTAAACTTAATTTAAGCGTTCTGTCTTTTTCTTTCTATATCGAAAAGACAAGGATAAGACGCATAAATTTAGTCCTGTCAAATAAGTTTAATTGTAAACACCGAATCGACATCAATATTTTAAAACACCATCTAATTTTAAGACAACATTTAGACACTACTCTCAGTAGAAAGATAAGGAATCTATTCTGAATTACCTATGGTTTTAAATTACTTGCTTCCAACTTACCTTAGAGTCTTTATACAGCACTGCAGACACCTTTTCAAATATCCAGTCAGTTCCACTTCAACAGCTTTTAACGCGATAGATCCAGCTGGAAAGTTCTCTATACAAGGCGCCAATTTGGACACTATGTCAATATAGGTTTTGTAGTCACAATGTTCTGTGTTTATAGAAGTAGTTACTTGTGCTGCTAGTAATGTCGAAAATTGTTGCTGAAGGCAACTGTTTTTTGTAACATGTCTGAAAATTTTAAAAATATCATTAAAAGTCAAGTATTAAAGGAGTAATTTCACATCACCCTTACCATCAGGTGATCCGTCTGCTCGTTTGCACACATCACATAAAAAAAAACATAAAAGCCAATTTTAACGAATAGGCAGCAACTATATTATCTCATGACAAAACAAACAGCACTCATGCGCCTCTGCAGGGTCCAGTAGCGGAAACAAATGTACATGTCAGGTAACAATCCATGGGTGAAAAAACTGACAAAAAAGTTGAATTACCTAATTAGGCATTGTGTTATGAAGTTGAGAAGAGATAAATTATTAGGCATTAATCCTTTTCTTTATATAAGGTGCTACTTTATTAGTGCCCGATATTTTAGTCAGTGCTTCTACTCCTGATTCTGATCAACTTTCCCCAAGGAACCCATAGTCAAATCGCAAAAAAATTTTTGGACTCTTCATACACATTGATCAGCCGAGCGGCCAAATTAGTATGAAGAGTCCAAAAATTTTTTTGCGATTTGACTATGGGTTCCTTGGGGAAAGTTGATCAGAATCAGGAGTAGAAGCAATGACTAAAATATCGGGCACTAATAAAGTAGCACCTTATATTTAGATCCCTTCTAGATTTTTTATACATGTCTAGAACAAATAGTTATGTCATTGATGAGATGAGCATACTGGCTGTCTGTCTATTTCATTAGCTAAGCATCAGAACTAAGCAAATCTTTTAGTTACATGCAAGATCTAAGCCACTATATTAGGTCAGGAGCAGTCTCTTTAGGGGTCATCCATTAATCATGCGAGGCTCAAAAGAGGGGAGAGGGTTCAGAAAACATCACGAAATATCACAAGGGGGGAGGGGGGTATACTGAGACGGGTATAAGATCACGTGTATTTATTTTTTCGTTGAACGCGCGATTTCTAGAGTAATTTCCAAACGTTGGACTGTTGTTTTTAACTCTTCCCAAGGTTGGAAGCGGCTTCAGGCAGTTAGAAACAACCTGCAAGCGTAATGTCTGTCTGGAAATTTTTATCACGGTGCCTTATTTTCCAGAATTAAATTACATTATACCTGTATTTAAAAATAATATTTCGTACCAAAAAAATACACGTGATTTTGGGTAGGGTGTGGGGGGGGGGGTAGTCTATAACCTCACCACGTATCACCAGGAGGGGGGGGGGGTCTAAAAAGTTGCTAAAAACATCACGTGATTAATGGACGGCCCCTTAGACATTAAATCAAAGTTTGATTTAATTGTGACATTATATTTTTCTATCAATTAATAACAGAATATACTTACCTCACTATGAAGCATTTGATAGGATGTTTGAGATCAGCATAGAAAAATAATACCACCAAAAATCTGACAACATTTTCATCATAGACATTCGTGGGACTTTGTAGTATACTCTTTAGAATTGCCATTTGCCCATCAGCAGATGCTGAATGAAGGCTGTCTTTGAAAACATCATCAATTTCACCTAAAACAAGGGGCAGGTAAATAATCTTTCGTGTCTTTTATACATCAAATTTTATCAATTTACGACAACATGATATGTTTTTGTAAATTTCAAACGATTTCTTACTTAAATTTCATATGAAAACAGTAATAGCTTACAGAAATATTGAGCTGCAAAATCGGGAAGCGTTACAGGAGGAAAACCAATGGAATTCTTGCATTTCATTGCTCCACCTTTACTGATTCTTAACGTTAGTCCATTCATTATGATGATTATGTTATTTTTCGTATCATATCCTCATAAAATACGATTAAATCTAAAAAATAAGCAAATCGTAAACAGAACACACGTGAAGATGCTGCTACTGTCACTGTCAGTGTCATTCATTAGTGATTATGTCAATTTACTTTTTTTATGACTTTCAAAGGCTTCTCTGATCATACAGCCTTGTCTTTTTCCTGCTCAGAAAGTGTTAGGAAAATGAATGTTATGTTTTAGAATAGTAGTAGTAGTATCCCAAGTAGCACAAAGGCTGAATTTTCAGCTACACGTCAGCTATTAAACAGTAATAAGCTGTGCTAAGCAGCCAAAGTTCTGAAGGAATATATCTCTAGTGCAGCTCCTAAGCAGCTGATGTGTTACTTGGGATTGGTTCATTCGTGACTAAGTATAATCTGTAGCGTCGCCGCTTGTAGGTTGTAGAACACGGTGCACGGTTCTCTTCGCTTATCTTAGGAAAGGGCCAAGACTGCATTGGCGGATGTCAGTGACGAACTCCAGTGTCAGAAGCTTTTAGACAATAAGTAAATAGTGTTCTGTGTTTCAGACTGCCTAAGGTCTCTAAAATGGTTTAACGACTACCTTCTAGTGGACTGCAGCCGGCAACAACGTTTCAATGCGTGGCTTGCAAAGCATTAAAATGGTATACATAACTGCCGCTAACAGTTAAAACTTGGACGGGTTATAATCGTGCCGTGCGTGACTATAGTCAATTAAATCTGCATGATCAATGTGCCGATATCTACGAGTATAGTACTTGCCACAAACTACAAATCCTAAAACAATTACCTATTTAAGTTTCCTCCGAGGACTGCACATAATATAATTAGGCACTACTTCCAAGTTCCAACCATGTCGGTCCCCAGGCATAACACTTCGCCTGAGGGAGGTACTTCCTTTTCCTCCGAAGAGTGGGAACACATAGTTATGACATGGTCGACATCACCACGAAGGCCGAACCACCGTATCATCATCACCATCAGGCTGTATTAGTCCACTGTTGGATATAGGCCTCCCCCAAGGCACGTCACTTATACCTATCTTCGGCCACGCGCATCTAGCTGTTACCAGCAACCTTGCGTAAATCATCGCTTCATGAGACGCCCCCCGGCTAGGTGCACCTAGCCGGGGGGCGTCTCATGCTATGTTTGCCCAAACGCGGTCTCCATTGTAGAACTCTGATTGTTCTTCGAATATATGTATTTCCGGCCCATTGCCACCTCAGTGTGCTAATTTTCTGAGCAATGTCGGAACCACAGTATACATGTGTCGCAGTAAGATGGATGAAGCCGTGATATACCGTAACATAGATTAACGTAAATTGTTTATAACTATCTTACTAGGGACATAACTATGACACGTTAATGCAATAGTAATATAATTATATTACTAGATTGTTTGTTAACAACCTATTACGTCCCCACTGCAGGGGCACGGGTCTCTTCCCATAACTCGGGAAGGTTTAGGCAATACTCCACACACGGGGCCCAAGTCCGGATTACTACAATAGATAGTGAAATATATCTGATTCAACTAGGTGACTACCAAAATTTTTATTATGTAATAAAAAAGGGTGTGAACTCGATCTGAGGCTCGATATGTAGTTAATCTATGTAACAAGCAAGAGAAGTGTGTGTTTTTTATAATCAAACATTAAAAGTGCTTTTTAACAAAACAAGGTATTTCAGAGCTTCAACTTTAAATGTCTGGAAAATATATATATATTGTATATGCCAGATTTTGAATATTTTTTTGATTCTTACTATTAATTGACTATTCTAAATTCTGAATCTAGTCTTAATTCAATACCCCACTACTGGACCCTTTTTGTTTGTTGCCCGCAATTATCTTAGGAATTATTTAAAAATATTGGTGTTTTATTGTTGTCGATTCCTATCCCACAATAGGATTAAAAAAAAAGTGGTTAATTGAGGGACAAAATTCGCACGCAGTTTTAGTTTTAGTTACACTTTAGTTATTTTTAATTTGTTCATTCGAATTATTTACATTTAGAAAATAAGTTATGAGCTTAATAAAAAAAAAAAACTTACAATACGATATAACCTAAAACTTAATAATAATCACTATTACACTATTATGTATCAGTCTTTTTAGGGGTTTCAGCAATATCAGGTTTCTTTTGTTCCTCTAAAGGCTTTTCAGCTTCTGTGTCGCTTTTCTTCGGCGGAACCTCTTCTTTCTGGGCAGACTCACTCTTGGCCGCTACCCCGATGCCGCCGTCGTTATTATCGCCTAGAAAACAAAATATTATATTAAATTATTTACTATTTATGATTGATATAATCTGAGGAATCGGGAAATCGTATATACGATTTGTATAATATTATCTATATGTTGCCGTAATATCAAGTTATCCGTTTTTTCATTAATAAACTAATTTCAATAAAATCTGAGAACTTACGCGATCTTACGGAATGATATCGCTAGTTTACGAAAAAACTGATTCAATCAGTAAGATCGCGTACCTAAATCCTATGAAACGAGTATATCCGAATGTTTTCTCGTGAAATTGCGATTTGAATTTCTTATAAGATAGGATGACAAATTTCGTTTACGCGAGTTTAAATATTTTTATGAAATTATGCGTATATCCGTGAAATTACATTACTGTGGATACCATACATCGAATTTTCATTTCTGTTCTGTGTTTCTGCGTGTATGTAACTGTTTGCCGGCAAATTAAACATAACTCTGTGGGTGCAAGGGTCTTATTATCTGGTCAAGATTAGGGGACTAGATGCTAGAAATCGGATATTGAAACTATGTATTTGTGACCCTGTAATCTCGCAACGTTTCACTACTATAACAGTGATTATTACAGTATTAATTACATACATACATATACACTAGATTACATAACTATACCTCTAATGAATGATTAAAGCCTTCGTTTAACCGGAACGCTAGTTAAGAATTAAAACAATGAGTAGCATTATTTAAGTTTATGTAAAATTTTAAAAACTATAAATACCTATCATTTAGCAATTACACAGTTATTTCTGGTTATTTCCTAAAACTAACCAAACAGCAAATATATCTACTTTTTAGTAAGACACCTGTGATTTATGTCCGTTTTAATTGTTAAGCCTTTCAATTTTTTTTGTATTCTTGCCGTAAACAGCAAACAAATAACCAATTCTAATACAGCCTAAAAGTTAATCAATGCTAACGTTTCACTTCCTTTTCTAGTCTCAAGAGGGAAGAAGAAGAAGAAGGGTGGTAGGTAAATAGATCTTCTTACTAAAGAAGATCTATTTACCTACCCACCCTCTCTTCTACCTACATCAGAAATAGGTACTTATAATCGTAATAGGGATCGTGAAGGGCCTGCCTGCATCGGAGGTCAGTGGCCAAGTAATGCGAGGACCGGCTGTTCAGGTTACGCCGGCTGTAACTTTAACTGTTATGTCATTTCCCAACGTCGTCGTCGATCGATGAGCCTCGGGGACAGTTCTTATGGCTATTCGTTTTATGTTTCTGCCTACTATGATGGGTATATTTATTGTACCTGAAGAGCCTATTAATATTGACGCTAAGTAATGAATAGGTAATTTTTAAACTGAACAATTTACCAGAGTGGTACCGTACCAAATATGACTGTAATTGGATTAAAATGTTTGGCTGTTTACCCTATAAACTTACATAGTTAATTTGAATACTTTATTTATAGTTATGATGTCTAATTCTATAAATTCTGTCAGGTATTTTTAAATGATTAATAATACCACCTATGCCACCTAATATATTTTAGTCAAATAGTTCTATCAGTCACATTGTGCGTGATTATTTTCAACGATTCAGTGCAGAAACCGTAATTTTTATTATTATTATTTCAGTTCAGTTTCTCGTTTATTTAAATTATTATATCTCTGTATAACCTCAGGCTTTAACGATACGCGATATGAGTATCTCCCAACGAAAACATTTATTGGTTCAATAGTTTATTTCTAATCTAAGATCAATTTCTATTCTTCTCCATCCTACACTTCACTACACTTGAAATGACAGATGCTGATATGACATATAGTCTCAGAGTTTGAAATCCATTTCGCTTTGTCGCCGCTCCTTATCCAAAGGGACGGAGGCTTGCGCCACTCATAACTTTGCCAAGATCTTCAATATTCACTGAGCACAAACTTTCATCCGAAATGTCTCTAGAAAAAGAAATCTAGCGACTTCACTTGACCAATCTGGATTTGGCCACCGTGTGCGGATAATGGCATTATCTTTCCGAAATATCATGGTAAGCGGATATTCGTACGCCAGCAGTGTGAGCATTATGGGTTAATTGTTACCGACAACCTGACATTGGGGCACCGTTTCCTGTTTTTTTTTTTAATCCGTTAGCTCTTGACATCATCTTATCTGATGGTAAATGATGATGATTCCGTGCGGGAAGCGGGCTTACCAAGTCTGCCAAGTCCAACATATTGGGGAACTGGCTATCTTCAAACCCGGAACACATCAATGTTGTTAACATTATATCGAATTGTTGGGATGCAAGACTAACATACAATAAGATGGTAGTAGCTAGACAGGCAAGCTCAGAAAATACCATCAACCAAAAAAGAGTTCTACAAAGTTGGACTCCGCCGGGAATAGAACCCGCAACCTCCTCATGTAAAGTGAGTGGGTTTAGCCACTACTCCTGTCCAGGCAAAGGCCTGTTGTACGGAATAGACTTTCTGTTCTGAAATTAGTATAAATCAACATTCTTGATAGCGAGGAGGAATTCCCGGTTAGTTACTCAAACTAATCCGTATCCGTAACTAACCTAATTGAATTAAATTGGAAACTGATTGAAATTAATGTTCAGGAATTGATTTAGTTACGATGATTTAGCATTAAGCTCATTCGTTAACCAGCTTGGAGGTATAGATTCTGGTTACTGAAGTATAAATAATTATATAAACCTATATAATCTAAGATTTGATTAAGGTTACTAGCTTAACAGGATGTTTTAAAATTAATGCGGTAAATAATTTAGAATTATTTTACTAATGAACTTTGAAATCAGTTAGCTATTGCTATTTTTGTTCTTTCTCTCTTATCGTGTGGCCCAATTTAACTGTGTTCAAATAATCATCACTATCATCAGCCAAAATTAAGACATCCACTGCTGGACATCCAGTTACATAACACTGCGATCGCTAATCCGCCTACTAGGCTTGGCGATTTCGGCAAGAACCCCGAAATTTAACCCTGTTATCATGAAATAAATTTCGGAAGCTGGACTTAGCATCGCCCACGGTCACGAGTAGGGCATTTAGATTTACACCTACCACAGAACTTTCAACAAATGGATACTATAGAATTCTGTGACAGTTGCGGACGACGGACCGACGATTCAACGTGATTTTTGCGTACACTTCTGGTAATAAGATATGCAGGTTTCCTTACAATGTTTTCCTTTACCGTTAAAAGAATGTGCGAAGTTTCGAAAACTCTGTGGTAAATTAGCCAGGATTTAATCTCAAAATTTTTAGTTAGGAGATACGAGCTCTCTGAGGATACGAGTTACTCGTGGAGTTACGGACGTTTTTTGTTTGCCCCGACTTCCCAGTCGTCTTATAAAATGAACTCAGCTCATTTACCAACTAACTTTCCCAACTTTTACCTAAAGCAGGTACTTCATCCCACGTGCGTTCTTATTTCAGCGTAACTTATCCACGTTTGGTAAGGGATTAATAGCCTAGCAGATTTGACTAAGTTATCTAACTTTATTACAGGTAATTTTGTGATAAAATTCCACAGCTACCTATGATATTATTTTCTAATCGATAAGGCCCGTGTTATAAAAAGAGCGAGAAAAAGCATAAGTTATACAGAGTGTTGAAAATGAGTTTGAAATTTTAAATAGTTACTTAGAATCATTTATAGTTTCAGTTTCCCATACAATTTCTTGATTCAGTATTCAGATTTAGTATGGGAAACTGAAAAAAAGTTGTAAATTGAATTTTTTTTCTTGATTGATTCTGAATGACCTCTTAAAATCACAAACACACTTTTTTAACACCCTGTATTTGAGTGGGTCTCGCACAGTTCGGAGAATAGTCCATCGATCGATCTAATTCGAAAATTCAATTTTGCATACTAACTTTAATGTCTTATTTCACCCACTAATGGATTTTTATTTTTAAAAACGTTTTAATCGCGTCTTTACCTTTACACCTTTTAAAGTAACTTACTTTGGTTCTATCTCGAATGGTTTAGGCTGTGCGTTGTCAGTCAGGAAGTCATGGTAATATTTAATGAGGAAGAAGACAAATCTTAATAATTTACTGTCCTATAATTCTGCTTGTAATTATTATAGTCTTGTTAGCATTTTCAAACAACTGCGATCTAAGTATTTTCGTATATTCATTTGGAGCATCCGAACAATGTCACACAAGCTTCGTTGAGTCTCAGTGGGGCACTGATGAGCTCTGACGTGACGACCATACCTAGCATTACACAGCCTACGTCTAAAATACCTAGACATATCTAGGATAACTACACACTGTTTCCGTCGTCGTAAGTACCTCGCAAACCCACGAATGGAGCTCTCCGTTAGGCTGACCTCAGTGCCCTAGATCTTCTGACTGTTTTGCGTTTTTGTTAAATGACTGGATTTAGACCTAGATTAGACCTTAACTGAACAAGACCTTAGATTTTACGCCTAAACCAAAAAATTCGTTTCAAAGTTTATTTTAATCACATTTATTTACATAAGTGTGTGCTATAATGTTTGATTAAAAAGTGCCAATAAGGTATGTATTTTGATAGGTAACAACTTTTCTTTTTCTCCACATATTTCGGGCTAAAAGTTTTTGGCTAATCGTTTATAAGTCTTTGATTACTTAGACTTCGGAAAGTAATTTCGAAGTTCAGCATCGGCTGCTATGTCCACCACTTCAGAACCTTGTAAAGTGCTATAGAAAGTGCACGATATAAAACACGTAAAGCAAATAGAAATAATAAAACAATAGAAGTAGGGACACATATTGACAATGAAGACGGTAACTCTGAGACTACCGAGAAGAAAGAATAACAATCTGAGTTAACAAAAAATGTTTGTATGTTTATTATAACCAAAAATGGGAGCATGCATGACTCCATGATAAATTACTCAATTATTATTAATAAATACTTATGAAATAATATGATAAAAATCACACAATGAATACGTAAATAATCTACGTCAATGACGATGAGCATTATAGCTTGTAATTTAAATATAATATATTATATAAAAAATTCAGACTATAAACGGTTATAAAAATAACGTTTCTTTTAACAAATAACGAATAAAAACTCACACTAATCCATGTTGTGTCAACCAAGATAGGTAAGTACCTATAACTTTAAAATAACACAACCTTAGAAAACACTCCAACTTCCAAGCGTACGAAGTTTGCGTGCACCAGATATTATCACAATAAAGACAAAGAAAGAAAGCATTTGTCATTTTTCTTGATAGTTGAAAGATATTTTAAACGAGCTACCAATAAAAATATGGAGGGTTTTCAACTGCCAAGATTGTAACAACAAGAGGCAACGCACAACAAAAAATATGCAGAAAAAAAAGAAAAAGTACAATAAATACTGGCCAAGGAAAACTCTTTAATCAATCGAAACGATTATAAGTTATTCAGCATATTTTAAGACGAAGTTACTATTGATTAAGACATTTCAACACAACACATAAACAACAAAATCACATTGAAAGCACAAGGAAAGCCCATGATAAAATAAAATAAAATCTTCCAAAGCAACAACCTCTTCAAATAACACACAACACATAAAGCTTTGCACCTACAGGGCGCAACAACAGGTGTGGCATTACCCATGAAACTATACAACTTTTGTTGTACACGACTTTGCTGAAATTGCAAAACAATCAATCAACATAACTGATCACGATTAACTATATATCCCCATCACTTAGATAGTTGGCAGTCCACAACTGTGCGTTTCACTTTCTGCCTCGCACAACCAAACTGTGGAATGAATTGTCGCCTGCGGAATTTTCCCGACCGATACGACATTCAAACCTTCAAGAAAAGAGCGTACTCCCATATCAAAGGCCGGCAACGTACTTGTGACTCCTCTGGTGTTGCGGGTGTCTATGGGCGGAGGTAATCGCTTACCATCAGGTGATCCATCTGCTCGTTTGCCACTTCTGCCATAAAAAAATACTGATCTGGCTATAAAAAATGATTTTCAACAAAAACTGTACAGTTTCATAAGTAGAATAGCCCTCATTAAAGTATTCACCGCACCTTTTGTCCCATGTAGTTGAAGTACACTTAGCAAGCTTTTTGTCCACAATGCCGAATACCTGAACGTTTGTGCCAATAGTATTGATGGCGCTGTTGACAGCTGTGGACACGGCGACCGTAGATCCGTTTATCACTGACCCTATAGTGCCTATGAGGCTGTTGACGAACGTGCTCCAAGCAGTCACTGGGAGCACACGCATTATGATAATATAGGTATAATTAGAGTCAATGTAGGCAATTAAGTAGGTAGATGTAGGGTAAGTCTTATCGAAGTACCGACACTTCTCATAAAACAGAACTACTCTTCCCAAGGAACTCATAATCAAAACAAAAATGTATTTTTTATCTGCTACTTATTTGTAAGCTCTTGGCATTATCTTACCGGATGGTAAGGCAATGACAACGATGCCGAAAGATGAAAGCGGGCTTTCGAAGATTCCCCAACGCAATGGGGAACTAACTGGCTATCTTATCTCCATATTCTCCATATTCGAACTTAAATAAGATGAGCTAGCCATAAGGGCTCAGAAAATGCTCTACCACCAACCAAACCGAGTCGTACAAAGTTTAACTTCACCAGGAATCGAATCCGCGACCTCCTGATGTGAAGCGAGTGGACTAGCACCTGCAGTATACAGTAGCATAGGGTTTGAGAAGTATTTTTTTATGGGATCCTACTGCTTACCCATTTACGTTGTTATGCTAGTTGTCAGTTTCATGTTTATGTTATAATGTTTATGGTATGTACAAGCGTAGTGTCAGTGCCTCTCTTAAGACCCTTATACAGGGCGTTAGGTAAAATACAATGGATATTTTAAGGGAGATTTATGAAATTGAGGATCTTTGTTATACAGTTTTGTTTAAATCTAAAAAAAAACATTTCTAAATACAAGTCGATCGGCTGATAGCGGCGGTAGGAAAAAAAACAGTTTCGAGTAATAATAGAAAGTAGCCTCGCTTTAAGTATTTGTACATTTGTTCTAAGTTTACCAAACAGCCTGTATCCGAAGTAGCTCATATAAAAGTATATTGCAAATACTTTTGAAGAAAATGAGGTTCTGATGGATAAATATGTAAGAATATTTATATTGTGTAGTGAATACGTAATTAATTTATCTACGTAGTTTAATACTATAAAAAAAAATCTTGAAAATCATATTATGGAAAAAAAAACGGGAGTGAATAGGCATTATTTGAGTTTGCGTGTACACCATCTTCGACTGCATCTTTATTTTCCACCAAGTTAGATGCGGCAAAAATGTAAGACCAAAACTGCTTTCTTTGATTTGGTTAAAGATATTTGAATTTAAATTAAGAAATAATTGGTTCCGTTATTTTGTGGAATCTATTTATTTCCTATAGTTGCTATTTTATTAGTTAATTATCAAAATGTAATATCCACTATAAAAGTTGCAGTTTCATTCTAGGAATCTAGATACAGCCGAGCAGTTTAATAATTTAATTGAAGGTTAATTGAATACGAACGCAATTATTTACTCACGCATAATGTAATTGAGTTAAAAATTTTAACCTAGTTATTTGTAAGTATTTGGTTTTTTGCGCCGGGATTTGTTTAAAATTTCAATTTACCCGTTTTATTTTTTATCCATTAAATTGTAAAAAAATGTGTGCGGGGTGGATTATGATATTAATTTTAGGTCGGTTAATCACTTAAGAAACACTTTTACATACCTGAAGTAGAACCTCCTCCATGTCCCCCGTGGAGAACAATCGGCTTGAACAGGAGCCCCTTCTCGCCATCCTTCACAGTGTCTCTCGGCTTTTCAGGGTTAATGGTGTACTGTATCCTCTGAACTGCCCCAGCCAAGCCCTGAACTAATCGGTTCTTCTCAATCAGTTGCTTGATTGGTCCACCTTCTACATACTCAACAGGCTTCTCTTTCTGCTCTTCAGTCTTCACTGGCTCAGCGGGCACAACATTGCTGCCTTGCTGAGGTGGTGCAGCTGAAGGAGTTTCAGGTTTCTTGTTTGGCTGGATTAAGCTAACTACTCCCTGAATAGCATTTGCTATGGGACGGTTGGGGGCTGGTTGAGGCTGAGTTGGGTCGTTTTGAGGCTGCTGACTACCTGGAGGGTTGAAAATATTCTGGATGTTTTGCCAAATTGTTGGCCTTTGTGTTTGAGTTTCGTCTGATTGAGCTGTACCAGGTTGGCTGCTCTGCTGGCCTTGACCAATCAAGTTCTGCACATTCTGACTCCAGTTTTGGAAAATGTTTGTTGGTCCTGAAGTGTTATTGGCGTTCAGTATCTGAGTGCCATTAAAATAGTTCTGTAAATTGTTGGTGAGGTTCTGGAAACCATATGTGATTTGCGCTTGGATAGCTTGGAACATGGTATTCCAAGGACTACCAGATCCAAAACCTGGGAATCCACCTGTTGCATTACTACTGCCTTGTTTCGCGCTTGTGATTGCTTGAACACCATCTGTCAAAGATTTGACACCAGACTTCACGTTATCTTCTATCATTTTCAGACCAGACTGAACTGTGTTTTGAGCTTCAGTAAGTAATGACTCTGAAGGTTTCTCTTCAGGTTTGAAAAACTTCTGTACAGTGCTGTTCAGCATGATTATTTGGTTCTGGAAGTTTTGCTGCAACTGTTGGATATGTTGCTGAATTTGGACGAGTTGCTGGTTCTGTTCGAACCAGTTTTGCAAATTTTGCTGAAAGCTGGTAGCACCATTGTTAAAAACATTTTGTGTCTCAATTATGTTTTGCTTCAGTCCTGATAAAGCCGACTGGTGTTCTTCAAAATAGTCAGGGTTCTGGTTATCATGTTGCATCCTCTGAGGTGGTCCGGGGTTCCTTAAATCGATTTCGGGCCTCTTAATGTCTTCTTCAGGTGTAACTTCATTGTTGTCATCCTTCTCTTTGTCGCTCCTGACTGATGTCTTAACATCTTCTACAATAACTTTAACAGGAATATCTACAATTGGCACATGATTTCTTAGATTATTTTCAACTTCCTTAACCCCATTAGTTTGGTCGATCACCTGTTCACTGTCCACTTTCTCCTGTATTATCTCACCTTTATTCAGTACCTCTTTTACTACTTCCGATAACTTTTTCTCGACTTCAATTTTATCGGGGATCGTGGCAGCGCGTGCGCCTATTACTAAAAGTGCGAGTATCAACGTGTGTAGCCTCATATTGCCTGTCGGTGTACTAAACTGGTCGAGTTGGATCCTCACCTTTATACGGACGGGCTAACGGTGCCTTCTCGGGTTCGTGTTTACGCTTTCCGCGCGTCCAGCGCTAAACGTTTCTGTCATTATTTGTATTTAAATTGTGCACCTTCGATAGCATCGCCGAATTAACTGTTCACAGCCACGGAATGTAAATCTGATCCACTAAAGACCGTATTAGGAGGATGACTTTGTATAATAAATAAAATGAATGATAGCTTTACTATATGATATTGGTTGATCGAAACTCTGGTTTCAAGTTACAATATTTTGTTAGTGGATAATTCTGAAGTTCATTATATTATATCAGAGTTGATAGAAATTATTTTAACGAAATATTTATAAAACTTTATAATTTTGGTTTTTAGTTCTCTAATTCAAAATTCATCCTATAATAAGTATAGTGGGTAGTTTTGCAGGCGGGTCCCAAAGTGGTTGCTAATGCTCTGCATCCAAAAAAACTTTCGTTTTCACTTACAGGGCGCTAAAACCATTGTCACGACTCAAATGACATGTGGACGTATCACAATGGAAACTTGTTATTTATTCATGCGTTGAAAGCGATTTTAGCAAGAGGAAGCACAGGCGTGTGCGAAGGTCAGAGAAAAGTTAACTTTCATGTTAGGCTTTAAATACGTAGGTCGGTGCTTCAAATATTCATAGAATAACAAAGATTAACTGCAGGTGTGTCCATTGCCAGACGATATAACTTCCAATTCAAAGATAATCTTTAATAAAATTACTCTCGGTTTTGAAATTTGTATAAACATAACCAATTTTGCTTTTATTTAAAATGAGTTAGTTTTATTATATTAAGTCAAAATAAATAGATGATGTAAGAAAAAAATAATTAAGGCTACTTTTCTTGAAACTAAACAAAGTTTCGTTTAAGTATACTATGTTAACAGCCAGATCAGCTGATTTTTATAGGATGTAAACATCAACGGAACAACAAACTCTTTATTATAGTTGTCTTATATAGGACAAAGTTCTTAAACTGATTATAAGACCACATTAATAACTATTATATTTGTATAGCAACTAAATGTGGTATGCTGTTAACCAAATTTGGAAGCTGTAAAAAGCCATTAAAAAAAAACGAATAAAAATACTTTGCCTTATTTTACCGTGATACGAGTTCGTCGTCCCTGATTCATGAAACCGGTTGCATAGCGTGTCGAAATTTTATTGTCAATCGACGAATAATTTGGAGAAATGTATTCTATGCAAAGCAACCTCAGGTTCCATGAATCCACGGCTCAGCTAATATTTGGACAATCCGAGCTCTCAAACAACAATTTTGTTTGCGCTGTTTACGACCGTTACACTAGATGTGACAGATAGGACATTGTATTGATTTAGCGATTTTGTATTTGTCTGTCACAGTTTGTGTCTGTTTTTAAATCTGGTCATCGTCCCGACGACATAATCATTTCCTATCCTAGGTATCATTCTTTCCATTGCTGCTTGAGGCCTCATTGAAGTAATTGAAGATGGGATGAAAAATATTTTTCGAAATTTTATAGCGAGATCAATTCAGTGAACTAGTTTATAGTTTATAAATTATAATTTCTTTTTCATTCAGTCATCTTCCTAATTGTTGAGAGTAAATATATTTTTGATGTTATAAACCCAGAGACATATTTGAGGATCGTGTCATACTAGTTTTTTTCTGTATATCGGTCAGTTCTAGCATACACAAATGGATATCAAAATTTTGTTACAAGTTGTTTCGTTTCTCTTCCTAACTGTGAATATAGAGCCAAAATTCCCAAATATAGCGATTTGTTTAACTTTTACCGATAACTATGTATGTTTGGGTAACCAAAACAGCACCTGGTCCGGTCAGTGACCTCACTGCACTTGCGATTCAGAGACCTTGATCTTGTTCCAATCGTGCGCAGCGTTCAGCGACGATGGTGCTGCATTTAGCGTAGCAACTATTTTCAAACGAAATATGTAATACACTTCAGTATTATTTTTATTATTACATATTTTAAAAGTTTTAGTGATCTCATTATGCTCTTACATTTTAAAAATATTTATTTATTGTACCAACATGAAATAAAGTAATATAATCTTATCAAAAATGTTTTCATTTATTGAAAAACGCATTTACATGAAATACCTAGGAAGGTAACCGAAGCGATGTAAGATTGCGGACATGTACGATGGTGTAAATAAATACATATCCTTCAGGTTTTCTTGGAATACAATTAAAAAGTTAATTCATGCAGCTTCATGCTACTAAGTGTGATTTGTACATCTGTTTACAGTTTAACAAAAATAAAAATTCGCGTACGTAAATATTTATCCTATGCCAAACTGGGTAGCAAGAACGAATATAATGAAGAGTATTTTGATTCGATTTGATTTGATATAGGTACCCAGAACGCGATTATTTTTGAAACTTTTAATAATACTTACTGTATATTAAATAAGCGTAGGCTATTTTTCAATATTTTACAGAAGAGCGAAAACTATTCGGTTGACCTAAAAACCGATTGAAGCGAATGTGTACAAAATATGTTCTTCTAGCTCAGACCCTCCTAATGAGTAATGACGTACTTTTACTTTCTTAAAAGATAAAGGTAATTTATTGAAAAAATCCTGCAGCAGATACAATACGTATGTACGTCCTTTGTGAGAACTTTGTCAGATACGTGAGTTGAAAATACAAAAGATATGCGTTCGTTACCTTGTTGACTATAAAAGATGATGATTCAATAAGTATTTATTTGTTTTAAGACGTACATATGATAAGCGAAGACTGTTACTGTTATGTTATGTTTTAGACTATAGTCTATGGTCACCACTTTCAATTTCTGCCAAAGCGCATGGTTATTTGTCATAGCTTGCTTGATTTACGAGCTGTTATCACTGTTTTACAGCTATGTAATTAAATCTATAAGTTACTCATAGGTTTTTACAAAATATAATACTCATATAAAATTAATACCCGTAAGACTTTATTGTTAGCATGTTAGCGTAAGAAAGTTTCTTTAATGATTGTTATAGGATTTCAAGAGGTTTCCCTGCCAAGTTAGTAAACTCACAATAGTTGGAGTTTGCTCACTTGTTTGGTATAATACTCGTATAGTTAGGCTATAGGAACAAGTTCAAGAATCGCATGAAACTATATGTAACTACCTACTTAGTGGAGGCTCTGTACGTTAAAACCAGTTTATACAAAAAAAAATGAATGTTTTGTTTATTGTAGAGCATCTCAGTCGCAAGACATCCGCTATGAACTTTGGGTATATGGGATAATGCAATTGGCACAGGACTAGTTAACTAGACCTTCTTCTTATCATACTGGACAACATTTTGTTCTGTGACTTTAGTGTAATTGCAAAAAAGAACTCTCCAGGCTCTATACAAAATTGACCAAACAGTTGAGAAATTTTGTATGAAGAGACCAAAATTTTGTCTGAGATTTTAGCAAAGTTGTAGAACAAAAGTTGTTTCAATGTGATGGGTGAAAGTAAATGCCCTTGAACTTTTAGCCTTTGAACTTCGAGAAATTAGAAACGTTTATTAACTTAGCCGACTACTTACTAAAAGCAACAAAAAGCTGAAAATGTTTTCATCTTTATCAAGAAATCATGTACCGTTAAAATGTCTGTCTGTCTGGTCGTTCTGTTCGATAAAGAATAGTTACAGTTTTTACCAATCAAGCGCCAGGCGCCTGAGATCGAGTTTTTTTTTATAGCCGGCTGGCAACAATTTTGACATCCCAATTCAGAAAAGCATTTGATGAAGTTGCTTTTAAATAATTCATTTTTGGTTTTTTATTTTAGGTTAAAGCTATGCACCCAATTCAGTGCTAACGGTGAAAGGCCTTGTATACCTGACGAGGAGGGAGGGGAGAGAAAGAGAGAACATAGATAGACAAGTGTGTGTAAGTACGTATATCCACATCTAGGTACAAAAATTGATAGGGTGAACCTGCGTCAAAGCATATTGCCGGTTGTTCGACCTAATAAGATCCCGGTTCGAACCTTGGCCAATGTACTAATGAAGCTTAGAAACTTACTTTAATTTTTATTTGCTTTTAGGTAAAGGCAAACATCGCTGATGTACGATGTTCATGTTAGTGCAACCAAAGAATACTAACTAGAGTAAAAGGAAACCTGTGCTAATATGAGAGTATTGTATCGATATTTATGCAGACATTTTTTCTATTACATTGCTGAAATCGCAAAGCGTGTTTTGGACTGCTCATACAAATTTAGTTCACAAGCTGATGGGTTTGTATGAAAAGTCATTTTTTTTTCATATCAGCAAGGTTTTACAACAAAAATTGTTCAGTTTCATGAGAAGAATCACCAATTATGATGTTTATGTCTCGGTCACCCTATACACATAAACTCAAAACCCCCCATTGTCAATCTAAAGTTATTTAATAGAATTTGAAACTTTTCACAACAGAAACAAGATTCATTTATTCAAGTTTAATTGAATTTTAGTCCAACTCTATTCACACTGCGTGGCATTGTGTTGACTTTGTACAAACAAAAGTCTAACAAAATTCAAGCCAAATACGTACCTATGGTCTATATAATTATGTACCTTTACCTGGGCAAACCATAGAAATCGTTTCGAAGAAATAAAAACTCTTTAGAATCTATGAAATTATGCTTGTTAAAAAAGTGATTCCAATTTCAAATTTTTGGACTCTTCATACTAATTTGGCACCTCGGCTGATCAATTTGTATGAAGAGCCCAAATTTTTTTTGCGATTTGACTATGGGTTCCTTGGGGAAACTTGATCAGAATCAAGAGTAGAAGCCCTGATTAAAATTTGACGCACCTGTATATTTACACACTGTATAATATTATGTAGGCTGACAATCAAGTTATATTTGATTACTCTGATAAAGTGGTACTTTCACCTGAGCATTGAAACAAACAATAGGTAAGTCCCCTATTATTTATCATCTATCTACAGGGTTATTTTTTGGACCCAATGAAAGGTCCAAAAATTTTTTTGCGAATTGACCATTGGTTACTTGGGGAAAGTTGCTCAGTTTCATGAGTAGAAGCCACTGTGAACTTTTAGTGGGGGGTTCAAAAATAATCCTGTATATAAGTAGGTATGTATCACATATAAAAATATCTGGAAATATTTTAACAGTGGCAAGAAAAAAAATGTGGACTTCCCATACAAAGTTCATCAACCAGCTGACGGATTTGTATGAAGAGTCCATTTTTTTGCTTTTCAACCGACTTCAAAAAAAGGAGGAGGTTCTCAATTCGTCGGAATCTTTTTTTTTTTTTATGTATGTTCACCGATTACTCGAAGACGCCTGAACCGATTTCGAACATTCTTTTTTTGTTTGAAAGGGTAAACTTCACAGGTGGTCCCAAATAAATTTTATCCAAATCGATTCAGCGGTTTTTGAGAAAATCAACAAAAACATAGCAAAATTGGAGTTGTTGCGATTGAAGTCGGTTGTTTTTAACGTATTCAGCGTGGTCAATTATTGAGTCGAGTTTCATGGGGAAAGTTGTTCAGTTTGATGAGTAGAAGCCACTGTTAAAAAATATTGCCAGACATTTTTTTTATCATCTATGTAATAAATAATACAGGCTTTTTTTAAAACATCAAGAAATCGATAGTGGCTTCAGTTTATGAAACTGTTTTTTTTCCTAGGGAACCTATTGCCGAATCGCAAAAATATTATTCATACTTATTTTAGTCAGCTAATAGTCATCTTTATGGGGGTCCACCAAACGTATAACATTTTTGTCGAAAGTTGTTCAGTTCCATAAGTAGAAACCACTATGAAGTTTTGAGGGGTGATAAAAACAATAATAATAACCCTTTTAAATACTGTATGAACAAATCGGAGTCACAAAAGGAGGTGCCTTTAAGATGCCGTTTATTTTATCTGTAATGGTCGAGGAGAAATAAATGATGATAGCGAAAAAAAGTATGATCCTGCATGATCCAGAAATGGCATCATCAAGCTTTTCCACGGTTTCAATGGAAAAACTGGGCAAGTTAAAGCAAGCAAGTGGTTTAAAACCAAATCTTTTTTTAACATAGTAGTGCATAATTATCGCGCAAGAAGTCGGTGATCGGCTTTACTTAGGCTGGCTTTTGCCATGTTGTCCATATGAGAGATACCAGGGTCCATGGTGCCATGTTGAGATGGTTGAGATGTGTGACCGCTGACTGTCGAGATGGTAGTACCTACTAGTAACGGCACAAACCGGTTCCCAGTTTCCTCCTTTCCGCGATTTTATAATCCAACCACAGAGTATTATCTCTGTAAACATTCAGATGATACATACTAAACTAAATATCCATAGATATTACATTAATAATAAATAATACAAAAAAAAATACATTTTGCTAATGGTGTGTAACAACAATGAATAACAAAATGTTTTTTTTTTGTGCTAACTGAACTATGGTTTTCATGGGGAAAGTTGTACGGTTTCCATTGTAGAAACCACTGTTAAAGCTTTGTTTGAGATATTTTGTTTTACCAATATGATAGGGTATAGGACAGGCAGGCACATAGATTTTATGGGAATCACATCTATGTATTCTTGTATAAGTACCTGTTCGCATCCAGTACATTACTAAAAGCCTCTTTCAACCCTGTTCCAACCTATCTCAAATTATTTTTTGAACACGGGTATCTTAAAAATTTCATCTTTTATATAGAGGCATAGAATATCTTTTCATTGAAGTACACATTTGAGTTTCTAGCCTTTTCGTCTGGAATCAGATCAGTAGTAAAATTTCGAGTACCTTTCTTTTATAAAGAATTTTTATCAGGAAATTCGTATATTGCAATAAAAAAAGAATATATTTTTTTCCAGAGAATTATTTTATTTATCAGAATAATATAATTTGCATATAAAAATATAAATAGGCACACGACAATTTTAAATTAGTTACCGCCTCTTTTCCGAGATCTTGTGATTCAAAAACAATGCAAAAATCATTGCAATAATCTGAAACAAAATTATTAAAGTATTTAAAATCATATTTTCTTTTGCGGGGAAGAAAGAATGGTACGCGTTAAGATATTAAAATAGAGACTAAGAAGCAAAACGGACCATAAAAGTTTGTGTGATTAAAAAAAAGATTTTGGCGAAGTTGAAGGACATAATTTATTCAGTTTCATTTGTAGAATCATCTATAAAGTATGTCACCCTGTATAGATACATACATCAGAAAACCATGACCTACCAAGATCGCTTGAGATATAACGTAAATCTTGACTTACCTCAACAATAATAATGGCGATGACAACCCCTCCAACGATATTTCCGTAGGTCTGCAAGTAGTCTGTGATCATAGTGGTGCAGCCTTCGAAGGCGTTGCTGGCTTGACAGGCCTGGGACACCTCCAGCCCGCAGCAAGAGCCTGGAACCACCGCAGCCGTGTTGAGGTAAGCCTCCGCTCCAGTTGTACCGCAGCATTTGAACTGAGGAGAAATCAGATCAATCTCCATATAAAGTGTAAATATAGGGTTTTAGTAAGCGAATCGATTGGTGTGTTTTGTATGGCCAAGACATTTTTATCGATGTTTACGTCAACTCATAGCGACTCTACTGCTAGGGCACGGTTCTCTTCCCTGAGCTCGGGGAGGTAAGTCATTAACTCCACACATGGGGATCAAATCCGGATTCATGGAGGTTGTGGGGCTAGTGTTAACACCAGGGTCAGAAATTTCCAAGCGATCGTGGCTTAATGCGGCTTGCGTGTACGCGTCCTTCAGAGAAGATAACTGACGGCAGGTACGGTCATTACCTGGATGGGGTTGACTGTTAGTGGCATTAATTTCGCCACGCCTTTTCTTGACGCTGCTTCTAAAATGACTATTTAAATGATTTATTTCAGACTGTTGTTTTTTTTTTCCTTAAACTTAGATCATAAGTTAAATGTCCCATACAAAAGACATCAACGATCGATGCAGTATACTTCGTATGTAATACTTTTCAAGTAACACCGAAAATATTTGAAACACGTGTCCAAAACTTCGAGAAACTTATAACAAAACGTAGCTAAGATTCTGCCTCTGCTCCGGCTATAAGCTTTCCATCAAAAAGTTTGGCTCCAATCTGTCTTAGTTCTTGCGAAAATGGCGGACATAAAGATATACAGGATTATTTTTGGACCGCCCACCAAAACTTCACAGTGGCTTCTACTCATGAAACTGAGCATCTTTCCCCAAATAGCCAATGGTCAATTCGTAAAAAAATTTTGGGCATCTCCATACAAAATAGGCCGATCACATGATCAAATTAGTATGAAAGGTCCAAAAATTTTTTTGCGAATTGACCATTGGTACTTGGGGAAAGTTGCTCAGTTTCATGAAGCCACTGTAAAGTTTTGGTGGGGGGTCCAAAAATAACCCTGTATACGGCCAAATCGAAAGTACTTTTTTGAAGTCACGTAAACATATTTCATATACACATGGCGACACATAACCTTACCCATTTCGGACGTTTTACTATAAAAGTTGCATGTGGCGAACTGTGCTTGAGAGTGCGATGTGTTTTAATTTTATCGCACATGAGTGCTTTATGAAGCGCACACTGCACTGTCCGTGCAATTCGTAAAATTTTCAGTGTTATATCTACATAGCGAGGTTATAGATATACCTATATGTATAGAGGATGGAACTTAATGTGTTGCCGTGTTTATAAAGTCGAAACGGGTAGGATTGTGACTCCTTGAGTACAGTCTAGACGGCATTAAATATTCTAAAAATACAGAGTAAAATCAAAAATGATCTCTTAGAAAGCATTCTCCAGAACACTTTCTTGAGAGTAATTATTATCCATATAACAGGATAGCTTATTGTACAATAAACTTGAAAGAACTTGAAAGACTCTTGTCAGGTTAATCTTACCTTGGTTCTGGAAAGGAATCTTACTAAGCTGAGGAATCTTGGTAAGTCCGCTTCCATCTTTGGCATCATCATCACTTACCATCAGGTGAGATGATGTCAAGGGCTTACAAATAGTGGATAAAAAAGAAAAGCTGTTGGCACTATTTACCTGATCGTAAGCAATGACGATACCGAAAGATAGGAGCAGGCTAATCAGTCATCATTTGTGGGCGTCCAAGCAAAAAGGGTCCAGTAGTGGGGTATTGAGTTAAAAGTAGATTCGGAATTTAGAATAATCATTTAATAATAAGGATCAAAAAATATTCAAAATCTGGAATATTTACAGGGTGTAACAAAATTAGCGTAGGACCAGTTAACTGGGGATTCTACTCATCGCACTGAACAACTTTTGTTCTTGATTGTTTGTTTGATCATCTGTTTTGCAATTTTTGTATGGAGAGTCCAAAATTTTTCCAAATCTCAGAAGCTTAATGCCGACCACTGGACCATTTTTGCTTGGACGCCCACATTTAAATGTTTGCCCTAGGTGGGGATCTAAAACACAAATCTCGGCGTAGCAAAAGAAGTCAAGAGCTGTAACCAATACGCCAAAATTCCTCTTTATACCTTTGATGTTGTGAAAAGGCGCTCAATAGAGCGGAACAGTGATAAAACTCAGCATATGTCGATAGATAAGTAGGAATCAACTGCATGGAAATTATTTTTGTTGCAAGAATGTTGATTAAACTTGGACTATTGTACTTTTATTATTCCTTAACAACCCATAGCGTACTCACTAATGAGGCATAGGTCACTTTCCAAAGCTTTAAGGAAGGTTAGGTAGGCTATACTCCACGCACGGCCAAGTCGGGATTAGTGGACTTTCATCATAGGGGAATTCAACAAAACATGATATCACCCATACCGCCTGGAATTATCTTTAGGGAAATACTCATATGGTGATTATTTTAAAGAAACATGAATGTGTGTAATATGTGTTCATATACTGACTCATAATCGCCGTGCCGCAAGTAGATATTTATATCGCAAAGATAACATACATACATATACTTATGTGACATCGTCTCAAGCAATTTTAAAATGTTTATTCCTCATTAAGGAATTTTAGCAGAATCCTTACAAATGGAGTTCAGACCCATTTCCAGTAAAATCCAAATTTAAATTTCTTACTCGTAGTTTTAACCTAAAGTTGCCTTATGATTTTTTTATGCAGATGTTATATTAAAAAAAAAACAATATTTTAAGATCAAGTTAAAAATTAATTTTGGGCAACACATAGAAACTGAAACAGATACCACGTAACGAAACGTCAAATTCGATGAGACAGCGTAGTCAAACCTGCGTTCATCTCCTAAATGTGTGCGAAAATTGTGACAAAAAATTATTGCCCAGGTTGACTCCAAAACTAAATAGGTATAAAGATAATAATAAAAAAAAGTCATTTTAGGCCTTTCATTATGCTACTGATATTACCTTACTCTATAGCGCTTTAGTTTAAGAAATGCTAACGCAGAGTTTCTCAAAGTGGGGTATGCCAGGTATACCAGGTGGAAAGGGGTAGGCACCTAACTGTGCAAAAATTACACTTAAAATAGACTCATTTTGTGACAAAGAGCAAGCCCATTTATATCATCATTCATCAGTTAAAACATCTTCATAACTGTATATTTTTAAATAAAAATCTTATTTTCTTCTATTTGCAGTTTTAGAGGTTCGCCAATATCTGGGTTTGAAGGTTTACATGGGGCTATAAGTTTGAGAAAGCCTGTGCTAACGAATAAAAAAACCTATAACATCGGAAATTCCCGTCCTAAAAGCCCAAGAGAAAGACGCTTAAAATAAAAATATAACACCTCAGAGTAAAGAACATATTACACAGACAGATAGACGTACGGTTGATCGAGATAGGAATAATCCATTTTCCGGATTCGTTTTCCAATTCAGATCTTGACAGACAGCATAATAAAGTCAATACTCTATTTTTGTTTTCCGCAGGTTTTACAGTGCTACGTACCTACTTCGTACAAAATATTTTATATTTCATTTCATTTCATCTGGTAGGTACGTTTTTAAATTTAACAATAATTTATGAAAAAGGACGTTCACTTAGGTCAGAGTTTCGAAGTAAACCTAATATGCGAACTTTACCGGTGGAGGGTTGAATGGTTAGCGGTTACACAGAAAGCTTATGTTGGGCAAGGGCTGAGAGATGGATAGGATGAAATGGTACTATTGTAAACTCTCACCACATCGGAAACTTGTCTTAGCCGAGTTTTCAAATAAACACAATTGCTTAATACCTTGGGATCGTATTACATGTGTCCAGAACATAGGAATTGGCTAGATCATGAAATTACTGGCCATGTCATCGAGGAGTGGCCACGACACATAGGTAGCTCATGATGGTCGATGTAGACTTTCCAGGATATTCCAATACATAAATCGAATACATCAATGCTAAGCACACACATACACAGTAATGAAAAATGTCCGGCAAATTTTTTACTGTGTTTTCTAATCATCAAACTGAACAACTTTTCCGAAGAAACTCATGGTCAAATAGCAAAAATTTTCTTTTGACTCTTCATACAAATCCGTCAGCTGTTTCGTATATGCATAGATAGTGATAGTTACCTAGATGAGCTTAGAAAGAGTTAGGTGACGAATCATGCACAAAATATTAACTGGTCTATTTCTAACAAAACCGAGTTCCACAAAGTGGGATCTCGTGAGGAATTGAACCTATGACCTACTGTGGAAAAGCGGAAGGACTAAACGCTACGGATCTGAAAGCAGAGCCTTACATAATCTAAGATGGTGGCTCTATAATGTATGATGGAAAGATTTCTTAATAGATACTAACAGAAGTCTCCATAACATGGAAGGTGTTCCTGAGGTTCGAGTCAGCAAAAGCCTTGCTGAGCCAGTCCTCGACCGTGTCCTGGAGACCGCTTAGGTTCCTGAACAGCACCACTGCCAGCCAGATCTTCAATGCCGCCAGTATGAGCATGATCACGGCGTACTGGAAGAGACGTAACGGATGTTATAAGATGATCTGGTGTAAGGTGCAGCCAAAGGATTTTCATCGGTAAAACTGCATTTCCCGTGAGTGGGCGAGGCACATATAGCTTATAGAACAGGTGGTCTTCGGGGCGTTAAGGTACCCGAGTGGCGACTGCGCACCGGAAGACGTAGATCGCTGACCTGATCAAGGTCGCGGGAAGCCGCTGGATGCGGGCAGTGCCATAGAAGGTCGTCATGGAAATCCTTGAGGTGAGGCCTTTGTCCAGCAGTGGACGTCTTTTGGCTGCTGTTGATGATGATACCATAAAATCTCTGGTATTACCATAAGTATGACAATACTTACAAAGACCAGCATGCATCCATTCTCCCGTACGGCGCCCCAGCATCCCAGGAACGAAATGACGAAGACAACACTCCCAAAGACGATCACAGCGATAGGAATCAGGTTCAGGTTGACTGGCACTAGTTCCACCAGTTCGGTTATATTGGTGAGGACCACTATGCCGAGTACGACGAAGGTAAGTCCTACGAGCTGAAAAGAAAAAAGTTATCATGACACTGTCATCTCGTCACTAAACTATCTCGATGAG
The DNA here is from genome assembly GCA_958295455.1 of Coleophora deauratella. Lineage (NCBI taxonomy): Eukaryota > Metazoa > Arthropoda > Insecta > Lepidoptera > Coleophoridae > Coleophora > Coleophora deauratella. The sequence continues at coordinate 4,686,348 of OY282403.1, read as the reverse complement.
TTATGGTAACGGTTGGTTGCCGGGACTTTGTACCGAGCACACGTCTGTTGAGTTAATTTTTAAATTATTTCCGTTTTAGAGTAGTTTCAACGTTATTTTTGTGGTGGGGAAATAGCTGTGATTCAGATTCAGAGATAAGCGGTCATAAGAGGAGGATTAATTCGGGAGACAGCTCCGTTTTTCGAGTTCCAGCAGCAAACCACCACGTGGAGCGTCTTTAAGTGCCCATCACCCTTAGAGCCGTGCCTTTCACTTGATATTGGCGTTTCGCCATTTTTTTTATTGAAGATTCTCCCATTTTTCACTCGACATTGGCAAAATCACGCTCAATATGAGATGTGGAATGCCAAATAGAAAAATAGAATAGAATAGAGTTATGGTAACATAGGTTGGCTATGAGGAATTCTAATTCCATATTTTTTGCGACATTATTATTACAAAGCATTTTTATTAGAACCTGACCCAATTAAAAAAAAAAACACTCGACTGTATCAAATGTATTCTATCAATCTAAATATCAAGAGAAATCTAATAACTTACGTATTTCAATATTTAGAAAGCCATTTGATTACAGCCGATAATTCTGAAACGGACATACTTTCATACAATATGCATTCACCCGAAATAAATGACCTTCCTTCGCTTGGTCATTCAGGTAAAAATATTGATTGATTACTTATCAGATCAGATTCAAAAAATAGTGAAACGAGTCGTAAAGCAGCAAGTATTTTCATAAAAATAAATACAATTAAAGTAAATTATCTCTACTTACTGTGCATGCCAAATTAAAGAAGAAAAGCGCATATTTTGCAATAAATCCCCCGCAGCACATCTTTGTTTACTCCTTCACTTTGTTCAAAAAATTTAACAGTTACACCAGTTTGTAGTTACACGTAATGACGATTCAGATGTTTTTTATTGAATATATTTTGTTTTACGTTAGTCTAACAGTTAGTCATAAAAGATAAGTTATCACTGATATGATAAGTGTGGTTACCTAGCCGTAAACTTGATTAGGTTGTCATCATCACAGCTCAGTAATGTTATCTTTTCACTACTATTTAGTACCTATTAGTTTGTTATCAGCGTCACTGTGGGGACATTTTACCACCCTGTAAGTATAATTTTGCCAGAAGGAGGGCAGTACGTTTCGAATATATGCATGTATGTCTGTTTACTACTACTTGAATGGTGTGAGGGATGTAAGAGTGCTAGGTGTTCTGAGATTTGTCTTTCTCCTGAATACCTATGTGATTTGAATATAAAGAAACATGTCCTTGGAAGGACTTTGATACGTCCAGAGTATTTGACAACAATGTTGTCCATATTTATTTTTAAACCTAGAATTATATGGCATACGTTATTTGTTTTGCTGTGGTTCGAGCCATACCTTCCACACAGAAATAGACGACTTTGTGGAATCGATCAAAATAATGTTTTATTCTCTTAAAAATCTGAATTGCTTGTGAAAAGTTTTGGCGTATCCCAGGGAAGCTAATGGACCGCTCTTGTATTTTTTGTTGATGATGAGTTCCTGATCGATTTTATCTACAGCGACTGTTTCAGCTCCAGTTTTGGCGCTCGTGTGCTCAAATTTGTGAAAGTGTATTTTTATGTAACTGAATGTCAATGTATTTATACGTACTTATTGTTTCGCAGATTGCATATATGCAAATAATTGTGGTGAATGAGATGGATGAACTTTAACAGTACATTAATGATACTATATTTAACTCTACTATTACACGTTCTATAAATGTAGCGACCCTGGATCACGATCCATGGTTCGTGATAAATATTAAATATGTATAACAGTGCCCCCTTGATTTGTTTTTATGTAAGTATATTTGTTTTTTTTAAATAGTTTTTTGTAATATCATCCCGCTAACAATTCTGCCGATTTCTGTCAATATCAACGTTGAGAAAAAAAAGCGAAACTGAGAAGATAACGGTAACTTTGACTGATCTGTGAACTATGCAAAAATTCTTTGATTTACCACTTGTAACCACCACCAATTTTTTTATTAAATAATATAGCACACCACCTACAAAAAATTTACGTGAAACGTTATAAAACTAAAAATAATAAGGAAGGGCGACTGAATGTAAGTATCAACATATTTCATTACATAAATGTGACATTAGGTGCATAACAGCGTTGCTTAGTAACCAAAAATGATATACCACTTTACGTTGAGTGGGCACTTACCTGTCATTAAAAGTTCTTACAATAAGTCAGAGCAAGAACTTGCAAATACATACATACGTAATTTGCGTAGATGAGTGTCTTTAAAAAAATTTTTTAGTTTTTATGTTTAATTTTTAAAGGACATAGTAAAAAGTCACAAAAATGCCCAACATTTGCGACTGGAATAAACATTGAAATAGTTTTTTTTATTAAACTTATTTTTTTAAAATACAGTGCTAAGGGGTCTTCTCACACTGGAGATTTGTGACCGACGCCTCAGACGCAAACCGTTTTGCTTGTAGCGCAGCATGCGATCCGCTGTTCATTGTGTCGTGTTACTGTAACCAATGAACGTGTTTTCTTTCTTTCTTTCTTTCTTTCTTTTCGGATAGTCAGTAACAGAATCACCATATTTTGTGATTGTTTTCTTAATTTATCATTGCAAGATGGACAAAGGAGCTCTGTTATTCGAATACTTCATTCATTCACAGTAAATCTTTTGAATCAGTATACTTTTTCGACGAGAACTTTTAAGTAAAGCGTAGCTGATCGGGAGTGAGCTCGCTTGCAAATTGGGAGATTCAGGTTGGAACCACGGTCCAGCAAGTGATTTTCATATTTGGTGTTTTTGGTTTCACGGAAGAATCGAATGGTCCTGGAGACTTCTACAACTGGAAATTGGAGAAACAGAAGACGAATGAAAAGACTATTGAAAATTAATATTTTAAGTTGCAGTGGCCTGTTATAAGCAAAATATCGGCGCGGAATCGAGTATTTATAGTAACTTCAAAGGCTACATGCATGCCAAATTTCATGATTTATGCCGCATGGGACCGGATTTTGAGCTTACGAGCCGTACTAGAGTGAGTAGTAGTTGTAAAGTGATAGAATTGAAAACAGTTAGAAGAAGAAAAGAAAGGTAAAATTGAAATTACAGTGCAGTAGATAAGTGTTAAATGCAAATTGCAGTGCTAAGGACGAAAAAGTTTTGAGAATAAATCGTACATAACTGGTTGTAGTTCTCTAATAAACTCTTCTGTAAACCAAATCGATATATGTATAAACTCTCCGAACCCAAACCTCAAGCTCGTAACATTATTTTCTTTTAGGGATGTAATTTGTAGTACTGATAAAGACCAGAAGGTAACCTTATTTGAAGACCACGCGGAAAGACCAAGGAATGTCAGTTAATACTTTCTATTAGTAGATTTTTAGATTCTAGATTTTCTCGTAAACACTTCTAACTGACATTCTTTGTTCTTCCCGCGTGGTCTTCATTTATTTATAAATCAGTAGCGTACTTACTTTTATCAATGCCGATGTAGTCCTAACTAAAAACAAAATCGTAAGTATGTTTAAATAAAAGTTAAAATGCAGGAATGTTTTATTTATGATGAGGAAAAGTTACAGTAACTCAACAAAGTTATTTTAAAAAACTTTGCTCGTTGCTTCTTGGCAGGCGCTCAGAAGTTAAATCGATTCCTTCAAAGTTTGATTTTCGTAGGCTCATTTTTTATTTTTATTTATTTATAGCTGCAACATATCTGATAGAGCTGAGTTTTCGTATGCGTATATTAAAACACTAGATACTACAATAAAATAATAGGTATAAAATATTATAAATTATAATATTTCTATATTATAATTGGTCAGTTGCTGTCACTACATGGCATTGCATTGTCACATTATAGACACCGGCAAAACTTCTGATATAAGGCAATGGCAAAAGACCGGCACCGAGATGATTTGTCATTGTGTATTATAAATAGTACGTATTATTTATTTATTTATAATGTACACTGATGTATTTGCGTTTGCCAATAGGCAAGAGGAGTGGAGCGGCAATTTTCTTTGGTCTCCCCCAAAGGCGTCACTAGCACGATGAAACGCAGAATAATAAAAAAAACATTACGTATAAAAATATATTTAAGCATATAAGTGTTAACTTGTACATTTCTTAAACGTAAAAAGACTAACACTATTTTGTCTATGTACATACTCATTTATGTATTTATTATATGAGGTTGGTACTCGTAGAAATTTCACAGCTGTGATCGTTAATGGTTTTCGCTAGCCATTGGCGATATTACCGCGTTCCTTGCATATCCCTGAGGGTTAAAAGAAAGCAGGCAGCTGATAGCGCTAGCAAAGATGTGGTAGCTAGCCACTAGTCACGAAGCCACGGAGGCGGATGTAAAAAGGAATTGGGTAACAAACGAACAACTTGAGTTGTACATTAAACCACAATTAAACTGTTCAGACTCCTTGTGAACATTAATAACATGTAATTTTTCATGGCGGCAAGGCAGCGGGATAAGGAGCTGACTTTCCACAAAAGCTCTTTTATTTTCCATATTGAAGTCATACAAATTATAATTTGCGTGAAGCATATAAGGGATGGTAATTAAATACACGTTTAATTAAGACCTAAGACTTACAAAATGAATACTTTATAGGATCTAACTTAAAGACTAAACTTAGAGTAAGCAGCTTCTTTTCATTCAGTATCTGGATCGTCTATCCTTGTTCCGGGCGTGGTTCGCCAGACAGAGAGCGAAGACCACTGTGACAAGCTGTAAGAGAGAGATAAATCGAGTTAGTTGTAATTTGTGCTAGGCTAGAAAAATACAAAAGAAAAGAAAATCTGAAGTTGTAATGTAGAAAACCGTGAAACTTATTATCAAAAAGGTCGTCTACCTAATATTTGTTTTCACGTTCACCAAATCTGTTTTTGTTATGCATCTATAATCTAAACCAAAATATCATCCATCTGTATTCATAGTTTCACTGTATATGGATTTAAAATATCCAATCTGTTTTTCTAGCAAGAAGGACATTGTGGGCTCGTCCACATAGAACAAACGAATCAGAATAGTAGTGAAGGACTCTGCCTTTCAGGACATGACAAACAATGAAGTGATCCTTCTGAAATATGATATATTACGCTCGATTGTATCCCACCTCGACAGCACCAACAGCTACGGCAACAATCCCAATAGTCAATCCAAAGGTGTTGAAGAAGGACTGCAGCACTCCTGTGCAGCCTGAGTAGGAGTTCAGAATGGTGCAGGGCGTGGTCTCACAGCAAGAGTTGGGTAGTGTCAGGCTTCCGTACGAGATGGCGCCTTGAGGGCCGCAGCAACGGAACTGAAAACATATATGTAGATAACTTGAATAAGTATGAAATCTTTGTGTATTTTTTGGCATAATGACAATCATCACTGAGGAGGATTTTGAAAATCTGGTATCGTGTAATAGAATAAGTTGGAAAGCGGATCCAGCCAGGATAACAGCCTAGTGTTATAAAGAAAGTAGAAAAAGTAGAACGTTGATCATCCTAAAGTTGCAATTCATAACGTGGTTGAGAATAATAATCGAGTTTGAATACTGATGGTTGATTGAACTTACAGTGTTTTCGATATCATGAAAAGATTCCGGGTTCTTAAAGGCCTGGTCCATCCAGTTGGGAACTTCCGCCAGGAGACCGTCCAGCTTCACGAAGATCATAACAGCCAGCGTTATCTTCAGCACCATAAGGACCAACATGAAGATCGCGTACTAGAGAAAACAAATTTTTGCTTTTGTTAGTAGACATGTAAATAAGAAAATCTTGTAATTTATCACAGGTAAATGACTGGGTAATTCTACGTTTTCTTGGCTCCATCCCAGGCGGTTCATTATCTGTGGAGAGGTTATTTCACCTTTTTTGTATTCATGCATGCATAATATATCTAGCACGCTCCTTAAGTAGCTGTTTAACCATTTTAGGCAAGGCCTTGTGCAAAAAAGACAATAGAGAGCATAATAATTTAAGCAAGTCAAGGCATAGGCATTTTAGCTCCAAGTCCAAAGTTTCAGAAAGTTATCAAAGATATGTGTATCTTTAATGTTTTGGATAAGTTTCGAACTTAGGTAGTCCTTAGAAATCATATAACTGTCTGGCGGCTTATCTCATCGAATAATCCGTTCACCTAGCTTATCCTATAGAAGTAAATTTGTAAACTCACAGTGACCAGCATACAATTGCTTTCCCTGATGGCTCCACAACACCCGAAGAACGCGATGACGAAGACGGTCCCGCCCACCACCATGGCGCTGATGGGGGCGATGTCAAAATTGCCTTCCACCACATTTGTGATGGCTGAGATTTGCAGCTGGACGGCCACGCCAAGGCCGAGGAGGGTCAAACCTGCCAACTGGAAGGAGGTAAAATAGTTTAGTTAGAGTATTTCCATCAGTCAGTGAAGTCAGGGGAACGGTTCTACCAGTTCAACCTTTCGTCAAATATGACGGATGTAGGATAATGAAACTGTAAACTGGATGTAGGATAATGGTACTCTAGGTAAAATTGTCAAATCAACAGATATAAATATTACACTACTAGTGGGTAAGTACCAATAATTATTATTTTTGCCGCCAAGCAGACGTCAGTTTTTGGTTTGTGTCATCCAATTTCCTATGACATCCGGATATCCAGTTTCCGAAAACATGATTCATTTTCCATTATTGTTGAATATTGTTTTGTCGAATAGATAGCGGTTACTTCCACCTTATCTTCCACCTATGGGAAGCGGTCGTTTATCTTATCTATCGTATATGTATTTGTAGCAGTGTATGACCCACCTTTAGTAAATTGTATTGTATATTTTCTGTGTATGGACAAATTATGAAAAGTTTACAGGTGACTCACGTTTAAATATATATCACCACTACAACCTGGTCTCGGTTTAAATACATTTTCTTTATATCGCAGTTCCACTTATTTTGGGTAGGTTTTTACTTTGTGAGGTGGGTGACCGAGTGGTAACTGAAGTACATAATATTACATCATGTCTGACAACTTTGGTTTTCTTTATAAGTATTTCCATTCCAGTGTTAGTATTATTTTTAGTATTATGATAAGCTTAAGAAGTCACTAGTTTGAGAACATCAAATTCCTCGGATGGCCACTTGATTTCTCCGTATGACCGCTCTATCATAATTACCAGAGTAATATGTATAGGTTTTTTTGATTAAGACCTATGTAAATATAATATATGAATAAGATTTTTATTCGCAATAGTAAGACTTTGGTATTATCTCACCTGATGGTTGGTAAGTGATGGTAATACCGAGAGATGGAAATAGGCGTGCATACCAAGATTCCCCAGCTCAATAGGTAACTTGGTTATCTTATGCTGTTAACATTGATGTTTAGCTAGCCATGCAGGCTCAGGAATTGCCCTACTACCAATTAAACAGAGCCCTATAAAGTTGGACTAGGCCTGAAATCTCGCGACCTCCTGATGTGAAGTAAGTTGACTAGATTACGGAGACTATCACTAAATTCTTAAGACTGGATAAAAAAAACATTAATTTGTAGGTATATTTTAATGTAAAATAGTTACATAACATATGTGTATTGGTAACAACTACTATGGACAAATGTGTTTTTTTGTTAAAAGATGCAAAAACAATCACAGATAACAAAAGACCGAACGTGTCAATTCGTTCTACTAAATAGGAGCAAGCATTTTTGGAGACATTGTAAACAACCCGCTCTCTGTTAAGGCGTAATTTGTGCTAGAAATGACTAAGATAAGGATTTTTCTGGTCACAATATTACACAAAAGTATATTATAGGTAAATTATTATTGGCAAAATTTGAAACAGGTATTTGTAATGGAGTAACAGGGGAGCGCTTAGAAGGAAATTTTTTATTGTTACATTTCAAATTTGTTTGTATGAAAGATTGATCGTATTCTGTAGGTTTACTAAACTATTTACATCGGAAATGAACGCGGACAAAGTCGTGGGAACCTGTGTAGTTGTTTTGATAAAATTCAATTGTGTACTAAGTATCTGTTTATCCTTATCTTTATTTGGCCGCGTTTTAATCAGAACGCCAATCGATAACAATACGATAGACATAATATGGCCTAATACAAAAAAAGGATTGCAGCTAAATGCATAAAAAAACGAAAGCTCAAGAGCTGGTTATAAGAACTTACAGCAAAGAACAGGTTCGCGAAAAACAGGATGTACTTCACTAAAAATTCACCGCACCCCATTTTGTTTTGACTATTGTTCTTTTTTATCACAAAGCAATGGAATCTAGATTAAAACACGTCGTTACGCACCAACTGCTATCGTTCGACTGAGTTGCTTGATAACAAAAACTGTAAAGATAACCGACGATACGATCGCAAAGGCTGGACACCAAATATGGCGGAATTTTAGTAAGTTAAAATGTGGAAGAAAATAAAATGATAGTTTCATTGGTCTTTATCTAGTACCATACGTAACACTTCGTTATTAAATATGAAAATATGCACCATTTCGAGCCGTTTTGCTTTCTTTAACCACACTACCAGGTGTGTATGAGACCTAAAGCTATATTTTTTTTTTATTTAGGTTATCAGCTGCTGGTATTAATATCAAATATAAAAATGCATTAAAATACTGTACTTATGTAGGGTGTAACTGCAACTGTAGACTCTACTCATGAAAGCTTTCTTAGGAATCATAAAATCAATTCGTTTTTTTCTTAAAGGTTGATCATTTGAACCCGCTTCCATCTTCGGCATCATCATCATTACCATGAGGTTGGATAATGCCAAAGGCTAATACACAAGGTTTTCAAACGCTTTTTTATAACATCCTGTATATCTGAATGGCCAATTTAGTATGGGAATTAAAAACTTATTTCACGAATAGATTTTATGGGTTCCCTGGGGAATGTTTTTCTGTTCCATTCCAGGAGTAGTGTTTAATTTTTATGATGACCTATCGCACGTATATTGGGATGGGTAACTTCGAAAAACATTGATATTTTTATTTTTTAACATTTCCTACAACTTTATAATAGGTATCACAAATAACATACGCTTTTATATTACCAAATAGTTTATGTTATCGTAGTTAAAATTTAAAACAAAATAGGCATTTTAATTTTTAGCCTTGTTGAATTACAAAATTATGTTTTTCAGCGAGAAACAATCAATAGGACAAGGTGCTTGGTTGCACACAATTATTTCCATATATATTATTCCATAAATAATAGGTCATTTTCATACAAAACAATACACATTTTAAGGACGCGAATCTTTGTGATCTGTCTTGTTTTCATCATCAGAAACATGTTTGTGTGTATGTTTCTCAGCAGCATGTCTCTTCGCGTGCTCTATTGTAGCTAGTTCCAAGTGACCTTTACTCAGTTGCTTGAGTTTCTTGTCCTTTTTGCGAGAATGATGGACAAGGGTTAACACCACCACAACTGCTATGAGCTGTAACAAGAATTATATTGAAAAAATGTTATCACCTCTAACACAGAAAAAGGAAAATAACTTTGACTGGCTCCCTGGCTTAGTAGTTAGCTTCTGACTACTGTTCAATGCAAATAAAAACAACCTTTACTTTCTCAAGCAATGGAGAGGATGCAAGTATTTGATTTATAAGTATATTAGTGTGTGTCAACAGCCCATATTCGTCCCCAGTGCAAGGACACGGCCGGTCTCTTTTCATGCCTCGAGAAGGTTAAAAATCAATCAAAATATTTTTATATTTAAGTAGATGCTATATACATTCTTTTAAATCGTCATTTATTTCTAACTAGTATAATGTTCCTACCACTCTGAACTTGTACACTCAATTCCAAATTTCTGCTTAGCTACCTCGATGAGCCCAACAATAAGTGCGACAACAGCTGCAGGGATGCCAAACGTGTTGAAGAAGCTGTGGAGGACGACTGAGCATCCTTGGTAGGAGTTGTGCTCTGTGCAGGGCTGGGTGGCGCAGCAGGTGTCTGGCAGTTGGAGGTCATAGTCTGTAGGGCTGTGCGGCCCGCAGCAATGGAACTAGGAAAAGGATAAATGATGTTCAATAAAGTAGACTTTAGGTATTTTTACCAGCAAATTTTTTTAGTATTATGACCGTAGTATAATACCGACATGGCTTAACGACTGCCATACGAAACACGAATACGGTCGAGATAAACGCCACTAACCATCAAACCCATCATATAGTCAGTTAACCTGCGTGATCGACGCGAACACGTAAACAGCACTAAGCCGCCATAGCCGCTTCAGAGAGTACGAGTACGTTTTATAACCTAGATGATTTTGCAATTTAAAGGGTTCATATCTGGGCTGTACTCTTAATGAGTATAGGATAGTATTTAATCGCGCATCAATAAAATACTAATTGGACGTAGTTTAGCAGAAAGGACTCAATCCACAAACCATTGTTAGTGGATTAAGTACTTTAAGGTTTGTGGATTGAGTCCTTTCTGCTAAACTACGTCCAATTGCATATTAGATTAACTAAATTGCAAATCTAACCTACCTATAGATGGTGAAATAGATTTTTTGATGTACGATCCAATATTTTTTTGATGGGCGATTAAATATTTCCCATAGGTTTATTGAGATTCTTAAACAAAAACAATATAAAAACTTACAGTAGACTCAATAGACTGAAACGATTCGAGGTTACGGAAGGAGCCGTCCAGCCATTGGGGGATTCCATGTAGTATGGATTCAAGCTTCGCGAAAATTATCACAGCGAATGTCAGCTTTACCAGCGTCACCAGAACCATGATGACCGCGTACTGGTAACAAAGATTAATTTTAGAGATCAGTTAATTACTATCGTCATAATCATTGGCCCCTACTATGGGCCCTAGCTTAACCTCTGGTTGATCGAAGGCGTAGCAGATCTTTAGAATTTTTGATTCGGCGTATCCAGTCAGTGCAATAGTGGGGAAATACTTTTGAATCATTATCGCGAGAAAATCCAGCAGCGAGCTAAATAACTGGACTACGAGTAGCTTTATGTATCGGTAGTCTAAGCCGGACGATGGACCTGAAACGAGTCCGTAGTTTGATAAACTGCTGATGACCAAGCCGATTTGATGTATGAGAGTTTCCCAAACTGTTTTAATGGAGATTTTTAGTTCCTTTTCTTTTACAGTCGGTGGTGCTTTTTTCACTGTTTATGACTTTTCTTCTTATTATTGTCTGTAGTTGTATCATCTTTATTTATTTACGGTAGGCTTGGTAAATGGATAAATAAAGGGTCAAGGGCATTCTTATTAATATGCAGATAAAGTCTCGAGCTTCAGCTAGCCTATTATTACTTACTAAGATCATTATTAAAGCTAATTATTACTTACTAAGATCAGCATGCAGTGGCTCATGCGGTACACACCACTGAATCCAAACAGCGCGATCAAGAGCACCACCCCTCCCAGCACGATGGCCAGGAAGAGGGACAGGTGGAGCTTGGTGATGGCCGCCAGCTGAAGATGGACTACCACTCCTAGGGCCACAATCACCACTGCTGCTAACTGCAAGTTATAAAATTAATCTTTATATTTACATAATATGTTCTTGTTTTGTCCAAGGAAATAAGGTTTTTAAGCCTTTTTTAGAAATTGGTAAGCCCTTGATGGTATCATCCAGTTTATGGTGAATGATAAATTATGATGAAGAGGATGTAATAGAATCTGCGAAGCACCATGTACCAGAGCTTCTACTCATCACACTAAAGAAAAAAATTGTGTGCCGACTCACCAACGAATCACAATAAAATATATATTTTGGACTGTCCCTAATTGGCTTCACACAGCTTTTCTATGAAGATACCAAAACAGTTTTCAATTTCACCAAAGTCGTAGTCATAGAAAAAAAGTTATTTAGTATGATAGGCCCCTGAAAACTACCCTCTTAAGAAAGAATAAGGCGGTTAAGTACCGATACGGAAACTTCATATACATAGCCGTCTTCTTTGTTATCAGGGCAGATTATTGGTCTACACCTTCGTGGTTACACCCTGAATAGAAATAGTAAAATTACCGCAAGTTCACCACAAATTTTAACGCAGCATTTCATTTTTATGAAAATAAGAAATACTTTTAAAATAAAATAAAGTGTTCGGCTCGCGTCTTCGAGCCCTACTGCACTTCACTGAGAGTCCATTCGATAAAATATTGCAGTAAATAATTTGTATTGTGCGTTATAATTATATAAACCTTTGAAAATATGGTAAGGTGATAAGAAATATGATAAAGTTATTTTTATAGTTTAGAGGAATTTATTATTTTACCCTTAAAGATTATTAAATATCAAATAAATCTATAGGTATACATTTTTGTCAACTTATACAAGATCTAATTTAGGAAAATTATTCGCAAAAAACACTTAGATTTTAGAGCAACCCAACTTCCAAGCGTAAAGATTAAACAATTAATTATTCTATAAACTAAAATAATATTCTATTCTACCAATGAAATAAGATTCTACATGCAATATAGTAAGTTCATAAACTGTTTGTGATTTTCCACTTCGCTTATTGGATCAAGAAAAACGCAGAATCGGACTTAGGTCTCTATCTTTTTTTCGCATTTTTATTTTATTTTATTTTTGATCTCAGTATAAACACTCTTGTTATATTGAATTATCTAATCAATTTTACAAAAAAATATACACTTGACTGAATTAAAATATGTCATATTATGTCAATCTGGATACCAAGACATATCTAATTACCAGTGATCGGAATAGGTAAACTGTACTTACCTAAACTTCGAGGAACAGAGCGGAGACTTCCTTCGACAACATTTGTTTCCGCGTCAATTGTCCCGGGTTTCTGGACATTACATAAGTAGATTACGAATTAATGTTATTTGTAGTAAATAGCTTTCCGCCTGCGACTTCGTCTACGTGGAATTCGATTATATTGCGTTTTCATAAAATAAAAATCTTATTAATAACTCGGTTTCTAGGCGACGACGTGTCAAGATAAAAATGCACCAGATTTTTTGTATATTTACAGCAATACACTGTAAAACCGCATACAATTTTGCGCAGTAGATTTTGCCAAAGCCCGGGACAGTTGTCCCGGAAAAAATGTTCTTATAATATCAACTTCTAATATCCTACTGTTCTTTGTCAATAAGGGGCCATCCATAAATTACGTCACACGAATTTCATGATTTTTTGAACACATTTGTGAGACTACCCCCTCCCTGGTGTGACGTCACATATTTTGCAATTTTTCGCCCAGAATTGAATAACTGAAAACATACATTCAAAATTTTTTTATTTTATTATGTGACGTAACAATGTTTGTGAACCCCCCCCCCCGCCCCTTGTCTCGTTGACCCCCTCCCTCCACCTTAACGTGTGATGTAATTTATGGATGACTTCTAATGGTCTGTAACTTTGTAAAAAAATACGTGTTTTCACTTACTCATCATAGTAGCGAATAGCGATGTATGAGTAAGGTGACACTTGTGTTACCTAGTGATTGCGTTATTTTATGACCTCTTACTCCTCAGTACGTCCCTGGACACAGAAATCTACAGAGAGCAAACTTCTCTTAGTGGTAGTACAAACAGATATTCCATACCTATCTATGTTGCAAAAACAAATGTCCTACCCGCTTTCTCATGTTATTAAAGAATCCAAGCAACTTGTAAGCAGGTCGATGGATTTTGTAAAAAACGAATTTCCTAAAAACAAACGCCACATTTCTTCGACGCTACAACACAAATTTTATCTTATGTTAAGATCATAGATAAAAGAGTTGAAATACTCCCAAAACAATGACAGAACAAAGCTTTGCAAGAAAAAATCGGTCCGTAACCTTTACACCTAATGGCATGGGGTGCCCATTGAGCATGACTTTCCGAGGTATCTGGGTATTTTGCTGGACAGGTCACTAACTTTCAGGAAAAACTGCAAGAACGTCAAGCAGACGGTGCATACGAGGAACGATCTCCTGCCCATTAGTTTCTTCGAAATGGGAAGCTTCGCCTGATGTTTTGCGGACCATGGACTGGCGATGGCGCTCTCCTTTTCTGCCGACGAATATACAAGCCCCGTTTGGAGCCGCTCAGTCCATGCAAAGTAAGTGGATACAGCGTTACGAACGAAACTTGCCAGATTATTACTGGTTGCCTAAAACCGACCCCGGTACGAATGCTGTATCCGCTAGCTGGAATAGCGTTCCCAGAGATCCGCAGAGCCGTAGCGAGCTCTTCTGAAAAAAAAAAATTATGCTAGGTGACACACGGCACCCACTTTACAATTATGATTCTGTGCCACAAAAGCTGAAAAGCCGTTAGAATTTCGCGAATTTTTTTGTTTGTTATCGACACGAAAAGAAGAAAAATGATAGAAGAACGTAAATTGGATTGATTGTTTATAATTGCAATAAATATACCTGAAACTCAGACTAAAATACGTCTTTATTTCAGCGACGTTTCAACGTCAGCCAAAACAGCAAATAGATAATACACGTTACTCACGACACTGAACTAAACAACTTTGCCCAAGGAATTTTCTATGATATGTGTTTCTGTTGAAGTGGGAGGTGTGGTTTCCTGGAACGGTATGCGAGTCCGACTCGAACTTGGTCAGGCGCGGATTCAGAATTCTTTCAGGGGGGGGGGGGAATTTTCAGTGTACCCTTATTTATGAAGCGGTC